>CM027118.1:41282481-41973048 GCA_015476505.1 Urochloa ruziziensis | reverse complement strand
TGTGCGGCAAATGGGCCAGATTTTATTTCTTGGTTCAAAAAGAAGTAATGTACTATTTTGGTAATAGTTAGTATGCACGATGACACCAATTAGCCCGTCTATTAGTAACGAATGTCGTACCTGCTTGACTTTGCAGGGCCAAACAGATGCTTCTATGAGTGCCGAATTGAGACAAGTTGCCGATGGCTGTGCCATTAGGGTCAGAGTCATTTGGCGCTTATGATGTCATGGATATCGCTTTCACACCACAAGACACGATCAGAGTCGGCCCAATCGAAAAACCACAAATACCGGGAGTGTGTACTCCAGGAGCGATGGGGTCGAATACTTGGAAGAATTGAAGACATATACGAACTCACATTCCTGGTTCGAAATCTCTCAAACCTGTCATATTCAAATGCCATTGGTTTGATCCTGAAGAAGTGAGAAGGACCCCTAAACTTGGGCTAGTTGAAATTAGACAATCATTCCATGTATCCAGGGGAATGATGTGTATATTGTTGCACAACAGGCGACCCAAGTTTATTATCTCTCGTACCCGTGCCAAACTGACGAACGTTCTTATTCGGTTGGGATGTTGTGTTCAAAGTATCTCCACATGGTAAAACTACCTGTCCCAAACAATGAAGATTACAACTAGACCCAAATACATGAAGGAGAGTCTTCCAGAAGATGGGCTATAAGGGAGGTTTGAGGTAGAATTAACCGGAGACATGATTGTTGACGAGGACAATGAAATGCTTGTTGACGAGGACGCCGCAGATGACGTTGAGAATGCAAATGACTTGAAATTACTCGAGAAATTACGTATAGGAGATGACATTGAGGTGGAGGAGCCTCTTGTAGACCCCAACGCCGATTATCTGCAAATGGGTGATAGTGATGATGAGAATAATGATCCGGCTAATCCGGATTATGATGATTATTTCTAATATATGTAAGTAATTTATTCCATGTTTAATTTACTTGTTGCACTAATTAGTTAACTACTTTTATGCATTCAATTACTACTTGTTGTAATTAATATACTGATTTATTTACTCTTTTTAAAAGCAGGTGTTGATTAAAGATGGTGGGACGAGGACGCCGTCGGTCAGCTCGCTTTACCAGAGGGTTGTCTCCACGCTGGCTCAAGGTGGAGGCAAGGGTCGAGGGAGAGGCAAGGGTGGAGCGAGTTCCTCGTCTGGACCTGAGGGCTCTGCCATGACACGGGGAAAGAGGGGAGGACGGCGAGGGAACCCACACCTGAGGAGGAGGTGGTGGAGGAGGAGGAGGACGAGGACGAGGAGGACGAGCAGGTGCCTTCCGCACATGAAGAGGAGGAGGAGGGAGAGGACGGGGAGGAAGAGCAGGAGCAGGGAGAGGACGGGGAGGAAGAGCAGGAGCAGGGAGAGGAGGGGGAGGAGGGAGACGCAGGAGTACCGGAGCCATACCTTCGAGGCCCCTCGTAGCTCCCGGATCGACCGATACCTTTCTTGCAGCGGCCGAAAATTCGGCCACACGGGTCCAGACAAGTAATTTAAATGTTTGTACTTTTTGTTTTCTTGTCATATGTTAATAATCAATATTGAAACTAATAATTTATGTAAATCACTTATGCAGGTCGTGGGAGCAGGTCGAGCCGGGCATTCACACACGACTGCCCAATGGCATCCTCGGCCTTTTGTGCAAGCATCACTTTCCCCGCTTGGTGACGGTCGCTGGCAGAGAGGAGCCGGCGACTACGTGGGACCACTACGTCGCCGCTACAGTCGACCCCCATCCAGATCCGAATGGTGCGGTGTTCAAAAACATGGCGCACCGGGTGGTTGAAGAATTGTGGGTAAGTTTTCCTCACACTACATGGGTCAATACAACACATTTTCATTTGACATTATTGACATCCCATCAATTTGCAGGATTTTTTCAGAGTCGACGATGAATTCAAGGACCGAGCAACGGTTGTGGCTAACACAGCCTGCCGCAAACTGGTCACTGACATGCACTACGAGGCTCGCATTCAGGCAGTGGTGTATTACTACCGCAAATTCTTGAAAGTCAAACTGACCAAGACGGACGCCAGAAACATGAGGCTGACGAGGGCAGAATACATACGGGTAAATATACACTATCTCTTAAATTAGTTACGCTCAGTTTACTCTACTTATGTGTACTTGATGATGTGCAGGCCGTTCCGCATTGGTGCGCCCCCCACAGGAGGTGCTGGGAGATGATAGTGGACAAGTGGTGCGCTGATGGTTGGGAGGCGACCCACAACGAAGCCCGGCAGAGGCGTTTGATGATGTCTGGTAAACCACACCACCAAGGCAACCGCGACCTCGCGGCGTACGGCCAGAGATGGGTATGTGTCTTAAACTAAGTACACATCAATTTTCAATCTTGAATAGTTCATGAAATCTGGCTTTATATTTTGTTTGCAGTCTCAAACACATGGTGGTCAGCCTTGCCCTCGCTCATGGCATACGCTTTGTCTCACAAGGACAAGGCGACTGCCCCCGACAACGTCTACAACCCGCTGGACGGGCCCGAGGCGTACTCAAATCCGAGCGTCCACAGCTGCCTTAGTGACTACTCAGAGATGGCAAGGGAGGTCCACAGGCCGGAGTTCGATCCGATCACCGAGCAAATTGATGGAGAAGTGCTCATGAGGTCAGGAGGAGGCAAGAAGCATGGCCGGTACAGCGTTGCCAACAGCCTAGTGGACACGGCTAGTACTCCGACTCTCTCCTCTCTTAAAGCCAGGGCCACGGACTCGACCCCACCCATACGCCCACGGCAGAGTACTACACAGATCCAGATGGATCAATTTAAGGTAAATTCTATTTACCTGTTGCTAATTGATTATCGCTAGTGCTTGCTTTGTATTGTCACATTGCCATGAAAAATTGCAGGCCCAGATGGAGGACCGTATGAGAGCTCAAAGGGAGGAGTGGGCAGCGGAGAAGCAGGCAATTTATGCCGAGATTGAGCGCAAGGAGGCAGCTGAGCGGGCTGAGCGGGAAGCCGAGCGGATGCGGTATGCTCAGATGTACCAGTACTTGAGCAGCCTTGGGACGGTGGTAGGTCATACACCACCGCCACCGATGTTAGTCGCTCCGCCAAATGTTAGAGAGCTTACTCCGGTGAGTCGCTTGAAAACCCTGAAGTTTCATTCCTCATAGTGACTTAGAACTTATGACTTAGGATATATCATCTAGTTGGATTCCACATAGTGACTTAGAAACCTAGAATGATCATAGCTTAGCGATTGTGTTGCATTTTGTATCGTTTGTGCAGAACCTGTCAGCGGCGTCGAACGATGGGCCCGTGGACATGTCGCCCCCTCAGGTGTCTCCTATCCCGCCTCCGTGGACGCAGTACGGCCCGTGGACGCCCCTCCCTCCTGGCGGACCGTACCAGCAGTGGCCGCAGATGAGACCCGGCATGCCACCGATGAGCTCGCCGTACCCGCCACCCCCTCACGGCTCGCCCTTCTCGCAGGACCCGCCACACCCGCCGCCATCTGCGTGAGTTTTATGAAATTGCATTGTATGGACGTACATGGACTCGTAGTTGCTTAGGATCGAGTTGCATGGACTTTTATGGACTTGTATGAGCTTGTATGAACTTCTATGCACTTATATGGACTTTTATTTGCATATGTGGATGATTGGACTATATAAACTGCCTGTGATGTGTATTGTGGTATACAAACTGCCTGTGATGTGTATTGTGATATATAAACTGCCTGTGATGTTTAGTATTGGGGGCACTGATTGAAATAAAGAAAAAAAAGGGGATCTGCCCTGGCCTTTGCCGTGAGTATCTACCACGGCTCACGGCAAAGGCCGGGTCTTTGCCGTGCGCTTTTTCCTAAGCGCACGGCAAAGGCCCCAGTTTGGGCCCACCTGGCGCGGTCTTTACCGTGGGCCGGCCCCTGTGGCACACGGCAAAGGCCCCAGGTTGGGCCCACCTGGCGGCAATCTTTGCCGTGGGCCGGCCCCTGTGGCACACGGCAAAGGCCCCTGCTTGGGCCCACCTGGCGTCCAATCTTTGCCGTGAGCCCGCCGTGATGGCCCACGACAAAGATTCGTAACGGCTACGGCCGTTAAGCCCAAACTGACACATGACAAAGACTTTGACACACGGCAAAGATTTGCCGTGTGCCCGCGTTAGGGCTCACGGCAAAGATGGCCTTTGCCGGCCAATCTTTGCCGTGAGCCGCACATGGCAAAGAACTTTGCCGTGTGCAAATCGACCTTTGCCGTGTGCTTCAGGCACACGGCAAAGGCGGCGAATCTGGTAGTGGACGATGGTACGGTATTCATACAAACTATTCTCTTCAGAACCCCAATGCTAATTTACACGAATTTGCTTGTAAATTAATTTTCTCTACACCGCGAGAACATCTCCTGTGCTCCTGCATGCTCGTATGCTCCCATGCACCCACTTGTAAAGAAAATACTCAAATCATGGATGAGAAAATCAATCAAAAATATGAATAGCTATATGACGTAAGGATACATACTCTGTAAAATTTAGGGATAAAAGAAACTTTGTGCAAAGAGAAACAAAAGACAAATCACATGTGAATAGATGCGGGTTGTGGATCTGTTTAAATAGTGCACCCGATCCAATAAACATGTTGATTTTCTCTTTTTTTTCTCCTTGCATAAGTTTTTGTTCCTTTCCAATTTTTCATGAGCATTCATCTTTGCAATATGTGGCCATAAATATTTATGATTAACTTTTTCATGCATATTTTGATGTATTTTGAAAGTGGGTGTATGGGATTATGTGACTAGGTGGGAGCACGGGAGATGTTCTCACCGCATGTGTTCTATTTTTCTCGGCACCAAATTTTCTTCTATGAAAGCGTTGCGTTGCATTTTTTTTTTTGTCCAGGGAAATTTCAAGAAGGCAAAGGTCATTGGCTCCTCATTATTGCAACATACAAAAACCAGTGAGGGCATGCGTTGCGTTGCATTTAAATGTACAGTAATAAGTGGGGATTAATTGTTACAGCAGCAGTTTGTATGCTCGTGCAAGAAAAGAACAGTGTCGCTCCTTTCTACGTTTCCTTTTTTGGGCGTTCGAGGTGAAAGACTGGACTGCTGGATGGAGGCTGCTGCTGAACTGGAGTGGGAGAAAGGAATATTTGGATCTCGAGGCGTGCCTGCTGCTTGCGATATGCCACACTGCATACATGCTTCCGGCGCGGGACAAGGGGCCTGACGCGGGCGTACGCCCACACGTGCGGCCCCGGCTGCAGGCTGCAGGAGCAGGACCTCCACGATCGTCTCTCGCCGTCTCGCGTGCGTGCACACTGCACACTGCACCTGCATCAGCCCCGCTCTGCGATATTCCGTGCATCTCATCAATGCGAAAGAAAAAAAAAACAAGGAAGACAAGAAGTAAGGTGGCCTCGACATGCATGCCGAGGGACGGAGGAAGCCCGTTGTCTTGTCCTCGCTGGCACGTGAGTTTAAGGGTTTCACTCAGCACTATTTAGATGCAGAAAATGCGTCCACTTAAAGACAGTTTATTTCTATCTCTATATACACAGTACGTTTTTGTATTTTAATCTTTTTTCTCGATCTCAACATGTCCTTACTCGCCACAGGGAAAGTCTTTGAAGGACAGAGAGCAAGCATTACACTTAGAGAAGACCTTAGGACTATTGTTATACAATGGCTAGAAACAGTTATGTAATCAAATTCTTCTCCTCCACCCCCACACATCTCTGTTTGTAAGTATGACCTTCTTTGTATTTGGTTTGGTTCTTTTTTAAATGGAGCGCTATGAGACCTCCCCACAGTTTTAATTCAAAACAAAAAGTTTAACATCTCTAAACACTAGCTCGCACGTATTGTTTCGTGTAAACCTTGTAGCTCCTCCCCTGGCTTAAACTAGCTAACAATATGCAATTCCGTACAAGGAGGGAGTTAAGCGGGCACAGTGCACGTGCACCCGAATGAGAAGAGATCGTGCTGTTTCCGGGAAAACACATGGAGGCACGCCACGCCCCCCTCGCAGCCGATCGGGCTTCAAGCTGGCCGCGCCGATCTGAGACGAGGATTTTGGCAGAAAAAGAACGTACGCGTACGCGTAGATGATCCCGTGGCGTGCAGTGCGTGCGTAGCCCATGGATGGATGGGGCCAAGGGCACCCCGGGGGCGTGTCATCACGCGCGTCGTCCGGACGCGGCCAACTTGCACGGCGCCAAAATTGTTCCTCTAGCTAGCTGGCATCAGGTGCCGCCGCATTATGTTATTCCACTCTCTACTGATTAGTGATGATTCAGAGCTTAAATTAGTGGCTTTGGCTCCAAGCGTAGTTTGTTTAATTAGTACTAGTAATAGTACAAGTGTGTGTGGTGCCCATGAGGCCATGACTCAGCACTTGCCGGAGAGCCATGATTATATCGCACTGCCGGCCGGTCTGCGCCCCATCACACCATGGAGTATATGTATATGTAGCTCATAGCTGCATGCGTGATGCATGGGTTCTACTGTAAACTAATTAATTAATTTCATCTCCCTCCCGCCCATGGGATTCCAGGCCTTGCTCGTGCGGCGCACGCTTCAGTTTATTTCGGAATTAACTTGCACCATATATATGTGCCTCCTTTTGAGTTTTGACCTTATTTAGTACCTAGGAGTGTACTGCCAATTACCAAATCAGTGCTGCCAAAGAAAACCAAAACTGTCGTGGTTAATTAATTCCTCTAGTTGTTGTTCCCTTGATCGACCGTGCAGTGTTCAGCTGTTAACCTTTGGAGCACATATACCGGCGAAATGCAACACTAATACGCGATCGGCTTGTTGCCTACTGCAACTTTGCCATGGTGACTTAATTAAGTAACTAGCCACGTTACGCGATTAAATCTGACATAGCAATGACAAGCCAAATTAATTTACTGTGCTCTAGCTTGTTGCACGAGATTTTTTTCCATATCATTATTTAATTCATTAACCAAGTATAAGCAGCAAAGTTCGACTTAAGGTCGATATAACAATGCAGGCGAAAAGATCCCACATCAATCCGATAGATCCTACTATTAATTTGCTCCCCTTGAACATTTGGTCAACCGTATAGTACAACCTGATATCACCATGACTGTACTCTTTTAGTTTATTATTAGTTGCATATGTTTGTTGCTATACTCCTACTATTTACGGAGAGAGTATTCGAGTTGATGATTTAAAAACTTGTATTAAACAAGCTAGCATAGCACGCATATATACCTTTTCAAACCGATGTCCGCAACACATGTCTAATTTTCAAATTAATTATAATATTTGGAAAAGATCCGGCAATTAGCTAGTTTTTTTCTAAAGAAGGAAACGGGGAAACATTATTCTACTTGTACATAAAGGTGCTACATGAAGGGATATAACATTATTGATGTAATAGTGCTGCGTTGATGTATCTACGTGTCTAGACTATGTACATAGAAGCCCAAATGATTAGTTGGATGCGGCGCCTACTAGAGGCCGGCATGAGTGCTGTAAAAAAAATAAATTATGCACATACGGCTTACATTTTATAATGCTCAATCAACTAAAATGCCATGAATATGAGACAAACTTGGATTTAAACTCGTCTTATTAACAATGTCATGTAAAAGGATTCAATGTCAATTTGATAGCTCAGTTCACTATGTTAATTCAACCCTGGCATATTTTAATTTGGTCAACGGCATAGTACACAACCCAATGTGTATCAACCCTAAGTGTACTCTTTCAATTATTGCTACTAATTTATTTGTTCCTCATCGTGTTTTATACTCATATACATCTATCAAACGTGTACGGATATGGCTTTAGTTATTTCTCGAATATCATGTGTTTGCATTACCTTAGTTGTATTATTAATGTTTGAATTAAAGACACGCCACTATGTTACTTTTGCTCACAAAACTTAAAAGTTTTTTTTCTTTATCCCAACACTCACTACGGCAGACTCCATGTTTGCCGTGTGCCAGGGGCACACGGCAAAGCCTCAAAAGGCACACGGCAAAGCCTTTGCCGTGTGCTTTTGGCTTTGCCGTGTGCAAAATGGCACACGGCAAACCCTACGACGGCAAACAAGGGTTCGCCGTGTGCCTAAAAATCCACACGGCATAGAAAAGCAAACCAGATAAAAAAAAAGAAATCACAATCGTGCGGGGCCCATCACCCCGGCGCCTGCCGCCGGGGCTCCAGGCCACCGCCGCACGCCGCCGGGGCTCCAGGCCGCCGCCGTCTCTCCCGGATCCGCACGCCGTCGGGCTCCAGGCCGCCGCCGGGGCTCCCAGATCCGGCCGTCGCCACACCTCACGCCGGATCTGGATGGAGGGCGGCTGCCGGCGTTGATGCCGCCACACCGAGGGAAGACCGCCGCGGCCGCGCCTGGGGGAGGGAGGGGAGGACCGCCGTCGGGAAGCAAGGCCGCCGGCACTGGATCCCGTCGTCGGGGAGGGAGCCCGCCACCGCCGCGTCTGGGGAGGGAGAGAGAGGACCGCCGCGCCTGAGGGAGGGAGAGGGAGGACCGCCGCCTCCCGCACCGCCACCACCTCGCCCAGATCCGCCGCCGCCGTCACGCCGGCCGCCGCCGCACCTTCTCTCATGCGCCGCCGCCGCACCTCGCCCCGCCGCTGCTCCTCACTGCCGGTGAGGGGCGAGCGGAGGGGGGAGGGGAGGGGAGGCAGAGGAGGGGCCGCCGCCACCTTCACGCCGTCGCCGCGCCGCCGCCACCTTCACGCCGTCGCCGCACGCGCGGGATGTGGCCGCCGCTGGGAATGAAGCAGAGAGAGAGGAGGGCCGGTGGAATGAGTGGAGGAGGGAGGGGGACGGAGATAAGGCCGGGCGCCTGGGCGTGAGCGCGTGGGTGGGGATAATGCCGGGCGCGGCGTGAGCGCGTGGGTGGGGCCAGGGGCGTGGGGATCAAGGCGCGCGGTGGGCGTGCGGCCCGCGGGCGTGGGGTGCCGTGTGCCCTGGATCTGGGCACACGGCAAAGTTGTTTGCCGTGTGCCGCACCAGGAGCACACGGCAAACATTTTCTGCCGAAGAAAAAAATAAAAAATATCAAACGGATTCAAAAAATAACCAAATTTGGTTATGAACCAGTCTAAGGTGTATGTAGACTATACAAAATGAGTTTTGTTGTAAAACAAAATTTCAATTGCCACGTTGCTTCAAATCACAACATCTCTTTCACAACTCTTAGGATCTTCTCCCGAGAAGCTTCGGTTTGTAAAGAGACAATGCGTCAACTTGCTCGAAACCTTCTACATTTTTTACCATAGCCTCTATGTATGAAAACATGACATCACGCCAAAATTTATAATTTTTTGACCTTTTTGTATTTTATAAAATTTTAAATGAACCGAGCCCAAATTCGGGCACACGGTAAGCAAACAATATATTCAAAATTTGATTCCATCTAATGGACATGGCATCATATTAGTCTTAAGAATCCGAATAACATTTTTCCAAACATTACATTACATTATTCGAAACACTTACAGTTCACATTTGCCGTATCGGCAAAATTGAAAATAATGATATAAAATGATTAAATATAGCAAACAGACCGAAAAACATGCACAAAACTAACATGGAATAATACATGGACAAAGAAGTTAGCAAAAAAATTTGGAGGCAAATTCAAATTTTTTGCAGCCTGTTTGCCGTGTGCCTGCATGTGGCACACGGCAAACAAGCCTATTTGCCGTGTGCCTGCATGTGGCACACGGCAAACAAGCCTGTTTGCCGTGTGCCAGTTGTTTGCCGTGTGCCACGTGTCAGGCACACGGCAAACAGGCTTGTTTGCCGTGTGCCCGCGAGTTTGCACACGGCAAAGCGCTTGGCACACGGCAAACACGGGATTTCCCGTAGTGACTGAAATAAGTTTGACAAGAATGATTTCTCAATAAGGGCAAAAAAGTGAAAAGAAATTTTGTCAGGCTGGAAGAGGTGTGGTATGAAACAAATAAAGTGCATGAAAATTTGGGTTGCATAATCATTCATTCTGGATTGAGTGTGGTTGTTATGGTGGTGCATCAGGTAGGTCAGGTCCGGCCGGACTATGTACAGAGAGAGAAGGTCCACAATATGATTATACGGAGTATGCGGCGCCTACAATTCTTTTTCTGGTGTGACAGTTGGATGGACGGGCCCGCCGGAGACGACCTTCCCAGGGTACAGCGTGTTACGGTGTGTGTCCAGGGACCAGCAGCCTACATAAAAATTGTCGCTTCAATTTCGTTTGTGCCATTGCCTGGTAAGAGGACTAGAGGAGGATGCAATAGCCTTGGCAACCGATTTTTTCAGATTAATTATTTGAAGAAAACCATTGGATAATAATAACATGTCACCACATTTTTGTCTCTCTAAAATGAAAGAACATGATGCATTTCAATGCATATATATTATCATTCTCCACCATCGGAACGGCATCTTAGGCATAATATTACTTGTTTGATTATGAAAAAGAACAATAATTCCAGTATCAAGGTGGCCGTTTTGTTTTTTCAATAGTTTCATATTTAGTCTATCTTTCTTGCAATATGATTAGGGAAATGAACGTTTTTTGCGAAAAAATTAGGGAAATGGGCAGTCATAATGGATTTGTGTCTCTCCTTAGAAATTGAAATTCATAACCTTTTCATAATAGACTGAGGCTGGACGAGAGCTACAACTTCTAGTTGATAACTCCTTTTTATTTGAAGTTGTATATGTACCCAAATCTGCTTTGCAGCCTATATTAAATGCATAATATTGGGCTTTTGGCTCCTTCCATGTGGGGTCACTCATGAAAGTACCTAGCACTCTAAATTAAATAAAAATATCAATCCACTAATAACATGATAATAATAATATAAACATTGTCTAAGCACCAAAGTCAATTAACATGTTGTATATGTATGAAATGCACTCAGTCAAAGCTCTACTCTGACTAAAGTGTGGCCCGATTTATGTTGTATATATATATACACGAGGATTCATATGGCCATGGTCTCTAGCATTGTGCAAGCCCACTTCAAAAATACCCTTTGTTCTCCTTTTATAGAATACTCCACAAACGTGTCCAATGCTTCACCTTGAAAATTACTTCCATATAAAAGTATAATATTTATGTTAACTTTCATATCATTTCTACAAAACCAAATAGACCCAAAAATTGCACTTGCTCCCACAAATATTTGAGATGGATCCATGTTCTAGATAATTTGGTTACATTAGGAGGTTACCAAACAAAAGCAATATTAAAAATTCTCCAAACAGATCTCGCAACGTGACACTTAAAAAATGTCGAATGGTTTCTTTGTTGTCATAAAAACAACATCTTTCATCACTAGATAGTTTGGTTACATTAGGAAGTTACCAAACAAAAGCAATATGAAAAATTCTCCAAACAGATCTCGCAACGTGACACTTAAAAAATGTCGAATGGTTTCTTTGTTGTCATAAAAACAACATCTTTCATCACCTTTCCAACATCTTTTTACTAAGTTGTCTTTTAAAAAAATTACTCCTTTTAATTATCTTCAGAGGAATTCTCACCTTCCATAACTAAAGACAAAAATTGACTGATGGATACTAATTCTAAGATGACTGTCCATATATCAATGGATAAATATTGGTGAAACATTTTCTCGGGAACCATAGACAAACATGGCCTAATTGAGGTATTATTTTACTTTGACTTTGTCACATCACTTGGACCTGAGGAGATGATGAACCGGATAAGCACCCAGATTTTATAAAGTTCATTTTACTCCCCTCGCCTATTCACTTTGTCCGTTTAACCCCCTAAGCAAAATTTAGGCTCAATTTACTCACCCGAACTATTTTGATTGGTCCAATATACGTGTTTTTGCATTTTTGTTTCTCTATGTACGAGTTGAATTTTAAGTTCAAATTTTGTGAGCGGGTACATAACACGATGCCTTATATTAAAAAGTTATTCTAAATTGTTTTTTCATGGTTAGTTTCATATTTTAGAATATTTAATACAAAATTGATCTTAAATACACAAAAATGTATGAAGAGTAATCATTAAAAATTCCTAATTTATTTTTCTAACATAGGGCATCATGTTATAAGTCATCTAATAAAATTTGAAATTAAACTCAACATGTACACGAAAAAAAGAGAGAGATCTAATTAGGGGGTAGATTGTACTAATTTATAGATCGGATGGAGTAAAGTGAGCCCAAATTTTGTTTGGGGGTTAAGCGAACAAAGCGAATAGGTGAGGAAAGTGAAATAGACTTTTTTCTTTAGTTTGTGAGGAGGATAATATAACCACCCAGATTGAGCAAGCTCTGGTGCCAGATTTGTAATCTCCACGGCAAAAACAAATAAACTATCTAGCATATATTGGACTATTGGTCATCACTAGGTAGCTAGCAACTTGTCGCTCTAGGTAGAGCACTATCTATCGTGCACCTTGCGTCTGATTGGCACTAACAATGCGTGGGGGTAATCGATTTTGCCCTTAAAAGATGTGCCCGTCCAATGCATACGCGCCACCGCTTGTTACGTGTGACGATGAGTGCAGTGTAGCTTTGCTTCACCGACCCTCGAAAAAGTTCGTTCCGGGCCGGATTACTTTTATAGGACTCATATGTTGTACAGCTCGGCAGGCGATTGTAAGAACAGCAAAAAAATTGGTAGATGCATGTTTTACAGTAGAAAAAGTCTGCTCATTATTGGTTGCACGTAGTATATATTCAACAGAAATTTATTCATAGAGTTTATGAAGTCACATACTAACTTTATATTTAACTACTAATGGAAACAAAACAATTATGGTGCTTGGATGGAGTAACAAGCCTGATGCGTGAACATTGTTGCATGCAATGGTAAGAACACACCTGTTCCCTCTTATTGGTTCAACTGGTAGCTATGTCACGGCCTCACGGGTGGATGTAGATGGAAAAAAAATTGGAAGGGAGTTGAACCTGACCCAAGCAACCCGACCTTGCTAATGGCGGCGGCCGGACCACAAGGGCAGGCCCGCAGCGTCGCCGCATCCTGACGCCCTGCTTGAAGCTGCACCACCCGTCGCCTTGCCAGGAAACCGCATGCCGCCGCTTGAAGCCGCAGCGCCGCTGCCTCCTGACGCCGCAAGGTCGCCTTGAACTTCAAAAGCAATGTTCGCATCTTTGTGCAGTCAGCAAGTATGCTGGCGCACAAAGTTGATGGATCGTCGCCGGCGGAAGCCATGGGAACAAATTGAAACCAATGCTCTGAATACCAAGTTGCCACGGGTGGATGTAGATGGAAGGGAATTGGAAGGGAGCTGAACCTGACCCAAGCAGCCCGACCTCGCTAATGGCGGCGGCCGGACCACAAGGGCAGGCCCGCAGCGTCGCCGCATCCTGACGCCCTGCTTGAAGCCGCACCACCCGTCGCCTTGCCAGGAAACCGCGTGCCGCCGCTTGAAGCCGCAGCTCCGCCGCCTCCTGACGCCGCAAGGTCGCCTTGAACTTCAAAAGCAATGTTCGCATCTTTGTGCAGTCAGAAGTATGCTGGCGCACAAAGTTGATGGATCGTCGCCGGCGGAAGCCATGGGAACAAATTGAAACCAAAGCTCTGAATACCAAGTTGTCACGGGTGGATGTAGATGGAAGGGAATTGGAAGGGAGCTGAACCTGACCCAAGCAGCCCGACCTCGCTAATGGCGGCGGCCGGACCACAAGGACAGGCGATAGAAACACTAGATTGATTTTCTTATCTCTTGCTTGCCTCCTTTAATACATCTCCTCTTATTATATAGAGAGGATTACTTAACCTAGAGCCTCTAAGTAAGACACTTAACCCTAACCCTAATGGACCTAGCCCAATAGGCCCAAATGGCCCAGCCGACTCCCATGACAGCTGTACGTGTTTTTTGCACACACACCTCCGACGATCCTTTCAGGTTTTCCCTAGCTAGCTACTAGCTGAAAAAGCATTCCTCCTCCGAGCCCAAGGCACACGTGCCGGAAGAAGTACTGAAGAAAGATCCAATTAGCATGGCATGGCATGCATGTATTATATCCGTGCATATATACATGATGTATATATGACCCGATCGATCGATTGACGAGCGGAAATTCAATTCCATATCCGTTCAACATCAGCGGCGGGTGTTCCGTGCGCGTCTCTCGGCCAATGCAACAACGGAATTCTCCAACTGACTGCTGGAGCTCAACAGATGTCAAATCAGAAAGCAGGCGGTACGGTGACTGATGACTGACAGGCCAATGCAAGGTAAGACACCACTTGAGGGGAGAACGAACCATTTCCAAAGCCAAAACTTTCGGGGCTTGTTGAAAGATCAAAGCTAGCTAGCTGCTTGAGAGTTGAGAGAAGAAGAAGCAAAGCAAGGATGCAAAAAAGGAAAAAAGGAGAGAGAGAAATAAGGAATACACGCGCACAGAATGCAAGTAGTTAAAGGGGACCAAAGTTAGGAACACATTTACATCATTCAACTGGGAGAGAGCTGAGAGAATATATACGCACTATTATACATGTTGTTCTCTGACAGTAACCTCTCTCTATCTTTCTCTAGAAGCTCCGGGCGTATCTGTCTACATGTTTGCTTGTGGTAAACGTACTTAACCCAGCCTAGCTATAGCCTAGCCCCTTTAGCATGATGGAAAGACGACAGTGCAAGAGGTGAGGGGGCGTGGTGTTAAAAGAGAGGACGCTTGCCAATCAAAATTTGTTAATCTGTTTTGATCAAATCAAAGAGTGTGGATCATTGGCTGGGCGCGTGCACGCCGTCGCTGTCTTAATTATCTGGACGGATGGGTGCAGTTCGGTTGCCCCTGCTTGTCTTATTCGGCGCTTCTCTCATTTCTTTGATTTTTTCCCATGCTCTCAGCCGCACACAGGTCGGCCTATTGACTCTTCTCTTGGAGCCACCAGCTTCCTCTCAACGGCGAGTGGTAATTGTTTACACGGCATATGCATGCGCACGCGCATGATTCAAACGTGCTGCAAGCTGCATGTACGTCTCTTCGTTCTGCGTCTTTGTTAGTCTTGATGATCGTGTGTATGCTGCTTTAAGATTAAGTAATCAAAGTATTAATTATTTAAGAGAAAGCACTGAAGCAAGGGAGATGAAGATTAAGTAGTAGCAGCAACAAATTAGTAAGCAATGACCTGTGTCGTTGGCTGTGGCTGGATCAATGAAGAGCGGGTAAAGAGACGACACATCGACGGCGAAGACGGCCGGGGACCGGTTGGTAAAGAGATTTTGGCGCACATGAGGGGGATTATTAACCAACGATCCAGCAATTCCTCTTATTCGCTCTATGCATGTGATGCGATGACGAGGTTCCCTTCCTGCTCAAGCATATATGGTTGAGCCCCACAAATCAATGGGAGACAAGCATACATAGCATCTTTCTATGCCATGTTTTTTTTGAAGGGATTTTAATTTCTTTGCCATGAAATTAGGGTATTGGATTCAAGTGAGGGTATATCCACCTTTTCATGTTTGCACAATAGGAAATAAAAAAAAGGAACCGCTCTAATTTCTTCCCTTGTCAAGGGTATTAGATTCATTGATTGATGCAATGCTTGCGTCTATGTGCATGTCATTTTTGGTGGGCAACGATATTCGGTCGCTAAGGGGCCTTCAACACTACCTCAATAAAATGCTTTGCACACGAAAGTATATTCCTAAACTTTGCAACAGAATATGGGACATGCACCTATCAGAACCAGCTCACCGTGCTGTAAATGTCGCTTTGGAATACATTTCTTTTTATCTAATAAAGCAATGAAAATATTCTAATATTGGCTACGAAACGCGAGTTATCAATAAATTGCGAATGAGTAAAGAATCACGGGAATAAATAAATACGATTCTGAAAAGCCACTAGGCGTGAACTTGATTCTAAGTGTCTACTAACAATTGGCAAAGGAGGGGGGAGGGCAGTATATAGTTGCTGCTGCTTCTGGTTGTTAGCTTTGTTGTCCCTTCTGCATTGTCCAATCAAGATGTCTTTCTACTTTTAATACAATCGGCAGCTCTCTTACTAGTTCATTAAATAAATATGAGGAAGGTAATAATAATAATAATTTTTAGGAAGCCAAGAAACCTTCTTAAGAAGAAATGATCTAGAGATGAGGGGGTATTTTGCAAAAATGTTGACACGCTGGCAGCATCACGTAGGCTAATACTGCCTCCGTGGACAGCTTTCGATCCATATAGGATGGTTTAATAGATTGTGAACGTAGATGACTGTTTTTCTAGTTAACGGATCTAGAGATGGGATGGGGGTAAAAATTAATGGACCATGGTGAAATTTACTCTATAGAAACCATATAAGGTTTTGGTTTTTACAAACTCGATTACAACAACAATAATAATTGGTAAGTGAAAGACACGTAATGCCTGAATCATGGGGCCAGGCTCTCTCAGCCGTGTGCTAGCGTACGCGACGAGGCCCTCGCATTTTTTTATCAAGGTTCTCTGCGCGGGACGGACCCTTTCTCTCGTGCTTGCATCACCGATTTCTATCTTCCTTGGAAGCTCAATTAAGCTCACGCAGCCACGCGTATGACGGCGTACGTGCTCCGTCGCCCTCCTTTCGCTCGAACTCGTGCTCTCTCTCTCTCAAGTCTCTGTCCTGTCCAGCGGGCGGCGCGTACATTGGACATGTAACGTAGGCATGCCACGTTGTCGCGTAGTGACGGTGGCCTGTTGTGCTTATATATTTTCTAACTTGTTTTGATCTTTCCTTCTTTCATAGAATACTAATAAAATAGTCAAAATCAGTCAACGTTTACACCGCGCACGAAGAAACTAGAGAATCTCCTTGATTTGGAGCGAATGGTGGAATGGAAAGCCGAGTTTAATTAGCTTTCTCCTCCGATCGAACTTGCATATACAGTGCTCCATCAGCAAAGAAGCGGTCCAAACTAACATATGTCGTCTCCCCTGCTGGCCAATCAATCTTGGTCAAAGTTATTAAATCTTGGCCGTCTTCTGCTACCATACCTACCTGCTGTGTTTTGACACCACTTAGCAGATGCCATTGGCGATAAGAGCTACACGGATCAGCTAATTGACTAACAATTTAACATAACACGTAGTATACTACTACAAGTCCACGGATGGATCATGGATGTTGTTGACCGCGTCCGGTCAGCCTTTTCTTTCCTCCTGTCGTCTTACGGGTTGGTGACTGCGTGAGTGACAGCAGGCAGGCAAGCCAGGTCGCACTCGCCACCCACGCGCTAACGACCTGGTCTCTTTTCCTTTTGCAACAATTGCAGCACGTTCAATCAGGAGGAGGAGCCCAAAGTTGCAAAGAGCCCACTTACCGACTCCTTCCTCTGGAAAGGCCCAGCCCATTGTGATCATTGGGCCCATGAAGAGCCCAAATCTCTCCCTCCCTCCGGCGAGGTTCGTATAGCAGCAGCAGGAGTTTGTATCCGCAACGCAGCTTCTATCGCCGCTGGTCATCCTCCCAAAAAAATGAAGAAAACAAACAAGAGGAGAAGATATCCTTTTGACGACGCCGCGTGCCGGTCCAAGATCCAACAGGTTGGCCCTCTCAGGAAAAGCCAAACGAGATCGAACGACAGGTCAGGTCAGTCGTTGGAGCGCACGCAGCCAGTTAGCGCTTGCATTTTCTGCAGATCGAGAGCCGACCCGACCGCCGAGGTCTCTCTCAAATCTCAACCATGTACAGCGCGTGTATCCGCAGCCCTGTTTCCTTCGCTAACTCCCTTCACTGTCGCGTTGCGTAACTATCCTCAGCTGGCAACTCATCGATTCATCAGCTCCACAGGCTAGGCTCATGCAGACTCTCCACATTGCTGCTCTTGCAGTCAATTCCTATGAGCAACAGCCTAGCGTCGTCGCCTGTGGAAGGTGAGGCATCATCATGTGATCCCTGCAGGCATCTCCCTTCTCTTGCCTGCCAAGTGCGAACTGGCAGGTGACCGATGTGTCGCCTTTCCATTGTTTATTAGCAGAGACATGTTGGGCGTTTACCATGTTCGCTCGCTTGGGCATCGCATCTCTCGGTACGGCGATTCATTTCTAAGGTTGCTTGCTGCTGCTTTAAATTTAGCCATCGATCCAACATCGTACTACTGCTTGCTATCTATCATCGATCAGGTTTAGTCATTCTGCGGAGTAATCTACACGGCAAGTGCCATTAATAAGCTGCTGGGGAACACACAACAATAAACATCCAGCTCCTATCAACTCCCTGTTGTTACTGTTAATTAAGTTATTAATTACTCTTACTCTATTATGCATAATGTGTGGACACACGCATGATGCTGTCAGCAATTTCAACCATAAGAATATGGTGTCAAATTAAACAGAACAAGCCTTCATGGAAGCATTTATATAGATTTGAGAATGGTGCTGTGGATGTTTGATGTGAGCTCTCGAATTGGTGATTGAGGACTTACATTTTCGAATTGAAGGAGAAATTGTCTGCAATTTTATCGCGCGTTGCTCCGGACAATAACAACCTACAAATTTAAAGTTACACGCTGCAAAGAGGAGGGAGGGAATCACACCGAATAATGGCAGCCAGAGGGAAGCATATACTACATAGATCAACCCTCAAATCTGAACCAGTATGTTTATTCTAGCAGCTGGTAGTGGATCCTGTGAATTTAGTATTCAGGAGGAGACAGGCAGAACTTTCAGTGCTTGCATACTCGCTGTGATTGGCTGGCTGCTTCATCAGATCTAGATTAGTTAAATCCAGTGATGACTGATGGTGCATCATCGCTCTGCTCTGCACTGCACAGGCCAACTTTTTTTTTTCCTCGTCGCATCCTAGATCTCCCCTCTTTCTTCAGGCCCAATCATGCATGACAACTTCTAACCTTCTATAATGTGGGAGCAACCTACTTATTACCCTGGCCTTCTGTTAAATAACCACATAATCCAAAAGGAATCAAATAATTATATACTCCATACACCAATGAAATGGCCAAATAATTATGTTAAAAGAAAGCTAGGAAGCTCAGACAGCAGATTGGGCCAGCCAGTGCTAGTGCAGTTTAGGTGATGCATTGACCGGTCAGAACTCGATGCTTCCACACTAGACAAGCAAAAGCCTGACAGGCACTATTATGTTATGCGGAATTCTGATTTGTGCAGATTCTTTTGCCTTTTGGAAAAGCTGGTGCAAACAGGCCCTGTTTATTGCGCTTGTTTAGCTGATCCTTGTGCTATTTGTTAAGCTGTTGCAGAATCTTGCCATTCTGCACAGGTTCTCCTTAATCTGTGAAAAAGCTGAGGAAGAAACAATGCCAAACAGAGCTATGAAACATGAATATGTGACAAGAAGTCGACAAACACTGGGATACTAGCTCGTCTCACGTTAACTGCACTCATATATTGACAGGAAATAAAGCCTCACCCCGCTGCAGCTTAATTAGCCTATTATTCCGTTCTCAACTGCAAATTTCAAAACTGTTTCAGAAGATCGAGAGAACCTTAATTAGCTGTCACCTCCAACTTTTCCAGCCTCTCAATCTTGTACTGACCGAAAACCCGTTCTGTTCTGAACCCTATTATTAGCTGGATGCCTGGATCCCATTGTACTGAAAACATGTTCAGTGTACGTGAGACCCAGCAGCCGCAATTTTATTCGGACATGAACCTGTGCCACAATCAATCGGTAATTCAGTAATCAGTAGCACAGTGGCGCGCCCGGCGGCGGGGCTCCCACAGGGCATCGCATATGGGCGTGTCGATGAACCACCGGCACCGGCGTTGAATGCCTCCAGTCCCAGTGTCAGGATCGGGGCGAATTCATGGCGGCGTGAGCGAGCCTGATCTCGAGACATGGCCACATTGTCCTGTCAGGCGCCGCGAGACAGCCGCCGTGGGCGCCAGTGCCGGCCGATCCATCCAACGACTCGACCGGCCGGTGGATCGGAGGAGGCCGGCCGATCGACGACCGGTCGCCGTCGTTGCCACTGCTCATCAGGCCTCATCATTGCCCACTGTAACAGGAGACTATCAACAACACATGGTCCTTGCACAAGAACGTCAACTGACATTGTACAGTCTGCTACAGATACTAGGCAAAAATCGCGGGGATGCTGCAGGCAAAGTGAAGGGGAAGGGGAAGAAGAGTCTACGCAGTCATCCCTGTCAGATTTAGCATTCCGTCCGGGCGAATATAACAATCCCAGTCACTTTTCTTTGCTTCATTATTTATGTTTTAAGTGTCTCTCATTTGATATGATACCCGGCACAGCACGAGGCACTGCCGGCTACGTGTGTGCCAGGAGACGGGCAGGGGCCCGGGACAGTCACTACTAGCAAGATGAAAAAAAGTGTATTTTTCAAAAAAAAAAGTGACTAGAGCACAAACGGTGATTAATATTATAACACATACTACCCATACTACCGTAAAAAAATCGGTAGTACAGAATTAATTTCAGCCGTCGGATCTTTCGAAGTAGGTCCTTTTTTATTACATACGAGTACTCATTTGCAAACGGTAGTACAAGGTAGTATTGTGTACCGTAAAAGACTTTATTTTATTCATAAACTCAAATATTCTTATATGATATGGCACTGTTACGAAGCACGCAAGGAACACACATTAAGTATCTCAAGAAGAAGACAATCTCTCGTGGCCTGAAGACCCATAGCAACGCAAGCTGTGGACACTGGCAACAATTAGCTCTACCAGTTGTCCTGTCCCTTGCAGTCAGCAGCAAGTGAATCAGAAGCCGCACTGTGCCGCTGCGGCGCCGCTATCTTCACTGTCCGAGTCCCTCGCTCTCGAGGTTTCTCTGCAGCCACCACCCTCTATTTAACTCCTCCGGCACCTGCCCGTTCCAACGTCCCATGCACTAGAGCACCAGACAGTCTTCTCCCTCTCTACCACCATCGTCGCTTCTACACTAGCTCTCTTTGTTGCCTAGCTAGCTAGCTACTTGCATCCTCGCTCTCAGGCGCACACATCAAGCCGTTGTTTGCCGACACCCATCCAATCCCGGCGCAAGGCCCAGGCACCGGCATTGCCGACAGGAGAGATCATCGGAGGAGACGCCAACGATAATGTCGGGCCGGCGGTCGCGGTCGTCGAGGGCGTCGTCGGGCGGGATCAGCGACGAGCAGATCAGCGACCTCGTGGCCAAGCTGCAGGCGCTCCTCCCCGAGGCCCGCCTCCGGAGCAACGACAGGGTATGTAGTACATTGATTCAGAGAGAAATGCACGCACGTTACTTAATTAGGACACGGTGGTAGACTGGTAGTCATCGATCGAGCTGGATGATCGACAACGATATGCATATATAAATATAATATATATATATATATATGTGTGTGTGCAGGTGCCGTCGGCGAGGGTGCTGCAGGAGACGTGCAGCTACATCCGGAGCCTGCACAGGGAGGTGGACGACCTCAGCGACCGCCTCTCCGAGCTGCTCGCCACCGCCGACGTCAGCACCGCAGCAGGCCGCCGTCATCCGCAGCCTCCTCATGTAATGTAGCCTGCCGCCCGGCCGCGGCAGCCATCGGCGAGGAAGTTAATTTGTAGCTTGTGTAGAGAGAGAGAGAGACAGAAAGATCAAGGAGAGAATGTTTTGGCTTACGATCATCGGCTAAGTTAATAATCCTTTACAAGAGTCATCAGTTAAGTTAAATAATTGAGTTTACTACCTGCTGCTAGCTTCTATGTAACTTGGACCGTCAGTGTTTTTGCCGTGAAATTCTTGCAAGTGCTGTGTGTGCCATTTCCTGTGCCAGATGGAGCCACTGATGACACATGCTGCGTTTGTGCTGTGCTAACATGGCTGACTGTCCTTTCGTAAGGAAAAGATTCCTACAATTTGTCTTGTTTTCTCTTGCAAGTTGTAACTCGAGGGAGTTTGTTATGACTCTTTTTTTTTTTTTTGATCCTTCACTACTCTAGTAGTACAGGTCATAGTTGTTTCGGTTGGATTAGGAATTTTGCTGCGTGGAGCCCGACAAGCTCTCATTAACCACTGACCGCTGACCACCTACGTGTGATGTACTTCCACAGAAATATCTGTCAGTTACCGACAAACGCCATGCCTCCCGATCAGGTTGCAGGGTAAAATAACAAGTGAAAGTCAGTGCTAGATTTTGTACCCGGCCGTCGGTGGTTCATCTGCCTTGTTTACTAAGGGGTCAGGTGATAACCTTTTCAATTGCCTCCAGAATGGAAAATAAAACTAATTAAACACAAGGATATCATTTTCAGACAAATCTGGAGATTCTGCTGCCACCACACAGCACACACACATGTTTTCCCTCCACCTCCGACGCAGTCCCCATCCTGCTATGATTGCCTAATTAACTAGCTATATATATACATCCATGATCATATACTACTCCGGAGTCAAATGCGTACCTCATTAATTTTGCGCACTTCACCAGATGCTCTGCCAACCAGGTTCATTTGCTTGCATTACATTTTCTGTAATTTTATCCTAATCAACTGCCATAATTTTGTGGTTGGATTGACAGGCCACACGCCTTGTCTAGGCCAACACATAATGGTTACTGCAAGGTTCTCCGATCAAAATTCAAAAAAAAAAACAATTTTTTCAAAAGAAATATATACGGAGGTGATCAGTAAAAAAAATATTTATCCGAGAGCCGATATCATAATTTTATTTAAATTTATCAATTGATTAATGGCCAGCTTATGTTTCACAAATCACATTGTCATCTAAAACATCAATTATATGTGGCTTTGAGGAAGTACTGACCAGAGAGATTTAATTCTCAATTATATGTTTTAATATAAACATTAAAAATCAAAGGTGGTAATACAGATTCACTGAAAAGGGCGCATCAGTTTAAATGTTACTTGGTTATTAGTCAGTCAAGATAGTTTTTTCCTCTCATCTCGTTGGTAATTCGCTTGTATTTGAAAGTCCATTTTTTAAATGTTTCATAATAAGCTACTCTACTTGGAGCGAAAAGGCATATAATCTAGTGGTTAGAGCATATGAGTAGTATCTAGTAGGCTTATATATATATTCAACTCTCAGTGGAAGCAAATTAAATGGGCCTGACATAAAAATTATATAAAAAATATATTAGGGCTTCCTCTACTAACTTTAGTAAAAAAATTACTCAGAATATAGGTGTGTATGCAATATATGTGTTGTGGATCCTGCGCAATACTCAGTTTAGTGTTACAAAAAGGCTACATTATTTTAAGCCCAACCATGGGAGATCATCATTGAATTGACATAGGTGATTTTCCGCGCGTTCCTACGGGACTTGAGAGTTTTTTTTATAAACTATGAATCAATGTGGTTGTTTAGTTGCTTGTTAAAATAGTGCGCTTATAGAGATTACTTTGACATATCTAGTATGTATCTTATTAGGAGAACTTTGACATATCTAATGTGTACCATTGATGCGGGAACATTGTAGTAGTATTGTACTGCATCATGGAGAAAGGATAACATGAAGCGAGAGATACTGAAATGTTGGAAAAAATATTGATCATTTGAAGAATACACACAGTTCATTTCAGGAACATAAGTACATAACATCTTGTGTGTAACACCCCGTATTTCTAGAGCATTTAAAAATATCAATTTTCTAATAATTTTTCCTAACTAAATATAATATTCCTTCGCTAAACATTTAAAAGCTATTTTATAAATCCATGCATTTAACTTTTCATATGTGATGCATTCGAATGCTTTAGAAATCCCTTCAAATCTTTAAATTCCAGAAAATAGAAAAGCCTTCTTCTCTTTAACAGCCGCAATTCTATTTCTTCAGCCCAAACTCAGAGTCCAAGTTACATCCTTGAACTCCCTCTCCTCACCACCTCCTCCCCCTTCCAGCCCGGCCCGGCTCCCCTTCTTTTCCCGGCCGCAGCCCACCATCATCACGCGGCCCAGCGCGCACGCTTCCCTCCTCAGCGGCCCAGCTCCCGCACAGCTAGCAGCCCAGCTCCCTCCCCGCGCGGCCTATGGCCCAGCTCGCCTCTCCCCTCCTTTCCCCTGGCCCGCGAGCGCCGCCCTCCCCATCCTAGCCCAGCAGGCCGCCAGCCCCCTGCGGCCCACCCGCTGCCGCGGCCCAGCCAGCCCTCCCCTCCCTCCTCTCCTTCCGGCCTAGCAGCAGCAGGCCGCGGCCCCCTCTCCTCCCTTCTCCTCGGCCCAGCCTCCCGCGCCTCCCGTCCCATCATCTTCTCCAGGCCAGCCCGCGCGCCGCTCCAGCAGGCCGAGCGGCTGCTCGCCCGGCCCACGCGCGCGGCCCACCCGCACGCCCGCTCGGCCTCCTCAGCCCACTCCGCCTCAACCCTAACTCCCACCTCCAGTGCGCCGCCGCCACCGCCGCCGCCGCCGCCTAGCGCCGCCGCTCCAGCTCGCCGCGCGCCGCCAAACCTCGTCGCCGAGCTTGCCCCCTCTTCCCTCACCCCATTTTCGCCCTCGATTTCTCCCTCCACAGCCGCACAGCGCCGCCGCCGCTGCCGCCCGACCGCCATGGCCACCATGTGCGCCGCTCCTGCTGCCAACCCAGCTGCACCGCAGCTCTAGCGCGGCCCACACCACGAAGCGCATCCCCACGTGGCCTGGTCGCCCGATGCGCCGGCCAGAGGCCCACTCGCCCCAGCGCGTCGCACCCCCCCTGCTCGAGCTCGCTGCGCCACGCCGCCGGGCTCGATCCTCCTCAGGCCGCCTCGCCACTCCCTGCACGCCACCTCATCTCAACCGCCAACCACCATCTGCCACGCCCCCACGCCCCGCTGCCACCCCGCCGTGCAGGCTGGGTGCCATCGCCAGGGCCAGTCCTGGCCATCGCGTCACCCGGCCTGCGCCAACCTTGGCGCTGACGGCAGCGCCGGCCGGTGGCCTGGCCAGCGCCCAGCACCCCCCCTGCCGTCCTCAGCGCCTATAAAAAGGCCCCGAGGCCTCAGACCGGCAGCCCTCCTCCCGTGCGCGCGCCACGGTCCAGAGCACGAGCACGCGAGAGCTTGGAGCTCTCCGGCGCCTGTAAGAGTGAGAGCTTAGGAGCGCAGGAAGAGCTCGGCTCTCACATGCGATAACACACGCACGAGAGCGCAGCTCTATTCACACTGCGGAAGCGCTGCCCACGTACACAATAGAAAGGTGCGCCACCTGCTACTCTGCTCTGTACCCGGGTACGCTCGGAAACAGTTCAACCAGCGGCGTAGCTTTAGTCATACCACACTGCCCACGTACACATAGGAAAAAGGTGCGCCAACTGCTGCTCTGCTCTGCTTCCGGGTACACCCGGAACAGTCTAACCAGCGGCGTAGCTTTAGCAATTTCGCCCAGCATTGTGGACGATGCCAGTAAGGCTGGCCGCACAATGCCCGACCCCCGCCGCTAAACCCCATCGCGGCTCGCCGTTTCGCCACCATAGCCGGGATGCTGCCCGATTTCCGAGTTTCCAGCCAGTCCACCCTAGCCGTTATAATGACCAACCGAAACCCTGATCCTAGCACACCTAGCAGTTGCGCTGCCCAAATCCAAACCCCAGATATTCCCCAGTACAACCGTTATGCCGCCCAACCAAAAACCCCGGCTGCTAAACCTTAGCCCCATATATAGCCGTTGCGCCGCCCAAATAAAACCCCGCAGTTATACTGCCCGACCAAAAATCCCTAGTATTAGTAAAACCCTAGGTAAAACCTAGCCCTTATGCTGCCCAACCCAAAATCCCGGATACTAGCAAACCCTAGCCGTTATGCCGCCCATAATATTCTCGGAAAATTATATTAATAGTTTTCCAGAATATTATTAGAAATTCAATCCAATATCTTTAATTATTTAGAAATCTATTTCTAAATAATTAATATAATTATTCAAGAATTATTTAAATATCCAATAATTCCCAGAATAATTAATCCTAGCCCTTCCGTCCACACTTAGAAGCCATCCCACCAGCTAAACCCCTTCTAAACCCCATCGTCCTATCCATTAATTATTATTAAATAATTAATGGATAATCCGTTAACAAATCCATCCGGATCCGTAGGTACGTCCGGAATATCTATCTCCCATTTCTCTTTCTAATCTATAGGCGTTGATTGATGTAATTGATATTATTTTATGTGTTTTATTGTTCGATAGCTTGACCGGGCCCGACGAGACGCCGGAGCTCCAGAAGGCCCGAAGCCCCGCCCGGTCAACATACAGTCTACGCCGCGTACGGAACGTCTAAGGACCGACAATGAAGGCAAGTCTCACCAATAATATCACCCAAATCACTAAAGTTTACCATTCCTGCAGCTTAAGCTATAAGGAGGCTTCACGTGGGTAGAAGCCTGGCTTCGCTATATAGAATGCTTTAAGATTGGGAGTGGAAGGATGGCCTCGCTAGGAGGGTCCTAAGAGCCGCTCTGATCTCAGCTAAGGACCGGTTCATGCAACAACCCCGCATGCCAAAATGGCACAGCCTACGGGAGTGCCTATTTATGTGAGGCCTTGATTCACACCCCACCAGCGAAACTTAGTAACCCAGCCCAAGGAGCCGTATGATTGGTGCAGAGTGCCGACCGGCGAACTGGGTAGCGCCTGGTGCCGGGTCGTGCACGCACCAAGTCGGGAACGGGTATGCTGGAGACAGCCCCAGGCAGAGGACTGAAACTGGGCGGCACGGGTCGACTAGGATACAGGGTCGGAGACCCTGAGGGCCGAGGGTCCTAACTAATGCGCTCACAGACCCGGGTCGACATCCGCGAGGCGGATGATTAGTGGCCCCTGCTTAGCCCCCAGTATTACCTGTGGCTGGACCTAGGGAATGCTGACCAGCGATGGTCACCGGTGGGTACGAGTCTCGTAGGGCAGTACCTGCCTTGACGAAGGTAGGGACTGACCGAATGCGGGGTAGATAAGTACGACCTCTGCAGAGTGTAGAATCTATCTGGATAGCCGCGACTCCGGAATGAGTCCACTTAGTCAAAGCCCCCATTGATTAGATTTATTTTTATTGCGAGGAGAACCCGGACGGCAGGAGTGCCGATGACTGGGTTCTGGGGTTAATGTCGGGACTGGCAGGGAGGAAATGTCCCTCCAGGCCCAACATTTACATTCTTTAATTTATAATTATATTATTGAATTTGTGAGATTTGCTGGGTATTCAACTCTGAATACTCACTCTTGCCTTTCATTGTCATACAGGTTAAGCTCCAGGGCAATATGGTGCTGCCACCCACCCCGGTGGCGAATGAGTGCCCGCCGCCCTCCGCTAGCTAAATCGGTGCAAATATTTAACTTATACATTATTTACCGCTTCTGACACTAATCTGTGTCGAAATCCGTATCAGCGTACTGATCCAGGGACTGATACGGGTGATCGAGGGACGTCCTGGCCAAGGGATCCCCACAGTGTGGTATCAGAGCCGTAAATAAATTCTTAGCACCATAAAAGACAGCCCATACGCATTAGGAAGCCTGAAACCTTCTATTCTATTCATCTTTTTCGAAAATTGTCGAAAAATCCTTATTTCGTGCCCTGAATTCCCCTTATCTCATGCTTAACGCCAAATGTTACTCTGACAGGTATGGATCATGAGAATGAAGTTCGGAAGATGATCCGTAATATGGAAATTATGAGATGAAGCTTTGCCGAAAAGCAAATGCTGCCGGAGTAACTAGAAATCGAGTTAAAATAATAATGAGTTTCCACTGGAAATAAGCCTACGACCTTATAATAACGTATTTTTGATTGAATAATGTTTGGCTAAGCCCCGGATAATAGTTTCCCCTTTTTTCATATAATAGATATGGATTTGATTGATAGTTGATTGTAGAAGTGTGTGAATAGATCCACTCTTTCCTCTAAAACCTAAGGATTATCTATAGCTCTTGTCCTTCTAACGTCATCAGATCAAGCCAAGGTTCAGAAATGAAGAAAATTTCTGAAAAATAATTCTACATGTCGAATACGGAATACGGAATCTAATCCTCTTAAATGGGGTAGATTCCGAAATAATCAAGACATTATACTCGGAAATCCGCAGGATATGAGCCACCACATACAGATCTAGGGGAATACGGAATAGTCACAGGAATAGTGTAAATCGAGTTTATACTATGAATGTGACAAGAATTGAATCCCTGAATAAAATCTTGGAACAGAAATCCGTGAAAGCTGAAGAAACCAATAAAAAAGATATAAGGATCCTCGTTAGAAACCTCGACCCTAGGTTCTACGATCCTTGAATCCTCCGCCAACAAATAAACATCTACCCTTGCCATACCAAGGTCAACCCCATCCACCTAAGTACTTCTGGATTGACCGACATCATCGGGGCTGACAATATCCGTATGTCCCCGAAATCTCTGTCACCCTCTTTCCCTTGATTTCCCTCAGCTTCTAAAAAAAATTCATGTTCATCAACCCCATACCTTGAGAATCTTAATACCGCTTTCGTCCAGCCCACTTTCATGAAGATTTTCACAGGAATACCCAAACCCCCGCCTATCCTTCAACACAATTCCTAATGAAACCAAAACCACCAATCGTCTCTACCAACTCGTCAATAGCCTTCCCTAAAATCCAATCTTCTCTCATCCGAGAACTAGCTAAGTCTACTCCCTCGCAAATTAAAAATGACCGACGCACCAAGTACGTCGACAATCCTTTCCAATCAGGCCACACCGTACAATTTTCCCCGAGAAATCTCCGTCCATTCCCCCCCCCCCCACACCGACAATACTAGAGAAGTCCGTACATTTCTCTCTCTCTAGTAAACATTTAATATCTGACCCATCACCCCCTAGACGAGTCAACCAACCACAATCCTTGACTCGGTCCATTCTTCCAATACTAAAAAGAAACCTCGTACATTCATCACCCCGACCTCCCACTTCACTCCATATACTCCCTCCCAAGATATTCCGAGAAATCTGCCTCCTAACCAAACTGATACTCTGCCGAAATACCTTGGCCACCACAAGAATCCACAACTCTTCCTTAACAGAGAATCATCCTGCTTCCTGGCAGATCATTGAGGCATGCAAGCTTATCTAAGCCTGCCCCTCAATCGTCATCCATCCACAACAACCTCACTACCATCCCAAGAATATCACCCATCCCAACTCGATAACCATAGTCATTCACTCATCTATTCTCTGCCGTTAGAAATAAACAACCCCAGTTCTCATAATCACTGAGGCATGCAAGTTTCTTTAAAACAAATGCTCCTCAGTCGCATTCCTTTCCCTCCATAACCAAGGACCCCCCTAACCCTCCCCCTCACCATTTCCGGCAACTGTCACCATCCAACCGTCTTCTCTCAGTCACCTTAGCCGAGGTCATGGCCCAAATAAACCATTACACTCTTAAGATTAGTCATGACCACCAGTTCACTCCGAAAGGAGACAAACTTTCAAATACCCAGTGGAACCCTCCCATGATACCCTATCCAAGGAATGGCTAAACTAGGCTCATCCACCTGGAACGACCATTCCAGTCTGACATTTCGGAAACAGACCACTCAACCCTAGCAACTTCCCTAAGGATTCCGAGACAACCTGCTCCCAGTAGAAGAAACCTAAGAAATAGGCCTTGGTGGAATAATTGGGTGATTTGGCAGAAGAATCACCACACAAAAATTGGGAAATCAAATTCCACTAAGAATGGTTAGCGAACCCGCCAACCCAAGGTTCAGAACTACCTGTCTATTCTAAGAGAAGACACTTCTCACAATACCCAGAAGAATCACCATACCGAATTTTCTGGTGAGAAGTGGTCACTGTTGGTGGTCGTTACGATACGGTTTCACCACCAACATTCCGTCACATTTCAGGCTCATCTTGCTCACAACAAAGTAAAATTGATTATTTCTAATGAGTTCCACAAGTTTTGTATAATTTGTGAGTGCAGGAGCAAGCAAGCAAAAGCTGAGCCATGTTTGACACAAAGCCAGGCCGGCCGGCCTATGCCAGGCCGGCCGGCCCCCTTCTGTGGCCAGTTGCCACGTCCTTGGTCCAGAAGATCACAAACACAACTCAGATGATCATGAGACGTGCGTTCAACGATCGGTTTGATCCAAAGAACCCGAAAGGCCTAAGCTACATTTGCATGGATTGAAGGGCCCACCAACATTGGATTCTCGGACAGCTTCAATCCAAAGCAACCGTTACCGACCTCAGGGTGCAATCCAGAGCGTCCCTGAAGAAGGCGGTGCCACGGGGTAGCAAGGCCAGGCCGATCGGCCTGGCCTAGGCCGGCCGGCCTCCCCCAGAGGCCGCCACCTGTCCCCCTTCGCGTGGCAGTTAAGCAGAGTGTTAGCTTACACTTGACGCCTGCAACCGCCCCTGAAAGCTATAAAAGGGACCCTCCTTCACCTTGAGAAGGCATCCATCAAATCATCCAAAGGAGAGAAGAGTAGCTTAGTGAGTTTGTGCTCTCATCTTTAGAGTAGAGTAGGGAGAGAGTGGGTGAGTTGCTCGGGTGACAGCCGAGCTTTGTAGAGAGAGTCCGGGATTTCTCTCTCGGTCTTGTCTCAACATTTCCGCCCCCGAGGAATATATTCAAGAGTTATCTTCAGTAAGTCCTCGGTCTCTTGCCTTTAGTACTTCGCTAGTTTACAACTTACTTTCAGCAAGTTATCATATTTATCTTTGATCTGCGGGTACCTGAGTCTGCGCGAGTGACAGCGACTCTTGTTTGGGGTTTCCTCTATAGCCCTTCGCGTTGGGTGGAGGTCAGTGACTGAAAGCTTAGGCGTGGTGCCTATGCTGGCTAGTCATCTCAGGTTGTGTTGCACCCCACGGAACTGCAGTGGTAGGCGGCAGGTGGTGACAGCCCTGTCCGTCCTTTGTACTCCACCACGTTCGGGTGTACTCATAATAGTAGTGCTGAGCCCGGAAGAACCCCTCTCTCACCCCGTTCTGAGTTCTTCCCGTTCTAGCCGTCGAAGCAGATCAGGTTAGGTATCGATAGTTTGTCTGGGGTAACGAGTAGCTAACTAAAGTCAAGCTCTCTACCCATTTATCCTTTTTCTCCTTGGTGGATCCGGTTAGAAAAGTTCTAGGCTAGTCGCGTCTACCGTTCCTTGGATTCGATATCCAGGTTCTTACTCCCCTGGTGAAAGGCTACATCGGACTCCGTGCGCTTGCGGATTTTAGTTAGGCTAAGGAGTGCCAACAAGCTTTTCTGGCGCCGTTGCCGGGGAACGGTAGCAACACTAGTGTAGGATCTTTTTAGCCGTACACCTTTACCCCCATAACCATCTACCACATGGAGTTTTCTCCTAGTTACCCGACGGTTCCATCTAGCGAGTATTTGGAACCGCCTTCATCTTGCCACCCCATACCACCTCATGGCTTCGAGATCCGTCCCAGTCTCGTTGCCATGGTTCGTGCACAGTCTTTCGGTGGAACGAAGGACGAAAGTCCCTATGCTCACTTGCAAGTTTTCGAGGAGAATTGCTCTCTTCTGATTATACCCGACGTAAACCAAGACACTATACGATGGAAACTTTTCCCATTTTCTCTGATGGGAAATGCAAAATCTTGGTACGACCGGACTGCAAGGGGATTTAGCAGAGATTGGATCAAGTTGAAGGACGAGTTTTGTCTATTCTTTTACCCTGTCTCCAAGATCTTGAAACTCAGAGTTGAGTTGATGACATATCAGCAAGGCAATGAGTCACTTGGAGCCACGTGGGAGCGGTTCATAAAATTGGCCAACTCAGGGCCACCGCATAACATTCTAGAGGAAATGCTTATGCAGCATTTTGTTGGTGCATTGAAGCCGGAGAGTGCACAGTTCTTGAACATCACCTCCGCAGGGTCAGTGCTATACAAGACAGTGGATGAGGTACGAGAAATCTTGGAAAAGGTTCTCAACTCTACCGAGTACACTGGCGTCTTCGACGACCCACCAACACCACCAACAACCCCCACAGACAAACAGCCACTACTCACCCTCACATTCGATCCGCCTCCTCCGATCATAGAGGAAGTGCTCGAACACCCCAAGTCCTCAGACCATGAAAATATTCTTGACGATCTGCCGCACTTCATTCCCGAGCTCTTTACAGAAGAAGAGTACTTGGAGATCGGCAATACATCACGTATGCCCATGGAACAAGTGTGCGCAAGTTCAAGGTCTAAGGCGTTCATTCCAGAAGCCGTACCGCAGATCGAGGGTTTATCTGCGATCATGAGCAAGGAATGGACGGAGGAAATTGTAAGTTGCGAAGACATCATCCGAATTACCCGCAACTTCAGAGTACTCCATTGCGCTATTGAGGGAACTGACTCTCAGGAAGTTGCCTACGACCCGAAGGTCGGGAGTAATATCATATCAAGTGCACTCGCATCACAAGTGCAACCAGACGAACCCCGGTCCTTCTCCCGTAAGCACCTCAAGTGGATCGACGGCCAAATGATGGAATGCAGAGGAATCATTCGTGTTGTGCCCGTACACATGGGACGCAATAGGATTTTCCTAGACTTCCACATTTTCGATATCCCTAGAGGCGACAACTTCTTCCTGATCGGACAGCCAATAGAGCACCTTGCCAACCCGAACCATGATCGAGCCACGATACAGTCAAGGTTGGTAAAGAGATCATCCCGGTCAGCCTTGTGCGGTCAGTGAACACTATCGCAGAGGCCCGATCCGAGACAGACCCAGTGGAGAAAGCAGTTAGCTCCGCTCAAGAAGAGCAAGCTCAGTCCTCACAGGCTGAAGAGGCTAACCATTTCATCCAAGAGGCAGAAACGGACGGTTTTATAAAACTCGACGAGGAAGAAAAGCCACAACACCCCCCTCCTGAGTTGAAGCCGCTGCCTCCTGGACTTAGATACGCTTTCCTCCACAATGACCGACGCTCGCCAGTCGTCATCAGTGACAAACTGACAGAGAATGAGACTCGGCAGCTTATCACAGTCCTAGAGAAGCACCGGTCTATCTTCGGGTATTCTCTACAGGACTTGAAGGGGATCAACCCCAGCTTATGCACCCATCGCATACCTATGGAGCCGGACCATACGCCGTCTAGAGAACATCAACGACGGCTGAATGATGCGATGAGGGAGGTAGTCAAGAAAGAAGTGTTGAAGCTTCTGCACGCGGGTATAATCTACCCCGTGCAAGACAGTGAATGGGTCAGCCCAGTTCAAGTTGTGCCGAAGAAGGGTGGAATGACAGTTATCCAGAACGAGAAGAATGAACTTATCCCTCAGAGGACCGTTACTGGATGGAGGATGTGTATCGATTACAGGAAGCTTAACAAAGCTACCCGTAAAGATCACTTTCCTCTCCCCTTCATCGACGAGATGCTTGAGCGGTTGGCAAACCACTCATTTTTCTGCTTCCTTGATGGATACTCTGGTTATCATCAAATTCCCATTCATCCCGATGACCAGAGCAAGACTACCTTCACCTGCCCCTACGGAACGTTCGCCTACCGGCGGATGTCTTTCGGCCTATGCAATGCACCTGCTTCATTTCAGCGGTGTATGATGGCGATATTCTCTGACCTGATCGAACAGATCATGGAAGTATTCATGGATGACTTTACCGTCTATGGTAAAACCTTCGACAACTGTCTTGAGCACTTGGAAAGAGTCCTCAAGAGGTGCGAAGAGCATCACCTTATCCTAAATTGGGAAAAGTGCCACTTCATGGTCAGAGAAGGAATTGTGCTGGGACACAAGGTGTCAGAAAGAGGAATAGAAGTTGACAAGGCAAAAATAGAAGTTATTGAGCAACTACCACCCCCGACGAATGTCAAGGGTGTGCGAAGTTTTCTGGGTCATGCTGGCTTTTACCGAAGATTCATCAAAGATTTCTCTCGGGTAGCCAGACCTCTTACAAGCCTTCTGGCTAAAGAAGCACCCTTCAACTTCGACGATGATTGCCTTCTCGCCTTCTACACCCTCAAGAAGGCACTTATCTCAGCTCCCATCATACAACCGCCCGATTGGAATCTTCCATTCGAGATCATGTGCGACGCTAGCGACTATGCAGTCGGGGCAGTGCTCGGTCAATGCAAGGATAAACAGCATTACGCTATATCTTATGCAAGCAAGACATTGACCGGAGCTCAGTTGAATTATGCGACAACGAAGAAGGAACTCCTGGCAGTGGTGTTTGCCATGGACAAGTTCAGATCTTACTTGGTTGGTGCCAAGGTGATAGTATACACAGACCATGCTGCACTAAAGTACCTCTTGACCAAGAAAGATGCCAAGCCACGACTCATCGTTGGATTCTGCTCCTTCAAGAGTTTGATTTAGAAATACGAGACAAGAAGGGGACAGATAATTGTGTGGCGGATCATCTCTCAAGAATGCAGGTTCAAGGGTCGGATCTTCCGATCAATGACTATCTCAGAGATGATACTCTCCTCAAGGTCACCACATCCAGTCCATGGTACGCAAACTTGGTAAACTTCATGGTGACTGGATATGTGCCTCCAGGAGAAGACAAAAAGAAGTTAATCTACCTCAGCAGATTTCACCTTTGGGATGACCCCTATCTGTTCAAGGTTTGTGCTGACGGGTTACTCCGACGATGCATCCCTCATGAGGAAACACATAAGATCCTTGATCGTTGCCATTCATCACCGTACGGAGGACACTACGGAATTTTCCGAACCCATGCAAAGGTCTGGCAGAGTGGATTCTTCTGGCCAACCATGTATGGAGACGCTAAGGAATTCGTACGGAGATGTGCCAGGTGTCAGAGACACGGGAATATCAACGCCCGTGATGCTTTGCCACTGCAAAATAACCTCCAGTTGGAGATTTTCGACGTGTGGGGAATAGACTTTATGGGGCCTTTCCCTGCATCCGAGCAGTGTGAATATATCCTGGTGGCAGTCGACTATGTTTCCAAATGGGTGGAGGCACTTCCGTGCACGGCAGCCGACTCGAAAAATTCAAGGAAGATGTTCGAAGAGATCATCTTTCCCCGTTTTGGAGTACCCCGAGTCGTGATCAGTGATGGAGGATCACACTTCATCGACAAGACGTTCCGGAAGTGCCTAAGCGACTTAGGAGTAGACCACCGAGTGGCTACACCTTATCACCCCCAGACCAGCGGGCAAGCAGAAACATCAAACAAACAAATCAAGAACATTCTGCAAAAGACGGTCAATGCAATGGGGACAGGGTGGAAGCGAAAGTTACCGGAAGCACTTTGGGCATACAGAACAGCGTTCAAAACACCGATAGGGATGACTCCCTACCAACTGGTATATGGCAAGACATGCCACTTACCGGTTGAGCTAGAATTCAAGTCCCATTGGGCGATCAAGAGGTGGAACATGGATCTCCAGACAGCCGGACTCAAAAGAAGAATGCAATTGGCTGAACTGGATGAATGGAGGGAAAAGGCCTACCACAATGCCAAGCTATATAAAGAAAGAACAAAGAGATGGCATGACAAGCGCATCAAGATCAAGCATTTCAAAGCAGGAGATCAGGTATTACTCTTTAACTCCCGTATTCGCTTGTTTGGTCATGGTAAGCTTAGAAGTAAGTGGGAAGGTCCTTTTAGAGTCTTAGATGCCGCCGATCATGGCGCGATAACCCTCTAGGATAATGACGGAAATACTTTCAAGGCCAATGGCCAAAGATTGAAAATATTTCTCGAATCCGAAATGCCGGAGCTCAGAGAGATGGACGTCTACGAGCTAACCGAGATATCTAGTCCAGGTCCGGGCGGGACCTAAAAATGGCCCTTATCTAGGATAGATTTCCCTTTTCTATTTTTCTTTTCCTTCCCTTAAACTTTTTCTAGCCAAACTCTAAAGACTTTCTGGTAGAAGAGCAAAGGAAGCATACACGAAAAATTTCATGGGCTCTCGAGACAAGGCCAGGCCGGCCAGGCCTCACCCAGGCCGACCGGCCCAGCCAGGCCGGCCGGCCCCACCCAGGCCGACCGGCCCAGCACCGGCTCGACTCGGGACGCTCCTCGTTTGAATGAGTCTCGCTGCTATCCTTTCCGAGAATTCGTGGGGTTTCGAAGGGAGGAGCGTCGTTTTAAAACGAAAGGCCCCCGCTCTTCTTCTCCCTCAGAACTCTCGAGCCTCCTTCTCCAGAAACGTCCCTTTCCTTTGAGAGATCTGAGCCATGGCCTCGCAATCAAGCCACCAAGACTCCAACTCGGCCTCTCAAGGCAGCCGCTCCCCGTCCGAGTCCTTGAAAGGGACACCGGGCTCCTCCAACTCCAGCAGCGTCCGGATCATTGAGAAGGCGGCGTTCGTCGACGTCGTCGCCGCGCAGCCGGGGGCCCGGCGGCCACTCTCCCAGGCCGATCGGCCTGGGGCAGGCCGGCCGGCCTCCCCTCGCCGCCTCTCTGGCTCGCCTTTGGGCAGAGCCTCCCTCCGTGATCCTCAGGAGGAGGGTCAGGGGAGTTCGCAGCCCAAGACGCCCCGAAGGCCAACTACAGGACTTTTGTCCCCGAAGAAGGCCATCGGGAAGCGCCTCGTCTCCTCGCCGCTCAAGAAGGAGATCGTGCCGCTCTTCATCTCCACCTCGCCGGGGTACTCACCGCAGTACACCCCGGGAAGTCCTAGCCCTCCACGCCGGGAAGGGCCAGGCATCGGGAAGGGGCTTTTCTTAGCCCCTAAGAAGCCCGACGAGGGGAGGAAGCGCTTCATGACGCCCCCTCCGATCCAAGGACCTCCTGAACAGATGGAGTGGTCCGATGAAGAGGAGGAGGAGGACATAGAGGAGCTGAGGAGGAAGCTCGCCGCGCTGCAACTAAAGGTTAACAACATGGATGAGCACGTGGCAGAGGCGGTGATCGGGCAAATGGAGGCCGATGACAAGATAGAGATCCTTCGCAAGGCGATGGCCTCCAAGGTCAAGCGCCTCGCGAAGGCCACCGGCAATGAGCACCTCTACCGCCCGAAGGAGGAGTCGTTAGGATTAGAAATTAGTTTAGACTTTTGGGTGCTAGTTTAAATTTCCCTTTTGATTTCTTTCATTCAATTTTTCCCTTGTTTGCAGCACCCCCACATTTGTTTCCCCTCAGTTTGAATAAAATAAATTGATTTATTTGAAAGAAGAGGCTCATATATAAAAAAAAAATGAATGGTTGGTGCACACTTGTGTGCCAACCAAACCCTCGGACTGATTTTCCAGTGAAGCACGCAGAAACACTGATGTACAGGAGTTGTACTGGTCGCTGGCCAAGGCACGACCACACCTGGCACAATGCCAGGCCGGCCGGCCTAGGCTAGGCCGGCCGGCCCCCTGCTGAAGCCGTTCGAGGAGATCCCGTGCCCAATGCGTAATCTTGCGAATCACATGAACGAGGAACCTGAATCGGAACGTTTGGCTACAATGCCAGTCCGGCCGGCCTCCACTGGGCCGATCGGCCTGGGCCTGTGGCCAACGTCGTCAACTCGACTCCAGGACACGGTTTGTAACCCCTACATTTGATCCCTTCGTGATTTTGATCCAAATAAAATTCCTGGCTAAATAATGTTAAAACTTGATCAAAATTCATGAAAGTGAACCCCTATGCATGACACCTTGGATATACTTGTGATATTTCATGAGAACGTATTTCATTGCCTTGGAACTTTCATTAGGATTGCCTGATTCTCGTTAATTGATTCTTATGATATAATGATTTGAGAAGTTGAGCCATCCGATTCAAGGTTTTGGAGATTGTTTTTGAAAATAAAACTTAAGGCAGCCCTTGTTATCATCAACTTGAAATGTCCTATCCAAAGCCATATACCAAGTTCAAGTTGAAAGTTCTACATAGCTACCTTCTAAATTTTGAGCTTGCTCGAATTACTTGCCTTCACGTTCGTGCTATCTTGTTCATCATGGCCATCCACGTACACGAGCATCAATAAAGTCCAAATTGTCAAAAGCTCTTCATCCCCCTGAAAAAAAGAGAAAGAAAGATGATGAAGAAAGGAATAATACACTCCTTATCTTCAGAAGAAAAAAAAAGAGAGAAAGAGAAAGGGGAAAGATGAAAGATGCTTGAACAAGGACTCAACCATCAAAGTACACATGCACTTGGCCAAGATGTATGAGTAGTAGGAATGATTAGACAAGTTCTTCGATCTCGCAAAATAAATAAAGAAGAGTGAGCAACATCTCCAAAGCTCCACCATATAACATAGAGAGGCTTGATTCTAAGCCCAGGTGAGGATCTAAACACTATGAGTGATTGAGAGATGTTGAGAAATAACAAGGGAATGCCTCGTTTTCTTTATTAAATTATCAAAAACTCCAAATGCCAAGAGGAAGAAATGCTCGATCAATCAATGAGTTGTTCTAAGACTCAATTGATGAAGATGAGGGTGTTAGCCACCAGAATCCAAGGTATGAAAGAAAACTCAGAAATATGACTTGTGTATACCTTGAGCTCATGACCCTGACCTTGCGGAAGTCCCGGTGATTTAATTCATTCTTTGCTAAGGGACTAGCAAAGTTCAGGTAGGGGGGCGTGTTGGTGGTCGTTACGATACGGTTTCACCACCAACATTCCGTCACATTTCAGTCTCATCTTGCTCACAACAAAGTAAAATTGATTATTTCTAATGAGTTCCACAAGTTTTGTATAATTTGTGAGTGCAGGAGCAAGCAAGCAAAAGCTGAGCCATGTTTGACACAAAGCTAGGCCGGCCGGCCCCCTTCTGTGGCCAGTTGCCACGTCCTTGGTCCAGAAGATCACAAACACAACTCAGATGATCATGAGACGTGCGTTCAACGACGGTTTGATCCAAAGAACCTGAAAGGCCTAAGCTACATTTGCATGGATTGAAGGGCCCACCAACATTGGATTCTCGGACAGCTTCAATCCAAAGCAACCGTTACCGACCTCAGGGTGCAATCCAGAGCGTCCCTGAAGAAGGCTGTGCCACGGGGCAGCAAGGCCAGGCCGATCGGCCTGGCCTAGGCCGGCCGGCCTCCCCGAGAGGCCGCCACCTGTCCCCCTTCGCGTGGCAGTTAAGCAGAGTGTTAGCTTACACTTGACGCCTGCAACCGCCCCTGAAAGCTATAAAAGGGACCCTCCTTCACCTTGAGAAGGCATCCATCAAATCATCCAAAGGAGAGAAGAGTAGCTTAGTGAGTTTGTGCTCTCATCTTTAGAGTAGAGTAGGGAGAGAGTGGGTGAGTTGCTAGGGTGACAGCCGAGCTTTGTAGAGAGAGTCCGGGATTTCTCTCTCGGTCTCGTCTCAACATTTCCGCCCCCGAGGAATATATTCAAGAGTTATCTTCAGTAAGTCCTCGGTCTCTTGCCTTTAGTACTTCGCTAGTTTACAACTTACTTTCAGCAAGTTATCATATTTATCTTTGATCTGCGGGTACCTGAGTCTGCGCGAGTGACAGCGACTCTTGTTTGGGGTTTCCTATATAGCCCTTCGCGTTGGGTGGAGGTCAGTGACTGAAAGCTTAGGCGTGGTGCCTATGCTGGCTAGTCATCTCAGGTTGTGTTGCACCCCATGGAACTGCAGTGGTAGGCGGCAGGTGGTGACAGTCCTGTCCGTCCTTTGTACTCCACCACGTTCGGGTGTACTCATAACAGTAGTGCTGAGCCCGGAAGAACCCCTCTCTCACCCTGTTCTGAGTTCTTCCCGTTCTAGCCGTCGAAGCAGATCAGGTTAGGTATCGATAGTTTGTCTGGGGTAACGAGTAGCTAACTAAAGTCAAGCTCTCTACCCATTTATCCTTTTTCTCCTTGGTGGATCCGGTTAGAAAAGTTCTAGGCTAGTCGCGTCTACCGTTCCTTGGATTCGATATCCAGGTTCTTACTCCCCTGGTGAAAGGCTACATCGGACTATGTGCGCTTGCAGATTTTAGTTAGGCTAAGGAGTGCCAACACTTCTCCAACAGTCACCCAAGCTTCCTACCCTAGATTCCCTTCTTCCCCGTCTCGTAATCCCGAAACAATTACCGGATTCCCTGTAACCCCAGCTATAATCTTTCCCGAGCCTAACCACCATAGGTAAAGCAAGGTTATCAAGAGGAGAGCTATAGCAGAGATAGTTCTAATAATCAAGAATAAGACATCTCAAGGAGTAGTAAGATCCCACGGGGACATATCCGAGTAAAAGAAAAGCTTGGATAAGAAGTTTGGACGGAAACCCTAAGAAGATATGGAAATCCGAGGTTTGCGTTTTCAAAAAGAAATTTGAGAAATACATTCGGAAGGAAAATCTCGGAGTAAAATCAAGGAAATCCTGAGTTGAATCCTTTTAAGTGGGGTAGTAACCCAAATAAAAGAAAAGGTTCTTGACCTCCCCATCCTAGCCCAGCAGGCCGCCAGCCGCCTGCGGCCCACCCGCTGCCGCGGCCCAGCCAGCCCTCCCCTCCCTCCTCTCCTTTCGGCCTAGCAGCAGCAGGCCGCGGCCCCCTCTCCTCCCTTCTCCTTGGCCCATCCTCCCGCGCCTCCTGGCCCAGCATCTTCTCCAGGCCAGCCCACGCGCCGCTCCAGCAGGCCGTGCGGCTGCTCGCCCGGCCCACACGCGCGGCCCACCCGCACGCCCGCTCGGCCTCCTCAGCCCACTCCGCCTCAATCCTAACTCCCTCGTCCAGTGCGCCGCCGCCACCGCCGCCGGCGCCGCCGCCGCCTAGCGCCGCCGCTCCAGCTCGCCGCGCGCCGCCAAACCTCGTCCCTGAGCTTGCCCCCTCTTCCCTCACCCCATTTTCGCCCTTGATTTCTCCCTCCACACCCGTACAGCGCCGCCGCTGCTGCCGCCCGGCCGCCATGGCCACCATGTGCGCCACTCCTGCTGCCAACCCAGCTGCACCGCAGCTCTAGCGCGGCCCCACACCACGAAGCGCATCCCCACGTGGCCTGGTCGCCCGATGCGCCGGCCAGAGGCCCACTCGCCCCAGCGCGTCGCACCCCCCTGCTCGAGCTCGCTGCGCCACGCCGCCGGGCTCGATCCTCCTCAGGCTGCCTCGCCACTCCCTGCACGCCACCTCATCTCAACCGCCAACCACCATCTGCCACGCCCCCACGCCCCGCTGCCACCCCGCCGTGCAGGCTGGGTGCCATCGCCAGGGCCAGTCCTGGCCATCGCGTCACCCGGCCTGCGCCAACCTTGGCGCTGACGGCAGCGCCGGCCGGTGGCCTGGCCAGCGCCCAGCACCCCCCTGCCCTCCTCAGCGCCTATAAAAAGGCCCCGAGGCCTCAGACCGGCAGCCCTCCTCCCGTGCGTGCGCCACGGTCCAGAGCACGAGCACACGAGAGCTTGGAGCTCTCCGGCGCCTGTAAGAGTGAGAGCTGAAGCTCTCACCAGGAGCGCAGGAAGAGCTCGGCTCTCACATGCACGAGAGCGCAGCTCTGTTCACACTGCGGAAGCACTGCCCACGTACACAATAGAAAGGTGCGCCACCTGCTGCTCTGCTCTGTTCCCGGGTACGCTCGGAAACAGTTCAACCAGCGACGTAGCTTTAGTCATACCACACTGCCCACGTACACGTAGGAAAAAGGTGCGCCAACTGCTGCTCTACTCTGCTTCCGGGTACGCCCGGAACAGTCTAACCAGCGGCGTAGCTTTAGCCATTTCGCCCAGCATTGTGGACGATGCCAGTACGGCTGGCCGCACAATGCCCGACCCCCGCCGCTAAACCCCATCGCGGCTCGCCGTTTCGCCACCATAGCCGGGATGCTGCCCGATTTCCGAGTTTCCAGCCAGTCCACCCTAGCCGTTATAACGACCAACCGAAACCCTGATCCTAGCTCGCCTAGCAGTTGTGCTGCCCAAATTCAAACCCCAGATATTCCCCAGTACAACCGTTATGCCGCCCAACCAAAAACTCCGGCTGCTAAACCTTAGCCCCATATATAGTCGTTGCGCCGCCCAAATAAAACCCCGCAGTTATACTGCCCGACCAAAAATCCCTAGTATTAGTAAAACCCTAGGTAAAACCTAGCCCTTATGCTGCCCAACCCAAAATCCCGAATACTAGCAAACCCTAGCCGTTATGCCACCCATAATATTCTCGGAAAATTATATTAATAGTTTTCCAGAATATTATTAGAAATTCAATCCAATATCTTTAATTATTTAGAAATCTATTTCTAAATAATTAATATAATTATTCAGGAATTATTTAAATATCCAATAATTCCTAGAATAATTAATCCTAGCCCTTCCGTCCACACTTAGAAGCCATCCCACCAGCTAAACCCCTTCTAAACCCCATCGTCCTATCCATTAATTATTATTAAATAATTAATGGATAATCCGTTAACAAATCCATCCGGATCCGTAGATACGTTCCGGAATATCTATCTCCCATTTCTCTTTCTAATCTATAGGCATTGATTGATGTATTGATATTATTTTATGTGTTTTATTGCTCGATAGCTTGACCGGGCCCGACGAGACGCCGGAGCTCCAGAAGGCCCGAAGCCCCACCCGGTCAACATACAGTCTACGCCGCATACGAGATGCTATATAGAATGCTTTAAGATTGGGAGTGGAAGGATGGCCTCGCTAGGAGGGTCCTAAGAGCCTCTCTGATCTCAGCTAAGGACCGGTTCATGGGAGAGTCTTTCTAGTGCCTAGTACAACCCCGCATGCCAAAAAGGCAGAACCTACGGGAGTGCCTATTTATGTGAGGCCTTGATTCACACCCCACCAGCGGAACTTAGTAACCCAGCCCAAGGAGCCGTATGATTGGTGCAGAGTGCCGACCGGTGAACTGGGTAGGGCCTGGTGCCGGGTCGGGCACGCACCAAGTCAGGAACGGGTATGCTGGAGACAACCCCAGGCAGAGGACTGGGACTGGGCGGCACAGGTCGACTAGGATACAGGGTCGGAGACCCTGAGGGCCGAGGGCCCTAACTAATGCGCTCACAGACCCGGACGGCAGGAGTGCCGATGACTGGGTTCTGGGGTTAATGTCAGGACTGGCAGGGAGGAAATGCCCCTCCAGGCCCAACATTTACATTCTTTTAATTTATAATTATATTATTGAATTTGTGAGATTTGCTGAGTATTCAACTCTGAATACTCACTCTTGCTTTCATTGTCATACAGGTTAGAACTCCAGGGCTGTGAGGTGCTACAGCTCATTCCAACTGAGGAATGAGTGCCCGCCCGCGCTTCGCTAGTTAAAACGGTATATAGTTATTTTAATTTATACGTCATTTACCGCTTCTGACACTAATCTGTGTCGAAATCCGTATCAGCGTACTGATCCAGGGACTGATACGGGTGATCGAGGGACGTCCTGGCCAAGGGGTCCCACAGGTTCGGCCGACCTTGGACTTCGTATGCCAGGGGGAGTTTGGCTCTGGACGCAACTAGAGGACTGATGGGAACTACCTGGTAGCGCTAGCCTTTGGCTGAGTGCGATGATCCGTGTGTTTGGGTTCCCCTTGCAAGGTTAAGAAATCGGTTCGAACTATTTGTTTCTCGTAGCTAATGAGACTACTTGACCGTACTGCCGCATTGAGTAAGAAGTGGAACATGACGATGGAAAGAAACTTGATGCTTGCTTAATTGCTTGCTCCACTTGCTTGGTTAGTACAGGTTGCTTACCTAGAATGGTTAAATTCAAACTAAAACTTGATGCTAAAATATTGAAAACAAGGACCCACTCTTAGTCGCTCTTTGGCAAAACAAACCCACCAGCCAAAAGCCTTGCATGTCTAGGAGTCGGTGATGTAGTTTTCACCCGACGGGTAAATCTTGCTGAGTATTAGTATACTCAGCCTTGCTTGTTGAATTGTTTTCAGGAAGTGCCCTCGAGGAGATGGTTGCAGGTCTTACCTGGCCGACCACCCTTCCTCCTGGTTGGACCGTTGTTTGGAACGAGGATGCTTCTGAGTGATGTCACGACGGTTTCACGTGATGTCACGGTCGTTTCGAATAAATAATTGTTTCTGCTGCATTTCAAAACTCTGAGTACATTGCTACCGTATGCATTGAACTATTTATAATAAAGTACCTCAATTGGGACCTTTAATTAATTGTGGATTGTTGTAATCTCTGGGACTCACCTTCGAGTGAGTATTTGCACGACTCGTTTCGATCGAGGTAATCATTCGTGGTTGCATCGGGCTCGACCCGACAGATCGACATCTTAATCTGTTTTAATTGCGTGATGACCAATGGAAGGTTAGCGCACTTAAGCCGGATTAATTTGAGCAGTTCTGCCACACTTGACAACATTTTCAGCGTCTTTGACTGCCGTTGGCCAATAAAAGCCTTGCCTGAATGCCTTGCCCACGAGCTTTCTTGTGCCCAAGTGCGATGCACAAGCTCCTGTGTGGATCTCTTTCAGCAACTGTTTTCCGTCTTCGGTAGAGATGCACTTTAGCAAAGGAGTGCACGCTCCGGTTTTGCATAACTTATCTCCTCTCATTACAAATGTTCTTGCCTTTTGCTGCATTCTTCCTTGCTCTTCTTTACTTTCAGGCTCATAAAAGCCCTTCAGAAATGCTATGATTGGTGCTCTCCAGTCTTCACTGGCGATGGCGTTTATGTATTTCACTGGCTCTTCATCAGAATTGACTGATTTGTATTTCCGCACCTCGTAGAATACATCTGGATCTAACGAAGTGTTTGATGCTGCTGCCTTTGCCAATTTATCTGCTTCATTTATTCTTTCTCTTGGAATGCTCTTCACTGTGAATCCGAAAAAATACTTCTCCATGGACCTCACTGTCTTCAGATATCGTTCCATCTCCGGATCCCTCACACTGGTAAGACTTACCGATGTGTCCAGATAACAACTGCGAATCTGTGCGTATCATGATCCTTCTGGCGCCTAATGCCCGTGCCTTCCTTAGTGCCAGGAGAAGACCTTCGTATTCTGCGACATTGTTTGTCACTCCCAGGAAATCTAGGCATATCTCAAGGTGATTCCCGAAGGTGATGTTAAAACTGCTCCTGCACCAGCCCCATCTTTACAATATGCACCGTCACTCATGACTTCCCAATAAGTATCTGTTATTGATTTGTTTTGGATGGTGCCGGAGTCCAATCAGCCACGAAGTCGACCAGGACTTGGGATTTTATGGATTTCCTGGAGACAAAAGTGACTCCATACTGCACTAACTCTGCTGCCCACTTGCCGATTCTTCCTAAAGATTCTCTATTTTCAAATGTGTCCTTTAATGGGTATGAAGTTGGTACCATTATCGGGAAACTCTGGAAGTAATGTTTTAGCTTTCTTGACGCCATGACCACTGCGTAAGCCATTTTTTCCATTTCGGAGTAGAATTTTTTTGAACCTGACAATGCCTCAGAGACGAAGTAAACGGGTACTTGTACGGGCTGACCGCTGACTTCTTTTTCTTCTACCAATACTACACTCAGAGCAGACTCCGAAGCTGCTATATATAATAACAAGGTTGCTTTTGGAGAAGGACTTGTTAATACCGCTGTCTGCTGAAGATAAGACTTCAGATCATCAAAAGCCTTTTGCTCTTCGATCCCCCACTTGAATTGTTTTGAAGACCTTAACAACTTGAAGAAAGGGAGACTTCGCTCTGCCGATTTCAAAATAAACCTTCCCAAAGCCGCTATGCGACCTGTGAGCTTCTGTATGTCTTTTCTGGACTTCGGAACTTGCATTCTTCTTATTGCTTCTATCTTTTCTGGATTTCCTTGGATTCCGGACTTTGATATCATACACCCCGACAATTTCCCTTTGCTGACTCCGATGACACACTTCGCAGGATTTAGCTTTAGGCCAAATTTTCTAAGGTTTGCAAATGTTTCACATAAATCTTGGACATGGTCCTCCTTTCTGAGACTTCGTACAACCACATCATCCACATAAGCTGACACATTTCTTCCCAACTGAGAATCCAATACAATTTTAATCATTCTGCAGAAAGTTGGTCCTGCATTGCGAAGTCCTTCCGGCATACGAACAAAACAATATGTCCCGAACGGTGTTATGAAACTTGTCTTGTCTTCATCTTCTTTGCGAAGCCATACCTGATGATAACCCGAGAAACAATCCAGCAAAGACATCCTCTCTAACCCAGCAGTGGAGTCCACTAACAAATGAATGCGTGGCAAAGGGAAATCATCCTTCGGGCAAGCCTTGTTCAGATCTATGAAGTCTATACACATTCGACAATCTCCATTCTTTTTAGGTACTAGCACTATGTTGGCCAACCACTCAGAATATATGACTTCCCGGATAACTCCGGCATCGAGCAACTTTTGCACTTCTCCCTTTGCCATCTTTTCTCTTTTTTTTTGACAGCACTCGCAACCTTTGCTTGCGAGGCAGATACTTTGGGTCCACGTTCAACGCATGCTCAATGACACTTCGGGACACTCTCTTGAGGTCTGACTTTTCCCATGCAAATACATCTTGATTGTTTCTAAGGCACTCTAGCAATCTTGCCTCTTCGCCTTCCTCTAGATCTCTCGCAATTACCACTTTCTTGTCAATAACATCTTCGCATAATGGTACCATTTTGGTGTGCTCTTGTGCTTTTATCTTGGTATCCTCTTTAGGGTCTTGTTCTCCAGGATAAGATTCTACATCTTCTTCAACCTCTTTTACACTTTTGTTTTCCTGAATCAGATGAACTGGCTTCTGATGGAAACCCGTATTGCCTTCTCGTCTTCTTGCATCTTCTTGACTACCGAAGACTGTCAATACGCCAGAATGCGTGGGAATCTTCATGCACAGATATGGCTGATGGATTGCGGCCGCAAACTTGTTTATCAAAGGACTTCTAAAGATTGCGAGATATGGATACGTGATGTCTACCACATCGAAAGTTATCATTTCTGTTCTTTGCTGTGGCCCTTCTCCGAAGGACACGTTCATCTCGATTGTGCCTCTGGCCTCAATTCATTTCCCCCCAAATCCGTACAATGGTTTGTTTGTAGCTTTCAACTAAGAGTCTTCGTAACCAAGACTCTGAAAAAGCTTGTAAGTGATTATATCTGCAGAACTTCCGTTGTCCACCAAGATGCCTCCCACATCGCTACCCAACAGATATTTCGCATTTTTGCCCATGTTTGCTCGTATGACTAATGAGTCTTCGTGAGGGAACTCTTTCAAATGCATATCTTGCTCTAAAAAGACGATTGGAATATGTGACCATTCACTTCGGAAGTGCATTCCTGATGAAACATTCGCAACATTTCTAATGTAATCTTTCCTCTATCTCTTGGTTTCAAGTTCTGGTGCACTGTGTCCTCCTGTTATTGCATTGATAACATTCACTTGAAGTTCGTTATCTTCTTCTTTCTTCGGGATCTCAACTTTCTGGGGTGTTGCTGTTTTTTTGGCTCGCGAAGACGAGTACAACTGATAATTTGATGGATCGTATGGCGGCATTCCATGATAATGACTCCACTGCTGAGGTGCTGCCAACTGAGGATAAGACGCCATGTACGGCTGCGCGAGCAAATAATTCATTTGCGCTCAAGGCTGAGTAGATGCTTGCCGTGATTGCGAAGTGTGATTTACATACTTCGCCTCTTCAGACTGCAATGCCTTCTTCTCTGCTTCTTGCATTTTTGCTTGTAATGCTACTTGACATTCATTAGTCCAGTGCCCAGCATTTTCTCCGTGTATCCAGCAAAATGGCGCTCTGTTTCTGCCTTGTCCGCGGCCTCCTCTGCTTCTGTCAAAGCGACCACGCCCCCTTCCTCTAGAGCTTGATGTGACTCCTTCGGACTGCCCTTGTCGGTCCTCGGTGGTTACATTATTGATTGCCCTATCGCTGTTCTGTTTATGCTGATTTGGCTTGAATTATCTTTGATTCGACCCATTGGCGAAGTTATCGGCGTCCTTGCCCTGATCTTCGCGCTTTCTTTTGTTCATATCGTCGAGTCTTCTTGCTCGACCCCTGTCTGACTTGCAGTACTCATGGATGATTTCATATAACTCAGTCTCCATCCTGGGTTTTCGCCTGTCTAGGTATTCTCCGCAAGGGCCTAACTTCAATCCCGCAATGCAAGCCTCAATAATCGTGACTTCGGGGACATTTGGTGCTTTTAATCTCTCCCTAATAAATCTTCACAGGTAATCTTGCAATGGCTCCTTTGCCCCTTGCTTGATGTGATACAAGTCTCCCGAAGTCAACTCCTGTTGCTGAAATCCCCTGAAATTCTGGAGCATTTTTGCCTTGAGTTGTTCCCAACTATAGATAGACCCTACTGGTAACAAAGTGTACCATTTCAAAGCCAACCCTTTCAGAGACATGAGGAGTGATTTTGCCTTCTCCGGACCCTTTCCTCCAGCTGTTGATATAATTGCTTCGAAGCGCATCAGGAAATCTCTAGGGTCTACTTCACCATCGAACTCTGGCAAGGACGATGGAAGCCGAAACTGACTTGGCCATGGGGCTGACTCAAGCTCTATGGATAGTGGTGTTGCAGATTCTGCGGTTTCTTGAAGACGATGCCAAACAGTTCTTCTTTGAGACGGTCTACGTTCCGCCAACGCCTCATCACCCCACAACCAGCAATCCTCGTTAAAGCCACCAACCTCGGAATCATCGCGGCCTTCGTGAAGTGTTATACCCTGTTGCCTCGGCGGCTCAGGAGCTTGTAATGCTTGTATCTTGGCTTGAATGGAATGCAGCATCTGCTTTAGCTGCGCAGTGGTACGATGAACTTGACTTCGCCTTTGCTCAGCTTGTAATTGCTCTAACATCTGTCTCTTCCTTGCAACTTGATTCTGAAGTTCTTGTACACGCAGTCTTTCTTTGTTCTCAGCATCTGCTTGCCTGGCCTTACCTTTAGCTAAAGTTGCTTCCACTTGCGCTCTTGTCTGCACTTGCGAAGTCGCTTGGGCCGCCTACCTGTACTTGTGCTCAAGCTTCTTCTCTATCCTCCTCAGGGCTTCCAGATCTTCATCTTCGATGCCTTGATCCATGAGGTTAATGTTCAATTCCCCCTCCGCTACTAGATCCACTCGGCCCTCACTGTTGGTGTCTCTTTCATGCGTAGGACTAAGTACCATATCTAGTGGACGAGAGGACTCTGGCGGACCTCCCTCCGTGGTGTTCTATGGTGGTTTCTTCTTCGGAGTGGCCATACCCAACTTTGGAAACGAAAGGGTAAGAACGCTCGCCGGGGGCTCCAAAACTGTTGGGATAAAAGATCTACCAGCCCGAAGACTAGCCAGCAGCCAAGGAACTACTAAACAAACAACACAAGAAAACTACCCAAATAGTAATCAAAGACACTTCGCTCAATGTAAGATACTTTCCATTCTCAAAAGCCGAACCCCTTTTCTGTACAGTAGCCCTCCTTTTATAGGGCGGTCACTTTGCAAGTTTCTAGGGATTACCCCTCCAACTGTTGTAACTTTACACGTCACGACTCCACACTCCGGCACGCTTTTACGAAGCCGGCCTTTGATTATTGACGTCTTCTTCACTTCGCACGTCTCTCGAATCGTCTTCCTTCGCGAAGTGCTACGCCCACTCCGCGAGCCCTTGTGAACCTTGAGCCTCACATTCTCCTCTTCGAGACCTCTGGCAAAGTTCGAGCGCCTTAAATGCTTGCGGATCAACCCCGAAGTCTTGCGATCACCTCTGCGGTCCTCTTCCGCCATCGGACTCAGAGTGCGATAACCGCTAAATCCTGATGCACTGAAATAAAAGCACCAATAAAAGACAACGATAACAGGGATTCCGCCAAGGGGGGTTGCTTCCGAAGTCGTGTTTGTAACACCCTGCTTTCTAAGGCATTTAGAAATACAGGCTTTACAAAATTTTTCTTTAATTAACCCTAATCTCCTCCCCTAACAATATTCAAAATATCTTTCTAAAATAAACCATGCATCGAATTAAACATATGTGTTGCATTTGAATGCTTAGAACCTCTCGAACCTTCTCTGGATTTCAAATAGTAGAATTTCCTCTAAATTAATCCTCCTTCAATCCCTAGAATTAATATTCAAACTCCCCTTTAAATATTAACCCCAATGTTAGGAGTCTCCTAGTTCATCTCTAGCCTTGACCCACTCTTGATCCACCTCGAATACTCTCCCAAAATATTACATTCCCACAACCATCCCAAGCTTCAAATCAAATTCATTTGAAGCTACATTCAAATTCATACAACAACCCCCCCCCCCCAAATAAATGGAGAAGGGTCACTATTACTTAACAGGCCGCAAACCTCGCTCCTGGCCTGCTCCCCCTTCTGACCCAGCCCACTTCCCTCTCCACCCCGCCTCCACCGGCTCACCAGTGGCCCAGCCCAGCTCGCCCACCCGGCCTGCTCCGCCATGGCCCGGCCCAGCTCCTCCCCCTTCCTTCCTCCCTCCTCTGCTCTGCTCGCTGCCGCTGCCCATCGCCGCTGGCGCTGCCCGCGCCTGGCCGCACCGCAGCCGTCCCGGCAAGCCGACGCCCCACTGTGCCACCCCTTCCCGCGTCGCGGCCCTCCCCGCACCGCCACACCGACCTACGCCACCATCAACACCATGCGCCTCGCACCACCGCCGTGCACGCTTTGCCACCGCGCGCCGCACACACCGCCGCCGCCCGCTGGCACCACCGCCAAGCACACGCGGCCACAACGACACTGCTCCATGCTGTCACGCCGCCGCGGCGCTCTCCACACAGCGCACACGTCGCTGCAGGCCGCCACCGCCGAGCACGCCAGCACGAGCGCCGGCGTTGCCCCGCCGCGTGCTGCCGCACACGGCTGCGCGCCAGCCGCAGCACCACCGCGCGGCCGCCTTCCATCCCCCCAATGCCACCACGGCCACCGCCAAGGCTGCTGCCGGCACCGCCGTCTGCGCCCGGCCGCCACCACCTCCAGCCGCTTCGCCGCCACCGTTGCACAGCACCGCCGCACGCCGGCGCCTGCTCAACCACCCCGCATCCACACCATGTCACGCGACCGCGTCGCAAGTGCCACGCGCTCCGTTCCCCCCTCTCCCCCCCGGTGCAGACCCCCTTGTCGCCACGGAGGTTGGGCGCCATTAATGGCCCCCGGCGCCCATCCCCCCTCCTTTCCTCTGCAGCGCCCCTATGCCCCGTAGGCTTCTCCCCCTACGGTCGTACCATCGCCGCCCGATACACACCCCGCAGCCGTGATGAAGCCCCAAAGCTTGGGCCTGCCGCGTATCGCCGCCGCCTTGCTCCACCGCATCCACGGTGTGGCGCCGCCACCCCCTTTTGGCCCAAACCAAGCTTGCCGCCGGCGGGGGAAAGCACCGCCATGCGTCCCCCACCGCGAACGACGTGGCCGACGCCCGCGCACCCTCCTCCGCCTATAAATAGGGGGCCCGAGCCCCTCTGTTGGCACTCCTTAGCCTAACTAAATCCGCAAGCGCACGGAGTACATTGTAGCCTTTCACCAGGGGAGTAGAAACCTGGATGTCAAATCCAAGGAACAGTAGACGCGACTAGTCTAGAACTTTCCTAACCGGACCCACCAGGGGAGGAAAGGGTAAAGGGTGTAGAGAGCTTAACCTTAGTTAGCCACTCGTTACCCCAGACAACCTATCTTAATCTAACATGATCTGCTTCGACGGCTAGAACGGGAAGAACTCAGAACGGGATGAGAGAGGGGTTCTTCCGGGCTCAGCACTACTGTTATGAGTACACCCGAACGAGATGGAGTACAAAGGACGGACAGGGCTGTCACCACCTGCCGCCTACCACTGCAGTTCTGTGGGGTGCAACACAACCTGAGGTGACTAGCCAGCACAGGCACCATGCCTAAGCTTTCAGCCATTGACCTCCACCCAACGCGAAGGGCTATAGAGGAAACCCCAAACAAGAGTCGCTGTCACTCGCGCAGACTCAAGTACCCGCAGATCATAGATAGCCAAGATAAATTGCTGAAAGTAAAGAGTAAACTAGCGAGGTACTAAGGCAAGAGACCGAGGAACTTACTGAAGATATCTCTGAAGCTTTATTCCTCGGGGGCGGAACAATGTTGAGGGAAGGCCGAGATGACTCCCGAACTCCCTCTACACGCTTGGCTGTCACCCAAGCACTCACCCACTACTCTCTCTACTCTACTCTAAGATAACAGTGGACTACATCTTGAGCCTTCTCTTCTCTCCAATGGATGGTGTGTCTTATGTGGGGGTGAAGGGTGCCTTTTATAGCCCTCTAAGGGCGAAGGCCTGCGTAGGAGTGACGCACACCTCCTGCTTAGCATCCACGCGAAAGATCAAGCGTAGAGGCCACGCTTCCAGGCCGGCCGGCCTGAAGGAGGCCGTTCGGCCTGTAATTTCTGCCATCTGGCGCAATCTTTCTTGTGGACGCTCCTGATGGTGTCCTGAGGTCAGGTAGTTGCTGGTTTGGCGACGGTTACGACAGTTGGAGGCCGGCCGGCCTAGGGGAGGTCGTTCGGCCTGGCCCTGGCCCCTCTCGGCCCTCCGTTGCACCGACTCGCTCATCAACGGTTGCATGTTGTCCCTTGAGGCGGTTTTGGTTGCGTTGAGTTGAGGTTGTCCGAGAATCCAAGGTAGGTGGACCCTCCAATCCATGGCTAGGCCTTTCGGGTCCTCGGATCAAACCGACATCAAACTCACGGCTCATGATCATCCTTGGTGTGTTAGATAGCTTGTGGATCAAAACCATGGCCAGAAGAGGCAGAAGGGGGCCGGTCGGCCTAGGCTAGGCCGGCCGGCCTGGCCCTGTGCCAGTTTGGCCTCCTGTTTTTCCTGTTTGTTCCTTCGCTCACAAATTGCACAAAACTTGTGGAACTCATTAGTATAAATGATATTAGCATGATTATCACTATATGAGCATGAAATCCGGAGAAATGTTGGCGGTAAAAGTCATAGATATCGACCGCCAACACGCCCCCCACACCTAGACTTTGCTCGTCCCGAAGCAAAGGGTTGATTTAGATCCAGAGGATCAAGCAAAGCCTAGGGTCATGAAATCAAGAGTATGCATAAGAATTATTTCAAAGCTTTCCCTCATACCTTGGATTCCAGGTGGCTAACACCTTCACTTTCACCTATTGAACCTCAAAATAAATCAATGGAGAGCCTGATTCCTCCTTCTCAGTACTTGGAGATTTTTTTTTCAAAAATATGGAGGCATACTCTCATTCTCTCAAGCCACTCAGTCGCTCAAAGTGTTTGATCCTCACTAAGGCTTTTCAAGTAGCCTCACCTACCTCTACAAGGTTATATGTGGGGCTCAAGGTAGGGATCGATAGAAATGCTTATCTCTTCCATCTATGTTGCGAGATCAAATAACTTGTCTCCGAGAGATCATGTCAACCATGAACTTTGGTCAAGTGCAAGTGAATGTGGATGATGGATGATGAATGTCCTTGAGTGGTATTTGATTCTAGCTTCTTCCATCTTTCCCCTTCTTCTCTTTTCTTTTCTTTTTTTTTACTCGAGTAGGACCTCCCACTCATCTTTTTTTCTTTTCTTTTTTTTCAGGGGGATGAAGAGCTGCTTGAGAACCACTTTTGATGGACTTTTATTCTATGATGGACTTTATTTGATGAAACGTGTACGTGAATGACCAAAGTGCAAGGAAGAACATGCATGTCTCAGAAGGCACGATGTTTGATCAAGCTCAAAATGTAAAGATAGCTATGTGGAGTTTCAAAACTGTGTCATGCATGATATGGCTCTGGATGGGACTTGGCAAAGTTGAGCATGAATGAGAGTTGCCTCATTTTTTTTGTTTTATTTTTTTTTCAATTTCAAAATGAAATTCTCCAAGACTTTGAATTAGAAAAGAACAAGCCTCTCATGTCATTATATCGTAAGAGTCAATAAGCGAAAGATCAAGTGATCCTATCGTAAAGTTCCAAAGGCACATAGGTACTTGCAAAGAAATAAAGCTTATGCACCTTTGATAAACATGTAGGATTTTTATCTCTTTCTAGGTGTTTCATTCAAATTTTAATTGTCGTGAACTCATGCTCGCATTTGAATTAAAACCAAGAAAGGAAATGGAGAAAGGGTTTCAAACCTCCGTGCGTAGTTGAATCTCAGCAGATGGCTGCCATGTGGTTATTTGGGCACGGGTGAAGACTGCTCGTCGATGAGTTGCTCGTCTGTTTTCTACGCACTTAGTGTAGAGTTAGAGCAGGGGTGTGGTTGGTACACAAGTGTGCACCAACCACCAAAAGCATGGCAGGAACAAAGCAACATTTTATTTAAAAGGGAAATATGGGGGTGCTATTGAAAAATAAAACTTTGGAAAATCAAAATGAAAAGGGAAATTTTAGCACCCAAACCTATACTAAGATAATGGCACATTTTAGGTCTCGCCATGACCATGGACTATGGTAGTAACTCAGATACTCGTAGCAGTCCATAACTTTGAGTTCCGGGATATCGGGCTCGAGGAATATTTTCAACTGAAAACATCCCTGTCATTGTCCTCGAGGAGAAGCATAAAGGAAAACCTTCCTTCTCCATCCTCTAATTCAGCCATTTGATTTCATCATTTGGACTCTGGCTGATTGGGGGTCTCTGTTTCTCCTTTTTGTTCTCCTAATGGGAATGATGTTCTGTGTGCACAAAGTGTCTCGGGTGATTGCCCTTCCATCCCTTCTCCATGTCAGATTGTTCATGATATTCTGTTGATGTTTCTGATTGACTATCTGAAGATGGTACGGATTTGCGACCCGGTGATTTACTTCCAACCCGCTATTGCACTTCTAAGGCTGGAGTGAGAGTCTCCATCTCCTTATCCACAACATGAAGTGCTTCAACTACTATGGACGTTTAGTCCATGATCACCAAGATGCTCGTCAGTCCTTTGACTCAATGAGCATCGTTGGCACCACAAAGACTCTTAGCGTGTGTGTGCTTGGTTGGTCAGGTGATCAGTCTGTCGAACCTTAGCACGAGGTTTATACGGAAGGAAACAAAAACTTTCGTAGCTCATTCTCTGTGAGAAGCGGAACCGACACTTAAGAATCTTGCGGGTCTCACATGTGGGTTGCAGCGGTGGAGTAAACCAATATGATATGAATCCCATTGGTTAAATCTGATAAGGTGAATGCATTCCTTCTCTCTAAGGGTGTTGATCCGAGTTTGTAAATCTACCCTTGAGAGAGTATCATCTCATATGATTGAACTTGTATCCTTGGGAGATGATATGCCACATATTTATTTGCTCTCTTCTTCTTTTGATTCGTGAAGCGAATTCATGAAGGAGCAAGAATCCAACAGATGAGTTGTGGCTAGTCATCCTTCTTGATCAGGTGATATCTTGGTGTAGCATGGTTCGTGCGTGCTATAACTTTGACATCGACCAAGTAGGGTTTGAACTTGTCAATGGCAAAAACCATTATAGACAGTTCCTTCTCCGTTGTTTGTCGAACTCTGGTCAATGCTTCTGATAATGATGATTTCTTGCATTGATCCAGCTCTGTCCCGATTGTATGGTTACTAGCGTTGCACATGATCTTGATAGGAAGAATCCAATCAGGAGGTTGTATGATGGGGGGCCTTCTCAGCTGACACTTCTCCCAATTTGGGACAAGGTGGAGCCTTTGGGAATTCTCACGAACTCTATCCATATCCGCGAGGCATAAACCAAAGGTTGTCCATGGACTGAGACATCATCAAGGAATTCCTCCATGATGTTCTCGACAAGGACAAAGGATGTCCTTGATAATGGAAGAGAAGGCTGATATCATACACCTCTGTTGGTGCATTGCATAGACCAAACAATAAAGACAGGTGGAGGTAGATGAAAATTGACTAGTGCCTCACCACTTAAAGTGGGTGCTTACATGGGGTAAATAATACCCACATGCAGGTGTGCCTACCTCCCTCATCGCATCATTCAGCCAAAAGGTTGTTTGTCCGGTTCAAGCGATACGATGGGTGTTGGGGTTGATCCCCGTCTAGTCTGTAGAGAATACCTAAAAATGGACCGATATTTCTCTAAGACTGTTGCAGCCTGCCGAGCCTCATTCTCTGTCAGTTTATCACTGATGATGAATGGCGTGCTGCGATTGTCGTGAAGAGGTAAATATCTCTATTCCAAGTGGAAGAGAGACATGTCTCAATCCAAGTGGCAGCAATCAACAACTCTAGTGGAGGAGGCTGTGGTTCTCCACCATGTCGAGCTTGACTGCCCGGTTCCGCCCCTGGGATTGGGTGAGCATCTGAAAAATATGCTCATTGGTTCTTCACGGGGTCTGTCTAGCCCTTTGCGATAATGATCGTGCAAGGCTGAACTCACTGATCATGCAAGGTTGATCAGGATGTTTTCTTTGTCAACTCTGAGCTATAGCTCGATCGTGATTAAGTTGACAAGATGCTCTATTGGCTGATCCAACAAGAAGATTTTGTCACCTTTGAGGATATCGAAGATGTGGAAATCTAGGATCACTCTGTTGCGCCCCTCAGGCACAACTCGGATAATTCCTTTGTTTTCCAACATCTGGCCGTTGATCCCTTTCAGGTGCTTTATGAAAAATCATCGACAACTTCTTGTGTGTCAGTCCCCTCAATAGGTGGAGGGCATTAAAGCTAGGGTCGACTAGCTTCTGCTTCCTCCGTCATTCCTTGCTCGTAACCGCAGATAGACCCTTGGTCTGCGGTCGTGACTTTCAGAATGAATTACTCAGACCTTGAGCGTGCACACCTAACGTGGCAGATCCTTAAGGGAATTCTCTTGGTCTGGGGGTTTTTGTTCGCTCACGTCGTGTGGTCGGAGGCGGTGGATCTAATGAAAGAGTGAGGATTTGCAGTTTGGTTCATGGGAAAGTCGGTGGGAGGGTCAGAAAACTGATCCTAAGGATGAGCACTATGTCTCAATCTACCAACGTTCGTTGTATGAGCACCATACCAAACTTCTCCCAGGTTGCTCCAAGTAGCTCATCTCTGAGCTTTGGGGATGGGATAGACAAACAGACAAACTTCAACGTTCACTTTGATCCAATCTCCTCCAACTCCTCTTGCACTCCGATTGTACCAAAACTTTGCTTCCCCCGTCAGAGAAAACAGGAAGAGTTCCGTCTTGGTTCATCCCGGGAATGTTAGGAGAGAACTTCTCCTCATCTATTGCAAGGAGTGTGAACAAACGATGGCAACGAGATTGGGGCAGATCTCGAAGCCATCAGATAACGGGGTGGAAGGATGGTGGCAATTCCAAACACTCGCGAATGGAACCGCCTGATAACTAGGAGAAAACTCCATGTGGTAGATGGTTATGGGGATAAAGTGTACGGCTAAAAAAATCCTACACTAGTGTTGCTACCGTTCCCCGGCAACGGCGCCAGAAAAGCTTGTTGGCACTCCTTAGCCTAACTAAATCCGCAAGCGCACGGAGTACATTGTAGCCTTTCACCAGGGGAGTAGAAACCTGGATGTCAAATCCAAGGAACGGTAGACGCGACTAGTCTAGAACTTTCCTAACCGGACCCACCAGGGGAGGAAAGGGTAAAGGGTGTAGAGAGCTTAACCTTAGTTAGCCACTCGTTACCCCAGACAATCTATCTTAATCTAACATGATCTGCTTCGACGGCTAGAACGAGAAGAACTCAGAACGGGATGAGAGAGGGGTTCTTCCGGGCTCAGCACTACTGTTATGAGTACACCCGAACGTGGTGGAGTACAAAGGACGGACAGGGCTGTCACCACCTGCCACCTACCACTGCAGTTCCGTGGGATGCAACACAACCTGAGGTGACTAGCCAGCACAGGCACCATGCCTAAGCTTTCAGCCACTGACCTCCACCCAACGCGAAGGGCTATAGAGGAAACCCCAAACAAGAGTCGCTGTCACTCGCGCAGACTCAGGTACCCGCAGATCATACATAACCAAGATAAATTGCTGAAAGTAAAGAGTAAACTAGCGAGGTACTAAGGCAAGAGACCGAGGAACTTACTGAAGATATCTCTGAAGCTTTATTCCTCGGGGGCGGAACAATGTTGAGGGAAGGCCGAGATGACTCCTGAACTCCCTCTACACGCTTGACTGTCACCCAAGCACTCACCCACTACTCTCTCTACTCTACTCTAAGATAATAGTGGACTACATCTTGAGCCTTCTCTTCTCTCCAATGGATGGTGTGTCTTGTGTGGGGGGTGAAGGGTGCCTTTTATAGCCCTCCAAGGGCGAAGGCCTGCGTAGGAGTGACGCACACCTCCTGCTTAGCATCCACGCGAAAGATCAAGTGTAGAGGCCACGCTTCCAGGCCGGCCGGCCTGAAGGAGGCCGTTCGGCCTGTAATTTCTGCCATCTGGCGCATTCTTTCTTGTGGACACTCCTGATGATGTCCTGAGGTTGGTAGTTGCTGGTTTGGCGACGGTTACGACAGTTGGAGGCCGGCCGGCCTAGGGGAGGCCGTTCGGCCTGGCCCTGGCCCCTCTCGGCCCTCCGTTGCACCGACTCACTCATCAACGGTTGCATGTTGTCCCTTGAGGAAGTTTTGGTTGCGTTGAGTTGAGGTTGTCCAAGAATCCAAGGTAGGTGGACCCTCCAATCCATGGCCTAGGCCTTTCGGGTCCTCGAATCAAACCGACATCAAACTCACGGCTCATGATCATCCTTGGTGTGTTAGATAGCTTGTGGATCAAAACCATGGCCAGAAGAGGCAGAAGGGGGCCAGTCGGCCTAGGCTAGGCCGGCCGGCCTGGCCCTGTGCCAGTTTGGCCTCCTGTTTTTCCTGTTTGTTCCTTCGCTCACAAATTGCACAAAACTTGTGGAACTCATTAGTATAAATGATATTAGCATGATTATCACTATATGAGCATGAAATCCGGAGAAATGTTGGCGGTAAAAGTCATAGATATCGACCGCCAACACCCTCTCCTCTCCGCATCGTCGGAATCAAGCTCGGGAGACCGAGCTCCTCTTCCGCCACAGCCGCGCCATGCCGCCCCATCCCTCCGCCTTTACCTCCCTCCGGCTGCCGCCAGTGGGAGCTGCAGTACAGCCCTCCACCTCCTTCATTTCCCCAGGCCGCCCAGCGTCTGAGCGCCAGCAGCCGGCGAGATCCGGCCGGCCTTCTCCCCTCTCTTCCTCTCTACCCGGCGAGAAGAAGCAGAGAGCGAGGGGGGGAAAGGGGCGCTAGCCAAACGGCCATTGAGCATCGTTTTCCTGCCCTCTCCCTCACGTGCGGGCCCGTGCGGACGGCGTCAACCCGCGCCGACGCCATCCCCTGTCTTTCTGGCCGCTGACCGGTGGGTCCCGCGTGACGTCATCTAATGGCCGTCACGCGCCTCGGCGAGTGGACGCGGTCCACTGGGCCGCAGGCCGCGGGAGCGTGCGGCCCATCGGCCTGTAAGCGCGGTGCACAGCACAGTGCACCGGCCGGACCCCATTGTTGCGTCAACCACTGCAGAAAGCTAGGTACACCCCGAGTTTGCACCCCAACTTTTATTTCAAGCACTTCCACCATTCCAAAAATTCCCCAAAATTCTCTAAAAATATTAGGAATATTTCTAAACCTATTAGAGCCATCCGAACCATTTTAGGATATTTCTTAACCCCAAACACCAAAAGGGTAACTCCTAACCAATAGAAAAGCCCCGTTAGTGTACCCCAATTACTACCAATCCTATTCCAAAGCCCCATAAAATCCCCATGTATTTCCATAAATGCTAGTAATTATTCTAAGCATTTTCATATGCTTGTTGCGCTAGGATTTATGTCCTAGCTCCAAATCCCAGTCGCACTCTCATAGTGCCCCGACGAAACCCCGTCCAAAGCCCCGCGGACGCCGTTTCGCCGCCCGATCAAAACCCTGTGATTTGATAAAACCCTAGCCGTTATGCTACCCAATTCCATTCTATACCATTAATTATTTAGAAACTTATTTCTAAATAATTAATATAATCATCCATTATATATTTCGGGATTATTGCTTAGCTGTCCAATAATCCCCAAACCCACTACTCCAAACCCTTCTTAGAAGCCACCGTTATCCGGGGATTATCTCTTAGAACTCCATATAACTCCCCGACCGTTCAATCATTTCCAAAGAAATTACTTATCGATTTCCTGGAATTCCGTTCCTTTGAGCCCATTAATTATTTACCATAATTGGTGGATTATTTCCCAATAACCCTAGTATCCCTTTTTATCCTTTATTTCTATTCTATAGGAATTGATTGATGTATTGTTATACTGAATGCTATTTTCCATGTATTATTGATCGATAGGTCGATGGCGTGACCAGGCCCCGATCTGGCTGCCGAAGCTCCAGTACCGCTATACGGGCCAAAAAGGACATAGCCTTCGGGAATGACCTGTAATGTGAGGCCTTGACCCACACCCCGCTAGCAGACCCTAGCAAATCCATCCCAAGGAGCCGCAAGATAGGTACGGAGGCTGACTGAGGTAGAGACCGAGTCCCTATCGGTGCCTGCTCGTGTCCGGTTGCCAAGTCTGGAAACGGATGTACTGGAGACAGCCCCAGACAGAGGGCTGAGACTGGGCGGCACGGGTTGACTAGAGTACAGGGTCGGAGACCCTGAGGGCCGAGGGTCCTAATTTATGAGCTCATACCTGGGTCGATATCCGCGAGGCGGATGATTAGTAGCCCCTGTTTAGCCCCCAGTACTATCTGTGGATGGACCTAGGGAATGCTGTTTAGAGATAGACACCGGCGGGTAAGGGTCTCGTAGGTCGGCACCGCCTTTCGTGAGGCTATGGGCTGACCGACCGTACGACATAGGGTACAAGCTCTGCAGAGTAAGCAACTTATCCGGATAGCCGTGGCTCACGGTCATGAGCCCATCTAGTCAAAGCCCAGGTTGATTAGAATTCACCTTAATAAAATATGAGATGGTGAGATGGGCGGAGGCCCAAAGGAGCGAGGCATAAGCCGGCCCAGAAGGACCCTGACGGTCTCTGGGATGGAACTAAAATATGGGAATTGGCAGGGATGAGAATTCCCCTCCAGGGCCAAACAACTATTTAATCCTCCTCTCCCACCCCCTGTTTACAACCATAACTTTACATTTTTCCATCAAATATAACCCTATACCTCAGCTCATTCCCTTGCATGCATTATAATTCTTCACTCCAGGCTTGCTGAGTACCAATCATAGGTGTACTCAGCCTTGCTTTCAATTGTACAGGTACATGGACAAGTAGGGCACCTCGGTCCATTCCCTCCCTGGAATGGGTCATAATGCCGCTCTCCGCTAAGGCGAAGGTAGATATTCTTCATTTGCTGCGCTTTTATTGCTTCCGGTTCTAATCCTGTGTAAAACCTGTATCAGCGTATTGATCCAGGGACTGATACAGGTGATTAAAGGACTTCTAAAGGAAGGTCCCCACAGTGTTCCCCAACACTAAGAGCTTAGGAGGGCTAGGTATTATTGATCTGGGGGTTCAGAATGTTTCCCTTTTGAGTAAATGGCTATATAGCTTGTTACATGAGGAAGGTATGTGGCAGCAGGTGCTAAGGAATAAATATTTAAAAACAAAATCTTTAACACAGGTTACAAGCAAACAAGGTGATTCCCAGTTTTGGGCGGGCTTGATGGAAGTTAAAGAACAGTTTATATCTAGAGGCCGTTTTAAGGTCAATAATGGACACCAGACTAGATTCTGGGAAGATATTTGGATTGGAAATGAAACCTTAAAGGAAACATATCCAAATCTGTACAATATTGCTAGGAAAAAAAATGTAACAGTGGCTAGTGTTCTCAGTGCCGTTCCCCTTAATATGTCCTTTAGACGGGCCTTAACCAGGGGGAATAGAGAGAGTTGGTTGCAGCTTGTAGAAAGTGTAATCACTTTCAGGCTAAATACCAATGAGGATAGGTTTGTGTGGAACATTAATAAGAATGGGAGGTTCTCCGTGCAATCTATGTATAAGGATATTATAAAAGAGGGGAGGATTCCTCAAAATTCGAATATATGGAAGGTGAAATTACCTTGTAAAATTAAAATCTTTCTTTGGTACTTGAAAAGAGGAGTTATTTTAACAAAAGATAATCTAGTCAAAATGAAGTGGAAAGGTAATACTTGTTGTAGCTTCTGTTGCCGACAGAAGAGTGTGCAGCACCTCTTTTTCTATTGTCATTTGGCAAGATTTATTTGGGGTGTGGTGTATATAATTTTTGGTCTTAGACCGCCAGTTGATTTCAATGATATGTTCGGCACATGGCTGAGTGGTTGGGCAAAAAAGAGTAGAAACCTTGCTTTGATTGGAGGAGCAGCTCTATGTTGGGTTATTTGGCTATCCCGCAATGAAGTGGTGTTTAATAAAAAAATTCCTAACTCATTTTTGCAGGTAATGTTCAGAGGCACATACTGGACAAGAAGCTGGGCGGCACTATCTAAAGAAGAAGAAGGAATGGTGTTGAAAAACATGTGCCGAAAAATGGAGGTCACCACCATGAAGATCTTCAATAAGTTTGGGTGGAACTTGAGGAGCAGAATTGAAGCCTAGAGTTTGAGAGAATTTTGTTTGTTCCGGGCTTTTTGAAGTCTATGTATCTTTTCCTTTGTTTTGAGATGGGTTCAAACTCGTTGTGCAAGGTGTTACTATAACTTGTCGCTCTTTAATTTCGATAGTTTGCACTTCATGACCACATTCCAAACTATAGTGTACAACCACACATTGATACTCAAAAGTCTCTTTGTACATCATGGCTTATTAGGCAAAGGACATATAACTACAAACTAGTAGCTCGTGCAAGTGCACGGGTTGATGAACAAAAGACATGACATGCATGCTCTCACAAGCACCCTCAATCCATTGGAACTTTTGATTAACTAGTACTCCGTATGTACGCATCCAATTATACTCTCATACATATATAACTTGATTGCAGAGCAATCCTGAATCCCCTCAGCCAAACAAATTGCCCACATGCTCTCACAATGAGGAGGCCATATCTACTGATTTTTATCCAGAAATTTAGAAGCTGTCCAAAATAGAAAAGAGGGCTAGGACAGCAAAACGGCGCATGTTCAAGACAAGGCTGGCCGCGTGGCAGCGCAACGCGGAGCGCTCTCTCTGGCCCCACGTGTCCGCCTCGCTCTTCCCCGGCCTTTAAGCTCCTCGCGCCCCCTGCTCCTGGTTTTCCTCTGCTTCATGCATCCACAGGCACAGGTCTCCTCGTCTTCCTCCGCTTCCTTCTCCGTCTATCTCCACAGGTCTTCCTCGATCTCCCTCACGCTAGGCTATAGGCTAGGGATAAGCTACGCTAGATTCGTTCGCGATGGGCGACACCGAGGATGGTGGCGGCAAGAAGCAGCCGCAGATCAGCCTGGTGGGGCTGTTCCTCGCATGCATGGTCGCCGGCGGCGTGCAGTACGGGTGGGCGCTGCAGCTATCCCTCCTCACACCCTACGTCCAGGTATGGTTGCTTGTAGATGAGTGTGAGTGTGACCGCGCATTTGTATGTTTATTTTTTGCATTGTTTCTTGAATCTCCATGTTGCGATGTCCTATGTTTTATGATAAAGCAAATAATATTTTTTACAATAACATCTTCCAGAGTGAGGTTGTTGCCCGTTAAGTCCGGTAATATATATTTGAAGAAATTGTGGAAGTCATCCCATTTTTGTGTCCAACCTCATTTTCACCATGTTCTCCAGTGTTTGCATTTGTGTATATAGTTCATATGTGTTCCTTAAATCTTGCAGCCAAATAGTTTTGCTTTGATGTTTCCTTCTTTTTCAAATCTGGCAATAATTTCATTTGCTTGATCAGGTAGTTATTTACAAAATGGTTTTACATAAGCGCATTCATCAATAATACCTATATGGATATTCCTAAAAAAGAACACTTGAATGTGACCTCACTGCATGATAATTAACAAACATTGGCTTACCATTCATAATTAATATATCGTAAGCTCAACTACGGTTTGGATAAGCTACTCTCTTAATATATAAGAAATACAGAACCATTGACGCTGATAAACTGAGATATGTCTGTATACCAAACTACCAAAGTGTACTATAACTTAATGTAATGCTTCTTGCCAACAAATTTGAAAGGAAAAGCAGAAGTGCTACACAGAAGTTATACTTTTTGAGGGCATATTAATCATTTTGTTCAATAAATTACTGTAATTAATTCTACTGGTACTAGTAATGCACTCGCTAGAGCCTTAGAGCAAAGGTAATGGTTACGCCGGCGTGCGGGCGTCTCCGGCTCCACGTTAGCTCTGCTGGTGGCGGGTTCCACAGAGAGTTAATGCGGACACAGATCTGCAGGAACGGATGGCGAATGGTAGACGCTAAGAACGCATGCGCCCGCTTGCTGCCGCCGTTTCGCGAATCGTTCGTTTTCTTCTCTCCTCCTATTTTCTCTCTCTCCACATCAGCAGTTCGTCTACTACTCGCCATCCATAATACTTGCTCTTAGCCTATACGGCACTGGGTTACTTTGAATGTTACTTAACGTACTCCTAGTGAGCATTCTGAGTAAAACAGGCCATATGTCTGACGACTATCATACGAAACCAGAAAATCATAACAGGTCACAACTTGGACAAAGGGCAACATTTTGCGTTTTCTCTCAGGATTTTTTTGTATCCTTTTCTAGTAAACTGGGAACCATAATTTTTGTTTTGAATTTGGATAAGCATTTGCATATATAACTGGGATTTTGCTAACTATTTGAATTCTTTGTACCCTATTTGCAACAGACACTGGGAATTCCTCATGCTCTTACTTCAGTCATGTGGCTCTGTGGACCTATTGCTGGCTTACTTGTGAGTACTCGCATTCCTGCCACTACATAACTAGGGAAATAAAATTGAAGAAATCAGTTCATGTTGTCCAAAACATAATCATTGAGCATTTCGAAAGGAAAAAAGCCAAAACTATGGATTTTTTGAAGAGATACAATAATAATTCTTTCTTGTTTTTGTTCTTAGAAATGTTGACATACATTTACATGCATAGTTAATTAGGAGTTACTAATAATCTTAAGCCATTGACGCAGGTGCAACCCTGCGTCGGGCTCTACAGTGACAAATGCACCTCCAAGCTTGGGAGGCGGAGGACCGTTCATCTTTACATGGATGCATCATCATCTGTATATCGGTGAGACCCAATTAAAAGCACATGAGCAATCTCTTGTTCTTTTACTGCCTCAAAGATAATCAAATTCCCCTGGTGCAATGTTCATGATCAACTAAGAGCTGATTGATCCAATAATCCACACAGGTTATAGTCATCGGGTTCTCGTCGGACATCGGGTACGCTCTCGGCGACACAACAGAAGACTGCAAGTAAGCTGCTCGATCCAGGCAAATTAACGTAGCCGCTAGCAAAATGTAGCCATATATGGATCTATTCGTGATGTACATACATATATATAACAATAGCATCTATCGATTATGGTTCTTGACGATGCCACTGAGATCGAGAAATGCATGGAATAATGGGTGGCGCACGCAGGGTTTACACTGGGAAGCGCCTGCACGCGGCGTTGTTCTTCGTGATGGGGTTCTGGCTTCTCGACTTCTCCAACAACACGGTGCAGGGCCCGGCCCGCGCGCTCATGGCCGACCTCGCCGGCAGCCACGGGCCCAGCGCGGCGAACGCCATCTTCGTGTCGTGGATGGCGATCGGCAACATCCTGGGCTACTCCTCGGGCTCCACCAACGACTGGCACAAGTGGTTCCCGTTCCTCCAGACCCGCGCCTGCTGCGAGGCCTGCGCCAACCTCAAGGGCGCCTTCCTCGTCTCCGTCGTCTTCCTCAGCCTCTCCACCGTGGTCACCATGGTCTTCGCCACCGAGGTGCCGCTCGACCCGGCTACCGCAAAGAGCGAGAGCGAGGCCGGGGAGCCCTCAGGCCCACTGGCCGTGTTCAAGGGCCTCAAGAACCTTCCCCCCGGCATGCCGCAAGTGCTTGTCGTCACGGGGCTGACGTGGCTGTCATGGTTCCCGTTCATCCTCTTCGACACCGACTGGATGGGCCGGGAGATGTACCATGGCAGGCCAGATGGGACCCCTGCTGAGGTGGCAAATTTCCAGGAGGGAGTCAGGCAGGGGGCATTTGGATTGCTGCTGAACTCGGTGGTGCTGGGATTCAGCTCGTTCCTTATCGAGCCCATGTGCCGGAAGCTCACTGCCAAGGTGGTCTGGGTCATGAGCAGCTTCATCGTCTGCGTCGCCATGGCCATGGTCACCGTGCTCGGGTCGTGGTCGCTCGGTGACATCGGCGGCAACGTCCAGGACGCTGCTGCCCAAGATAAGGGGCTCAAGAGCGCCGCGCTCGCGCTCTTCGTCGCCCTCGGCTTCCCCTTCGCCGTAAGTCTTGCTTGCTCCGTTGCTCATCGATCGGCTGCTTCACATTTCGATTCAGAGGTTTTTGATGAGTGTGTGTGCAGGTCCTGTGCAGCGTTCCGTTCGCCGTGACGGCGCAGCTGGCGGCCAGCAAGGGAGGAGGGCAGGGTGGGTGTCGTCGTGTGTCGCTTGCTGCTCAACTGAATTTCCAAGATTAATTAATTGCTCCGGACCCTGCTGAACTGAAATTGTGAACGTGAATGTGCAGGGCTGTGCACGGGGGTTCTCAACATCTCCATCGTGGTGCCGCAGATGATCATCGCCGTCGGCTCGGGGCCGTGGGACGAGCTGTTCGGGAAGGGCAACATCCCGGCGTTCGGGGTCGCCTCCGTGTTCGCATTCACCGCCGCCAGTCGCGGGCATCGTCATGCTGCCCAACCTGTCCAAGTCCAGCTTCCGCGCCGTCTCCATGGGAGGAGGCCACTGATCGCAAACTCTAGCTGGACACATGCATGCTGGTAACTAAAAACCACAATTCCGCAGAAGGCGTATTTGACTTACATCGTAACCCCCTTGATATTAATTAGTTGCTGAGGATATCGCAGTGATCAGTGAATTTCCCTTTTATGGGGGTGTTGGACCCCTAGTTAATATGTACTGTATATATATTTATAGGGTCGCAGACTCGCAGGTAGATCTTGTAAGATGGTCTCGATTCGAGGAGCACCAACCCTTGATCCTATACTAGTAATTGGTACTGTACATTTGGTGCCATGTTGTTTAGCTTTTGCTTTAATTAATTTGATGGCCTTAGCTTAGGTCTGATAAGTATGTCACTCCGGTTGAGTGTTCAAATGCTGTTGTCTTGCAAGTTTTCGCTCTCTTTGCTACCTCTTTTGTTTTGCATACAAATTGGATTTTTTCAGATGAAATGAACGAAATTTGGAGCATACAAATTGCAACTACTTTAATCCATCATTTGAAATTGCCAATCAGCTTTGCATGCGCAAACTGGGCTCTAACTAATGGGCTGCAACGGAGCTATAGCGGCGATATAGAGTTTTTTTTATTATTATTTTTTTTTGCTATACCTGCTGCTACAATAATGGGCTGCAGCAGGCTATAGTGAAGCTATGGCACCCAGAGGCGTAGCCAGGATTTGAGTTGGGAGAGCCCCTGGCTCATTGTGCACTTGTTCTGATCTATCTCTTGTTGCGCATTCAGAATATATTTCTTTGGATTGTTATAAGATTTATTTGGTAACTACATACTGACTACCATCCTTCACCAATTGACAACCATCCTAGGTCTTGCCCCTAATGGCCGCCGTGAACTCGTGATCCATACATGCATCTAGGTACGTACAAGAATAGCCTAAACTAATCCATTCATTATGCATAGCATGAATCATTATTCCGAACTAATCCGTCCTTATTATGCTTGTTCTATTCCAGGATTCGCAACCTTCCATGAGAGATCACTGCGCTGAGGTATTCTGGAACAAATAGCTTTATTGTTATATTAAAAATCATTGCTACAAATAATTTTTGATACGAAGGTTCTAATCCATCTAAAATTATTTTTGTGGATTTAGATTTGTTGTCTCAAGCTTTATGACAAAGCGTCAAGATTGGAAAGAAGAAGACAAAAGATAGATTCACTTTTCATTTAAATATTGTGTGAAGTTCTTAGGTAGCCTGATTCCTTTGAGGGATAATGTACGATCGTTTGATCCATGTAATTGTTCTTTTTTCAATGTATAACAGCCTTCCAGTGAAGTATAAATGTATAAGAGGGTGCTTGGATCCAAGGGACTAAAATTAGTCTGACTAAAATTAGTCTCTTTGAGAGGCTAAAGTTCCAAGCACCCCTGACTAAAGAGGGACTAAAACTAGTCTTGAGACTAATATTCTTTAGTCAGGGAACCCCTACTAAAATATGGATTAGTCCTCTCTCTCCTCATTTAACTCCCCTCATTTAAAACAGACCATCCCCTCCTATTCGCTGGCGCGTGTGGGAATGCGACCTGGGCCATAGAGGATTAGGGGAGAGGGAGGATAATAAATACTCATTTAGTCTCTTTAGTATTTGGATCCAAGCATGGGTGAGGCTAGCAAGTTTTAGTCCCACTACTTTTAGTCATGGGACTAAAACGAATCCAAGCACCCTCTAATCATATTAATATGAGCAGTTAAGCGTGTTCCTTTTAATTTCTGTTTTAAACATTGGGCATGTAATTGTCGCATGTTTGTAGAAGTTTACATGAAACGTCAGAAACAGGATTGACGATATTATAATATTTCATAATATAATATTGAAATAAAAATTAACGCCAAAAATAATTTAATCAAGAAAATGGCCATTGACCAAGAGGAATCACCAGTCGGCAATTTGATAGATGACCGTAGCTTCAATAGTGTTATCATCATGTCACTACTACAAAAAAACATTTTCGGAGACGGTTTTTTCCATTAACGGAGACGGTTTTTGCAACCGTCTCTAAGCTGGGGTCTCTGTTAATCGGGCATTAACGGAGGCGGTTTTTCAACCGTCTGCTAAAATCGATTACAACCGTCTCCGTTAATCGTTCCAGCCGAAAATAAAAATGCTGAAAAAATTTGCAAAAAAAAATTTAATTGGGGGAGGCCCCCACTAGCTAGCCACCGGTCACACTTACGCTATGCAGCTGGTGGGATTTGAACTTGCAACCTCTCCCTCACGTGTGTCTTGCTCTACCACTACACCACACTATCTCATGTGTCTGTACTCTGTTTTGATTCCTATCATATTATACAAAAACCAAGTGTAAATTTTGTTTTTGAAGTTTTAAACGAAGTCAAATGAAAAAGTTGTCAACTACTGAGTTTTTTAACTTTTCGAGATCTACAACTTTCATATAGGTCATTTCTCCATCCGAGGTCTTTTGCGAAATTTGAATTTCAAATTTGAGAACATTCAAACGTACTTTTCGTGGACAAGATGATTTCAAATGAAAAAGTTGCAAACTACAAAGTTTTTTAACTTTCGAGATCTACAACTTTCATATTGGTCATTTCTCTATCCAAGATCGTTTGAAAAATTCAAATTTAAAATTTGAGAATGGATTTACGAAGACGGTTACATTCATTTTAGGAGGCGGTTACATTTCGACCGTCTCCTAAAATCGATTAACGGAGGCGGTTATTGTAACACATCCGTCTCCGTTAATGGTCCATTAACGGAGACGGATGTGTTACAATAACCGCCTCCGTTAATCGATTTTAGGAGACGGTCGAAATGTAACCGCCTCCTAAAATGAATGTAACCACCTCCGTTAATCACTCGCATTAACAGAGACGGCAATTTTTTGTAAACGTCTCGAAAAATGTTTTAACAGTGTCTGCTAAAATGTTTTTTGTAGTAGTGTGTGGCCGATGGTAAACGGCCAGGCATTTACCGTCGCTAATGAAGTGACCAACAACCCCTCGACAATTGGTCGAATGGGTGACAAAGAGTGCCTGAGGGGAAGTTGCCGACGGTTTACAGTCGGCCATTGTTATTGCCAACCGTACTAAGCAATGACCGCTATGTATACAACATGTCGGCATGTCGCCTTGAATGATTTATTAGTCTATGCACAAGGCAAAATATATCTTGTAAATCTAAATGAAAGGAGTATTCTAAGGTATGTTTTTTAGGACAATTCTAATAGGTATGTTTAAAAATCCATCTCTACACCCTATGGCACGTTCTACGTGTCTTTGTGTTTAGCTAGAGATGAAATAAACTGTATATGCAATTAAGGCATAAGAAAAGTTTAACGTTGTTTACTATATGTGTTCTTCAAGCAGGAATTCAACATGTGATTTCTAAAGGATCAACGTTTGAAGGATCTTAGCCGTTGGTTTATCATGTGGTCCTGATGGATCCAATGCAAAGAAATGCGTGTGGATCGGATGCATGGTTGACAACTTGATGCGGGCAGCAGCCAGCAGTCTTTCACCCCTACTATTACATCTCCGTCTATGCACATTATGGGATTTTTTTTTTCTCCTCAAATCAGGAGCAAAGAATCGAAAGTTTTGAAAGGCACCGGTGAAGTTGCTGTCACTCCTGTCGATTAGTCTGTCGCTGTCCTGGTCAAGTGGTCATGTAGCGCGTGAGAGAGCCCACATGAGCCCATGCAGCTGCATCGGGCTGCCTTTGGAAACGTGCAAAACCGGGCCTATAGCCTGCACCCGCACCATGATGTATGTACAGAGAGATTCTAGTGCGAGAGGGGATGCGATAACGATGATGGCTCGTCAGATTTGGAGGCATATGCATCTCTCTCTCCCTCTCTCTCTCCCTCTCTCTCCAAATAAGCCAAACTACTATGTATACAACTGTTTTGCTTGACTACTGCAAGGAACTATGGAATATCCCAAATTAATGGAATGGCTTAATTACTTACCAGAGTCCTGCAGTTATGTGCATAGATCCATGTACTTCTTGTCTTTTCACCACTGCAGCATCATGGAGAAAAAGGGCCATCTCTTCCACGTTCAAACATTTTTGCGCATCGTACATCATCCACGGTGGATTCACATTGGCATTATATGGCAGTGTGGGTCCATATACTGCAAGTGGTAAAGAACTACTGTTTTCTATTACTGCAGTTCTTCAATACACTACAGGAAAATTGACCTTTAGTACCGGTCACAGGACGGGTTAGTACCGGTCGATGTGGCCGGTACTAAAGGTCCGGTACTAACGTGGCGCACGTTTGTACCAGTCGCAGCTAGCCGGTACTATCGTGCGCCGGTTAGTACCGCCGGTACTAACCCGCCACACCTCGCACGGGGCCTGGCGGGCGGTTTAGTACCGGCTGGTAATATCAGCCGGTACTAACCTCTTTTTTTCGTTTATTTATTTCCTTTTCTATTCTTTTTGTTTTATACGTATTTGCATGCGTATTTATGCCGAATCCGACTATATGTACCTGTACTACTGCATTGCACGTATTTATATTACGCTGATATCGCATTAATATTATATACATATATATACATACATACATCTATAAAGTTTACTACTAATACTTGAAAAATCCAACAAAATACATGTTTTATTCTAGATATTATAAACTACACTTGTATGCCAGCCTCGACATCAGCTGTTGCGACGCTTTCGTAGGGATCGCCATAGAATTCTCCATTTTTATCGATGACTTCATCGAGCAGGAATCCGCACAAAGATTCTTGAATTACCCTGACCCCAGCGACTTCGATGAGATCTTCTTTCATGGACCATTTATGTAACATTTCAAAAAATAATTTTAAAAAATTACATATTAGAATGAAACAATAATAAATTACTCTAAACATTTCCAGATATAAACGTGAGAGTAAAACAATAATAAATTAAAATTAATTAGCAGAATTGATTGTGCTCACGTACCGCGAATGCTTCTGCCGACATTTGTCCCTTTTCACTTACGAAGTTATCGATCCACTCGCATACGTAGTAACCACATAAGTTGTTACCTTTTTCCTATCTCATGCACTATAGGGAAATGAGTTATGGCATAGAATAATTAAATGTTTATTTCAAATGACAAAAGAGGTAAGAATCTATTCATACCGTTTGGTCACTCCTAAATCGAAGAGGGTCGACTTTTATTTTTAAGTGTTTTTCCAAGAAGCGAGCCCACGCCTTGTTGATCAGGTTGATGACGTTTTCGTACATGGATCTATCTTGCCTCAACGAGTCATAGATACAGACCGTGTGGGTTTCCATCTCAATAGCAAAGAGTATCCAGTGAAAATTGTTCATATACATTCACAAAACCAACCAATTAATGTTGATTATAATACTTATTAATTAGCATTATTCTAATGGTATTGAAAAAGTGACGAAAGACTCACTGATGATTGTATGGCAACAGAATGAATGGACACATGATTTGCTTACGCAGGCCTCTATATATAATGTCGACCACTTGACAAGAACGTGATGCGACGGTTTCCTCGTGTATAATATCAGGGTCCAGGAAACCAATGTTATGGAAGTTTCTTTGGCGGGCAATTTTAATTTTTTGCCTACGGAAAAGTAAAACCACAAAATCAATTAAGGATTAGTCAACAAACAAGGAACGATTAAAAATAAAATAATAAGACGAGCAGAAACACTTACATGCACCATACACTCATGAGGCACTTGTGAAGGGCATCTTGATGGTACAAATCATAAAGTGCCTTAAACTCGACCCATACCTGGCCATTTCCCCGCCAAAAATGATCGTCTCTTATCCGAGCTGGGAACGCCAAGATTCCGTTTTTAGAATGGACCATATACCACTTGTGCAACGCGGCCATTCTCGTTTGTAGATACGGTAATAACTCTGGCCATATGAGAGGCTCACCTAGTACAAACTTCTTTCGACCTTTTTTTTCTAGTACGGCATTCCCTAACAACTGAGCCTTTGTCAAATCCGTTAGAATTATCATCCCAGCCATGGTCATCGGATCTGTTGATTCATTTGGACGTTCCTCGTTCCGCACTACCAACGGAGCGATCGATTGTTGTGATTGTTCTCTGAGCTAGGGAATTGGTTTTGCATTTCTTTTTAGGTTCTTGGGGTTGGCGTGGAACTTTCTGAGCTGCCGATCAAAATCCGATTCTTTCTGTTTCTCCCTTGGCGTGGTCATCTCTTTCATGAAGTATGCTTTCCCAACTGGATCTATTTCTAACTTCTTTTTCAAAGCCATCCTCTTCTCCTTCTATGCATCGAAGAAGGCTCGAACTGGGTCAACTTTCTCTTCCACGTCCACAACCTTCTCTTTCTTCTTGCTCTGCCGCTTAGAAGGTGGCTGGCCCGAAGGTATCGTGTGTGCCTTCCTCTCTCGCTGTTCTGCGGCTTGTGATGGCGGGGTTGGCTCGCTGTGCGCTGCTGCTGATGGCGGGGCTGGCTCGCTGTGTGCTGCTGGTGATGGCGGGGCTGGGTCGTTGTGTGCTGTTGGTGACGGCGGATCCATGCTGGGGTCCCGTGCAGCCGGTGGAGAAGGTGGACCACCGCTTTGATTCCTATCAGCTGGCGTTGGTGATCTTTGTCTGGAGCTCTGAGGGGAACCTATGGCGCCTTGCACCAATCTTATATCACGTTTTGGCCAAGCGACCCATGTGCTTACGGCATGTTGTAGCTCTGTTTCTTCTGGACCTAAAGGGATTGGGAGCTCCACATCATCCCAACCATCTTTCAACCAATCAATCTGGACTTTGGCGTATCCTTCAGGAATCGGCCGGCAATGCAATATCTCCCCTTGTACAAGTAGTTCTGCTAAACCCTCAGCACAAACTTTGAGCTTTTTCCCAATAGGATACAGAAGCTCACATTTGGTACTCACCGTGATGGAATCAACGGGGTACAGACGTGGTTGCTCTGTGTCACCGACACTGCTATGACGCTGGGAGGCAGGACTGATGTCCAAGTTGGGAGCTGGTTGTACCGAGCGTTGGCTTACTACTGCCTCAAGAGAAGCTATCCGCTCTTCTAGAGCACGGAAATTCTCTGCCGCCGTTGCCTTGCTTCTGCATCTGCTTCGGTACGATTCAAGATCTTCAGCAAAGCCATGTTTCCATGGAACTACGCCCATGCCTCGGGTCCATCCAGTGTGTTCTGGATTTCTACGAGCGTAAGTCAGCTCGTCTTTCTCTCTGTTTGGCCGGAAAGTTCCATCTTCCACATGCCTCATTGCCTCTTGGAGTCTTTGGGTAGCCTCTCGTAGTGCATCGCTAGTCACAAACAACCCAGTATCCGGGTCCAGTGTGCCTCCATGAGCATAGAAGTAATATCTCGCTCGTTTTCGCCAACACAAGGTCTGCGGTACGATCCCCTTTTCAATTAGACCTGCCTCCATCCTTTCCCATTTCGGAATCGCAACCGCATAACCGCGAGGCCCTAGATTATGGCTGCTTGTCCTTTTGCTTGAATTTTCTTTGGCTTGTTGTGATTGTGCCTCGCTGTCTGCCGACGTCTTATTCTGCACGAATTCATTCCACCAGAGTCGTTGCTTCTTGTAATGTTTCTCGAAATCTGGAGTAAGATCCTTTTTGACAAACTCTCAAACCAACTTCTTCTTAAAGGTCTGGAATTGAATAGCCATCTTCTGAAAAGCCCATTTCATCACTTTATCTTCTTTTCCCACCGGAAAGAAGAAATGATCCTTTATCTCTTTCCATAACATAGCTTTCTCCGAAAGTGCAACAATATCTTCTTCATTGTCACTTGATTTCGTTCTCTTCCATAGCCTGTACTTTATGGGCACATTTTCCCTCACAAGAGCGCCCACTTGATTTACAAACGTTGTCTTGACGCCAGGAGGGTGTGTCGGCTCGCTGTTATCAGCCACTGCCGTGACGGTCGTATGACCTTCCATCTTCCTCTTAGATCCACCTTTCCGTTGTTTCTTCATCGATTCTGCTGTCTACAAAAATATATATCAACTAATTAATACATGTAAAAATAATATTTAATGTATGTACATAGATAGAATCAAATCTTCCTCAGCATTTTCTTGATTTTCCTCCTCATCACTACCTTGCTCATGATTAATATCTTCCTCCTGATTACTATCTCCCTCCACATCATAATTCAAGTTCAAATACTGCCTGCCATCATCCTTAGGTCCTTCTTCATTCTCAACGGGAGGTACGTACGAGCCACCGCCACCTCGAATGATCTCATGCATGTAGTTTTCATTGTTATTGAAAGGATCCATTTTCACCGACAATAAAAAAAATTAAGTCTCAAACATTGTCTAGTATTTTCCACTAATTTTCTAGCATTTCTTACTATTTTATAGCATTTTCTACTATTTTCTAATATTTTTATATTAATTACATGAAAAGAAAAATGAAAAAAAAGCGCTAACGTCAGCACTGGGCACGTTACATGTCCAAACATTATCTAGTATCTTCCACTAATTTTCTGGCATTTCCTACTATTTTCTAGCATTTCCTACTATTTTCTAGCATTTTCTACTATTTTCTAATATTTTTATATTAATTACATGAAAATAAAAAATGAAAAAAAAGCGCTGACGTCAGCACTGGGCACTACCGAAGCCGGCGCGGAGGGGCGGCGGCGCTGGCGTGGGGAGGAGCGGCGCCGGCGCGGGGGACGACGGCAACGCTGGCGCGGGGAGGAGTAGCGCCGGCGCGGGGGACGGCAGCGGGGATCGACGACGACGATGGGCGCGCCGGGGGGCGGTCGGCGACGAGTGGCGCGGGGAGGCGCGGTGCGGTGCGGGTCGTCGGGCGCGGGGAGGTGCGGTGCGGCCGGGGCGTGCGGCCGGGGCATGCGGCCGCGGGGGGCGCGGTGCCGGCGCCAGCGGCCGGGGTCGACGACGGGGCAGGCCGGGGGGGGCGCAGTCGAGGACGAGCGACGCTAGGGCGTAGGGGACGCGGGCGCCGGCAGCGGGGACGACGGCGAAGGGCGGGGCAGCGGAGACGGCGCGAGGGAGAGGAAGGGGCGTCGCCGGCGGCGGGGAGATCGCGGAGGAGACGAGATGGACGTGATTTTCGCTAAGTGTTGGCCGGGGAAGAAGAAGGGGGTTTTATACGGGGAGGCAGGTTAGTACCGGCTGGCCTCCCCAGCCGGTACTAACTTGGCACGGGGACAGGTTAGTACCGGCTGGGGAACCAGCCGATACTAATCTGCACAACTTAGTACCGGCTAGTCCCCCAGCCGGTACTAACCTGCCACGTAGCGCGAGAATCGAAAATTGGGGAGGCAGGTTAGTACAGGCTGGGGGGACGAGCTGGTACTAACTTGTCTCGCCATTTTCTCTTCTTTTTCATTTTTTTATAAAATTATGTTTATACTTATTTTATAGTACATAATTAGCACAATAAAGTAAAAATTAGAGAATTAAATTTGTTAACATACTGTGGTATATTTGTGTTATTCGTAGTAAATCGAAAACATCTCATTTTCAACCATGCAAAAATACAGTAATAGCCTATACAATGATTTCATCAATTTAAAGAAAACTTTGTTAGTTGTTTCTAATTTACTGTTTCAACGATCCTAATAATTCGAAATTAATGGAAGTAAAAAATATTTCTACCATGCAAAAATATAATATTGTATTTTGATGATATTGTGTCCCAATTGCATGAACAGTATCAAGAATTGAGACAAATATGGCACGGTTCTTACATTATTACATAACTTAAAACTACTCATCATTATCTATTACATTGTGGATAATCTTTCTTTTGACGAAAGTTCCTTGGACGTGATCGCGACGTAAGTAAGGCGTGTCCTCTTAGATAAGAGGTTGCTGGGGTCAACATCAACTGAAAATGGAGGACCATCATCGATCTGGTCATAATCTTCTGACTTGTCTGAAATATCCTCAACTCCAACAACTTTTCTTTTACCTGGAAAGAACTATGTGCCGTTTCGGCTCATCTTCTGACTTATTTCAGTGGTTTTTTTCTTCGGTTTCCTTGACATGTCCTTCACATAGAACACTTGTGTCACATCTTTGGCTAGAACGAATGGATCATCTTTATATCCAGTTTTCAGAAGGTCCACTGTGGTCATCCCATACCGGTCCTTGATTAAGGCTCCTCCAGCCACCCATTGGCAATGAAACACAGGCACGACTATGGGTCCATATTCAAGCTCCCATATCTCCTCTATGACACCATAGTAGTTGTCCTTTTTCTCAATACTGTTTGCTACATACATACGGGCACCACTATTTTGGTTGGTACTTTTTTGTCTTGAGCTGTTGTGTAAAATGTATATCCATTGATATCGTTCCTTGGTATCGATGGACTGTGTTTGATGGCCTCTAGCCAGCCACTGAACTTCTTGATCAACTGTGTCGTTCCCTAATAATTTTCTCCTAAACCAGTCTTCAAAAGTTTTTATATGTTGCCGTGTAATTCAACCAAGATTTTTCTCTGGACTTGCAGACCGTAAAATATTCATGTGCTCGTCAATATACGGAGCCACCTTGGATGAATTCATAAGAACCGTGAAGTTTGCTTTGCTGGTTTCACTATACGGGATGTCCATAACAGATTTCTTTCCCAGTGTGCCTTTTCCCTTTAGTCGCCCCTCATGGTGTGAAACCGGGAGCCCAATCGGATCGAGGCTCAGGAATAAAGTCAACGCAAAAGTCAATGACCTCCTCTGTTACGTAGCCCTTGGCAATGCATCCTTCTAGCTGTGAACGGTTGCGAACGTACTTCTTCAAGACTCCCATGAACATCTCAAAAGAAACATATTGCGTAGAAAAACAAGACCCAAGATAGTAATTTCATTCACAATATGAACCAGCAGGTGTGTCATTATGTTGAAGAAGGAAGGTGGGAAGATCATCTTGAAGCTTACAAGGCATTCGACAATGTCTTCCTATAGCTTTATCAGATTTTTTGGATTTATGGCCTTCTGTGAAATTTCATTCATGAACGCACAAAGCTTTACGATTGCCAACCTTACATTCTCCGGTAGAACACCCCTCAGTACAAAAGGAAGTAATTGTGTCATCAGGACGTGGCAGTCATGGGACTTCAAGTTTAGGATTTTCTTCTCCTTCACGTTTATTATGCCTTGTATATTCGAGGAGTATCCTGTCGGGACCTTGATACTGTTCAAGCAAGCAAACATACTTTCCTTCTCCTCTTTGCTGAGATTGTAGCTGGCAGGATTCAAATAGTGACGTCCTTTGTCTCTTTTTTCGGGTTCCAAGCCTTGTCGTTGTGTCAGCTCATGCATGTCGCGTCTTGCTGCCATTGTGTCTTTAGACTTCTTACCATGCACTCCTAGGAAGCCTAGTATGTTCACGCAAAGATTCTTCGACAGATGCATCACATCAATTGCGTTGCGAACCTGTAAAACTTGCCAATAAGGTAGGTTCCACAATATAGACTTTTCTTCCACATTGGAGCATGTCCATGGTCATCCTTAGGAACAGGTTGGCTACCGTGACCCTTTCCAAATACCATCTTCACATCCTTGATCATCGAAAACACACGCTTTCCATTACGAAACAAAGTCTTAGGACGAGTTTCGGACTGTCCTTGAAAATGTTTCCCTTCTTTTCTTACGGGATGATCGGCAGGAAGGAATCGGCGATGGCCCATGTATATGCATTTCTTAGAATGTTTTAAGTAAACGCTATCTGTTTCTTCTAGACAATGGGTGCAGGCGTAGTATCCCATGTTCGATTGTCCCGACAGTTTTGCAAGTGCAAGCCAATCGTTGATGGTTACGAAAAGCAAAGCTCAGAGGTCGAAAGTTTCCTGTTTATACTCATCCCAAACTTGTATGCCTTTATCCTTCCATAGCAGTAAGAGATCATCAATCAAGGGTAGCAGGAACACATCAATGTCATTGCCAGGTTCTTTTGGCCCTTCTATAAGCAACGGCATCATGATGAACTTCCACTTCATGCACAACCAAGGAGGAAGGTTGTAGATACATAGCAGCACTGGCCATGTACTATGACTGCAGCCAAACTCACCGAACGGATTCATCCCATCAGTACTAAGACCAAATCTTATGTTCCTTGGGTCTTTATCAAATTCAGGGTACTCTCGGTCAAGGTTTCTCCACTGGGCCCCATCTGCGGGGTGTCTCATCATACCGTCTTCCTTACGATCTTCTTTGTGCCACCGCATCAACTTAGCGTTATCTTTGTTCTTGAACAAGCGTTTCAGACGTGATATTATAGGGAAGTACCACAACAACTTTGCAGGAACTCTCTTCTTGACTGGCTGCCCGTCAACATCACCTGGATCGTCTCGCCTGATCTTATACCGCATTGCTTTGCAAACTGGACAAGATTGCAAGTTCTCGTATTCCTTGCCGCGATACAGGATACAATCATTAGGACATGCGTGGATCTTCTGTATCTCCAATCCAAGTGGGCAAATAATCTTTTTAGCTTCGTATGTTGTCGACGGGAGCTTGTTACCCTCAGGAAGTATGTTCTTTACAATGGTTAATAGCTCCTTGAATCCCTTATCGGTGACACAATTAGTTGCCTTCCATTTCAGCATCTCGAGCGCTGTATCCAACTTCTTCTGCTCAGGTTTGCAACCAGGGTACAATAGCTTTCGGTGATCCTCTAACATGTTCTCAAACTTCTTCTGCTCCTTCGCAGTTTCACTGTCTTTATGTGCATTAAGCAACACCTGATCTAACTCGTCTGGTGGCTCCTCTTCTGCAACATTTGCTTCACGCTCGTCCATTGGTTCATCTTGAAAGCCACCAACTTCATGAAGAAATGCCCAGTCTGGAATGTCATTGTTATCATCATCTTCTTCATTATCATCCATCATAACTCCATGTTCACCGTGTTTGGTCCAAACGTTGTAGCTTCTCATGAAACCTCTATCATAAATATGGGACCATAGAGTATCCCTTATCTTGTATTCCTTCACATTTTGGCAAACAGTGCATGGACAGAACACTAAACCCTTTGGTGATCTGTTGGCCTCTGCTGCATTGAGAAAAGATTCTAGGCCGTTAATCCACGCTAATGTGGCTCGGCTGCCGTACATCCATTGCCGGTCCATCTGCACAATTTATTGAACATAAACATATATTTCCAAAACTTCAACATGCAACACGATCAAGGTTAAAAAATAAAATATTACAAACATAATTTATTCAAAACAACATAAATTTCTCCACTTCAAACATGCAACATGATCAAGGTTCAAAAATAAAACATTACGAACATAATTTATTCAAAGCAACATAAATTTCTCCACTTGAAACATGCAACACGATCAAGGATAAAAAATAAAACATTACAAACATAATTTATTCAAAGCAACATAAATTTCTCCACTTCCAACATGCAACACGATCAAGGTTTAAAAATAAAACATTACAAACATAATTTATTCAAAACAACATAAATTTCTCCACTTCCAACATGCAACACGGCCTATATCTTCAACCATCCTTAGGATGCTCTGATATATTTTTTCCTGGTGCATCAGATGGTGGAACTTGGTTTGGTGGTGATGGAGTGTAGCGTCGCAACAGATCTTCAAGATCGAAACCAGGTTCCTCACCCCTTGCAACACATTCTTCGTGTTTCTTTTGTAAGAAAGAAAGTTGTGCTTTCACCTAAGGTTCTGGTTTTTTCGATTTCTCTTTAGGTACTACTGGAGTTTTACCCTTCCCGTGAGACGAACGACGATCACCATCACAGGTACCACTACCTCCGGCGGAAGCCATATTGATATGACCACGAGCCTTTTATTTCTCAACAAAAGAATAACATTTTCTTCAAAATGTATTACCATGACAAATTAACTTAGAAGTAAAGATTACATAACATTTCTAATTAAAATTAAAAAACCAGAATAATAACATGTCACTGCAAAATAATTCGAAAAAATAACCCTAAACGTGTCATATGCAAACTATCTAGTAAACACTTTCTCTAAATTGAAATAGTCAATTCCACATATCTTAAATTAATATACAAATAATATGTACAAATAAAAAAGACATAACGTATTTAAAAAAATTAGATTAATAATATGTACAAATGTCACTATAAAATAACTTTAAAAAATTACTCTAAACACGTCATATACATAGTATCTGCTAAACCTTCTCTTAAACTCAACGAATCGATTGTACATGTCTACAAATAAAAAAAATATGCACATTCTCTCACATCCTAAAATCACTAATTTCTCTATGTAGAAACCATAAAACAAAAAATAAACACCGTGAAAGAAGAGAGGATGAAGTTGCTAACCTTTGACGCACTTAGATGAGTGAAATCCTCACAAATTTTGAAAAAATGGGCAAAACTCTCCCCCTAGCAAGCCATGGAGAGAGGAAGAAGCTCGAGCTCGGTCTGAGCTCGGGGAGGAAGAAGAGGGGCTTATATAGCCGTGACAAGTTAGTACCGGCTGGTAACACCAGCCGGTACTAAATGTCAAATTTTAGTACCGGCTGGTGTTACCAGCCGGTACTAACTTGGCACGGTCAGGTTAGTACTGGCTGGTAATACCAGCCGGTACTAACGTGTCATCTGCCCGTTGGTGGGTGGGGACAGTGATGCACGTTAGTACCGGCTGGTACTAACTTGGCAATTTTGCCATTGTTGCCTGGAGCCGGTACTAAGGGAGAGGGACCGAAAGTCGTTTCTCCCGTAGTGATATTATTCTTGTACTTTATTGGACATTAATCTTTTTTCAGGGATTAAGGCAAACATCTCGGAAGTAAAATGGAAGACTGCAAAACGGACCCCAATATGCCTAAGTGTGAAAAAACACTTAAATACCAAAAAAATCGAGGCCATGTATATATGATTGAATTTAACAGACATGATCACCTAAAAAATATAAATACACAACTAGAGTTTAGCTCTCCATTCTTCTGTTTAGGAAAAAAGGGCTTGAAAAGGTTTAGCCAGGTGTGCAATAGAAAGTGTATACACATATGGTCCTCAAGGAGGAAAAATATATAAATAAAAAGGTGGCATATGGTCCCAGTTATCTTGGCAGTTAGGTTTGTGCTGTCCATATATATGGTCCTCGGTTGTGCAGTACTCCATGCCCTCTTGTGCCCCCACTGGTTGCAAGTTTGAAAATAAAGGAAAAGGGGGGCGAGTAGGTGTTGGTTTGGGACCAATATGCATGGGGGCTGTTTCAGAGGGCTTCTGAAATTCACATATATTCTTTCTTGTTTATCGCTATACTGGTACTCCCTCCATATAGGAAATAGATGACGTTTTGGACAACGACACGGTCTTCAAAACGTAACTTTGACTTCTTATTTTTAAAAAAATATTTATTAAAAAATAATATATGTATACTCTTCTAAAAATACTTCTCAAGAAAAATCTATTCACATGGTTTTCACATTTCCAAACTCAACGACTTAAAAGTTATTCGTGATTTATATTCCCAATGTTTGACTAAAACCTTGTCCTAAATATCATCTAATACCAGTATGGAGGGAGTATCCTCTAAATATCTTCCACTCATCGATTTTCATACCTTGTACTTTTGGGATAAATCAAGTAGAATGATTTGAATTGGAAGCTCAACATTTTAATGTTCGAGGTCAAAATTAAGAATGTAAAAGATCTTGTTAAACCCCATTTTTAGGACTCTAAGTAAAAGAAAATGAAGGGATCAGAGTATAGAAAAAAAATGTGACCAACACACTGCCACACTATCCCTACTACTATTTCTTTGTAAGTTTGAATTATCGAGGACCTGGTAAACCTGAAGGTAAATATAGAGCTCGACTGCAGAATATATAACTTCTATCTCAATTTTTTCCTCCAAGCTGATATTATCAGTAGAGTTTTCGACGAGGATCCAAGAAGAATGAACACATGGCTTCCTCTAGCAACACGAATCTCCAGCGAGCGAGGCGCGCGGCAGTAGTAGGCAGTGCATGCGTTAGGTAGTAACCATAACCGTACCATCCCTGCATGGACTCCTCCACGGGATGAGGGGCCCCACCCCACCCCCATCCTGCCCTAGATTCCTGCAGCTTTCCCACCTCTTAAAAAACCATCCACGACGGCCCAGCAACCCTCGCTCGAAAAGTCTATAGCTTGTTTTTCTAATGGTTTTTTTCTTGTGATTCTCTCTCTGGCCAGCTCATTCCTCCAATTCTTTCCGTGTACTTTCCTATCCCCCTCCCTCCACTCCACTACTTGAACATCCACTGCCATGTTCCGAAATCCCAACGGAAAATAAAAATAGAGTATCTACGCAAGTATGTTCCCACAACGCCCCTCCACAGGCTAAAAGAAATTGCTCGCGCCAACTAAAGAATCGTAATAATCGCAATAAAGAATGGAGCCGATCGAAAGGACTTTCTTATGTACTGTACATGTCAAACTTCAAGAAACTATATGTATGTGTTTATCGTTCGATTCCTAGAAGAACATCATTTGATTCGTTTCGTTTCATGTGAAATTCTTGCTTGCATATTGTGTTGCAAGCAAAACCCTAGGACATATAGATAAAACCCTGGGACATATAGATCGATCAGCGAGCCATTTCTCACACCACGCACATATATATATTATGAGGTTCAATTACAATTCAGTATAAAAACATATCTACAAGGACCAGGTCATTTGCCATGTTGCTTGCTGTGTGTAATGCTAATATTAATAGAGTAATTCCTACAACACTACTAGTTGTCCTATACATATCTTTTTTTTTCTCAGATAAAAATGCACTAAACTAAGTGATGAGATGGGTGTCAAGTGAGCTGCAGGGGAATAAACTACATGGAAGGTTCTCCAAAGCGATCTTGCCTCCTCCCCCTCACATGGCAGCCAGCAACTTTCGAGCGCTCATCCGCATGGCGCATACACCAGAATATTGCAAGTGCAGGGCGGCAGCAATGCAAGTATGCAACCACCGGGGCGGGGCGCCAACTGAACACATGCAAGAATCTCCGGCCGCGCCTTTGGAAGGATCATGCCGCCTTATTCTACCCAATAATTAATCTCCCTTAATTAACTTTTCGATATGATCCAGAGGATTAAGCTGCCAAAAGTTTTGCCCCAGCAGGCATGCGTTTTGGCAAGCTCTAATCATAGGGCTCTCAATGCAAGGTGGTAGAATTGAAGAAAGAAAGCTCAGCAGGCTGCTGGCCGGGTTGGGTTCCCGAGGCGGATCAGAATGATATAAACTTTTCCGTGACAGCGTCGTCGTCCAATCCAATCGATCCTATGATTGCAACATCATCGTCGCCGGCCGACTCGCCGTCGTCGTCAATGGATGCTCTAATCCTCCACGGCGGTAAAATAATGGTCTGACTTTTGGAAGAACATCCCCTGTGTGAGGTTCAGTGCACTGGATCGGATTTACTCTGTCAGAGAATGACCACCAGCTGGACCAGTAGTAGTGTAGTATTTATATGCGCACGCGCATGAGTGAATAATACGAGTAGCATGCAGCATGTACGTACACAGGCCCTGCAGCGTCACCTTGTGGGCCCCTTGTCAGTACTGCTACCATATCCACAAGGATTATTACCCTTGATGTTGTTGTTACTATTAACCGAAAAGAAATTAAAAGGTCTGGCAAGTAGTCGACATGATGCATGTGTACCGTCTTTTATTTGGTTCTGTCTATCTACGTGTTGTCATCTTTGTTATTCTAAATTTGACATGTTATTGCGTACCAAGATCTGAGGTAACATACAATTAGAGCACTGTTGGAACTTTCAATTATATTCCCTGTACGCAGCGGGTGAGTGCTTGAAATGGTCGTGGTACAGCAGGAGCCGTGTGCGTGTGGTTGGTACAGGAAGGAGAGAAGGGAGCCATGTGTTTGCAGGCGAAAGCAAACGTTTGCATTGGTACGGCTATTCCTTTGGGTTGGGGGGCCACCGGGAGTTGGACGCAATGGCGTGTCAGATCAAGCCAGGAGGAGCGGTGTGTCTGATTGCCGATGGCGGTAGTACCTAGCTAGTGGCCTTATTACTTTCACTCGCAATGCAATTTTTATGTGATGCCATCTCTTGCTCCATTTGCCTTGTTACAATGAAAATCTCACAAATTTTGCCAATTACTAGGGTGACGGCGGATGTAGTCACCAAATGATGATGCTCTAAGATTCTAACAAGTATATGTCTACTTCACAAATGATGCTTATTACGTGGAGTCATTTTACTAAGAGCTTATCGCATCTGGAGATGCATGCAGAGCCGCAGAGGCCAAGGCCGACAACCTATATGTATACAATCCCATAGTAAGAACATTTGGCAAAGTTACAGCACATTATAGCTAAGCCTTGTCTCCCAATTTCGTTTACTTTTAATAACATAATTTTATAGGGGTTTTGTTTCCCAAAATATCTCATTTTATTTAAAATGTGATGAGGAAAAATGGGTCCATGTTATATTTCCATTTGCTCCCATCGTCCTCCTCTGTCAGCCTGCTGCCTCTCTGTCACACACTCTCAACCAACCTCCCTCTCCCTTTCTCTGTGATTGATATACTCCCCCCATGCTCCTCCCGCTGGTGCTGTGATGAAGCCAATGGCCACCAATGGCATGGCCCCCTCCTTCTTCCCCGCCAACTTCCTCCTCCAAATGCAGCAACCCCTTCCCCACCACCACCACCACCCGCCGGAGCACCACCACCATGACGAGCCGCCGCCGCACCACCTCCTGGCTCCCCCTCCCCCCGCCCTCGTCAGCCCCTTCCTCCACGACTTCGGCGGCGCCATGGCCGCGCCGCCGCCATTGATGGGCGGCGGCCTCGGCACCAAGCGAATGTACCCCGACGACGACGACCTGAACGCGGCCGCCGCGGATCCGAATCAGCAGCAGGACGGCGGAGGCGGCGGCGCGGCGTCGGACGACGAGGAAGGGTCCGCCGCGGTGGGTTGCGGCGGCGGGGAGCGGAAGCGGCGGCTGAGCGTGGAGCAGGTGCGGACGCTGGAGCGGAGCTTCGAGGTGGCCAACAAGCTGGAGCCGGAGCGGAAGGCGCAGCTGGCCCGCGCGCTGGGGTTGCAGCCCAGGCAGGTGGCCATCTGGTTCCAGAACCGGCGCGCCAGGTGGAAGACCAAGCAGCTCGAGAAGGACTACGACGCGCTCCGGCGGCAGCTCGACGCCGCCCGCGCCGAGAACGACGCGCTGCTCGCACACAACAAGAAGCTCAGCGCCGAGGTAATAACAAGATCAGTACCTTTTTTTTTTCTTTTATTTGCCGAGCACAACATGCATCTAGCACAAACAAGTACTGAGATCTACTAGCCATATATTGTTCTTCGTATGCATGTATGGGTTCTTCTTGCTCTTGGATCTCGATCATGTTCTTGGGTAGTGCGTCAGAAAGAATGCATGATTGGGGATGGATGGATGCAGAGAGCTAGTACAGACATGGTGTAGCAGTGGTAGGATTATTAGGCCTGACCGGCTGACTGCTACTGCTACCGCGCGCCGCTGCCGCGATCCATACCATAGCGAGAGGTAGGAGCTGCTGATAGGATCCATGTGGGTTTCAGCGTCGTCTGCAGAAAGTGAGCGTGTCGGGATCGGTGCCGGCCATATGAACGCTGCGCCTGCTGTCGGCCACCCATGCATCTCTTTCTCTCTCCTGCGGTGCATGCAGCATGATTAGCCACTCCATCTACCAATCACCGTCTCCCTTGCTTTCCCGAGCCCACCGGGGGCCATTCCTCCAATTCCGTCCATGTCCTCATGTGTGTGACCTGGCCACCGGTGTTGTGCATGCAGATCATGGCGCTCAAGGGAGGCGGCGGCGGCGGCAATGGCGGCAGCGGAGGCGGAGGGAGGCAGGAGGCGGCCTCGGAGCTCATCAACCTCAACGTCAAGGAGACGGAGGCGTCCTGCAGCAACCGCAGCGAGAACAGCTCCGAGATCAACCTCGACATCTCGGCAAGGCCCCCGCCGGCGGCGGGCGGCGCTGACGAGAGCCCCATCAACACCACCCACCACCACCGGGGCCTCCCGTTCTACGCCGACCAGCTCCTGCACAGCGGCGGCCACCCGTCCCCGGCCGCAGCGGTGCCCAAGATGGAGCTCGGCCACGGTGGCGGCGCCGCTGCCGACACGCCTTCCGCCGCCACGGCGGGAGGCAGCTTCGGCAGCCTGCTCTGCGGCGCCGTCGTCGACGAGCAGCCGGGGTTCTGGCCATGGGCCGACGGCCACCACAACTTCCAGTGATCGATCGCAAATCCTACGCGAGGATTTGAGACAGTGCACATGTGACGTACGATCACCAGAAGCTAAGAGTAATCTCTATCTCGAATCGATCAGTGTGGCTCTCCATTTCTCGGCGTCGATCGATTCTAACAGAAGAGAAGAGATCACCGATGCCAGGATGAGAAGTTGTTGAACAAATTGATCACGAAGAACAACAAGTGATGGGATGATTCGGTTTGAATTAAGATGAGGAGGAATGCGCCATGAATGATTGGAGTGCGTTGGATGGATCATGTGTCAGTCTAGATAGATTTTTGGATTTGAGTAGTAAGCTCTTCTCCTTTTTTTTTGGTCCCCTTTCTCTTATTGTTTTTATTTTTTTTACCTTGATCACTATTTTTCTGTTTAATATTATATATAGGCGATTACATTTGTGAGGCAGTGGTGATATTGTTGTGTATAGGATTGTGGTACCTTGTGAGTACCAATGAGTTCCGAACTTGAAATCTTGCAATTCATTCTCTTCTCTCTTTTTTCTTCTTACTTGTGTGGATCTACTATGAAATGGACATCAATACATATTTAATTGATTAGTGTTTTCTGTGCCTGTAAGGATCACTGAAATATCTGTTTTTTTTCGATTCTTTTATTTCAAAATGGGCGATCACTGGTGGGGATGGGAGCTTGATGTATGGGTCAGCAGCAGTACTGTGGTGTGCGGTTGGTGTTTGGCATGTGGGCCTCATCTTCGAGCCTACGAAACCGACAGCTTGTACAGACACACTGTTGTGCAAGCTGTGCAGCACGCCCATTTGATTTAATCAATTTTCGTGATAAGCAATGTTTTAACACGAAATAAGTTAATCACAAGGTTTACTTATACATGATTATTAATTACCCTTTGATGCTCGTCTTTGAGAGAATGACAATGTTGAGGCCCAGCAGGAACCTGCGCATGCCAAGAATAGTTGTCCATTTGTTCCGGCTCTCTACGGCTGGTTGAACTACTGCAAGGTTTTTCTGTCACGAAGCGGCTCCACTGGTAACACTGTGCCAGTAGAGGCTGGCGGTTAAACAGACACAATCCCCTTCAAAATTTTATTTGTTCTGATTAGTTTTGCTCGGCCTTGCCATAATTTGGGCTTCAAGGTGATTCCACTTTATTTGAACCTTGCTCGCAACAATATCCTTTTAGAAGCCAAGAAGGTGAACCATGTCAAATAGGGGATCAGATATTTCCTAACCGCATGACCAATAAAAGAGAGCCGAATACTGAGTTGATGCCACTTTTCATATATCCAAACATTTTCTCGTGTCAGATTCAAATATAAGAATGGCACTATCCATCAAAAGTCTGTTATCCAGTTACTGGATAGTTTGATTAGGCTAGTCGCGTATAATACTACCGAGTATTTCTCGTATATATCTTGCGCTTAGGTTCGATGCCCAATTTAATTAAGGTCCAAGGGTGATTGAAGCGGAGTTTCCTTTCTCTTCAAAAATGCATTACAACTTATAAGTAGAGACTAGAGACTATGTTTAAAATTTAGCTTCACTAAAATATTTCATTAAACTAATATAAATATAAGAATACAAATTCTCATGTTAATGTAACTTCTTATTTTGAATTCAATAAGAGCTTTATTGTTTCAAGAAACACTTACATATTTTTAATATGGCAAAAGTTATAATTTTAAAATGTAGTGGTTGTCATGACAAGTTAGCTTAATTAAAATGTTCGTTTAATATATGTGAACTCATTTTCAAGCCTATCTATTTTTATTCTAGAAATCTAAATTTTTAATTTCTTCTTTATCTCTTACTTTTACAATTTCAATAAAAAATTCTTTCTTCGTTTGTTAAATTGAGACCCTATCACTTGTTCCACAAAACAACTCTTCTTCTGATTCTAGGGTGTCGTATTTGTAGCACTAACAAGTCATGAATGTAGTCACATTTTTTTTCCAAATAATAGAGTGCTTACGATTGATACAAATGTTATTATTTTCAGTCAAAGTATAAGACATATGTCTGAATTAAGACTTAAATAAAAATTATTTGTGGAGTATTAATATGATTTAATATGTATTGCTATGTCATTGGTACATGACCTATTAATGAATCATGTTTCTGTTAATGAATCATCTTACATGACTTGTTAGTTAATGAATCATCTTTCATTGGTGATTTATAAATATCTTATATGGCTAATTATAATTTTGGTGATTAATTGACAACATAGCCATTGAGACTAATGTTTTGTCAAGCATGTGCTTTGTAGGTTTTTAAGTCCCAAGAATGAAATCTAAAACATGATACCTTCATCGAAACCATAAAAAAATCTAAAGAAAATTATTTTGAGGTGTCCAAGTTACGGTACCAAAGAGAAAGTAAAGAAATTGCTAAAGACTTAAAGGATATTGAATTAGATGAGTCACAACAAAAAGTAGGTGACCGGATTATCTGATTGTGTGCTTTTAACACGAATCTGATGAATGGAATTCATCCAGCCATCTACAGTTAGCTGGACCGAACAACTAACCAGGCATTGGATGAATTGAGCGGATGAAGGCCAAAAATGAGTTGGTCAAAGGAGTTTTACTTAGGTGACCGGATCATCTATATTACCTAGAGAGCATATGATGCGATGGATGAGCTCGTTTTTACTTAGAGACATTTTGTAAAGTGCGATGAGTTGAAAGCTGTTGGAGCGGATATTGTCACCGAATGAACAACTAGATGAATGACCAATAATGATCCTATTACCTGATCGGACGAACAGTCAGATTATCTGGCCCATTTAGAGTTGTAGGAGTGCACGAGAGTCCAATCATCCAATGAGTTTTAGCACAAGCTTAAAGAGTTATTAGTGCTAAATTAGGCTTGGAGTGAGTAAGAGTAAGGTGTTGTTGCCTTGTGCTTGGTTCTAGGAGTGAGACACCTTATAATATTGGTGTAACCAGTGTTTTGGAGTCTTGGTGATTCACCAGCAAGTCATCAACCCACTGACTTAGTGTGGAACGGTGACGGCAACGGTGTACAAAGGACAATGAAACCTCAGGGACACTAGGTGAAAAAATGAGCGGTCAAATTTATGGTAAAATATGATATTTTTATAATTTTTTGATTATGTTTCCGCATCATTTTATTATGTTTGCAAAAATTTTTGAATAACACGAGCAGTCAAACTTAAGGTCAAAAAAGTCAAACAAACTACATTTGACTTGGTATACCTAGTAAAGGATATGTCTGCCGGTTTCTATCCTACAACTACTAATACATGTGTAGCCCAGACAGTTTATAATTTACTTGATTATTAAGAGGGTGTTCAATTCCGGTGAAAAAAATTGATGAAAATTTTTGCCAAAAGAATCTTACCATTTAGAAGTACTAAACGTAAACTAATAATAAAACTAATTACATATCTCATATGAAAATCGCGAGACAAATCTAATGACAGTAATCAATTCATATTTTATGGATGATTAGCGGATGATTACCGTAGCATTACTGTTGCAAATCATAGCCTAATTAAGCTCATTAGATTCGTCTTGCAAATTTACGCGGGGGTTGTGGAATAGGTTTTATCATTAAGACACGTTCACTGCTCTATGCATGTAAGATCCCCTTTGATGTGACCAGTGAAAAAATTTGACGAATGAATTAAACAGGGCCTAAGTTCATTACACTGCCCTTGCACATCGGAGGATCGACCTAACAAAGGCAGTGCCTTTGTGTTCCTGTCCCCTAACGCTGCGGCAAACCGAGCTTTGCGCAATTCCTAATCAACCTGTACAGTGCACGAGTACGTTCGTAATCCCCACCGAATGCTGGTCTTTGCCTTAATTAGCCGTTCCCTCCCCTGGTATTTTTGGTACTCTGAGCACGTAACCACGCGATTAGTTAAGTGGTTACACTAATTATTGACGTGCTGACAAGTGACAGTGACAACATGCATGTTTAGTTTCACTGCTCGGTAGTCATATATGTGATATATCTAGCTGACAACATATCTGGTGCTGTCCCATCAGGCCACGCCTTCAAAAGAATGTTTGAAAGATTTCACCCGAAATTTATGTTGTCGCCAGCATATACATTGAGTAACAAAATTAAAACCGGCATAGAAAACATCAACGGGTTGTGGAAGCGTACATGGATTGCACATGCCTGTGGAGGAAGGTCAGCTCATATTTAATTTTCACTTTCTTTTATAGGATGTAGCCAGTTCTAGAGATGGAGTTGTGCCCCCTGACATGCAAAGAGTACTTATATGTGTTCGTTCTCTCTCTCTCTGTTTTTTGGTATTCAACTTGCAGTATACCATTTTGCATACACCTTGGCAGCAGTTGCTTGTTTGCATAAATTATATTACATATTTCATCGTAACCATGTGGTGCTAATAATTGAAACGTAAGGTCGCAAACATGTAGCATAGCATGCATATGTCGTCATGTACGTAGGTAGGGAAGGGCAAGGGGCCTGGCCGCCTGGGGATCCTTTTTGCCTCTGCTAGTCTGCTTGCAGTTTGCAGGCTTTTTTTTAATAAGAAAAAATATATTAATATTTCAGCCGTTACATGGACCAATGCATATAGCTGTTCATTATTACAACCTATCCTTGTATTACTCGCACTAGAGAGGGGAACAGAGTAAACGTTGTCCTGGATTAATGATGGCCAGAACGAAATTGGTGAACTTTCTTGCACTGCAACATTGTGGGTTGGATCAGGAGTGAATTGTTGTGCCTTACACTGATCGAGTAAGTGTGGGAACGTGGGCATTCCTGTTCAGTTAATTCCGTTATCATAAAACTTCTAGAGACTCTTTTTGTACGACAGTGTAGAATTGTTGATTGGGATCAAACCCGATTGAATGTGCCCATTGGTCATATGCCATACAATGTCAGCCACTGTCCTATTCTTAACCAAATTAAAGTTGGCTGTTCCCGTGTTCAGGACTAGAGATGAGAAAGACAGGCCACGCCTTAAGTCTCCATTTTTTTTTCAGGTGCAGAACGCCTAGGCTCTTCTCGTGGCACCACCATCGTTGCCAATCAAAGCCATTAGACAAAAGCTGCAGAACCTCCATTTCTCTTTTTGTTCAGCTTAAAGTATGCCTTTTCTTAAATATCGTGAAGATGATAATAAATGTCACTGGACCTGGCAAATGATTAAGAGATGACAGGTAAAAATAGAAATGCGCTGACAATCGATTAACATGGAACCATTTACCAATAATCATTTCATCAAGCTGAACAATAGAATACTGATACGCATGGCGGAAGTTAAATTACATTTTGATTTGATTAGCATTGCCCGTCCGGCTGGCCATAGCAAGTCTACAAAGAACCATATCTAAAAATAGAAAGAAGCTCATGAGATTTGCGATGTTTTGGCACATCAGTATTTTGCTTACATGACAGTATAATTAATTACTTTAGACTCTGCGGTATAGTCTGCATTGAGACTGCCTTGAGTTTACAAAACATTGGGACTGCCTTGAGTTTACAAAAGATGTAGAAACCTAGAGTCTATAGAACCAACATGGTGTGCTTTATTATAAAAAAAAACATGGTGCGCTTCGTGGATGGCTACAGACGGAGGATTTCAATTATCAACATGTTTCAATTGTATTGAATCCATCTTACGTAGATTTTAGAAAAAAAAAGTCCTTTTAATGAGCCAATGCTGTGCTGGGTCCAAGCCCAAGAGGCGCGGAAGAGGAGGAGAGGATTTCAGTCCTAAAGGTCCAACCAAAAACCATCAAGACCGTTCAGGACTTAAAGAAGAATCGAAGAAGGCCTTGATCACAGTTTCGTCTCTGGGCCCCACGGCCCAGGACTGTATCTACGGCGCGGGCGTTCAACTTTGCCCGCCGTATGGGCTGCTCCATGGGATTTGCAGATGTTTTGGCACCGACAAAAGTAACAGTGTTTTATTTCAGGGTCTAAAAAAAACAGTGTTTTTTTTAAAAAAAAGTTTAACAATGTTACAGCAGCATAGAACACTGCTGACATTGACAGTGGCCGGTTACACACAGTGCCGTGGTTGCGATTTCCTAAACCAGCTCTGCTATTTCAGGACAAAAAATGACCATATGATAGTACTGTAGTCGATAGCGGTGAGGCAGGTAGCTAATCCGCCCGCCGATATATGTGCGTCCGGAGTTGACAAATAAGGGAACGGCAGCTTCATTCTAACCATCAGCGTTCACCGTGGAACAATACACAAGCTCTTGCTCACATAACCAGTAAGAGCCTGTTTGGAAGGGCTCTCTCTGGCTCCGACTTCATCACTGTAGTCTCGTTAGGCACGCTGGAGCTAGAGCCGACGGAGCCAGGGACGAAGCCAGAAAAAAATTAGGAGAGGCTGAACAAAAATACTAGTTAGGTTTTAGACTTCTATCTTATTGGATTGCTGGTCTGATAAACTTCAGCCCCTCCTAATGTACACATTTTGCCTGAAATTGAACGGAAAATTAAAAGGACTTCCTTTGGCACCACGGTGGTAGGGGGGCTGGAGCCCCACCCGCCCCACCGCTGGCTCCGTGCCTGGACGGAGCCAAAAAAAAACCCAGCTTCACCACATTTCTGTGAGACTGAGAGGGAGAGCGATGAGAGAGAAAAGTAGCTCCTTGCTACGTTGCTTCAACAGTGTTGCTATAGTTTCGGTGGTAGTGAAGCAGCCGAGCAAAGCCCTCCCAAACAGGCTGGTCGTCTGCAGAACCTCGATTTTAGTATACAGACAGATATATAGACAACTCATACAACCACAGATAAGAGAGACCGTCTACAACCTGTTTAATGCTTTGCATGTAGTTTAAGATCAACTACAAATGTATTTGTGTATACCATTGTGTGGCTATTTAAATTAACCATGGAAAGATGATCAAATGTGCATTTGATATTTGCATGTTATTTGTGGTTTGTTCCAAAGAATATATAGGCATTAAATAGAATATTATTGAAAGGGATAAATTATAATTTTTTATTTATTTAATGTTGAGTTTAGCTATTTAAAGGACATTTACATAAAAACTATACATAGAAAGGGCAATGTAAAAGTTCAAGGAAAAATCAAGAACTATATGCGGCGGAGAAATCGCTGCGGTTCTAAACCGCGTGGCCACGCACGATGCCTTTTCAAAAAAAAATGCACGATGGCATACCTCCGAAACAAACAGGGCCTATCCCTTCCCCGCCGCACAACTTGTTCCATGGTGAGTTCTCCAGTTCTTATCCATTCACCACGCAAGGCCAAGGTCAGTAGGTCACCGACGGCCTCAGCCGTGGCGGGGCACAAGCTCCCTCACCGGAGACGGGGGCTCGAGCTCGCCCGACCGGCCCCACCTCTGCTCCTCCCCGACCCCCTCGATGTCCTCCCATCTCCCTCCCTCGACGACCTCCCTACGGATCGAGCTCGCCCGGCCGACGGCGGGGATCGAGCTTGCCCGGCCGGCGACGGCGGAGGCGGGGATCGAGCTCGCCTATCTCCTCTCTCCTCCCCTCGTCACTTGCCTCTCTCCTCCCCTGGCGACAGCGCGGCGGCGCGGTGCGGGATCCTCCCCTGCTGCTTCCCCCGCCGGCCAAATCCACCACGCCGGTGGAGGAGCACTGCTCGGTGGAGCTGCTCTGCTCGGCGCGCCACCGGCGGAGGAGCGGGGGCCTCTCCTCCCCCACGCCAGCGGCCTCCTCGCCGAGCCAGCCCGCAGCGCGAGCTCCTCCCTCCCGGCCGGCCTCTCCTCTCTGAGCCACCCCGCGGAGCGAGCGTGGATATGGATTTCGTGCGCAAAAACTACCGCGAGTGCGCGCCGCGCGGGATCCGAGTCGTCGTCGCTGCGAGGAGACAAGCCCGTACAACAGAGCTTCGTCCGTCTCCTCCGCTTGGGAGAACGGGACACGCCCGTCGCCTCACCAGACGACGCGGAGTCCGTCGCTTGGCTTGAGCGGGGGGGTTTTCGCAAATATGTCAACAAAGAGATGGGGTAAAGACACGGGTTGTACATGCCCTAAGTTGTGACACCAGCTCCCAGCTCTAAATTAAAGGCTCTCCCATTTTTGACCAATTGGTCCGTATATCATAGGCGACCGAACGTCTTTTCTTCTCCTCCTCTTCAAATGTTGTTTGCTCCTGAAAGCACATCGGCAGCGTGCAACGTTCATGTGAGTCCCTATCAACTGTCGTATGGGTGGGATCCTTGCAAGATCACTTGCAAGGGACAACCCATGACAAACCAACAAAGACCGCCTGCCGCGTAGGCGAAAGGCAATAAAAAGGGAGCGAGGCGCCACGCCAGCGTATCCACAGCCATCATGCCTTGGAAAAGGACGGAGGAGGTCGGTGCGCACTGCTCTGCATGCCGTGCCCGTGCGTGAATGTCGTCACACACGACCTGGCTCTGGCTCACCAATCTCGATAGAATCGACACAGATGCTGATAAGGCAGAGGACAATGTGCATACAGACAAAAAAAAGTATGTAACTTCTTACGCGTCATCGGGGATCTAGCATGCAGGACAGATATTGCACCAACTTTCACTCCAAATCTTTTCTGTTCCTCTGTACTATTATATGTAGTAACTGCCATTCACATCTCAAGCTTCATCATTTTGTTTCCTTCTCCAATTTTTTTTTTGATGGAACAGGAGGGGTATGCCCCTACTGATTATATATATATCTAAAGAAGGTACAAGCAAAACTCCATCGAGTGGTTCAAGAAACAAAGAAAGAAACAAAGAAAATCAAAACATCTATGAAACATTGTCTATCCATAAAGACATGGAAGCTTTCTGTTGTTGCTTTTCCCGTAGGATAACTAGAGCAAACTCCTTTTTAAAGGTGAACTTGACCTGGTTTAAACAAGGGTTAATGCCTCGGAAGATCAATCCATTGCGTGCCATCCAAATACTCCAGCTTAGTATAATGATCACATCCATGAAGAATGGTACTTTGAGCTGAGCTTTGAGAGCTTCCAGGACAGAAAAAGGATCTGTATTTGGTATTTGAAGATTAAGCCAATTCCAACAAGCCTGTGCAAAAGGACATTCCAAGAAAAGATGCTCCAAGGTTTCCTCAAAAGTATTCACACAGAAGACACAGTCATATGATGGTAGTTCCTTTTGTCTTCGTCGCAGGATATTCCTAGTGTTTAATCTATCATTAAGAAGCAGCCAAAAGAAGCATTTATGTTTCGGTTGGACTGAAGATTTCCATAACCATGTAAAAGCTGGGTGAACATTCCTGTTGCCAATGAGTTGTCTGTATATATTTGTTGAGGAAAAGAGACAATTTGATCAAGTGTTTGTGTTCCGGCCATCATTCTCCTGTGAAACAGGCAACTCCTCCAGAAATTGTGCTAGTTGCAATAGCTGGTTGAAAGCTTGTTAGACAAAGGCAAATGAAAGAGTTGTTGAACTGAGGTGGTTGCTCTTGCTCTCTGAATAGTAATTCCTTTGTTTTTGGCAAAGGGGAAAAGATGAGGCAGAAGCTGTTTGAGTGGGTTATGTAGCCAGTTGTCTTCACACAGGAAACATGTGTCTCCTTGTTGTACCTTGATCATTGTCATGGATTTATAGACAGGCTGTAGTTTCAGCAAGTCTCTCCACCAAAAGGAACCCTTTCTTGTATGATTTGGTAACTTACCATTGTTGTAGTAAACTTCCCATATCAGATGTACCCAAGGAATATCTGCCTTGTTGTAGAATTTGTGCCAAAATTTCATAAGAAGAGCCTCATTGTGTTATCTAGTTTGAGAACACCCAGCCCCCCTTCCTTCTTAGGGAGACACACTAGCTCCCATGCTGCTTTAGGTGGATTTCTATTGTTGATATCTGAATTTCTCCAGAGACAGTGTTTTCTGTACTTGTCCACCTGTTTGATCACTGTTTTGTGCATCAAAAAGATGCAAAGGAAGAAAGTTGGTAATGAAGAGAAGACTGCATTAGTCATTTGCAGTCTTCCTGCCTGAGTTAGGAAGTTGCTGGTGATTTGGAGCCTTTTTTCACATTTTGAAACCAGGGGCATAAACTCCTCTACCTTTGGTTTAGATAAACTGAGAGGGAGCCCTAAGTAGGTAAAAGGGAAAGTGCCTGTGGAGCAGCCAAAGATTTGGGCTAAGGAAGTTAAAAGTTGCTCCTCAATTGATACTGACACCATCATAGATTTTCCATAGTTTACTTTGAGGCCAGTTGAGTTCCCAAAATTTTCTAGGATTTCTTTAAGGACTGTGAGTTGTTGTGCATATGCCTCCATGATAATCAAGGTATCATCAGCATATTGGATTATTGGGAAATCTGAATTATGTTGCAGCTCTGGAGGCAAATTAAGAAGGTTATCCCTTTTGGCTTGGTTGAGGAGTGTTTGCAGAAGATCTGCTCCAAGGAAAAATAAGAGTGGGGATAAAGGATCACCTTGTCTAACTCCCCTCTTACAGTGAAATGTTTTTCTTGGAACTCCATTTAGCAGTATTGATGAAGTTCCCGAGGAGAAAATTGTTTGCATCCACTGTAACCAAGTCTCACTAAAGCCTTTGTGTTTCATTATTTGCAATAGAGCTGAATGTTCCATTTTATCAAAAGCTTTTTCAAAGTCCAGCTTTAGCAAGATGAGTTCCTTCCTTGATTTCTTGCATATATGAATGTATTCCAGAGCCCAAGCAAAACAGTCTTGAATTGTTCTGCCTTGAATAAATCCATACTGATTCCTGTGGACTAGCTTTTTTATCACTGCCTGAAGTCTATTTTATAATAGCTTGGTGATTATTTTCATTGAGGTATTGAGGAGGGAGATTGGTCTATAATCATTGACTCTGAGTGGTGCATCAATCTTGGGGATTAAGGTGACAAATGAGGCATTAATACTCTGTAGTGTCAAATTGCCCGTCTGAAAGTCCTGACATAGCCTGTAGAAATCTTCTTTGATGATTGGCCAGCATCTTTTGACAAAATCTGTGTTAAAGCCATCAGGACCTGGAGATTTATCAGTTGGGAGGTCTTTAATTACTGCATCAATTTCTTCTCTAGTGAAGGGATTATGTAGACAATCAAGCTCATTTGATCTTTGCAAAAGTTCTTCTAGGTTGAATTGCATGGCGATACCATCAGATGTGCCCAGTCTTTCCTTGTAAGCTGACCAGAACAGTTCAGCCTTTTCTGCATGTTGGGAGTGTTCCTGATCTGCACCATCTAACAGGGTAGTGATAAGATTTTTTCTGTGGTTGATTGTTGCTGCTGCATGAAAAAGTTTGGTGCCTGCATCCCCATCTTTTACCCATCTAATTGTACCCCTCTGCTTCTAGTAGATTCTTTGTTGATGTAGGAGTGAAGAGAGCTTGTTTTGAAAGACTGTTCTCAAGTTCCATTCTACTAGAGATAAGTCTCTGTATTCCTCTAAAATTTCCAGGAAAGTAAGGATGAGTTTAATATTGGCTATGGATACTTTAAGGTTGGAGGTTGTTTTTTGCCATGCTCTGAGGACTCTTCTGAGGTTTCTGAACTTTGCAGTAATGATCTTTGCACTATCTATGGTTTGCACTGGAACTGACCAACCATGCTGTACTATTTGCATGAAATTTTCATGTTCCATCCAATAGTTTTCAAAGCGAAAGATTCTTCCTTTAGGAACATTGGTGCTTATTGTGATAACACAAGGTGAATGATCTAAGGTCTCCATGACTAGGGAGTTTACCTTGGAGTTAGGATAGTTGAGTGTCCAGCAATTTGAGGTAAAAAAACCAATCTAGCCTTTCTAAGAGGGGGGGTCTTGTTTGTTAGTCCAAGTGAATTTCTTACCATGCAAAGGTAGTTCAATCCATCCTTGAGCACTGATTGCTTCATTAAAGAGGAACATTTCCTAAATATCACCTCCAGGCCTGTTTCTATTATCTGGGTGACGAAGTAGATTAAAATCTCCAACCACTAACCAGTCAAAGTCTTCTGGCATTTGGATGTTTTTTAGCCATGAGATGAAGGTTCTTTTCCCTTCACTAGTGCAAGGACCATACACATTAGTTAACATCCATTCTGAATTATTATGCAGGGAGTGAAAGAGAACCGAGATAGAGTATTCATTTGCAAAGGCAAGAGTGACTTCAAAGGTGCAAGACTTCCAAATTGTGATGATTCCCCTTGAGGCTCCTAGTGAAGGGAGAAATTCAAATTTATCAAAAGATGGTGGGCATATCTTTTTGATGAATTGCAGATCAAAGTCTTCCTTTTTGTTTCCTGTAAGCAGATGATATCACAGTGGCTTTCTGGTTATTTTATTTCTAATAGAATCCCATTTTCTATCAGAGTTTAGTCCCCTCACATTCCAGCATAAAACTTTCCAATCCCTTGTGCTGTAGTTTGAATTCATTGATAAACCAGAAGGATAAGATAGACTTACAACCAATGCATAACATGGTTGACATTACATGACATAGTGACCAGGATAGATAGGGTTCAAACAGTATAAAGCAAAAGATGAAAGAAAAGATGACAGAAAAAGCAACATTCCCTGCTAGGCAGAAAGAGATATTAGCCACAAGATTTTGGTGGAACATTCCAAAAGCATGACGCCAAACTTCCGGTACTTCACTTTTTAGGCTTCTTTTTGGCTTGCTTGTCATCTTTATCATTCTTGGGTTCTTCTGCCTTCTTCTTAAGCTGCTTGACTCCACCAGGAGGAGCATGTTTCTTCTTCTTTGTCAGCATATCCTCTGATAACTTGTCTGGTTCAATCCCACAGAAAGAAGTCCCTAGGTTCCTGATCAGTGATGGGGGAAAGGTGGGTGGTTCAATATTGCAACCCAAGCAATTTTTATGTCCACATGATGAGGCTTTGAATCCTTGTTTCTGTGTTTTCTGCCTTAGGCTTCTTCTAGCTGTAGCCTCAGTCAGTTCATTGCTCGCCAAAGCCTCTTTGCCTTTTTCTCTAGCCACTTGATCAAGAAGTTTCTTGGACCATGGTCCTGTAGATGGAATATTTTGATCTGTCTTTTATTTGGTGGAGTGATAGGAGAGGTATTCTGTTGAGGTTGTTCCAGGGTGTGCTCAGTGACCACATCTGAGGTAAGAGACTCTGGTTCCTCAGGGATGGTGTCAAGAATGGTACAGGTTTTCTGGAGACATAGCTCAAAGGGTGGTGAGGCACATGTCTCAAGTAAGCAGAAGGGGACGGGAGCTTCCCCTTTTTCAAATATTTCCCAGGGTCTTGAATTGAGAAGTTCTTTAGCCCAGGAAAAGCAGCCAGGCTGATGCAGCATAAGAGTAAAAAAATCAGCCTAGGCCTGTGGAACTTGGACAGTGGGTGCTCCCAGTCCTGGAGCTAGTTTATGAGCCCATAATCTGACATCATCAGGATGTTGTTTCATAGCAAAGCCATCCATGAAGTGTGGAAATTTTGTAGCTAAGACTGGATCAACCTCAGACTGGATGATCCTTGCCATGCCAATCTGCATGTTTTCTCTAGAGCTGGAAGGTTCCCTATTATCAGATTGTTGCCCTTGTGCTAGGAGATCTTGTAGATCAAGCAGTTCCTCCTCAGCTTGGTATTGCCCCTGAGCTGCTACTTCATCAGGAGCTACTGGTTCAGAAATTCATCTGGGGCTATTTCATCAGGCATAATTTGTAAGGGAGCCCCATCTTCCATTGGGATGAACACCTCTACTGTTGCATTAAGATCAAGAGCATGTACAAGCATTGCCTCTTGGTTACCAACTGATTCCGCTGATTCAACTTCAATGACCTGAACATTGTCCTCATTTTCTGAATTTGCCTGGTTACCAGCTGTTGGCGACGCAAACGCACACCAAGATCCACCGCAAGTGCACGGATCATTGTAGCTCTTCCCTCAAGAGAGTACTCCCCCAAGGTTTATCAATCCGTGGAAACAAGGTCGCAAACCCTAGATTAACTAAGCATCGGAAAGCATTAATCGAGTTGCAAGATGATTGTGAAAATGATCAAGCATAAACACTTATGAACAAGAGGTAACTCAGTTAGGATAAAGCCTAGCCTATGCATATGTTGTAGTTCTAGCTAGATTGGTAAGCAAAACATGGTTCTCATTCAATGCATCTTTAAATCTCTACCCTCCGGTCTGACTCCCGACTTACACAGGCCATGCCCTGCCATGACGCTCCATATCGGTATGGGAATTACAAGGGCATGAACATAAGCACATGTCATACTACTCGATAGATCCGGTATGCACCTCTAGTCACCATGACTACAAGAACACCCCTAATCAATCTATGCACGCCATAGATTGGAATAAGCAAACTCGAGAGAATATGAAATCATAGAAGGAGGCAACGGATCGCAAATGAATCGGAACACATCTATTACTTTACCATGAATGATTGTACATCACTAGATCAGAACAGTGGCCATACCTTCTTGTGACTCCTAGCTCTAGAACTCCGGCGTGATCTTCCTCGTAGGGTGATCCCGCCGGCTAGAGCCTAGCCTAGGCTAGCCTCTAGACAGCTGCATGGCCCTCAGTTCTTCGTAGATGGATGTCCCTCAAGTTCCTTGGCTTCTGCTTCGAATGATGGGGTGCCGGCTGAAAGGTGAGATATATATAGTCCTGGGAAACCCTAGGTCAAAGGGGAAGGCGAGGCGGCAAAGGAATGCACCAGGCGGTGCGGCCAGAGGGGGCCTCGGCCGCGCGGCCTGGGCCTTTCCTTTGCCCTCTCGTGCTCATCTTTCTCCCCAAGCTTCCTCAGAGCTTCTAGAGTATTCCTTTCAATGCATGTGGGCCCTGGACGTTGTTTGCTTCGGGATAAAATTATCTCTTGATGACTTTCCATTTGAATTGCCTTCATCCCGATGTAACTTGATCTTACCTTCATTTGCTTAGTCCTTCAGCAATCTTCGATGTTGGTGGGCTGCATCCGGGCATGAGTGGGCTTCAAGTCCATGGCTTGGGCGCTTGGGCCTTGTAGGCCTACTTTAACTGGGCTTCCAGCCTTCTTCTTTCGCTTGTCTCGAATTTAGCCCATATTCGTCTCTAATTTTTCATTTATCCTGCATAAACCAAAATCCTCCAAAAACACATGCATATACGAAAACATACCGGTTATGAGGTATGATCAATACCTTAGATATTAAATTCATGCAAATATCGAAGTTAAACAGGGGTAAAAGTGTGTCATTTAACAGCGCCAACAATCCCCCCATGCTTAAACCTTGCTCGTCCTCGAGTAAGTCTTCGATAGAAATCAGCGTTGCCCTGCGATGTCCAATCCCTGCACTTGATCATACACGAGAAAACACAATGCTCTCGAAAGATTTTTCAATTAAGGTTCAAGTTGTAACCATCTCTTTCTAGTATGGAGGGTAGATATGAATTAAGTGCAACCCACAAAGAATTTAAATCCACAGGCTCTCAATTTTAAACAAGTCTTAGGTAAAGGAATTTTATTTTAAAAAATAACTGAACCAAGATCAATAATTTAAACCTTGCAAATTACTCATGGGAACTCTCAGCTCATCTTGTCTCTCGATCCTGCTAATCACTCTCAACCTTTCTTTCTCTCATGTATATAAGTGTAAGGCTTATCTGGAGCTTGGAAAGGTTAGTCCTAGCAAAGATATTATAATCAAGATATTATCAAAACAAGAAAAGCATCTTACGGATTTACCAAGACTCGTCAAAAAGGCCATGAGAAAATAATGTCTTTGTGGAGAGGGAGAGAATGGACACACACTTTTTAGATGGTGGACATGTGCAAATGGCAAAGGATGACAATGAGGTCCTCTATGTCCGATTGCACATGGTTGGAATGATTGAGTATGGAGTAAGTCTTCTAGGCATTAGGAATGAAACAAAAAGAACTAGGAGCATTTATTTTCTTTCTTTCTTCATTTTTTCTTTACTTTCCACTTTTTTCTTTCTTTTCATTCTTTCTTTCTTCACACATTTTTTTATTTCTGCTCCTTAGAACCTTTTGCAACACAATATCTACTCAGCAGTAGTCAGAGATAATGCGATGACTCTCCACCCATGCTTGAACGATTGCTCGTCCTTGAGCAATGGAGTGAAAAATAAAAATACCGCTGAGCAGAGAATGAATTCTTCTCTTCTTGCAGAGAACAGCTTGAATCTTCAGGGGGAACTTCCACAAAAATTTTGGAAGCAATCAGAGGTAGGAAGACCTCCGACTGCGCGACCAAGGGGTGCTCTGGCCGCGCGGCACAACCCTTTTGTGCCTCTGTTTCTTCTGATTTTTCTTCAGTAGACTTGTAGATGCCTCCCAAAATTATTTTCCTTCAATGATGGCTCTGATCCTTCTGAAACTCCGTCGAATTAAGTTCTCCATACTCAATAAATGGGTTATGGTCAAGGTGGTTTTCACAAAAAGATAATTTTGGTTTTTGGGTGGATATCCAGCGAGGTTTGCTAAGTTCTCGATGTGAAAACAAGCAATGCATGGATAGAAAAGGCAAGCAATAAGAAAGGTACGCAAAAACGGAATGGCCATCTTCTTAATCTCGTACCGAAGAAACAAATCCTGAATTAATGCACTCAAAAATAATTCTTGCACAAATATGGTTCATCATGATATAATATGTAGGCTTTGAATAGGTAGAGCATTTGCAAAGGTATTAATGACAAGGTCAGCATGAATGAATTTCAACAGAAGTGCAAGAGAAGACCGTCCATTTGCATGGGTATTAAAATGACCTTCGAATTGTTTAAAAGAGAGAGGAAGATTAATGGATATGGGTTTTTTATATTATCATAACCTCCACAAAAGATTGAGCCAGTATTTAAATCAATTTTTAGATCATGTTAGAGAGAGCATTAGTTTAATCATGGATAAATCAAGTACGAAGAACGTACAAAGCGGCAACGATCATCATATTTCAAATTGCAAGAACAACATCATAAACATTGACCATATGAAATTAAGCTCCTTGTGATGATCATTTTATTCGACTCACACTAACAAAATAAAATAGAAATCATGCTACACATGACAAAACTTATTCACAGATGAAAATCAGGGGAGGAAGAGATTCAAACCGTGAGTAATTTATTTCTTTTCCTTCTTCTTCCCTCTATGGTCGTCTTTCCTTCTATGGTCGTCTTGTTCGTTGCCCGGCTATTGTTCTTCCTCGCATCCTTGCATCAACTTGAAGACTGATCAGCGCTCGTCCTCCTCTTGAGGACTTCCTTGTCGTGCTCTTGAATTTGCTCTTTGCTTCATTCATCATTTTTTTTCCATCATTCCTGTTGGCACTCCTTAGCCTAACTAAATCCGCAAGCGCACGGAGTACGATGTAGCCTTTCACCAGGGGAGTAAGAACCTGGATATCGAATCCAAGAACGGTAGACATGACTAGCCTAGAACTTTTCTAACCGGACCCACCAGGGAGCACAAGGTAAGCGGGTAGAGAGCTTGACTTTAGTTAGCTACTCATTACCCCAGACAAACTATCTATATCCAATCTGATCTGCTTCGACGGCTAGAACGGGAAGAACTCAGAACGAGATGAGAGAGGGGTTCTTCCGGGCTCAGCACTACTGTTATGAGTACACCCAAACGTGGTGGAGTACAAAGGACGGACAGGACTGTCACCATCTGCCGCCTACCACTGCAGTTCTGTGGGGTGCAACACAACCTGAGGTGGCTAGCCAGCACAGGCACCACGCCTAAGCTTTCAGCCACTGACCTCCACCCAACGCGAAGGGCTATAAAGGAAACCCCAAACAAGAGTCGTTTTCACTCGCGCAGACTTAGGTACCCGCAGATCAAATAAATAAGATAACTTGCTGAAAGGTAATTCGTGAACTAGCGAGGTACTAAAGGCAAGAGACCGAGGACTTACTGAAGATAACTCCTGAAGTATATTCCTCTAGGGCGGAAATGTTGAGACAAGATCGAGGAAGAAATGCCGGACTCTCTCTACAAAGCTCGGCTGTCACCCGAGCAACTCACCCACTCTCTCCCTACTCTAACTCTAAAGATGAGAGCAAAATCACTATGCTACTCTTATCTCCTTTGGATGGTGTGTTCTCAAGGTGGAAGGAGGTCCCTTTTATAGTCTTCAGAGGCGGTTGCCGGCGTCAGGCTTAAGCTAAGCTTGTGCTTAACTACCACGTGAAGGGGGGCACGTGGCGGCCTCAGGGGGAGGCCGATCGGCCTGGTCTGGCTGCCCCGTGGCAATGCCTTCTTCAGGGACACTCTGGATTGATCCCTGAGGTCGGTAACGATTGCTTTGGATCAAAGCTGTCCGAGAATCCAAGGTTGGCGGGCCCTTCAATCCATGCAAGTGTAGCTTAGGCCTTTCGGATCCTTGGATCAAACCAACATTGATCGCACGTCTCAGGATCATTGGTGTTGTGTTTGTGATCTTCTGGATCAAAGACGTGGCAAGGGGCCACAGATGGGGGCCGGTCGGCCTATGCTAGGCCGGCCGGCCTGGCCTTATGCCCAAAGTGGCTCCTCTTTTGCTTGATTGCTCCTACACTCACAAATTATTCAAAACTTGTGGAACTCATTAGAAATAACCAATTTTACTTTGTTGTGAGCAGGATGAGATTAAAATATGACGGAATGTTGGTGGCAAATCGTATCGTAACGACCACCAACAATTCCTGCAAGAGAGCACAAAACAAAGAACACGCCGGGGTTTCTTGCCGGTGCGAAGGAGCAAAACAAAACACAAAAGCCATGGCTCAAAACTGATCGATGCTTGGTCGTGGTTTCAACATTCTCAACAAGAAAACTCAAATCTGATTTTTTTGAAATTTAAATCATGCTTAGTGCAATCACCAAGACATTATGTAAATCAGAGATGGATTTTATTGTCAAAAACCAATGTAGGTCAAGAACTCTTGACTACATTAATTTAGGTTAAATCAAAGACACTTAGTCTATTAAATTACACTAAATAAACTTTGATCTTTACCATGCAGGATGTGGGATTAGGTTCTAGTTTTGGCCAAAGAGAGAGAGAATTTTGAAGAAAATAAAACAAAAAGGCTTAGAAAACTCTAACTAGGAAAACCAGGATTTTTAATAAGCATGAACCAAAAGATATTTTTATCCTTATGTTTCACAAGACTAGCATGCGTATACTTACAAAAATAAATCATGAAAAATACAATGCAGGCTCTACTCGAAGATGGGCTTTGGATGGCGCAAAATGGGGCCTGGCCGCCCGGCCAATAGGGGTTCTGGCCGCGCGGCCAGAGGGGTTTTAGGCTCCTCTGGTTCTGGTTTTTCGTAGATGGGTAAAAGAAATAAAAATGTGTGGGTATATGTACTGGTGTGGTTAAAGGGTTCAAAAAGAAACAAAAAATGTTAACGACCAAGAAAAGAATCATGTATCAAATGTGTTCAACAAAAACATCCAAAAGATCAAGATGTGTCTTGTGTAGCAAAACTCTAAGACTCAAATTACTCTCTGAAAATTAAATGGGTTGTCCTCCCAAAAGCTTATTACCTGACTCGACATCCGGGTTGCCTCCTGCAAAGCGCTTCGTTTATCGTCTATAGCTAGACCTTCGGGTTATAGCTCTGACCAGCGTCCCGTGATGATGCTGCAGTCGTCACTTCTTCTTTTCTACAGGCTTGCGTTCTCCTTTGAGCTATGTAGCTGGCTTCTCATCTCTAGCTCTTCAATTCTTCTCATCAAGAAGTCGATCTTGGCCTCCAAGTCTTCATTGCGCTTCTCCTCTTGCACACTCTTTGCTTTGCCCATGGACGGAATGAGTGGAGTACGTCCAACCGATGCCCAAGCATCATTATCAGCCACCTTCTTGAATAATGCATAAGCCTCGGTTGCAGTGAGGTCGATGATGGAACCTCCGGCGGATGCATCCATGATTGTGCGTGATGACGCTTGCAAGCCACCGTAGAACTTCATAACTAAGTCCGCTTTTGAATACCTGTGATGTGGACAAGCGAGGACATAGTCGTTAAAGCGCTCGAACGCCTCGGTGATGGTCTCCGTGGTGGTCTGGGCGAAGCTCGAGATCTGACTACGAAGAGTCTGCGTCTTCCCTGGCGAGTAGAACTTGGTGATGAAAGCTTCTACCAGGCTCTCCCACTTCTCGACCGTTGATGCCTCTAGCGTGTAGAACCATTGAAGTGCCTTCTCGCTCAACGAGAACGGGAAAAATCTTGCACGTAGCTGATTGTCGTCGACCCCTTTGATCTTGAAAGTGCTGCACAATTGTAGGAAGGACCGCAAATGGGAATTGGGATCCTCCTTACCGGTGAACGGGTTGTCTTGCACCATCTCGATGATTGAAGTCTTGATCTCGAACATGCTTCCAACTTCAGCTAGCTTGAAGATCGGCAGATCGTCGACATTGGGAGTCCAGAACTCGCCAATCTTGCACTCGGGCTGTTCTCCCATTGCTACTTGTGGTTGATGTTCGACTGGGCTTCCTCTTGGAGTGCTAAGTGGTGATTCTTTTGGCCTTCACTTCTGATGTTCCTTGTTGCAGCTAATCGCTTGATTGTGCCTACGATTTTTTTATTTTCTTTTCATACACAAAGACAAAAGAAAATATTTTTGATTTTTCTGAGAGGCACGAGTCCATCTCATATTAGGGTTAGTGAAAGAAAATCATATACAAGAACTATACAAGATCAAGAATATACAAAAAATATTCACAGAAAATTATGAACAAGAAAAATAATTACAGATGCAAAAATCAATCTAAGATTCGATCACTTGTTTCCCCGGCAACGGCGCTAGAAAAGCTTGTTGGCGGCGCAAACGCACACCAAGATCCACCGCAAGCGCACGGATCATTGTAGATCTTCCCTCAAGAGAGTATTCCCCCAATATTTATCAATCCGTGGAAACAAGGTCACAAACCCTCGATTAACTAAGAATCGGAAAGCATTAATCAAGTTGCAAGATGATTGTGAACATGATCAAGCATAAACACTTATGAACAAGAGGTAAGTCATCTAGGATAAAGCCTAGCCTATGCATATTTTGTAGTTCTAGCTAGATTGGTAAGCAAAATATGGTTCTCATTCAATGCATCTTTAAATCTCTACCCTCCGGTCTGACTCCCAAGAACACCAACTTACACAGGCCACGCCCTGTCACGACGCTTCCTATCGGTATGGTAATTACAAGGGCAAGGACATAAGGACATGTCATACTACTCGATAGATCCGGTATGCACCTCTAGTCACCATGACTACAAGAACACCCCTAATCAATCTATGCGCGCCATAGATTGGAATAAGCAAACTCGAGAGAATATAAAATCATAGAAGGAGGCAACGGATCGCAAATGAATCGGAACACATCTATTACTTTACCATGAATGATTGTACATCACAAGATCAGAACAGTGGCCATACCTTCTTGTGACTCCTAGCTCTAGAACTCCGGCGTGATCTTCCTCGTAGGGTGATCCCGCCGGCTAGAGCCTAGCCTAGGCTAGCCTCTAGACAGCTGCATGGCCCTCAGTTCTTCGTAGATGGATGTCCCTCAAGTTCCTCGGCTTCTGCTTCGAATGATGGGGTGTCGGCTGAAAGGTGAGATATATATAGTCCTAGGAAACCCTAGGTAAAAGGGAAAGGCAAGGTGGTGAAAGAATGCCTCAGGCGGCGCGGCCAGAGGGGGCCTGGGCCGCGCGGCCTGGGCCTTTCCTTGGCCCTCTCATGCTCATCTTTCTCCACAAGCTTCCTCAGAGGTTCTGGAGTATTCCTTTCAATGCATGTGGGCCCTGGACGTCGTTTGCTTCAGGATAAAATTATCTCTTGATGACTTTCCATTTGAATTGCCTTCATCCCAAAGTAACTTGATCTTATCTTCATTTGCTTAGTCCTTAAGCAATCTTGGAGGTTGGTGGGTTGCATCCTGTAAGGATCTAGATGTCGACTAGAGGGGGGTGAATAGGCGAGACGACCAATTTAATCTTTTTGTCCACCTTTCAGCCAGATGTCAGCACCAGGCGGTTAAACCGCCCCTGCCCGGCGGTTAAACCTCCCCAAGGCAGTGAGCTGCCCAATAAGTTGCTCTAACCCCCTTTTGTTCTTCTAGCACCAAATACACTTGGGGTACTTCTTGTGCAGGTATATCTAAGCAATATTTTCAAGCTCCTGCACACAAATAGAGTATATCCAAGTAGACCGAAGCGGAAGCAAATAAAGCTAGAAATGAACAAGTAAAGTGAAGTGGAGACACAATGATTTGTTTACCGAAGTTCAGACCCGCTGCAAGCACCAAGCAAGTTCAGCGGTTCCTAGTCTCCGTTTGAGGAACCCCGCAAGGTTGCCTCGCCAAGGTGTATACACGCCACACCTTAGCCCTTCAGTAAAGGTGGTCCTTTTCCACGAAGGAGGCAAGACCAACCCTTACAATCTTTCGGTTGCTCACCACACGAATGGGAGCTCACCGGCGACGCCTAGCCGTCTAGGAGCCAAGCTCCAAGAGTAACAAATGCACAAAGAACCTTTGACGCTAACCACGAGTGCTCAAGCTATGGTTTTGCTCTCTAGTGCTCTCACAAGATCTCTGAGCTCACAAAGCTCTCAAGCTCACACCCGAAATGTTTCACTCAACCCCAACTCAAAGGTTTCAACCAAATCAAGCAAACTCACAAAGAGTGGTTGGGGGAAGCTCCTCTGCTGTTAGAATGTGTCAAGAAGTCTTAGGAATCACACAGAACCAGCAGCCCTCAAAGGAGAGGGCTAAGGGGTATAAATACCCCATCCAACAAAAACTAGCAGTTAGAGATCTGCAATGGCCGGTTAAACCGTCCCTTAAGGCCGGTTAAACCGCCATTTCAAATAAACTAGCCGTTGGAGCTGTCAGAGGTCAGGAGTGGTTAAACCGCCCCCTAGGTGTGGTTAAACCGCCCTGGGTCAGTGAATACCCACTTGCTCAACTTTCTTCTCAACTCTCAAGGCTATCTCACTTAGGTTATCTTTTGAGCACTATTGTGGTGTTAAGTCAATTATTCAATGTGACATCCCTCTTGATAGTACGACATACCTATACTCAAGAATAAATAAAAACTCCAATCACTTGCTTGAGCTTGAATGCCTTCCATTGTGCCGCACATAATCAATTCTTCTTTTGAGGACTGTCCACATTTATTAAGCTTGAGCAAAAATCAACTTGAGCTTGTGACTTGAACTTTTGATATAGAATGAAATCCACTTCTAGTTGCAAGTCAACTTTCTTCTATAAATATTGATACTTGCTTATATGAAGTCCACATGTGATCATGATTCATCAAGTTGATCCGTAGAAAGTTTCGTCACCCTTAGCAAAGAGTCCATGACTCAAGCCGCAACTTGATCACGCAATGCTTGGTCCTTAGAAACACTATCCCAAAATCCAACCTTTCTTCCATGCTTCGCATATAGCTGCATATATACTTGTATCATTCATGAAATCCATCCATTTGATTTTACCATAGAATATTAACCAATATATCCACGTCTTCTCATGCAAGTCATACATCGAGTATATAAAGTCATGATGTCCCATATCATCATTTCTCTTAGCATGTATCTCTTAGCTCGCATTTCTCAATTTCTGTCCAACCTTGATCGTGATGTCTCATTTGGATCTCAACAAGTCTTCACAAGGTTAAAGACCAAGTCTCTTTTCATGTTTCACACTTACTTGTTGTACATCATGTTATATTACTATGAGAGCCATCACTTCTTGCTTATGAGCTAAACATTGATGCATTCAACAAATGAATACACAAGTATCATGATTATTCAAATTAGATTCTGCTCATAAACTTTACAAGACATGTTAGTTCTTTAATCGTTTTGTCATTCAATTTACCAAAACCCACTTAAGGGACTAGATGCACTTTCACATCCGGGCATGAGTGGGCTTCAAGTCCATGGCTTGGGCGCCAAGGCCTTGTAGGCCTGCTTTAACTGGGCTTCCGGCCTTCGTCTTTCGCTTGTCTCGAATTTAGCCCATATTCGTCTCTAATTTATCATTTATCCTGCATAAACCAAAATCCTCCAAAAACACATGCATATACGAAAACATACCGGTTATGAGGTATGATCAATAGTTTAGATATTAATGTGGCAGAACCGCTCAAATTAATCCGGCTTAAGTGCGCTAACCTTCCATTGGTCATCACGCAATTAAATCAGAGTAATCTGACAGTCTGTCGGGTCGAGCCCGATGCAACCACGAACAGTTACCTCGATCGAAACGAGTCATACAAATACCCACTCGAAGGTGAATCCCAGAGATTACAACAATCCACAAGTATTAAATAGGTCCCACTTGAGGTAATTTATTACAAACCAAGTTCAATGCATAAGTAACTGTTATCTCAGAGTTTTCGAAAGCAGCGAAAATAAACTAATTATTTGAAGCGGTAGTAACATCACGTGAAGCCGTCGTGACATCACTCTGAAGCATCCTCGTCCCAAACAACAGACCAGCCAGGAGGAAGGGTGGTTGGCCAGGTAAGACCGGCAACCATCTCCTCAAGAGCGCTACCTGAAAAATAATTCCACAAGCAAGGCTGAGTATACTAATACTCAGCAAGACTTAACCGTCGGGTGTTAGCTACAACACCAACTTCTAGACATGCAAGGCTTTTGGCTGGTGGGTTTGTTTTGCCAAATAGCGACTAAGAGTGAATCCTTACTTTCAATATTTTAGCATCAAGTTCTAGTTAAGTTAACCATTCTAGGTAAGCAACCTATACTAATCAAGCAAGTGGAGCAAGCAATTAAGCAAGCATCAAGTTTATCATCATCATGTTCCACTTTCATTACTCGGTGCGGCAAGAGATCAAGTAGTCTCATTAGCTGCGAGAAACAGACAGTTCGAACCGATTTTAACCTTGCAAGGTGGCTACTAAACACACGGAAAAGCACCAACCCCGAGGGTCGACGCTAACCAGGCCGTTCCCATGTCTTCCGGGTTTGTTAATCCGAGCCCACTTCCCTTGGACACAAGCCTTAGCCGGTCATACTTCGCAGCCGTAGCCGGCCGGCCTCGGTCTTGAGCCACGTGTCAGCGACAGGGGGATAAATCCTAGGAAAAGTGAGAGAAGGCCACGCCCCCTTTCGAACAGGTACTAGACTTACCGGTCCCATGCCCAAACAAGTGCTTAGTGCTTTCAAACACTTGACCAACATCGCCGGCACTCTTCGACCTTAGCAACTTTTCATAAACAGACGGGGCATCTACATGACCAAAAATCCCCGTCCGTCATCCTTATGATTCCAACATAAGTAAAGCAGTTGATCCCTATATCTCGCGAGTGACAGGAAATCACTCGACTTTTACCGGGTCCTTATAACGGGGCAGCTATCGACCTATCATACTAGGGTTTCAATTCAACTCCTGAACATAAATGCACAATATAAGCTTAGCAAAACATAGTTGCATGTATTTGAAACATAGGACATGCTCCGGGGCTTGCCTTTGGGCACAATGTTAGCTTGGGAGACCTCGGCAGCAACGTTCGGGTCTTGCTCGACCTGGACAGTGTTCACCTCGCCTTCCGCTTGGCCTTCTCCTTCAGCGGGGACCAGCTCGTAGTCTCCGTCGACGAGGGCAGGTTCTACACGAATGCATATGCAATAAGAATATGATTTTAAGTCGAGTCATCACAGTTGCACGATGATGAACCCGGTGTATTTAGGTTTGTCGATGGTGATTGTGTACACATATATTATTTATATTTGATTTCACCAAAGAACAGCAAAGGTGTGTGTGTGATGTCTTCAGTTTATTTAACCATTTATTAAAATAACTTATTCTTATTAACTCCTTTTTAGCAATGAAACTTTCATAAATTATTCTGGCAGCTTGGTTCACTATTAAAATGTGAGAAAATTACTGTGTGCTCTTTGTGGTTTATTTGATTTGCTGACCAAAACTTAGGCCAAGATCATGCATACATTTACCACAACAAAATAAACAAGAACAGCACACTACCATCAAGAATAAATCCTAAGAAATCACACTAACATCCAAAGGTCCTTAGAATTTTACCAGAGCCTAAACTAGTCTAAGCAAGCTCACGTACCAAAGGATAGCTCCAAAAGATTTGAAGATCCTGCTATTTGAATTTCTCCAGTTTAAACTGGTATGAATTAAAAGTGCAAGTTAGCCAGCTTAAACTAAGCTCTACTATTTACCAGACATGCATCAAGGTACCACAAGACTTCTGCGAAAAGATGGAACTCAGAAGCTTCACAGATTAATTATTAAAAATGTTGAACCAGTCGTGCAGTGCCAGTCTAAACAATTAATAACTCACAATCTAGTGTGTAACATTGTGCCAACTTTCTACAGCAGCCTAGATACTTTACCAGCTACAACATACTCAAAAACTAGCACAAACAAGCCAATGGATTTCAAACTGTGCACAAATTAGAGTTTGAACAGATTTGAATCTAACTTAAAATCTACTCAGAAAACACCTATACATGCTTTCTAGAAAAGGTAGAACACAGCATCAGCAGTACAACAAGACTGGGTTTGCACTTTCCTGATTTTTCTACGATTTTTACTTGATTTTCAAAGTTTCAGGATTGAACCCTAGATCTGAACAATCTAACCACAAAATAGCCCCTGGAAACTTGCGCTAAGGCCCCTAGAAAGATTTGTGGCTTTGCAATGTGGTCCCTGGCCATGGCCGGCGGCGAGTTGGCCAGATTCCGGCGAAGTGGGGCCACGGGGCTCAACAATAACCAGTCGTGGGTGCTCAGGGGTGCTCACCGCCTCACCTCGAGTGGATTGCGAGTAGTTGTGCGGCCGGAGGTGGCGCGACAGCGGTGGATGGCGGAGCTGGGCGGCGGCGGCTCTGCTCGAGCTTGCTCCGGCGGCTAGAGTGGCTATTGGCACTCGGCTGAGGGCTGGGGGAACTCGAGGGGTGTGCTGCAGGTGTGCTCGAGTGGTTTGGGGTGCGCTCGAGTGGTTTGCGGTAGAGCTCGAGTGGTTTGTGGCAAGACTCGAGTGGTTTGTGGCAGAGCTCGAGTGGTTTGCTGCGCTCGAGTGGTTGCTGCAGGGGCAGCGGCGGAGTGGATCTAAGGAGAGGACTCGACGGCGGAGCTAAGAGTGGCAGCTGGGGCTCTGGGAAGCTAAAGCAAGGGCGTGGCGAGTGCTGGTGGTGAAGAATGGCGGCGGAGCAGTGCGCACGGCGGAGAGCGGTGGAGCGGCAGCCTGGCGGCGACAATGGCGAGCGGCGGAGGGGCAGCCTGGCGGTGGCAAATGGCGAGCGGCGGAGGGGGCTCGCGTGCAGGGGGTGCGGGGCCTTTTATAGGCAGTCAAGGCGAGGCTCGGACTGCGGCTCGGAGCGGCGAAGCTGCCACGCGGAGCTCCGGGCGGCGCGTTGCTGGCTGCCGCGGCGGACATGGCTCGCCGGTCGGCGGCCTGTCGCGGCGGGGCGGCGCTGGGCGAGGCGGTCGGGGCGAGCTCATGCGCGGGTTGGCGACGTGCTGGGGCCCACGGTTGACCACGTGGCGCACGCCGGGCGCCCGTCGCGTCTGGTCGGAGTGGCGCGGGGGAACAAAGCGGCCTTGTCAGGTGGACTGCGGGGACAGCGCGCGGCGCATTTATGGCGCGGGCGCGGCCTCGGCGTCCGCGTCAGAGGTTGGCCGCCGCGTGGCGGCGCTGTCGGGCGCGTGACTCGCGCGGCGCCGGAGAGCGCCGGCAATCCGTCGAACACATGCCGGGCGTCCATTCAAACCAACTTTTCTCCGAGATTTTGAACTGCTCCAAAAGGCAAAGTTGTGTTCCAGGTTACCAGCTACAACTTTTGTAAAGGCTGACCTATGAAAAAGTGAGTGGATTCGAGAGAAAACTGAGTAGAAAACAGCATGGACTCGGGTGCCAGCCTGCAGTGAACTTCTGTGTTTGACTGACTTTGACTGGGATTTAAGGTGCCTTCCACTCAAAATCTCGAAACGAGCCAATTGACAAAAATGTGTCCCGTTAAAAACTGAACAACTTTTGTATTGGTCGATTTTCCAGTTCTTAAGTGAAATTTCGAATTCGAACCATGCCAACCGTGAAAGGTCAAACGTTCACCAAGGAACTTTGTGATTTCATGCGTGAACCCTTAAGTGAAAATCTTGGTGGGGTTAGCCTAAGCCTAATTAAGCTAAAACGAAGGGTTTAGCAGATGCTTAGGTTAATTAAACACCTAGATTGTCACAATTAAGTTCATGCAAATATCGAAGTTAAACAGGGGTAAAAGTGTGTCATTTAACAGCGCCAACACCAGCTTGGACTAAGTCCTCAATCCCTCCTAGATCATCGTTGGACAGGGGGGATTTGAGCATCTTCATTTGCTGGGAGAGCATTGTTGTTATTGCCATTTCCTTGTGGCCATAATCCCCATTGCACATCATTGCCTGCTTCTGGCTGTTCATTTTGATCAGGTGGAGGACCTTGACCTGGCTGTCCAAAGCCGAAGAAATCAAACAACTCAGGCTGGATGTCATCAGGGCCAGGAGGGATATCCTCATCAGCAGCATGTCCTCCTAGCATTGTGGCCTGGATGATCTCAACCTGTATAGTCCAAGACTCTCCCTCAAAAGCAAACCCTTCAGTCCCAACTGCAAACCAAGGAATTTCTTCAAGGAATACTACTCTAGCCTTGAGCAGAACTTTTGATGGTTCATTGTCATCCTCTTCCCAGGCAATTAGCTGGCCATGATCACCAAGGATTCTATTGATGTGCGTTTTAGACCAGTAATCAATGTTAACACCTAAGAGCATTAGCCAAACTTCATAGTTCAAAGTAACCGCTCTGTGATTCTATCCTCTGTCATGCTCAACAAAAGAGATACGATAATCACCAAAAACATGGGGGCTACCCTGAATCAGCCTATCTCTGTCATGAAATCGGTTGAACTTGACAAAAGCTTGTCCAGAGGGACAGGGTCTAATCGCTATGTATGCTACCCTTTGATCCAATTGAATGAACTCATCAAGGAGGTTCCGAATGCCATTGAAAGATACCTGATATCCTGGAAGAGGTTCGATTGTTGCAATGGCCATCTCGAAGTTGTGACGGACCGGGTTCCCCAAGAACACTTGAGTCATGGGCTTGCGACCTTGCACCATAATTCGATTGAACCCTAGGGGGATGAAATGAGTGGGGTCCACAAACCCGTATGCCATTGACGCTCTCGGCTCAGATGGTTGCCGGTACGCCGGGGGTACTGTAGCTGCCGGTGGGGTTTTCCGTGCGCCGGCGGAAGCAGACGGAGGCAATGTAGCACTGTGAGAAAGTGGGGGAGCAGTGGATGGTTGTGTTTGGGGGCAGAATGGGTTGCCACGACCCAGGCAAAGCTCAAGGTCAATGGCGGTCGATCGTTCCCCCTTTCTCGCCGGAGCAGACGAGGAAGGGGCGGAGGGGCAGGATTGTGCAAAAGGGGAAGGCTCCGGTAGATTCCAAGGAATTGAAGGCGGGCCGTCTCTCTCAGGCATTCCAAAGAGACACTCTCCAAGATGACCAAAGACCTGAACACTGGTGGTCCACCCGTAGGGGCCCCATCGGTCATAGGAGCCGAGGGGCGAAACCAGTGAGAAACAATTTTTTTGTCCACCGTGGGGATGCCATGCTCATTCGAGAACGGTTTCTTTCCTTGAGACAGACCCGGAAATCGAGGCGAGAAATTGCAATTTGATCCAATATGGCTCATCCTGAAGCAAGAACCACAGCGAATTCTTGATGAGCATTGAGCCCGGTTATGTTTGTTAGATAAGCAGCGGGAGCAAAACTTTTTTGGGCCTGGGTGAGCGACCAGTGGGCCTGGGCCATTATTCCTAGGGCCTAGGGGGAGACGGTTTGAGCCAGTGAGGACTTTGGATGGATTTGAACGGGGTGAGGTTCCCGCCTGGAAGTTTCAGTTTCTCCCCTAACTGCGCGCCATTGAAAGTCAGGAGTAACACCTGGCCTAAAGGCGCGATGATTTCGGGATTGAGCAGAAGGCGAAGAACACGCCTCCAGATTTGAATCTGGGACCTTACTGAAGTCCAGACGTGAGAAAACTGAATGATTCACACTGCGTGGAAGAGGTGAAAAACCAGGATGAAGCTTTGATCCTTGATAGATCATGGGTTTTGTGGGTAACTTAGGGACCGATGAGACTGCCTCTGCGTAGGAGGGTTTTTTCCTTTGGAGTGAGCAGGCATCCAAGTATATTGCGGACCTTGATCCAAGTTGCAAAGTTCTCTGGCTCGAGAGATTCCAGTCATTCCAAAGGTTAAAGAAGAGGCGAAAAGAGGTGCAAGAAAACGATTTCAACTCATAAACTGCAAGACCAACTTTTCTGTCAAAGACGGTGAATTTGAAGATTCTGTCTTCGATTTCAACCACTGAGGAAAGGGAGGCAGTGTCCAAGCACCGATTCGAGGATGAGACTCACAACCAGATCAGTGAGACGAAAACGAGATCGACTGAAGGAGACTATGAGCCAAAAACTATTTGCATCATCGGGGAAGGGGGAGGTTACCAGGGAACCCAGAGAGGATCGTACCTTTGCCGAGAAGGCTAGGCCCAGGGACGGATCCAGGGAGAGATCCATCAGTCTTGGCCAGGAAGGAGAGAGCTTCAGGGCGTTCCATGGTGGGCGAGGGAGGGGGCGACGAGTTGGGGGGTTTTCGCCATCTCCTACTGTAGCTTGGCTTATGACAGCCTTTCTCTCCTTCTCCAATTTTAATTCACGCGTATACACCCGTACCATTTGGTCTTAGACAGTACTACACATTATTGGCTCATGGTCTCATGGACATCTCGATGCTGCTTTCAGATTGATTTTCAATAACTGAGGTCAGGTTGCTGAATAAGAGAGAGCGAAAGACTTTATGCGTAAGAGATCTTCAAACCTTGTCCTATCAAAGCAGCGCCGATACTCCTGGAAGTGCAAAATAAAAGGGTTTCAAACAAGAATAATATATGTGAGACCCTTGAGTTTTTTTTTATATTTTTATATTTTTTATTTTTTGATTTTTTTAAAATAAATACCTGGCCCAAAAATTAGCAGATTTGGTCTTATGTCGCCAGGTGAAACGGCTATAGCCGTCTGAACCAGCGAAAGGTTGTTGCACAGGCCACGTGGCGGCGTTGCAGGGCTTTTCGCCGTTTCAAACGGCTATAGCCGTCTAAACCGGCGAAAGGTTGCTGCACAGGCCACGTGGCGGCGTTGCAGGGCTTTTCGCCGTTTCAAACGGCTATAGCCGTTTCACACTGCGAAAAGCTCCTGGCCCCGCTTTTCGCCTGAAGCTATAGCCGTTTGAAACGGCTATATTTCTTAAACTTTTTGTAATTTACGTTGAGGATTTATTCTGCAACGGTTTTCTAATTTATGTTGAGAAATTATTCTGCTATATTTTGTTTGATATTATGAAATGATTTAGATTTTTATGGATAATTTTTTGGTTCGCCTATAATTGTTTTAATATTATATGTTTATAATTTTATACGGTTTGTGGGTGACCCTTTAGGCCGGATTGCAATTTTAGGTTTTTTTACGGAATGCAGTTGTACTACGGTTGTGCAGGTGTACTATTACACACATGAACTCCATAACTGCATTCCGTAAAACAAAAAACTCACAATTGCATTCCGGCCTAAAGGGTCACCCACAAACCGTATAATATTATAAACATACAATATTAAAACAATTATAGGTGAACCAGAAATTAAACCGTAAAAATCTAAATCATTTCATAATATCAAACCAAATATAGCATAATAATTTCTCAACATAAATTAGAAAATAGTTGCAGAATAATTTCTCAATTTAAGAAATATAGCCGTATCAAACGGCTATAGCTTCCACCCACCCGCCCAGCGCTGGCGAAAAGCAGGGCCAGGAGCTATAGCCGTTTGAAACGGCGAAAAGCCCTGCAACACCGTCACGTGGCCTGTGCAGCAACCTTTCGCCGGTTCAGACGGCTATAGCCGTTTCATCCGGCGACATAAGACCAAATCTACTAATTTTTGGGTCAGGTATTTATTTTTGAAAAATTGGAAAAAAAAATCGACCCTTGATTTGGCCGAAAGATGCCTGCTTTGGCACAGGGTGAACTCTGTTTTATTTATGCCTATTGGGCTTGTGATTGTGGTCTGGGCAAAGGGAGTCACAGACTGGAAGGTAAGAATAAGTGGGCTTAGTATGAACAAGAACTTCGTGAGGTCCAGAGAGCACTCGGTACCCCTGTACGCGGGGAACATCAATTTCTTGCAGCTTGCAGACGAGCCTTTTCAATGCCAGGGGACCCCTTCCCTGATGCCGTTCCTCATCAAGTCGTAGGTCAAGCCAAACGCACAGGGAAGCTAACAAATCTCAAGGTCAATGTTTTGTCAATACGCCATGCGTTCTGCCGAGGAATGGTATTTTCTGTGTGTTACTATATGCATTGACTTTGTCATGGACAAGAATTCAATTCTCAAAACAATACCGTTATGCTTGACAATGAAATTGGGATCTCCGCAGAAGCCGGGACTCTTCACCCTACCCAATTTATACCATTACACGAAATTGCAATATAATCAGTTTATATTGAAGGCTCAGCCCCTAAGGCTCGACTGATTTTGCTTATGTTAAACTTTAATAAGTCAACTGTGTACAGGGCTCATTCAATTCCCCAGTTAATTAATTACAACACAAACAGTTGTGCTAGCTCCAAATAGTTTAGGGGAGCTGAAGAAGGTGACATGTACGATTGTTTAGTGCAGTACAGACTGGACAAAAGGGACCTTTACACACCAAAAAAAATCAGTTCATGTTTATTGCTGTGAGTTTATTTCACTTTAGCTTAGAAGTAAATGCGACGCAAGTTTTCCAGGCACGATGAGGACAGGGCAGAAATAAGCAAGCTGCTAATCGCATCGGCCGGTCAAGGGCGGCAGCAGCGATTTTACTATAGCGCGAACTGAGACTCCAGTCAAGTACGTAATTTAGTTTGTATAGTTTCCGCACCTAATATAATTAGGCCGGCAAGGATCCTGACTTTTGCAACTAAAATTCAATTTCAAATCTTTGGTCTTTGGATCTTTGTGAAGTATGCTTGGCCTCTTCCGACCTATCAAAAACGGAAGCAAGAACAAGTCAGAACATAAAAAATATTTTTCTAGACATGTTCTCGGTTCATAACAAAACATCACCAATTATTAGAGGAAAAATTATGAAAGAGAAGCCTTCTAGAACTAGTTGCGATTAAACAAACCCGTTGCACCTTTCTTTCTTCAAGAGATCGAGGGTGAAAAAAGAGAGGGGGAGAAATCCACGTCGTTATCAAGCAGAAGGGAGTGGAATTTACTTTATTTTATTTGGCGCCATGTTTCGCCAAGAGATTCACAAGGCAACAAAAATATGCTTTGGGCACATTCATGGTTGTGGCTCCCATGACCGAGTGCCGCATTGACCACGTTGTACGCCACCCACACATGGTTGAATTTTCGCTGTTCAGTAGACGTGTGAACTAGAAAATTTTGCTTTATATTTTGTATGTAGGGGATGCAATTTATTTCAAAAAATTTTAACGTATAAAGCATATATAAATTATTTTTATTATATCAACCATGCTGCGAGCACTGCAAGGCCTCTCCCCTCCACCACACTCTTCCGTCACCAGCCACATATCACACTTTGCACTTTCCTAACTTTATTACATCGAATTTGTGTTATTATCCATTACACTTGTCACCGTACACACAAATTAATTAATTAGACTTGATAGGAAAGATCTAGAATTTATCCAGTCAAAGACCCTGTTGTGTTGCAATACATATTAGCAATACCTAATAAAGCATATATTTGTGAGATCTCTATATTGATAGACATGACCTATTTTAATGTGATGGAACAACTAGATTTGACTTGGTTCTTGTTTATTAATCACGTTGTGGAGAGATCACGAATCATAATGTGGACCAAACGGTACTCAATAACTAATCGAGGCATTTGTTTAACGTCTTGATGTTCTATGTATACAGTTGGATGCAAACTATAATAACTATAAGTGTGTATAAGTGTTTTCAATGACCTTTTATATACCGATGGCTGATAGAATCATACTCGATAATATGATGTGCATTTGTAGTGGTGTGCATATGTGCATAACTTGTAACTTAAAAAAGAAAACTAAGCTAACTATTTGACTTTTAAGTTATTATAGTCCTAATAAATAGAAACCTTGTTTTATTACATTGAGAATAAGCTACCACTTGACTTGTATTTGTATAAGTTAGACATAGTCCTAATAAAACAAGCATGTGCAACTACTTTTCTAACAAGAAGTTTTCCTATTTTATCCCATTAAAAATTGAAACTTGTGCGACTCCTTATACTACTATTACATATGAAAAAGAAGGGAGATACCGTCGTTTCCGTCATCGCGTATTACATCATCTTGACATCGCCACGGTAAATAACGGGAATAAGCTTATCATTTGTTCAACAACAAAGACCAGATCACAATCCCCATTAAAAAACCGCAAAAACCTTACTCATGGGTGGCCATTGCTTACTCCCAGACTCTATGCCGTGTGGTAGCAGCAGCCCCACCAGACAGCGACTGTCTCCCGCAGCAGAAGCCCCCACCTCTCTCTTCCTCCTTGCCGCTTCCGCTCCGCCTCCACACGGCCATACCCCCTTGGTGGCCTTGGGCGAGCCGCACGCGCGCCTCCTCCCGAACCCCGTCCACACGGCACTCCTCCACGGGCGCGCGCGGCAGCAGCCGCCGGCCGCGTTGACTTGACTCCGGCGGGCGGGCTCAGGACCCGTTCTTGCGCGTGCTTCTGCCGGCGCTCGGGGTCGGCTCAGATCCTCCGAAAGATTGGCGTTCCGGGGGGGAGTAGTGCCCAATTGGTGTCTGCGGTTCCTGGCGTTGACTCCGGCAGAGTTCTCCGCAGGCTCGTGCGGAGAAGACTTTCACCCGCTGCTCTTCTTGGCAGCTCCGCACCAGGACGGCCGGGCTCGGTCGATGCGGCGCCGGTAGGTTGGCCGGCGGCAGCGTTGGGAGGAGATGGGGAACTGCATGGACAAAGCGGGGGCGGTGGAGAACAACACAACCTGTGAGTGCGCCCTTCACGACCCTCTCTTCTTGCCTGGTTTCTTGGCAACTGCTTCTGGCTTGATTGCTGTGTGCTCCCTTCGGCCGATCCGATCCGGCGGTAATGGCGGGCTGCTCAGGGGGATGGCTGGGCAGGGTAATGGCAGGCTTGCTCCTGCCTTGCGGGTTCCGTTGGGTTCTGAGTGGTAGATGGATTTGCGAGGCGAGCTCCTGCCAGATGCGCGCTTTTTTTCCTTTAACGATGATTGGGTGTTGGGTTGCTTGTGGTGCTAGCCTTTTGCTGTAGTATATTCTTTGTTTGCTGCTCTGTGCGCTCTTTTCCTTATTTGTTATAGAGTGCTAGCTGTTGGTTTCAGAATTCGGTAGACATTTTTCGTATGCCCAGCCAGCCATAATTATGTTTTTTTCCAATGATAGAATTTGGGCAAAACTCATGGAACGGCCTTGGCCACAAGTTTCTGGCTAGATTAGCTAAAAAGAGCAGCATGTTGCTTCATCTTCTTGGAAGTTGGAATTAGCATGATTATCTGACGGAAATGGAAACTTGTTCCCTAGAGCTTTGCATTCACATGGCAACAGAAGTTTCAGTTTGTTGCTCTTGCATCTTGCTGCTTAGCTGATCCTGTAGTTTGTAATTGATTGCTTCGTCTCCAATTGTGTTATCTGCAAAAGTAAAGGAACTCGATCACTAGTTGGAATATCCATATATGCAACTGAATGTATGTATATTTTGCCCATTGTGCTTACACACGTCTTGTGTTCGTTGATGACACGTCAGATCAATCAAAAGTAGGGAGCAAATCAAGTTCTTCATCCAACCCCTTTACGACCAAAACTGGCTCGACTCGGTCTTCTTGGACTGTACCCTCATACAAAGAAAGTAGAGAGCTTCCTACTCCTAGGACAGAAGGAGAAATTTTGTCATCGCCAAATTTAAAGGCATTCTCATTTGGTGAACTCAAGGCTGCGTCTAAGAACTTCCGGTCAGACAGTCTTCTTGGTGAAGGGGGATTTGGCTATGTCTTCAAAGGCTGGATTGATGAGCAAACTCTTGCCCCTTCAAAGCCGGGAAGTGGCTTGGTTGTAGCCATCAAGAAGCTAAAACCAGAAGGTTTTCAGGGCCACAAGGAATGGCTGGTATGTTCACCAGTGCTTTACCCTATATTCTCAAGTTTGTCAGCGATACTTAAATGTTTGTATTGACTGGGATTGCCCTCCTGCAGACAGAGGTTGACTACCTAGGCCAACTTCACCACCAGAATCTTGTCAAGCTCATTGGTTATTGCTTGGATGGTGACAACCGACTTTTGGTGTATGAATACATGCCTAAAGGAAGTTTGGAAAATCATCTATTCAGACGTATGTTTTTTTTATTATAATGCAACCTTTTTCTTTCAAAAAATGTATTGTTTCAATATCTTAAACTTTTCCCCAAGTTGAACAGAAACCTTCCATTCTTATAGGAGGTGCTGATCCTTTGCCCTGGGGTATAAGACTCAAAGTTGCAATTGGGGCTGCTAAGGGTTTATCATTTCTGCATGATGCTGAGAACCAAGTCATATATCGTGATTTTAAGGCATCAAACATTCTCCTTGACTCGGTATACATTAAACGGCTACTCACCCTTGTTCTGAGGAAACTTGTAAACCCTCCACACCCTCTCTATTTTTTTTTTAAAACGTATTTTCCCATCAATGCAGGACTTCAATGCCAAGCTTTCAGACTTTGGCTTGGCAAAAGCAGGTCCAACTGGAGATAGAACCCATGTTTCTACACAAGTCATGGGCACACGAGGTTATGCAGCTCCAGAATATGTTGCAACAGGTTAGAAAATAATCTCAATTTTGAATGTATGCAATATGTGATTATGAATTTGTGAAAACATACCATACAACAGGTGTCTTTACTCCCTTGTTTTTTGCCATTTGTTCCACATTATATACCTGAACTCGAATTAGTGTTCCTTAATATCACCTCAAGTTCAATATAAGCTCCTAATTTGTATTAACTAAGGTGGTATTTACTTTGAGTTAGCATATCATTTCTTGCCTATTATGGACACTTATTTACATATGGCCCAGGATTACATGCTCACTATCTTTGTTTGTATAGAACCTGACAATGAAATCCAAATATGATTAGTGTTCTTGTTCCCTTTTAATTCCCCTTTCTGGTTATAGAATTGGTTAAATTGCTGCAGTACCGCTACTTTTGGACTAGTTTGCAAACATACCACTCCAAGCCACTGGATTTCTATTTTGGTCATCGTGGTGTGTGCTTTTAAGAACACTGCTTCTGCTTTTTGACCAAGAAGATGTTTGACTTGCTAAAGGTGCCTTGTTTTCTGTATTATTGTCTTGTTGTAGTCTCGTAAAAAAAATTCATCTCACAAAAAAGACGGTCAATTCCGTTTCATAGAAAACAGTGAGAAGAGGTTATACATGCGTCCATGATCTTTACCCCAAGCAAACAATATCTGCATTGTCTAATGCATATGTTCAAGATCCGTTCTTGAATGCAGGGCTATAAAATATGCTTTTATAGGATTTATTTATTTCTTTTACCAATGCATCAATTATGTATGGATTGTGCATTCACCTCAATCTAGTTGCTAAACCTTAATATTGTGGTCTGTTGCCATTGGTATATAGAAGAGGTACTTCTAGGATTTAGATTTGTTGCTTAGTATATAGCAACTGTCATTTTGGAAACAGGCTTTGCGAACAAATTTTCTCTCTTTCCAAAGTGATTGTTGGTATATGTGAATTTGTAACATATCATTAGTGTTAAGCGTAGAAGTGAATATTAGAACAAACTAATAGTAAGAGGGTAAGAGGCGCCAATTAAGAATGTAATTTTATTTTGAGATAGTTCCTTAGATAAGTTCATTTATTAGGAAAGAAACCAGCCTATGTGCAGAATTTTCTTGACCGATCATTTGACCCATGTGGATAAAATATATTCTTTATGGTAACATAGCTTCTCTTGTGGGCAGAAGATATTACGGTGTAATTTACAACTATGAGAGATCTGTATGTGTTCTCCCTTTTTCCTCTTTGGTATGGTTTTCTTACACATTCAATAATTCAAAAGGCTAAAATTCAACAATCTGGTAATCTAATTCAATAATTGTGAAAACCTAATTCAACATTTTTAAGGGTTATGTTCAACAATTGTCTTAAAAATGTCATCACTAGACAAACAGATGGTCTATTTATTTCAATCTAGCCTTTGACGTGAGTTCAGAGGTCCTTTCTCTTTTTTTTTCTTTATGAAGGAACACAGCAGGGGAATTTGATGTTTTACTTTATCTAGCTACATATGTAGTGGAGACGTATGCACATACAGGATCCATTGTCGAGCAATGGACATAAAACCAGTGAATGGATAAAGATATCATAATCCAATGACGCGAACTGCTGAGTATATTTTGATACGATCTCTCTCTCTCAATGTGCAGGTCGCCTCTCGGTAAAGGCAGATGTGTACAGCTACGGTGTGGTGCTACTGGAGTTACTTACAGGACGCCGAGCGCTAGACAAATCGAAACCAGCATCTGAGCAGAACCTCGTCGACTGGGCAAGACCTTACCTTCGTGACAAGCGCCGTCTGTACCGCATCATGGACTCGAAGCTGGGCGGACAGTATCCGAAGAAAGGCGCACATGCAGTCGCAAGCATTGCCCTGCAGTGCATCGGCAACGATGCCAAGGCGCGGCCGGCGATGTCTGAGGTCCTGGAAAAGCTAGATCAGCTGCAGGACCCCAAGTACAATGTCGCAGCACCGCAAGCAGACACAAAGCGGACGTCGTCGTCAGGCTCCGTCCCCAAGTCGCCCATGAAGGCGCAGCCCTCGCCACGACGCCCGTCAGGTTCAGCATCCTCATTGCCGGCAGCGGCAGGCTCCCCGCTGCCGGCCTGTAGGACCGCACAGGTGCACTAGGTTGCCCGTCTGAAGGATGAAGTGCACAGTGTGGTGTTGTAGCTGTTGGTTTGCTGTAGCTCAGTAGCTGTATATTTTGCTGTGTTGTTGCTCCTGATCAGCGTAGTTTTTTGTTCGTGAGGGTGATGTGTCGTGGAACCAGCAGGTTGTGTGAGATGAGATGCTGAATGGTGTCCGTTGTGATCGATTGTTGTTTCTGATGAGCCAATGGATTCTCAGTTTTGACTTTTGAGTGACGATGTTCCTGACTTCCTGTTATGGTCTCGCCTGCCATTCCTTGTTGAAACACCCAAGCATACCTTTGGGGCACTGAGTAATCACTCGAAAGAATCAAAAACAAAAAGACTACATGGGATAATTCTGCAAGACATGTTAGTCTGAAATAAATAATTATTCACCGGTAACAACATCCAAGAGCTCCCTAAATCTGCTCTTAGTTATGGCCAAGCTCTAAAAGAAAATGAAAATTTGCACAACATGCTTCAAGAACAGTGAGGTATTACAGGATCTGTCCCATCGTTTTTTTGGGCGCTGAGCTTATTGTTTGAGTAATTTCTTTTTTTTGGAACTTGTTTGAGTAATTTCTGAAACATCTATTGTAGGAAATATTCGAATCTTCTGCTGAGTAAGGCCACCCTTCCGTGCGGAGTTTATTTTTTCAATTCAACATGGTGGATACGATGGCTTGGTAATGGTTTGTGATCCAACAAAACTACAACGTAAATTTAATACATCGTTTAATACATCTATCTTTAATTTCAAGTACCAATTTTGACCTCTGAGCTACTCATCACAGATGCATCTCTGTTAATAGAATTGTAATTGAGCTACTCATCACATATGCATCTCTGTTAATAGAACTTGTAAATTGATAAGTAACAAGCACGTGCAACGACCACAATACTTGGAAGCAAATTTTGATATTGTTGCGGCATAATATTTGGTAAGGCAAATCAGACAACTAAAAACAAATGTATGGCTTATTGAAAAATATAGTCAATAGCATACTATTACATGGCATGCCTTCATATCTAGCATGCGATGACTAAAACACAACATTTCCTGCAATGACCTCTTTAGATGAACCAGATAAGTGCAGAACTGCATATAGATGATGTAATTCGTCAGGACACCTAAACTGTCAAAATGAACTAATAAGTTATCCCAACATCATACATTTGAAACGGATAAGGCTCAAAGACAAATGAACCACCAATGCTTTTCACTCAATGCCAGTACTGCACTTCCAAAATACCAACTATATATATCCTCAATTTATTGCACCTTAAAACAGATTTCCCACTACAACATTACTTCTAAAGGGAAAGAAGATTTGGACTCAAAATTTAGTGAATTAATTATATAACTGATGCTTAACCGAGAATTTCAGAAATCAAATAGTCGTGACAACATACTTGGCTAGTGATGATTTCTTGTATGCTTTTCCCTTCTATGACAAGAAAAGGAAGCAATGATAAATTAAACAAAATAGTGGCTGAAGACACAATTATTGACCAAGTTGATTTAATTTATGGAATAGCAATTGTCAGCTCAAACATAAATTCTTTTTTGGCTTATTCTTAAAGACCGACTAAATACAAGAGGAATGCTCATAAGAAGAACAATGGTTCTAGATGACTGTAGCTGTGTGTTTTGCTCAAGTAATGATGATGAAGACATAGAACATCTGTTTCTCCACTGTCCCTTTGCTGCTCACTGCTGGAACACCATTGGCCTAACAACTTCAGTAAACTGGGATCCCTTTGAATCTTTACAAATGCTGAAGCAGCAAATCTCTCAACCTTTCTTTATGGAAATTATTATCCTCATGTCTTGGAGTATCCGGACAGCAAGAAATGATGTGATTTTTAATCAGCAAGCTTTCTCTTAAGAATCAGTTAAAAGTTATTTCATCAAAGAGTTCAGAATGGTTATCCATAGAGCAAAGTAATTTCCCTAGAATTGAGGAATGGATACAAAACTTTATGTAATCTTTCTTTCTTTTCTTTTTTCTTTGTAGTCTTTTTGTAAACTCTTGTGTATGTTTTTTAATATATAACCAGTAGGGGGTCAAACCCATCCTGTTTCATCAAAAAAACCAAGTTGATTTAATTGAATGGCAAAGCAAACCAAGTAGTTACCTTTTGCACACATGAAGCACGCCCTGCATTAACAACAGATAAAAGCTCCAAGTCTGACCTTCTGCTCACTTGAAGCATGTCTTGCATTAACAACATCCCTAACTCTGTGTATACTTCTTTATTTGTTCGATCTCCTTCTCCAGCTTTACCCACGCAGCATACTGAGTTTGTACCCATATCACCTTTGCTAGTATATACTCCGAATAGTTACCCTTTTCTCGTCAGACCATTTGCTACAGCCATTGGAATCCATCAGAAAGAAAATAAGTATGATAAAAAATTATAATAGTTTGTCAAGAATAAACAAAAACATGTACAGATTCAAAGGATCTATCTGGTTCAGATCAGAACACTACCAAAAGATCTACAAAGAAGATTTTTCATAGCTCAAGAAAAAATAGCTGCAATGTTCCAAAACAGTGCTTATTTCATACACTAAATTGTTGGTTCAGAACACAATATGTATAAAAAGGACAGACCGGATAAAAAGGATAGTCTTCTGTAATGAGTCCCATTGCACATATAAAGGCACTCCAGTCAGTAGTTACAAGATGCCACTTCGGCTTCTTGCATTAAGGAAGTTTGAAAACCATAATGCACAACAGGCAAGGCTAAAATTGCTCACCGCGGAAGACGAAATTTCCACTAATTGCCATGAAGATCTTTTGCAACCAATCCTGGAAGAGAGGTTGCTAAGTGAAATCAAACAATCGGTGATTAAGTTGACTTTTTCTGCAATAAAATCAATTCAAACAATGAACTGAAACTTGACAAAAGCAGAAAGCTGGCACAGACCAGTGGAGGAAGTACTTTATCAGCTGCTCGACAGGGAACAGGAATCCACCATGCTTACTTGTGGCATTTGCAGTTAATGTTTTTTTTTTTTTTTGGAAAAGTAGTTTGCTCTTTGCTGGATGCTTATTGGCAGGTCCTAATTCAGCAGGTAAGTACATGGGTCCTTCAGTTCTTGCTGCTAAAAAATTCAATGATACTGTAGATCGATTTTTTTTTTTTTTTGAAAGGCCATAGATTGAAATCAATATTGATAGCCCCCGCGGTCCATAGATTACAAGTTAATGGACCATAGATCTAAGCCACATACAACGTAGCCACTTGCAGCCTTGTAGGAAATCAATATTGAATGGTATCTTTCCAGTAAGCTTCTAAATCGTCTACATCGGCCGATTCAATGCTACTATGATGAGTGGCGCGCGTTGCTGCGCCCGTGAAGGTATGATGAAGTGTGATTTGGTGATTAGGCATGCAGTTGTCTAATTAGCATCATAAAAATCATAAATTATTTCAAGCAAAAATTATTTGACTTCTTTGCTATGTTCATTAATTATTTGATAAGGTGCTACCTTGGATCTCCGAATATAGTTTATGTTGTTATTTGAAAAGAAAAAGGAAAAAGGATGCTCCGTATTAGCAGTTACATATATAATAATCAAAGACTACTATTTTGAGTTCATGAGTTCATCTGCATGCTACTGAACTCCATGCACCGTGCAAACACCATGGCACGAATGATTATTTCACCTGCCTGAAATAAACTGTTCTAATTTTTCAATAAATCAGAAGAAAGAATAATATTTTTTTAGTATAAGGAAGAATAATATTAACAAAAAACAACACCGCTTAAAAATTCCTACTTAAATGGTAATGAACTTTTTTCTTCCGTAAAGCAAGCACCAGTGCACCACATGAACACATAGTTTGCTTTCATTTACGGTATTAAAATAGAGAGGTGATGAGGTTAATATTGCTGCAAGTACTCAACTGGAATGAAGCATCTACAAAGTAAGAAAGAGAGGGCATACCTAGAAGGAAAATTATAATAATTTGGTATATAATTTTTAGGAATAGATCTTTCTATATTGTTGAGAGCCTCATACGCTGCTTTTTATTACCCTGATGGAATACGTACTAATGGCGAGGAATCATATGAACAGTAACAAACTGATTAGTTCATGATATCCGGAGACAAAGCAAGAACTTCTGTTCTAAATTTGTGAAGCAAACAATATGAAAAGAACTATAATGGCCGCCGCCTCACTCTTCCCCGCAGCGCGGCAGCCTCCTTTCACTTTCACCCATCCCCTTTTTTCTTAGCTTCGAACCAGGCACAGAGAAGATGGAAGCATAAATAAGTAAAGCAAACATCGAGCAAATTGGATTGAACCACCGAGCTAAGTTATATTGACGCTAACGATTTAAATTAGTTATTAGAGAATGCGTACAGGATTCGGATTCAAAATTGGAGACAATATGGGAATTTGCATGCGCTACCACTTCTAGCCCTTGTATCACCGTCGACCGCCGGCCTTTTCGGCTCTACGTCACCTCAGACGTTGCTCTGCAGTCCTCCGGCGTGCGATTCTTCCAGGCTCGGCCGCCGTTAGTGTGCTTGGCGTAGGCATATGCCAGCGTCGTATGTGACTGGCCACATGCCGCGCCGTCGTTGTCTCCGGTTATTGAGGTCGGGTCACACAAGCTGGCTGCGTCGCAGCCATAGCCTTTGTGAAGCGAGCTGGTGGCACTATGGTCGAGCGAGCTGGCGGTGGTTCATGTCTAGCCATTCATCGTTGGCTTCGCACTTGGCCGGTCATTATTGGCTTCGCACCATCGTTGGCCTCATGCCGTGCAGCGAGCTGCCGCCGGCATCCATTTGGGCCAACAGCATGAGAGCAAAATGTTGAGAAAACACGGACGGCACACACGGCAAGCTGGAGCCCAGCAAGAGGAGGCCAAGATGATTGAGACAAATGGGCTCCAAGATGAATACAGGCTGAGAAACGGGCCAGTACATTAGATGAAACAAACGATGGTCAATGGGTATAGACGATAAAAGTCAGGCAGTACACGCGTCGCCTAGATATTGGATTAGGACGGGAGAGTCGCTCCCATCGCTGGAAATTCTTGGGGCCTAAGAGTTTACTTATGAGAATCCATGTTCTGCAGAACACAACAAAATATTTAAAATATCTCTATTCAATAACGTATGGGCTCGCTCCTAGTAACTTCATCTATTATGTGCTTTGTTAATTGCACAAATTTTTTTCAAACAAACGAGTTAGCAGTTTGAAGCAACACAAATGAATTAGCAGTTTGAAGCAACACAAACGAATTAGCAGTTTGAGTAAACGCATGATAGAGTTTTCAGAATTATCAAACACCAAAGGCCCTGTTTAGTTGCACCACGAAAAGTTTTTCATCCCTCACATCAAAGAAAATTTTACATTCACAAAGCACTAAATGTAGATGAAAAAATAAATCATTATATGGATAGACTAGATTTCGCGCGACACATCTAATGAGTCTACTTAATCCATGTTTTGAAAAAGTGATTGCTACGGTAGCCATCGTTAGTTATTATTAATGACCCCTAATTATCCGTCATTAGATTCATTTGGCGATGAGCATTCTAAATCTGTAATTAGTTTTATTAACAGTCTACGTTTACTACTCTAAAATGATCAATTTCAATTGATGTGACATTTGAAAATGTTTCCAACCAACTAAACACCGAGTTCTTTTATGAAGGGAAGATACGTCTCTGACCTTCCGTTCACGTTGCATATTTCGGATTTAAAATTCTGAGTACGAACAGAGATATGTGCACCAGTGGCGCGCCGCAGTCTCTCTCTAGTCAACTCCAACTTCCACGAGCCACATAGAACCGCTGTCATGAACTCATGGTTATTGTGTCTTTGTTGCATGCACGTGAGCCCCATCGCACCTCTTGATTCTCGCCAAGGTCTTTTGTAAAAACAAAAAGAAAATCTCGGCAATCACTGACCACAGGCCCACAGCCCAACTGGGTCGGTGCAGCCGACCACGCTGGCAGGCAACGCTCGGGCAGGCCCACTGGCCAGTACGCAGGGCACGAAAACGTTGTGTGGACCGGCTAAAAAAAATGAAAAGGAGAAAAAGAAACAAGCTAGATAAAAAAAGAGAAAAACTAATGCCACACCGTACTAAAAAAAGAAAACGAACCTTTCTATCTGTAGTGGGCCGGCCCATGTAAACATCATGTCTTCCTTCGCGTCGCGCGCAGGCGGCAGCCATCAGGCTGCGCGGTGAGCGCATATATGCCGCATATGTGGCGTATAGCACTTCCGAGCAGCAACGGTAAGAGAGAAAGGTGGGTTGGAGGAGATGATTGGTTTTTTTTTATTGGAAAGTCTGTATCACAACTGGTCGCGCTACCATGTTACCGCGCGACCTTTTCGGCCCGCCCGGCTTTCTCATTGCTGGCCCGTTAGGGGGTTATCTACCAGCATTAATTAGGCGACCCCCGCGGCCCGCGTATGACCCTGCATGCACATGGATTAGCCTACTAATTTTTTTATCGTGAGGTGGGCTACATGCTATTGATGCATGGTAGGTTTTGATGAGCTATACAACTAGAGGACACGATGGATTGACTCGAATCTTCTTTTTCTCAAAAATTAAAATGAGAAGCTAGTTACGTTAGGTTGTACTAGCTCGTTCATCCATTTGAAATGATGATAACTCTTACATTTGACACATATTTTTATTTTTATTTGCAGTATTGTGTTTTGTATGAAGAGCCTCACAAAATGAGATCTATATTAATATGATTTAGAGATATTTCTAATGGCAAGTTACATGTAATGATAAACAACTTATGTGCAAACTTTCTAATAACCCTCCAAATAAGTTGTTACTCGTTTTCTACATAAGTTGATATGAAGACGAAAACTTAAGTTTATTCAAAATTATACCTAAGTTGTTATATGATATCTACATAAGTCGACGTTAGATATAGAAAATTTATGCATTGCGCCTATAAAAATTGATATAAACAATTTTTATATATAAGTTGATACATAGTCACTATATAACTTAGTAGTACTGTGTCACATAAGTTGGTAGCATAACTATGCATAAGTTGATAGTATAAGGTGTTGTAATACATACAAATTACACGAGATAAAATTATCAACATAAGTTGCTACATGCTCATACACAAATTTGTACCAGACATACAAGACAAGTTGCTATCTTCGAAATAACATATAAGTTGTTACACATATTATACATAAGTTGCTACACGCATATAACATAAGTTGAAACTTGCATAAAACGGTTTCAAAACATATCCAATATGGATCTTGTTTTATAAATCTCGTCTCAAGGAACACAATGGTACAAACAGATTTCAAAACGGACGCTCGATGAGAGAATAATGTTCATTTTAAGAAAATATGATAGTTTCCTCGCTGATGTCAGCGGCGACATCGTTAGGAGAGCAACATGTCTGCTTTTGCTCCTGCTTGTCACGGAATGTACGGGACTAGGGGGTGGTGTGTGCATTTTTCCCAGACTGTGCTGTGCAGGATGTGCATCATATTGACGGGATACAAATGGCAGCACTGGATAGGGGTCGCGCGATTGGTGTGTGCGTGACCGGTCGCGCAATACCTTGGTCCTTTTTTATTCTATAGGACTCGCTCACATACATATGAAAGTCGGTTCTGTGTTTCCCTGTTATAGTACCGACCTCACAGTGTGTGGAACCAGGTTCGATCCGGGTTCGATAGGTATAGGAGCGGGATAGGACAGCCCATTGCGGACGCACCTAGTGTTCCTACTGAATCCTTTGATTTGAAAATTGTTATAACTTACAAACGGGTCTACTTTTGGCATTCTTGATTACATTAAGAGGAAAATGAGAAGGGGCAACATCAAATTTGTCAAGGACTAATGGAGTAATAATCACTCCGAGGATGAAGCCACTTGAGAACGTGAAGACAAATTGCTAGAGGAATATCTTGAAATTTTCTCCAATGAGTAAGCCATATCTACTCCATCACTCCATGCTTCCTTTCTGAAGAATCATCTACTTACATCTTTATATGTGTATACAAAGAATCATCTACTTATATCTTTATACATGTATACAATCACCATCAAAAGAATCTAACTAGTTCCTCACCAATTACCCATACTCTTTTGTGGAATCTCTTGTTTAGCCCCTGGTCTAGGTGAATGTGGCTACTCTAACCTTGGGGTCTTATCATAAGTTCCTTGTTGTTCCTCCATACCACTATCTTGTTCTTATCACTTGAATCTAGGAACGAGATTTCCTTTTTTTTTTTGAATTAAGACTGTTGGGGAGTTCCCCACAGCGTTTCATTCAAAGAGATAAAAATGGGATATTTACAGGGTTTCAGAGAGTACTTACAAGCAGGGGGGATCGCTACACTACATTACATGATTGTGTCTAGCCATTGTAAAACAATTGGTCTAAAGTCATCCTTAACCCTATGCAGTTGGAGGATGATCTGTTCTTTGAACTTCAAGGTCCAAAGATTAATATGCACTGCTTTCCCTTCGAAGATTCTACCATTTCGGATTTTCCAGAGTTCCCAGGCCGCTATCATGAAAATTTCAATGAAGAAGGGAAGGTTGGCTGTCAGTCTTGCACGATGCAGGCATTCATGTATGGAGGTGATGTTGTCCCATTGTATTCCTAGCTTCTGCCAACAAGCAATTGCAAAGGGACACTCAAAAAATAGGTGTGCTATGTCCTCTGGCATGTCGTCATTGCATAAGACGCATTTGTTGTTTGGCTGGACAGTAAAGTTTCTTCGCTGAAGCATTACTTTGGTATTTAGTCTGTCCACCAAGACTAACCATGCAAAGAATTTCACTCGTGGGGTGCATTTTGATTTCCAAATCCACGAGAAAGTGGGTGGAATTTGTAGGTGGCTGTATGCTAGTTGATAAAACCGTCTTGAGGTATAAGTATGATTACCCCATATGAATGTCCACTGATCCGGCATTCCTTCATTATAACTGATAGCATGCAGCTGGGTCTGAAGCCTATTATATTCCTCCAATGCTTGTACTGACAAGGGCAGCATGAACAATGAATTTAAGTTCTCAGCATCCATCACTTGTTTAACTGAGACCTTAGTGTCTCTCGCAAATGAGTACAACCTTGGATATAGGGTGGAGAAAATGTCGTCACTCCAAAGATCATGCCAGAATAGTACCGTGGAGCCATCCCCAATGGTGCATCGAGCTATTCCTCTGTATATTGTGTTTAGTCTCAAAATGTCCTTCCACCAAAATGATCCCACCTCTCTAGACCCATGTGGCACTCTTTGTCGATAGTACTTAAACCAAATCAATTGAACCCAGGGGACCTCCGCTTTTGTATAGAATTTGTGTAGCTGTTTCATAAGTAGAGCATCATTTTGCAATCTAAGATTGATAACCCCCAGACCACCTTTAGATTTTGGCCTTTGTACCGCTGGCCATGCAACCAGATTACCACCTTTCTTCTGAAAGTCACTACCTCGCCAGATGCATTGTTTCCTGGATCTATCAATGTTCTCAATGACCCCGAATGGGAATTTGACAGTGCACATTGCAAAGGTTGTGGCCGGTGTGATCCCAGAGTTCACCATTTGTAGCCTGCCAGAGTAAGACAAAAGCGAGGAGCATCCCAACAACCGTCTTTCAATTCTATCCATGATGGGGGTTAGATCTTGTATTTGTGGTTTTGTTGTCCCCATTGGCAGTCCTAAATAAGTGAAAGGCATACTGCCTATCTGACATCCGAGAGCAGCAGCAAGGTCTACCATTTTAGTATCAGGAACATTTATTGGGATTAATAGAGATTTGTGGAAATTTACTTTTAGACCGGTGGACTCTCCAAAGTCATTGAGCAGGTTCCTCAAGCATAAGAGTTGTGTCACATCTGCTTGCATCAGTAATAGAGTATCATCTGCATATTGTATCACTGGGAAATCATTATTAGGTTGAGGAATGGGGATCTGCAGATGACCCTTAGCACAAGCATCATTGATCACATATTGCAAAAGTTCAGCAGCTAGGACGAATAGCAGTGGTGATAGTGGATCACCCTGTCGAACACCGCGTAAGCACTTAAATTGCTTACCAGGAACTCCATTTAAAAGAACTGATGAGGTTCCTGTAGAGAGGATCATGGTAATCCATCTTAACCAAAGATCTGGGAAGCCCATATGCTTCATCGCCTCCAGGATGGCTCCATGCTCAACAGTATCAAATGCTTTTGCAAAATCAAGTTTAATTATTATAATTTCCCTCTTACTTTGGTGGCACTGGTGAATGTATTCGAAACTCCATGCTAGGCAATCTTGAATTGTTCTTGTTCGAATAAAACCATATTGGTTCACATGCAGTAATTTAAGAATTAAGACTTGAAGTCTCTCGGCTAAAATCTTTGTTAGAAGCTTTATACTGCAGTTGAGGAGGGAAATTGGCCTAAAATCGTTAACTGTCTCAGGATTATTAATCTTGGGGACTAGTGTGATGTAGGAGCTGTTTATACTTTCTAAATTGAGTTGACAGTTAAAGAAGTCCAGACATAGTGCATAGAAATCCTCCTTTATCATGGGCCAACATTTCTTCAAAAATAAACCACTAAACCCATCAGGCCCCGGAGCTTTATCAGGGGGGATGCTCTTGACAATTCTTTCAATTTCCTCTTTGGTGATGGGAGCAGTTAGGCTAGATAAGTCTACAGTACTTGATATTAAGGTCTGGAGGTCAAAACACATATGTGGTTGATTAGATACTCCCATTCTATTCTTGTACGCAGTCCACAGAAGTGCAGCCTTTCCTTCATGATCCATCACTATGTGATCATCATCATTCCTTAACTGAGAAATAGTGTTCTTCCTGTAGGAGATAGTAGCCATAGCATGAAAAAACTTGGTGCATTCATCTCCTAGCTTAATTCTGTTTATAGTGTGCCTCTTTTTCCAATATAAATTTTGTGACCTTAAAAGTTTTTCGAGATGCCTCTTGATGATCACTCTAAAGTTCCACTCATGGATAAATAGAGGCCTGCAATCTTCAATGCCGTCAAGATAAAAAATGACTTTGTTGCAATTGTTGATTAACAGTTTGAGGTTTGAGAGGTTTTTGCTCCATATTCTCAGCTCATATCTAACATTCTTCAGCTTCCCTGCCCAAATAGATGCTGAGTCCCTTGTGTTTCTTACTTTTTTCTCCCATCCTTTTTGCACAGCCTCAAAGAAACCCGGGTGATCAGGCCAAAAATTCTCAAATCTAAAGATGCTTGATCTGGGAATTTTTGTGCCAATCATTATCTTACACGGAATGTGATCTGAGGTGATCTTTGCCAACGGGTGAACCATGGTATTTGGGTATTCTAGTGTCCAATTAACCGATGTAAAAAACCAATCAAGTTGCTCCAATAAAGGTTCCTGTTGCATGTTGCTCCAGGTGAACGCTCTGCCCTTTAACGGCAGTTCAATTAGCCCCAAATGACCAATAATATCATTAAAAATGAAGGTATCCTGAATGTTACCACCAGGCTTATTACGGTCATCAAGAGAACGATAAAAGTTGAAGCCCCCCAGGAATAACCAATTCTCTTCACTTTGAATCACATGGTTTTTCAGCCATGAAACAAACTCGGACCTAGCAGGCTCCATACAAGGTCCATACACTGTTGTCATTCTCCACGTATCTAGATTATGAGTGGAAGTGAACTCAATGGTTAAGCCAAAAAGTTTTGTATCCAGCACCTGTCCCATGAACGAGATTTCCTTAGGGGGTGGGGATTTGTGACAACAAGAAAAATTAAACAAGTTAAACATGTGACTATGAGCATCATTTGGACATAATTGAACATCAATGCATGAGCAAACATTTAAGTCAATGCATATTTATTTATTATCGAATGCAACCTTATGATTTTTAAGTAAATCCAATTTTTGTTATGCACCTGTGTCCCTTGTTACTTTATTCAATACTAGATGCATTTATCTGAATTTATTGTATGTTTTCCTGATTTTTGGAAGTTGGCTACTAGTGCTTAAAATTCAAATTGTTTTCCGTTTAAGCAGTTTTATTTTGACAGTTGTATTCAAACCTGAGTGGCTCTTGAGGTCTTTCAAGTCCCATTGTGATCTTTATTATTTTATCTTTATAATGGATATTTTTTATTTTTTAAATATTAAGAGAAACTTGATTTCACCAAATAGGCAAATATTCGTACGTACCCGTCTTGGTATCATATCTCTCACATCCAAACTAAAACTGTGGCAAATGTGGTGCCAAAATTATAGAAAACAAAAGGATCTTCTATTCATCACTTCTCCTACAAACTAAGTTAAGACCTCTAAAACCACGTCATAAGATAATCTGTTTGATTCGACTTCTCTACACCAACATGTATTTCGGGGGCAATATATCTCCTACCTTGTAATCTGAATTATCCATTCCGAATATCCAAATCAAAGCTCTCGATGATATCTATAACTTTAGTGGCATGTATTTCTTTATTACAGGTCATTTTCTAATATCAAGCGAAACTTGATCTCGTGGATAACTTACTTTAAAAACTTTAATTTCTTCATCCATAGTCTTCCAAGCATGAGATTCATTGAACGTGGACAACCTAGAACATAGGCTGGGCTATATGGTTCTAGGCTCGTTTCCTTGGTACGACGGGCCATGTGCAAATTATCCACGCCTAGACACGTGGTGACGAGATTCATGAAAGGTCAAAGCTACAAGTATCTCAGATGATATCTCAGGCAGCCTGCCTGTCATGCTACATACATGATCCACCCGAGCCTATACCTTGACTTGGCTGTCGGTGTGGAGGGCGTCCTATGTTTGCGCTCCAGGAAAACTCCTCATCAGTACGTTCATACGGCACGTAGTGCCGGTCGCTGTGACTGGTACTAATTTGCCGGCACTAACGTGCGTACTTTAGTGCCGGCTCGTAACCCTAGCCGGCACTAAACGACTTTTGCGTCAACCAAAAAATAAAAAAAAAAATTGCCGGCTAGTCACAAGTCACGCGAATTTTTCACACGTAGATACGCGTACACCACCGCGAGGATTCGAACCCATGATCTCTAGCCTCACGTGTTGCTTCCTTACCATCCTACCTATGCTTTACATGTGATTAAGTGGGGGATAGTGTCCTTTTAAAGGAACCCGCAGAGGACACGTTAGTGCCGGCTAGTGTTATTGACCGGCACCTAACGTGGGCGCGCCACGTTAGTACCGGCTCCAGGCCGACCGGGACTAACGTACGTGGCACCAATGTGATTTTTCTTGTAGTACTCCAAATTTTGCCCCTACAACTGAGAATCTGAGATCTAATCCATGGCTACTTTTCCGAGTAAAATAAGTCACTACAGTTGTGATTATGGAATGGAACTATTGTGCTCTTTCTAAATCCACATACCAGGGCTCTTGTGTCTCCAATTTCAGCATCAAATGTAAAGCTTTGTCTGCTAAAAGCCCTGAGGGCCGTTTCTTTGGTCGGAATTGGAATTTATACTATCATATTATCTCCCACTTTATAATAAGCCTATCTTTTTATCTCTCACCCTATGAATATAATAGAGTGATCCTATCTTTTTATCTCCCACCCGATAAACAAGACTATCTTTTTATTCCCACCCTATGGAATTCATTTTCATCTCACACCCTATAAATTTGGGATATGTTTATTTGTGAGCTTAGAGAAGTTGTGTAATGTCAAATTTCAAGCCACATAGTATGATTTATTACTAGATTCCAATTCCTTCAAATTCGGACCAAACAAACGGGCCATGAATGAAAATCAGGCGGGGACACTCCCTCTCCATTGATCCTAAAAAAAATCAGCATCAGATCGATTAGGTGAATCAATACCATCACAACGTGATTTTATTTTTCACTAATGTTTACAATAAAAGGTATGACGTGTAAAAATCAGTATAGAAACTTAATATATCTCAAGAAATCACAATTAATTGACTAAGCTCATCAACAAATTATCACTGGACCAAACACGAGAAAGTATAGTTTTTTGACGTCTGATTTTAGTAGGTAGTGCTTATACTATGTGATCAGAGACACCCGTGGGACTGGTTTCCTGTGAGTAAATAGCACATATTATGGTTATGGATGACCATTTATTTTAAATTGAATGAATGTATATTCAGACCTGGAATTTATTTTCACGTGTAGAATTTATTTTCACGTGTAGAATTTATTTTCACGTGTATATGTTAGATTGATTGCCATGTAGTATCGGGCGTGACATAAGCATAGATGTCTATATTACATCAGAGAGATAGATGATGGTTGTACAAAAATAATCCATGTTGTCGGCACAAAAATAGTGGGAATTTGATGCCTCTGGTTCAATTTATCAACAATAATGAATTTATTAATTTGATGTCCGGTGGGACGATTTGACCAACATGAAACAGCAGGGTTAGCCCCAAGCATGTAAGCGGTTGGTGGATATCTTTGTTACGTAATTTTCTTTCACTAGCAAATATGTCCGTGCATTGCGGCGAAATCCATATTAATATATCATGTTATAAATGTAACATATATTGAACGGAAAAATATTAAATGATAGGAACTTCAGGATAGCGTCACCTTCTAAAAACTCAAACTTATCCATTAAAATAGCACTCGACTCATCTTAACTCCGACTCGATCTCAACCATCCAACCAAATCTATCAACAGATGGGATCCTAAAAAAAGTAACATGTCATGTTAGATAAGTAGCACCCGATAATAAATTCATTATTATAGATAATTTTTTAACAATTTGGTATCTACAGTTAGTTTCTGGCTAGAATATGGATGGCGATGTTAAATATTCTAGAGCTACATGTGTGAACATTTGTTTGTTTATTGCTTACACACAGGGATTAAAACAAATAGGAGAATATTCGTTACTAAACGTGGTTGAAAGGTAGTTCAACTGGTTACAACCGTTCTTCTTGGACGTGGAGACCACGGTTCAAGCCCCATGCAATCATCTGCTTTCTTTAATTTCTGTGTCCACCGGCGGGGCTTGTTCTTGTTTTTCTATGCACGGTGAACCAGCCGGTTTTCCGATTTTTCTCAGTCGGTTCATATGTGGTTCGCACCATATAAACAGTTTTGATCCGGTTTCGCTGTTGATAGCGCCGGTTCTCCGTGTTTGACCTCCGGTTTTGCACTTGACGGTCAATTAGAGGGGCGACGTACCACACATAATATGACAAAAGCAATCCTTGCTTTATTATTAGGTAAAGATTTATCTGTGTCCTGATATAAAAATGCATTGTAGGGATAAGAATCCTGATATAAAAATGCATTGTAGGGATAAGAATGAAGATCACGAGGAGGCCATTGATCTGTGGATGCCTTCGATATTGTTAGAGAACAAAAGTGAAAGAGACAATGGAATGGATGGAACGGAATGGATTGATCTCATTGATGTGCACTGTTAAATATATATATACAGGCCCAAAGGGCACCCACCCCTTCCCGAATTGGCCCCTTCGGTGGGGAGTTTGCTTTATCCTTAAGCAACCACTAATGATGTAATTAACAACTAATTAACTAATTACAATAATTGATCACTAATTATATTTCTTAACACTCCCCCTTGATCAATTGTGTCTTGAGATCTTGGTAAATTGTGCTTGAGTAAATCCTTCATCCTTAAGGAATTGTGTAGGGAAAACTCCTCCAAAACCCTATGGGAAAAACTTGAGAAGAAACCTAATTGTATGTGTATATGCCATCAAAACTCCTTTAAAACCCGGTGGGAAAAATATAAGGAGAAAATGATATGGCATATATGTGATTATTGTCTCATTGTAAACTTATATGAGAAAACCCTTGAAAGGAAAAACTCATGAGAAAGTTTGAGATCAATAGTATGATCTGTGGATCATATTTGGATAATCTCTCCCAAAACCCAATGGGAAAAATATGAGGAGAAAATGATGTCTTTGATATCTCCTTAAAAACTCTTATAGAGAAAATAGAAGATAGGACATACAATATATCTTGAATATCATCCTTCAAAACCCCAGTGGGAAAAATAGGTGATATGACATATATTCTTGTATTGATATTGCCTCATTAAAATCTTTATGAGAAACCTCGTGAGGAAAAACTCATATAGGAAAAAGAGTACAACATGATGTTTGAACAGATTAAAATTTCAGGAGAATCTCCCCCCTGAGCCTTGCAAAATTGTTACTTTCCACTGTTGGTGGACAAGGACTTTATGAATAAATATGTGAGGTTGTCACAGATTTGATTTGCAAGATGTTTATTTCTCTAATGTGTGATAAATGAGAATAAACATGCCAGCAATTCACATGTTGATATTGCTCTATGAAATCTGTTATATTTATGCAATACAAGCAATATTATCTATGTAGATAATTGTTCAAGATTCATAAAAATCTAATTTAATCATTCATTATAGTCACCCACATATGTGATACTTTAGAATGATGGATGAAAATAGTTATTTGAGTCTAATTTTGATAACTCCCATTAGGACTATACCATCATGATATCAGTTTATGATCTAAAAAAATGGGGATTATATAGCTAGTAACTTTGAATCACTATGGTTATAACTTGATTGAATAAATCAAGCTCTTTGGTGCCATAATATATCTGTAGATATACAATTTGACTCCTGCCAAACAGCTTGATGGAGTAGCGCATTTTAAGCTATAGCAAATTATCTGCAATTGCAATGTTTGGCCATTTTGCAATTTGCAAGATTTGAGCGCTTGCATGGCACTATAGTTGTTATCCCAGGGTCTAGATGATTATTGATCCATCTTTAGGGATTGAACAACCATAAGTGATGATGGATATCATTATCCAATATTATTTTGATATTGATGAAAAATATCTATGAACTGATATATGCGCTTAAGTTGTAAACTTATATATAATTTGGTTTTAACCAAATATGTCATCTCAAATTCCGTCATTAAATGATTGCTTATTTGTTTGTGTGCTGAGATGATGGAAAATCCAGTTTGGATTATTTGTGAACACACATATGCAATCATAATGATTGGAGTAATTCTTCTGTAGAAGATACTCAATTAGTCAATTGTACCACAATCAACTTGACTATTTCAAGTCATGGAGTGACTTGAGTTTATACACAATGTATGTTACGGTTTGTACTTCAATTAAAACATAATGTCTAATGATGACTTTATATGATCGAATTTATCCAATTTATTTGATCTGCCAATGATCGAATGAAGGAACATAATTTTTCACATATACCATGAGAGGTATTGCTTGGTTTTTGTGTGAAACCATGTGCTACAAGCTCTTAATATATCACCACCTTGCTTTTGCAAGAAAGCATTATGAGGAGATTACATTACCGTGGTAAAGTACTTCTCGTTGTTGAATAAGAGCCTTTCTCCATAATTATTGTTCACCTTTAATTTGACCCAATTTGAGTGTTGAGACACTCTGCCTAGGACTTTTTGGTCTGGATCTAGTTGAAGGTGTATATTAATTTTGAGTTGGAGTATATGTCGACAAATTGTAGTCTTAATATGATTGATCCAATAGAATCAATGTAGCATGTGAAAATAATAACCTTTCAAATTCCATGTTGTTTCCCACAACAATGGAATTAGGTAGTTCCAATGATCCAGTGCCTAAATTTATGTGCACTTATACTGGACTTTTGAATGCTTAACATTCATAGGCTTTGGATTTGAATATCTATAAAGTGTCAGACAACATTCATGACGTTGATTTTTATTTACTATCTTGGAGGATGTCTCCCCCTGTTTCCGCGGATGCTTGTAATAAGTTGTATCCATAGTGACCATACTTCTCCCCCTCTTATTTTGATTTGGGAGTTGAGTGATTTGGTACCTTCACTCTTTCTGGTACATTAATCCGTAGGGATTGGATATGATTACACTTTGATTAGCAAATGCATTTGGCAGACTATTTGTAATATATTACAAATATAAGATGTTCTAAACTTGTTAGTTTAGATATTCTTTGGTACGTGGATGTGAGGACCGAATGTGATTAAACATTCCGATTTCTGGCATTCTTTTGTGTGGTATTAATCTCCCGCTAATGCCTAAAATTGTTCTCAAAATATAATCAACATACGTGCTTATTTAAAATCCCCATAAGAGACCTTAAGTATTATCTGAATGACGGATAATAGTACCTTTATGGTGGTCCCTAATGCCCATTGATGTATGCTGAGGTGGTGATATTGGTATATGTGAAGCATATCCAACGTGTAATGGGAAATTATTGGTTGAAGCCAATTTTTTCACGTAAATACTGCAACGGAGGGAGTCGTATGATTGCAATTGAATGAATTTGGATTAATTATGCGGTGTGTAAGTCTGCATAGCAAGTAGATATTGGTAAATTTTAATTCTATTTTGCTGGCCACACAAATGAATTATCTCAATAACATATTTAGTTAAGCCCTAATTGATGTGGACATATATATATATGATACTTAGTGCTATAGTTCCCAAAGCCAAATAATTCCAAATGATTGGATTTGTTCCAGCGTTCAGGATAATTTGCTCTAAATTGAAATACTGAGCAATGAATTTGGTAAATTGTGGTGCCTTATGAGTAAGGAACACATGTGAAACTATTTGTTAAATGCATCAATTAGCATTTTAGAGCACTTAAATGGTCCATTTGGTTGGCAAAATATAGACATATGCTTGTCTTGAATGTGTTCAAGAACTTGGCTCATTATTTAAAATTTTAAGGTAAGAGGGCCTTAAAATTAATTCTCTTGTGACACATGCGGTGCCCATTAAATCTGAAGATTTTGAGAATTTTAACTATGACCAATAGAATTGATAATAATTTTTCATATTATTCATACGATACAAATGACGAGGTCAATCATATGCAAATGCTTGATTGAACCAAGACTGAAAAATTATTTTGTACGCAACATGTGGTAGGGATTGATGTATGTTGAATACATCCCAAATAATATTAAGAATTTTTCAAATGAGTATTCAGTTTGCATATATCCATTATAATAAATAGAGTGCTGATATGTCATAATGACTCTCAGTAATAGGTTTCAATATGAAACCATAAAATGAATATGTTGAAAACATATTTACATGATGTAGATTCATTAGTGTATCTATGGTTAATAATTGAATACTCATGAGAAGATTGAAATCTCTCGTATATTGATAGTGGTTATTTTGATCCACTAAATGAAATTCCTTTTTTATTTGTTGAATCCTTAATGGTTATGTATACAGAGTACTAAAATACTCAGTACAAGTTTTGACTTGTATAACATATGTGTACCATGTACGAGATACATGGTATTAATGATGGACAATGTACTACGCATTAGAGTATAGTTTTAGACTAATGATAATTCTAAGGATAATTTGGAGACTTATGTAGGTCTCATTAGTCGAAGTGAGCTTCAAACTTAATCCCCTAGAATGCTCTTATCTCCGATGGAGTTGATGTATTCTTGAACCAAATATTTGATTTGGAAATAATATGTACATGAAATGTACAACCACGCTTTAGACAAACTTAAATTTTGTCATTATGATCACTTTTGATAAAATGACATATTATGTATGTGATCCATTATGTTGGATATTGCCATGGACTTGAAAGTCCTGATAAAATTTGGGCAATATTTATTCTTTGTTGATAACTCAAATGAGAGTTATAAAGTATAAATGGATCTTCCTCATTTTGATACTCAATTTTGTAAAACGAGAGTGGAGGAAATGTAGTCACACCCAAAGGTGTATGTGTGGTAATTTCAAGGATAGATCGTGTACTATGATTAGGGTAGAACTATAGTGACAATGATGCCATGTGTCTTCCAATGATATTCTTGATATCAAATACCCATATTGGAGAATAAATCATATCCAATGAGAATTTAAAAATTCTATATTAAAAACCTTCGTCATGTCCTACATGAGTAGATCACGTATTTTAATGAATTTACTCGAAGAGTAAATTATATAGCATGAAAATATTTATGGGCAAATTATTGATTCAAGTTGATACTCGATTATAAGTGGACTATTCTGAATGTGACAGACGACAAAATTGCTGCACATGTTTTGGAGTCCATTCTTGTGACAATAGATGATCGAAGGATCAATTTCAAAAATATAGTCTCTGCCTTTATGACAGAAGATAGTCACTAAAAAAATATTACACTATTTTATACTATTTATTTAAGCAAATTAGATGCCCTTGATTTGTGAATTCAAGATGAGTCATGAATTAATATTCACGAAATATTATATCTTGGAATTGCAAGTAGTGTGGACATCATATTTGATAGGTGATGAAATCACTGCTATTATCAAGTGTGGATTGTTATGATATAGTCTCTATCATCATGTACTAGTGAGTGAACACATCGAAAGGTAGTCACTAGAATGATGTAGACCTTAAAATAGAGGACGAGGACTTGTTGCTATAGCTGGCATGATTGCACTAGATGTCTTAGACTCCACTGTCTTATGTGTTACACTAGCAGGTAATCACCATGTTGGTATAGGCCTTATTTAATTCATATTCAAAATTAGGTATGATACATCACTATGTGATAGTGTACACACCACAGTAGTATTGTGATACTACCTTATGTATGCCAATATGAAATATGAATCAAGATAATTACCGAAATAAAAGGTGGAAACCTTTGACCATTCCAAATTTTAATATTTGGTATGATATGCCAATTTCCTTACATGAGCAAATTATGTATAGATTTAATTTACTGTGGTAAACTAAGTGGCATGTGGTGTTGTAAGTAGCAAAATATTAAAATTAAGATGTTTCTTGCATGTATTAAGGTATAAACAATGTAATTGTTTTAGTGGTATTCCTGCAGGAAGTAATGACTTGATAGTCAAATTTTATACAATTGTTATTGTATAGAATGTTTTGGATATACACTTTGTAGGTAATCATCATGAGATGTAGATCTCCTAGTGATGGACAAATAAATTGCTGCCTAAAGGCCTGGTCTCAGGGCAAATAAATTCTTATAGAACTTGTTACAATTCTATATAATTTATTGCAGCCAGTGCCTAGGTCTCCATCACCTTGTATTATACCTTAATTTTATTTTTTTATTTTGCTTATACTACTTGATGTAGTATAATATTTAAGTGACATGTAGTAAATATATTAAATAAATGACACATGAAAAGATTGTTCTAAAATAATATTTGCATAACCATGTGAATCTGTGGATCACATAATGTACAATTACTGCAGTAATCATAGTACATTGGTGCTAAACTTGATAGTCTAGATAGCTATTTACAAGAAATATGCAAATGCTACATAGTTTGAGGACCAAAATAGAACAATCCAGGGACTTATTTATAAACATGTAGAGCTGAAATTCTAAAACATGTAAATATGGGTAAGTTCGAAAGCCTTATTGTGAATTTGTGGAGGGAAAGCGGCTGGGCGATCTGGCCTGGTTGGCCCGGTCGCGGCACATGGCGGGCCCGTGTTGGCTTGGCCCTGCCAGCCTGCAGGCGGCTCGGCTCGGCTCAGTTGGGCTGGCGGCCCAGCTGGGCCGGCGGCCTTGCGGCCCACTGTGGCCCATGCGGCCGAGGCCCGCATAAAAGGGGTGGGGGGTGGAGGGGACGGTTAGATTTTCACCAGATACGTTTGCCCGCCCCCAGAGCCGCCGCCGCCGCTCGGTGTTGTTGCCGTCGCCGGCGTGCGACGGCGCCGCCGCTTGGAGCCGCCGCCGGACGAAGCCCGCCACCGGATCCATGCCTCCGCCTCCCTCCCCCTCTTCTCCTCTTCCTGCGTTCCCGCCTTTCCCCGAGCGCCGGGTTGCACCAGCCGCCGGCCATGGCTGGCCCTCCGGTGAAGCCTAACGGGGTTGTGCTCCAGGAGCCGCGCCGGATGCCAGGGCGGCGGTCCACGGCCGTGACGCGGCCAAGTAGGTGAGCGAGGATGGCCACCAGTGATGAGGCGGTTGCCGACGGCGCCGCCGCTTGTGCCAGAGTTGCGGTGGTGGTGACGGCCGTCGAGGTTGGGGAAGCGGGCGCCGCCAAGGCTGAAGGTACGTTCATCGAGAAATCCGTTGATGCGGTTGCTGTGCCGGGGCCGGAGGTGCAGGTGTTTTCCCGCTGGCTTGCGACTGCCGCTGATGCGTTGCCGTGGGAAAATCCGGCGTTGCCACGGTCCTTTCGGCGTCGTGGTCCTTCTTTGATCATGCTGTAGCATGCCACGGGTTACGGAGAGACTTTGCTCGTGCAGATTGGATGTGCTGCAGCCGTAAAGGATTTTCGGCATCCCATTAAAGAACAGGTATGCTTGCATAGAAGGTGCCGCCGCTGCAGGAAGTTTCGAAGGCTGCGTATCCATGAAATTGGAGGTAAGGTAAAGAAGGACAGGGATCCGGTGCGGTACTGCACCTGCAGTGGAGGCCGCTGACACATGGGCCCCAGCACCTGCAGTGGAGGCCGCTGACACGTGGGCCTGCAGGGCTGTGGGCCCACGTGTCAGCGGCCTCCACTGCAGGTGCAGTACCGCACCTGATCTGTGTCAATCTGTGTCAGGTAAAGAACATCACGATTACTTACGATTTTGATGCCTTCGACCCATTTTCTTTGTTGCTTTCTCTTTCTACAACTAGTAGGGATGCACGTGCCACAGGTACGTGTTAAAAAGAACACAAAATTAAAGACATGATTTTAAAAGAAACAAAGTATGCTATTGCTCCATTCAGCTCGAACTCACTCAAATATAAAGGACAGCTCATATGAAGTACATAAAGACTTGTTCTAAAACTTCTTTTGTAACTTTTGGCTTCGGGAGGCTTGAATCGTGGAATATGCAATCATACAAGTACATTGGGGAATAACTATCAGGGATACCTTGGAACTCTGGAATTGGTTTACTGGAGATTGTTTTGAGATGTTCCATTCGTGTGGCGAAGTCAAGTTTGATGCTCTCATGGATCATATAGTCAGTACGTATAGCGTTTCTAATCTCTGAAAAAGCAAGTTATACACAGTATGAAGGTTAGCACGGAATAAAGTAACATAAATATAACTCATAAGAATAGTGTTTTCAAAATCTCTGAGTACTTATTTGAAAGTACTAAAAGTACTACAGAGTCTACTCCATAATAAGAGTAGTGATTTCAAAATCTCTGAGTACTTATTTGAAAGTACTACAGAGTCTACTCCACAAGGCGGGTAGTAACTTCAAACCTCTGAGTACTTATTTGAAAGTACTACAGTGTCTACTGCACAAGGCGAGTAGTAACTTCAAATCTCTGAGTACTCATTTGAAAGTACTACAGTCTACTGCACAAGGCCATTAGTAACTTCAAATCTTTGAGTACTTATTTGAAAGTACTACAGAGTCTACTCCACAAGGCGAGTAGTGATTTCAAATCTCTGAGTACTTATTTTAAAGTACTCTAGAGTCTACTCCACAGTATGAGTAGTGATCTTCAAGTACCAGTTATCAAGTGCTTTGAAGTATAACTCGCCAAATGAGTACAACTTGCCGGGGGCTTCCTGAATACACTGCAAGAGTAGTTTGGATGACTTTTCGGGCGCCTCATGATCAATGGAATTCATCAATGTGAAGTCCATCCGAGTAGTACCTACTTGTCTTTCTCCATCAACGACGCTAGTTGTCTTTCTCCATCAGGCTTACCAAGTTGTCTTTCTCCAGCATATTTTAGTCGCCAAGTACCAATGATGGGGTTTCGACTACATTTGCACCTGACTCCTGTTTCTGGGGAGATCGCGGCATGACAAGTCAACCACGACCTCCTCTGTTTCGCTACTCTATTGATGGTGGCTATTTTGACTACATACTACTCGATGCATCCCGGTGGCTCCTATGCTCGGGGGCTGGGTACAAGAAAACCACTCGGATGAAGATCTCCAAGATGATTCGATGTGACTACTAATTCTGGGTGCAAATTACCACAGGGACACATGGATTCTCTCCAGACAGAGTCGTACCAGGCGTGAAGAACAAGAGTAGAGTACTGCAAGGACTCTTCTCGATATGGAAATTAGTCGTATGACTTGTAAACTACTCGGATTGCCTTGAAAAGCACTCTCCGAGTAGTAATTGGTTAGGATTCTACTCGAAACCAACCTTTTTAACCCTGTGGACCCTCAACCTGATTCTTCGATTCAACTTAAGGCTCGGGGGCTACTCCATATGGAGTGCGATTCTTATCGCACACCGTATAATATTTTGAAGACTACTGATTTAATCAGAATAAACGGGGCTTAAGCACCTCATGGCCTCGTGACAACCAAGACCTGTCCAAGACTGATCAAGAACTCGAAAAAGCACTCGATTGGCTTGGCAAGCACTCGGTTGATGATACTCGATGAAGCGCTTGAGGGCTTGTTGGAGGTACGACCATGGGCCCACAGGGACACATGGATTCTCTCCAGACAGAGTCGTACCAGGCGTGAAGAACAAGAGTAGAGTACTGCAAGGACTCTTCTCGATATGGAAATTAGTCGTATGACTTGTAAACTACTCGGATTGCCTTGGAAAGCACTCGGTTTGCCTTTAGATCGCATATTAAAATTATTAATAGCATCTCATATCAAAAACTATATATTCATACATCGAAAGCTTGGGCCTCCGGCGGAAACAGAAGGAAATTTTTGTATAATTAAATCTTAAACAATCAGCAACATATATAAAGAAAATATTCACGATACATGTATCCATGAGCAACTCGGCACCGCAGCCAGCTTTTTGATGACGGGGAGGCCGAGAAGGTTGCTCTCCTCGTCGCCGGTGTCATGGAGCAACGACGCCACGCACTCGACGGCACCGGACACCGTCACAACGCGGAGCACGTTCCGCTTCTACCTGGCGAGCTTGTACACGACGAGCGTCGTGGCCACCCTTGCGCCGCGCTCGACGCCGACGCCCTTGCAAAGAAATATGAACTCTGAATAGCTGATGAGAATGAAGGGAGAGATTGTGTGCTTTGAGAATAAGGAGGGGCGCCTTATATAGGGGGCAGGAGGGCTAAGGAGATGAACCTGGACGCCCACGACTATGGTAAGTAATCGATTCCCTGATTGACTCCCACAACTATGGTAAGTAATCAAGTATTAAAAGGAAGGAGTCAACGAATAGAAAGGACAGCTAAACCGGCGCCTTGATTGCATTACCATACAAAGAACGCGATTAAAAGGAAAGTAAGGCAGTGGGTATACAAAAATGCCAAGGTGAGAAAAAATAGGGGGCGGGATGGCGTCGATGCGCAAAAGAACATCTGGAGGACGACCAAACGCGTCTACCCCCGGTCGTCCGGGGCCACCATTTGGCTCTGAATTGTGGGTCCTCTGTGAGGTATAGGAGGGTAATCTTTTGGGTGAGAAATCGTTTCAATCGTGACAATCTTTATAGTATGATTCTCGGTGTTTGACGGAGACGTTGGTGAGAGGCTGACGCCTATGATGTTGCAGGGAGCGCCAACACGCTGCAACGCCGGCGACGACGTTCCCATGGTCGCCGATGGCTACCAGACGGAGGCAATTCGACATGCGTGCCTTTCCTGTGTTGTCGCCGACAGCAACAATTCCGTTCTCTCGCGCTCAGAGGAGAGACAGTGCTGATAACGTGTTAGACGTACGTGTTAGAGAACAAAAGTGCAAGAGACAATGGAATGGATGGAATAGAATGGATTGATCTCATTGATGTACACTGTTAAATATATATACAGGCCCAAAGGGCATGGTGGGTGCCTGTTCGCGAAGGACACACCCCTTCCCGAATTGGCCCCTTCGGTGGGGAGGTTGCTTTATCCTTAAGCAACCACTAATGATGTCATTAACAACTAATTACAATAATTGATCACTAATTATATTTCTTAACACCCCTTCGGTGGGGAGGTTGCTTTATCCTTAAGCAACCACTAATGATATCATTAACAGGTAATTAACTAATTACAATAATTGATCACTAATTATATTTTTTAACAGATATAATATAATTTACTTCTATAGAGTGCTTTCTCAAAAGACAAGGAGTGAATCTTATCATATTTTTCCGTATATGATTAATTGGTCAATACTAAGCCACTTTTAGTTTCGTGTTTCAGACTGGTTAATTTTTCTCTATTGCAAAAACGCAAATTCAACTTTCTATTGAGAGATTGCATGAATAATAATTGTTTGCCATTGTAAATTTATTTGTTTTACAGTCTTCTTTTGTAACAAATATGTGATCGTACAAGATGTAAAGTTGTGGCAGATGCTACACAAGTGGTCGTTAATTCCTAAGCAGCTGATGTGAAAGTATCAGTGCTAAAAATATGGTCGTCAATGCCCTATTGTATCCAGTAAAATGTTAACAACAACAATATAAATGTGGTCGTTATGACAAGTGGTCATTATATTATTGATGCCTCATATAGGTGGCATAATAATATTAATGATGAAAAAATGGTCGTCGTTACTAAAAATATGGTTGTTCATGCTAAATATCATCCCGATAGAAGGTTATATGCATATGGTATTACTAAAATTTTCTTGCATTATTTAAAACTCCATGCTATGCTCATAGAATCTCTGATATTTTTCTATGGAATCATACCTGAATTTTGTTCTAATTTTTGCAGTGATGTGGTGCCTGCAGTTGTGAGCAAGTGCCTGAGTAGAAAGTTTGGTGGTCCTTTCATAATATTCTTGACTTCTTGTATGTTTAGACTTATGAAATAACTGCATAATCATTGCTAAATTAGCTATTCTATAATATAAACCATGTGTAATTGTGACTTTGGACACACATGATCCATGGATCTTTAATATCTATTATTTTGATTTGTTTTACATATAATACCATGCAGTCTGGCTTCCGATAAATGTGAAGGGTACGTGAAGCTGTGAGTAGTAGCATGCATGATGCACAGCGCCTTAATTTGGTTTTCTCTCAGATGCATATGGCCCCATGCCAGTATCATGGATCCAAATTTTTCTTGTACTGAGATATGTTGAAATGGAAAATGCTATCAAAGCAAAGCTCCATTTGTTAACATGAGCAATGCGTGCACGGCGATGGAGCGGTGGATGCGGAACAGTATGTCGGGCAAGGCTGGCCTACGACTTGGCGGCCGCCGGTAAGTTCATGCCACGTACGTGTTCTAATGTCCAGGAAGAATTCTATTGAGCAGAAGAGATTGTTGTTAGCATGAATATGTTTAGGTGATTCAATCATTATATTGTTGGTCATGGTTCAACGGATTGGCTCTAATTTTATCTCTTTTTTTTTGTTTTTTTTTTTTTTTTGAGAAGAGTATCTCTTGCTGGTTAGGAGCTACGTTACACGGATACGTGCAGGAGGGTGCTGTATGCGTATCGGATACGTATCCGATACGGATACGCGAGGGATACGCCTTAGATACGTACCATTAAGTATCTGAAATAAAAATAAAAAGGAAAAAAAAGGGATACGTCCATGGGTACGTATCCAGACTAATTTCGAGATACGGCTTGCGCCGCTGCATGCTTGCCGCCCCCAAGCTGTTGTCGCGCATGGCCTACCGCTGCCATGCGCGAGGCCCTGTCGGCCGTAAAGCTTGAGCTTGCTTGCCTGTTTGGAGCTCCGGCCGCGCCATCGGTCCCGCCCGCGTGCGTCCGCATCCTTGGCCTGGGCGAGCGTCTGCCTACAGCGAGAGGCAAGAGAGCGGACGGAGGATGGAGAGAAGGAAGACAGAGAGACCAGCGAAAAGAAACAGGAGAGGAGATAGTCAACGGATAGAGAGATGAGGATGACTGGATCTCGAGTTCTGGACGCTGATTCTATCCCCTCGTCCCGTGAAATATCAAAGTCATTTTATGGTTTGACCACCAAGAGAGACATAAATCACGCAAAGGTCCTTTAGGAAGACAAAACGCATACAAAGTAAAGTAAAAAAATTACATTACAGTCGTAATAGCATTATAAATTGTTACTTTATTGATGCACAAAACATAAAATACTATGTTATTTGCTAATGTTAAACATCTACTTGTTATTGTAAAATTTATTTATATTATTATTTATTATATTAAAAATAATGTTTTTTGAGAAAATGCCGTATCCACGTATCCGTATCCGCCCGATACTGATACACGTATCCGTACCCGTGCAGCATAGGTTAGGAGGTCACCGATGCATTAATATTGCGATTGTTTCGAGATTTTGATTATTAAAATAAAAATAAGCAGGGGAAAAATTGAAGTCACATGAATAAGTTTAGGATAAAAAAGCCAATAAAATATTTTCTTTGGTGAAAAGGCGTATTGCCCTACATGCATGATTAGCTTATTATATGTTATTTTTTTACGTCATACGTGTTGTAACAGAGCACGTGCTTGCTGGGCGGTATCAAGCCAAGCAAGACGGGGGACTGTGTGCTGTGTGCATCGTCCACTGTACTCGTACGTCGTCCTTTTGTCCTCTGCCTGAGATATCTCCGGCTATAGCCTTTATATAAAATAAATTAAATAAGCATAAGCTTCGTTCCTCCCCTGTGGAGATCGAGGGTCAAGCGCACGAAAACGACTGCGCATGCATTCTTTGTCCTACCTAGATATCTCCCGATTGGATTGCAGCTGCGTGTTTTGGAGATTATCCTAATTATATCATGATTTTTGCTGCCGTTGGCCTTTGGACACCGAGGAAGGGAGAGTACCAGTAGTTCCAGTTCAAAGTCATCAGTGTTCAACTTCCCTTAGTTGGTGTTCATTCTTTGCAGATATCAGAGGGTTGCTTGGCAAATATTGCCCTCATAGAGTCTGTATACAACAATTACTGAGGTTATAAACATGAAAAGATTAGTAAGAAAAGCTTTCTCCATATTTTTCTTACTAATTCTTTTTCTTTCTTTGTATCTTTTTAGGCCGTGAGAAATGGATCACTTGCATAATTTTTCTAGATAAGGGGGGCTTGAGCCCCCCTACAGATGCGGTAAAAGCCCAAAGCTCAACTGGTCCTTTTGTTTAGCCCCTTCTAATTATTTTTCCTGGTTTCGTCCCTGTGCTTGAGATATCTGCCCGGCCTGTGCGAAAATCTAAGATATGGCACGTGTCGAGATGGATCGGCAGGCAGGCCGGACGCGGCGTGTTGACGGACGCCAGTGGCGGGCGTCCCGACGGCCTATATAAAACCAGCTCCTTGTTTCTCGACAAGGCCATCATCTCGGTCGTGCCCGTGTGCCATGTGTAAAGGTCGAGAGACACCCTGCCACCGCGGCTCCATCTTCGCCTCTATGGCACTGCTTGTACTCACGCTCGCCGCCTCCGCTGTCTTGTACATCACCCCCCACGCCTCGAAGCCTGCTGCCTCCTTCCACCAACACCGGAAGCTCGGCGCTAGCTCATCGTTGTCGTCGCCTCCACCCCTGCCTCCTCCACCTCCAGCTCCGACGAACAGGTGGGCCGCGTCTGAGTGCCTGGTGCTCATCACGGTCGCCGCGGTGGTGGCCGTGGCAGTGCTCATCGCCGTCGGCTCGGCTGCCTAATCCTCGTGGCTGCATAAGCGCCACCGTGGCGACGACGCGGCTCATTCCGACCAGCCTTCTGATTCGCCGCCGTTCACGCCGCCTAGGATGAGGAGAAATCGCGCTGCTCGTGGTGCCTCGACGACAAGCTCGTCGGAGCAGTCCTCGCTGACACCGCTGAGGACGAGGCGGACCCGGGCCCATGCTGTCACCATCCTCCACCAGTGTACCACCTTCCCCCGGGTCCATCATCGTCGGGACCAAGCGTGTCGTACGCTCTCCCTCCTGGGGCGATCCCCATCCTGGGGGCATACGCCCCAGGATCACGCACAAAGATGGATTCATGGGCGCTGGCTCAAGGGCCGTGAGCAGGAGGAGGAGGAGGAGGAGAAGAAGAAGATGATGATGATGAAGAAGAAATCGAGCTTTGTCGTCGGGGAAATAAAATTAGGTCAGCATTATAACAATACGAAGAGGCGAGGGGACTAAAAGTAGGGAATCAAATAAAAAACAAAAAAAGATAAAAAGACAAAAACACAAAGAAAGAGAAAAATAGAAAAAAGAGAGAATTACAAAAGGAGAAAAATACAAAAAGAGAAAAACAAAAAACAAAAACATTGTATAGTACATTACTACTATTTCACCTGTACTGTAATGATAGAGAAGGGTTTGTAGTACCACTACAAAAAGAGAAAAAAAAACATTGTACTACCCTACTACTATTTTTGTAAGTCCTATTATAAATAAATGAATAAATAGTATATATATTATATATATTTCTCTGTGCACACGTCTCTTCCCTGTCTCTCTGTTCGCCTCTTCCTGGTGAGCAGCACTGCAGCAAAGAAACCCTTCTCTGTTTTTTTTTTTGTTTTTTTTTTTTTGAAGTACTTATCGTACTACTCCCTTTTGTTCATGTGAGATGCACACCTCGTCCTTCTTGGGGGGCTTTGCACTCGGATAAATATGACTCGATCTCGTCATGGCCGCTGCCGTCATCAGGGCAATATGTAATGTGCGATCAAAATAGCTACACTGCTTGATATCGTACCTTTAACGCTACACACATCCGTTACACGGAAGCGGTCAAGATCTGAATAAAAGCTCACAACTTACAAAAACCATGCTACATATATTGTCTGACCAAAATACTTATAAACTAGTGTCTCCGGCAGGAGGACACTACTAGAGAAAACTTTTTTAAGGACGGATTAAAAGCTATTTGTAGGGGCGGGGCCTGCTTTTCACAGGTACAAAATAGCTATTTGCAAGGGCTAACTAGCAACCCGACTTTGGAAACCATCTCCTGGGGCGGGCATGAGCCGCCCCTGGAAACCCCATTTGTAGGGCCGGGGTGTTTGGGTGACCCACTCCTACAAATGGCATTTGCAGGGGCGGATTACCGTGTCACCCTTCCCTAGTAACTGATTTTAAAAACAAAAAAAAGAAAAAAAAATTGGCAACGCCGCCTGCTCCGCTCCGCTGCGCCTCGCCGACCCCCACTGCGCCCGCCCAGCGCAGCTACCCCTGTCACTGGGGCTGCGCCGACCGTCCCGATCATAGCCAGCCAGCTCCGACTGAGGATGCCACCGCCAGCCTTGCCTCCACGGTCCCCTGGCCACGTTGCCCGCTCGCTCTGCAGTCCTGCGCCGCCGCACCTCGCTCGCCCCGTCGGGAAGCGCCCATCCCGCCATGTTGGTCCCTGCTGCGCCCCTGGCCGCTCCGCGCAACCGTAGCCGTGTGCCCTATGGTGGGCTGCTAGCCATTGCGATGCCGTAGGCCCCTAGCCCGCCACGCTACCTCTGATCGTTGTGCCCCACGCCATCGAGAGGCTGGCTTGCGCCCCCAAAATGCTGAGCCCCCTTGTTGTAGCCCGCGATGTCGGGGGTAGTCATGCCCCGTGCGCCTGCAGAGCCGCCCGCCGTCGTGGGAGGTGAGGCTGGCCGCACCTGCCATCGATGAGGCTGCGCTCCGTTTCCGACGCTGAGCTTGGGTTGCGCACCGTCAAGAAGAGAGAGAGGGAGAGAAGAGAGAGAGCGCGAGAGAGAGCGCGCGCGTGAAAGAGAGGTGGTGACCGTGGTGATAGTGAGAGGGACCAAGGTAGGAAAAAGTTCAGCCAATAGGAAGACAACATTTCTTGGAAGTGGATAGATGACGTGGCCAATCATGTGTTTCCTTCGTGGACTAATAATGCATTTTGGAATAGGTAAACGAGCCCAGATGAAAAAGTTGTTAAGTACAAAGTTCTTCTGTTTTTTTTTCAACCGAGATCATATAAAAAATTGTTTCTAAATGTTTTCCCCTTTCTCCTTCAAACTGTAAAAACACACACACATATATATATGTACACACACATACACACATACATACATAAGGTTACTATGCCATTTATATACACTAAAATATCAAATCAAGTTAAGGAACTCTCAAATCTTACCAACATCATAAGTATTGATTAGATTTTGCACCATCCCTAATCCAACAAAACAGCCAACCGTAATAATGGAGATCCTTAGATACAAAAAAAGAACGAAGATTACAAACCGTAATAATGTCCGCGAAGCCTGGTTCCCCAGCCGGTACTAACGTGTGCTCCTGGCCCCACCTCTTAACAGGGCAGATGGTAGGTTACTATCGGCTGGTATCCCTAACCGGTAGTAACTTGGCTGCGTCAATATAGTGGCAGCCGGTAACGGCACAAAACTTTGACATTTAGTGCCGCCTAGTGTCACTAGCCGGCACTAAGCTGCCCAACGTATATAAGCCCTTCTTCCTCCCCGAGCCCGAGCCATCCATTCGAACCGAGCACGGGCTCTCCTCTGTCCCATGGCGTGTTAGAGGGGAAGTGCTTCCCATTTCTTTCAAAATTTGTAGGGATTTCACTCATCTAAGTGCGTCAAAGGTTAGCAACTTTATCCTCTCTTCTTTCACGGTGTTTATTTCTCATTTCATGGTTTCTAGATAGATAAAATAGTGATTTTAAGATAAGGGGAATGAGCATATATTTTTTCATTTGTATATTAATTTAAGATATGTACAATCAGTTAGTTGATATTTAGCGAAGGTTTAGTAGATAATTTGTATAGCCACGTTTAGAATTATTTTATAGGGATATGTGTATATATTATTATTCTAATTTTTTGTTTCCGATGCCACATAGGATAATCCGATCCTATGCCTTCACTTCTTCGTGTCTTGCAACGTCTCTGTAACTCATGATATTTTCTTTCAAAGCTTCGATTGATGCATTGATCGGATCTTCCGGTCACACACAACAACAATCACTTGGAATGGTCATATGATCACCCAATAGTCCGATCCATTGAAAATGGCTTTGATTGGATCAATAGGTCATTTGATTTGGTACATCTTTGTAAGGATCGGAACAATATCCTATCATCCATATTTTGAATGGATCGCAGTCACCATAAAGTTCGTCTCTGGGTTTTGGTCATAACTCACAACTCCGAACTCAGATTTTAGCGATCTTGTACTTGTTGGAAAGCTTATGAAATTTTCTACACGATTGCCAAAACGGGCCCAGACCATTAGATTAAGTTTTGATTCACTTTTTGCGACCGGATGATTCAAACATTCTGTGAAGGATCGGATATAAAGGTTTGGGATCAGATATAAAGGTCCATACGATTTCAGCACTTGGTATTTTGAGCGTAACTTTCTATTCCGGAGTCCGATTTTGATGATCTTAAACTCTATGAAAATCTTATGAGATGATTCACAAGATTATCCAGTAATCCACCCCATTTGACCAAAATATAAATATTTATGAGACAAGTCTAATTCATTTCTCTCTTTGTCCTTACTTCTTTGTGTTGCATTCTTGGGACTTATGAAAGCCTACAAATCACATGCTTGATAAACCATTAGCCCCAATGACTATGTTGTCACTCAATCACCAAAATCACGATAACATGGCTAATGAGATTGCAATAAAGAATCAGGCCACAAACAAGCAAGGGAATGGGAACATATCAATTAAACACAAACAAGCGAGCTATGCTTAGTGAGCAGTCTGCTAACAGCAAGGAGGGGGACATGAAGATGCAAAACAAAGTACTCCCTCCGTCCCAAAAAACAAGTCATTTTAGGATTCAAAATTTGTCTCAAAAAACAAGTCGTTTTACCCGATTTGGCAAGTTTGCATGTGCATGTAGGCATGCAACAGTCGGTTAGCACCAAATCTGGCTAAAAGATAGGGACAATCAAGGTCATTTTATATTTTGTTAATCTGTCTTAAAATATCTAGAATGACTTGTTTTTTGGGACAGAGGGAGTACAGAATAAAAAAAAGTTGGCATAGCGGCCGGCGGTGATACACCTGATTTGGGTGGCCTCCTTGACACCATGGTGGGGGTAGGTGTGGCAGCTAATGGCACATCCGATGGAAGCACTGAACTCGGTAGCAAGATTGTGATGGCAGCACTATCGCCGGGCAGTGATGGACAGCTCACGCCATTCCGCCGTAGCATCAGAACAGCAGGAGATGCGGACGTCGACTCTGTCGAGAAGGCCGGGATTAGAGCAGCTATCAAGAACCTTGAGGAACCTCAAGGTACGTGAGCCATGTGTTGGGCAATTTGGATATCTAGAAATGATGTGATATTTGACAAGGGATTAGTGTCTTCCTATTGAAGGTGGACGATCGCCCTGCAGCAAGCTCGTATGGGTTGCAAGATGCTTGAGTCCGTGGCCATGGAGATCTTTGTCGTTCATGGTTGGCGTTTTAGAAATAGAATTACCTTTTAATCCTTTCTTATAAAGATCTGGCGGGGCTCGTAGACGTCCCGTGGGATCCTGTCTCTTTGGTAGACTGATCTTCCTTCAGGCGTGGCGTAGATCACGAGGTCGTGTTCGCCATCGTCTTGTAGTGACTCCTCGTCCGAGTCCGAGTGGCATTCGGGGACCGCTTGGCTCAGAGAGTTGGCGTGTCCTGCCATGACTCGGACTGGAACGTCCCTCTCCGAGTCCATAAAGGACTCGAACTGGCTCCGTAACGCCTCACAATATGCGTGGGTCGAATTACGGAGTCCAAACGGGAATTGGGGTGGGAGGGTTGTCTTCTTCTCCGCAGTCGTAGTCGACTCAGACTCTTGCCCGCGGATGAGGTCCGCGAGCGTGATCTCGCCGAGTTGTTCGGCCAAATCTTCCACCATGGGCGCTTGCTCCTGCTTCAACTCGACGGGCGTCTCGTAGTAGCTGTAGAAGCCACCCGAGCCGTCGGCGACGTAGACCCATGAGCCGAAGTGGAACGTTGTGCCCTCCTGAGGCGCTTCAGCTTGAATGTAGGTCACCATTGCGTTCTCCACGGGATCTTCGAGGAAAACCCCTACCTGGCGCGCCAGATGTCGGTGTTCTACCGTCGATCCTACCGAGGGGTATCCCGAGGTAGTAGAGTTTTAGGTGGGTTTCGCCGAGATCAGGAACGCAAAGGCAAAGAGACTCAGGATTTTAGACAGGTTCGGGCCGCTTAGAAGGCGTAATACCCTACGTCCTGTGTGGTGATTGGTATTGATGAGATCGTTCTGTTTGGAGAGGGTCCCTGCCCAGCCTTATATACACGGCGGGCAGGGTTACGAGGTAGGTTTCGGATAGAATCCTAACCAATTACTACTCGGAGATTACTCTACAAGGCAATCCGAGTAGTTTACAAGTCATACGACTGGTTTCCAAATCGAGAAGAGTCCTTGCAGTACTCTACTCGAGTTCTTCACGCCTGGTACGACTCTGTCTGGAGACAATCCATGCGCCCTGTGGGCCCATGGTCGTACCTCCAACAACGTCAAAGTGTTTCATTTATAGTTAGAATTTCTAGCAATTTATTTTCTTAGTTTCATGGCTTATCTGTGATATAAGCATGTAATAATAAACGGATATATGCATTGATTGATGCAGCGGCTGGGATATTAATATATATTCCTTTTTTCTAAAAAAATGTTTTGCCTTACTCTTTATAATAAAAAAAGATGACGGTTTGCCTTGTAATTATTTTAAATTAGAGGGACTAATAATAATATATAGTAATACGTACAAAGCTCGCAACTGTTCTTGTGGCGGCAGCAGCAGCTTGCTGCCCACGGGCGGTTAGCCGGTTACCACCTGCTGCAACCTGCAAATTAAATGATCCGGCGTCGTACGTGGTCGGCGCCTAAAAGGCTTGTTCCACTTCCACTCATTGCTAAAGACACCACAGAACGGATCGATCGGCACGGGTAGCCCTGCCGACTGCCGCAGATCCACCCTAGTGATTTGGATGATTGAATTGCTCGGGGGACAGCTAGGCGACACGACACTGATCGAAATGGAACGGGGAACGCCTCCATCGACCATCGATCTTCTCTATGCCCAGGACACCTACGGATATTTCGCCCGCCACGTCTCCCGGGCATCCATCTCATCTCTGGAGTCGTTACGAAGCATAGTGATTCCAACATTTCTGTAAAAAATGACACATGTGTTGGGGTTTGGGTGGAAATTAAAAGACGAAACGATACAACACATTTTATTTTATTTTTATTTTTTATAGGAAGAAGCAGATTGAGTGCGTGCTCTCGTCACTCAAATTCTCTAAAAACTTGTACGCAGAGAGGCCCTATATTCCTTTGGCAATTCCCTTGCACGTTGCGATAGATATGACTATATGAGTGGTGTGAGCATATGAGTGGTGAGCCATAAGCTTTTGACCCAAGGGAATTGACGATTGAGCGAAGCGACGCCCCTCACACTTTATTTGGTGGTGCGCTTCAATTAGCTTAGGACCATGGTTTTTAAAGCGGTAAGGCGAGGCGAGGCGACGCGCCACCGCTCAGTCGCCTAGGCGAGTAAGGCGCAAGGCGAGGCGACGCCTTATGTATTTCCATTAGTACCAGCGTGCAGGTATATACATACCTAGTTGCTGCCATTTGTTGTGACCATTACAATAATCTGAGAAAGGCCAAAGGCACACCAACAATAGCACAGAGCACAAGCTTAGTAAGCGGCAATAGCACACTAGCACTTTGGCATAAATAATTCCATAAACAAAACACTTTAGCACTGAATCAGAATGATTAGCATATAAAATAGAGCATTTAACGTCCTAATTTATGCTCACAATACTAAACTACCAGAGCAATCAACTTTGTGAGGAACAGACAAATAAATAACTCTTGTGCTAGTCCGGCGGAGAGGCGGGCAGATTTAGCGGCCAGCAGCCAACGGACAGGCAGACGGACGCCTTATACGTGCATCGCAAGGCGATGCAGACGCCCAGCATTTTTTAGCGCTCGGACGCCTAGGCGTCGCTTAAGCGACGCTTTAAAAAGCATGCTTAGGACTAAGTCCATGACACGTGAACCAGAGTGCTGGCAGAATGTAGCGTGCGGAAAAACATTTTTTATTCATCTGTTGTCAAAGAATTTGCCGAGACTAAGCTTTTTTATGTGTGTAAGGAAAACAATCCTCCCTTCATAGCTAGAGAGTAGACTGTGTTAGGTGTTTGTAACATATACAAAAGGCTCAAAGGCAGACACGAAAGTACATATCGATCATACTCTATTAAACGCGCTGATTTGTGTGAACATTTTTTTTTGTTACGTTCAAGTAAATCGGCAAGACCCGCCGTTTAAATTAGAGTAGTAAATGTAGTAAATTCAAACCCAGCAGCCAACGGACAGGCAGATTTAGCGGGCAGATTTTTTTTGTTACGTTCAACAGTGTCATTTTCGTTCTGTGCCCAGTTGAGCAGTAATCTAGCAATGCAAGAGTGATCATGAGGATTGAGGAAACCATATATCCACCGGACTGGTATCACAAATTTCTTGTTTTGTTGTCTCTATCTCTTTTAGCTATGTCAGTTTGCATTGTGAGAAAATATCTCTAATTATAGATTTATTAAGCCTAGCCGCGTTTGTTCCAAGTCAGAATTTTAACTTTAATCTATATAATTTTTCATGTAGAAAACTAATTTTGAGTAATAACGCCTTTTCATTGAAAATATTATGCTTTCAGAAATATTTTTAGTGAGATTAGATAAATATTATTTACGATGAATCAATGCATATTTACTATTAGAGCAAATACTTCAACAGATATTTATTAAGTCAAAAAAAGAAAAGGAGAAATCATAGATAAATTTGGAGACGAGTGTGGACCAAGCCCGTGTTTAGTTGATGAAAGGTTTTCGTGAAAAGATTTCGGGTTTTGATTTTACCGATTTAAGAGTAGTAAATGTAGACGAAAAAGGTGGAAAGTTATATGGATAGGTTGGAAATCTCGAGACGAATCTAACGATGGTAATTAGAGGGTAATTAATCCATAATTAGCGGATGGTTACTGTAGCAGTACTGTTGCAAATCATGGATTAAGTAGGCTCATTAGATTCATCTCGCGATTTACAGTCTATCCATGTAACTTTTCACCTTTTTCATCTACATTTAATACTCCATGCATAAAAGATTCTCCTTTGATGTGATGGTTGAAAAGATTTCGGGTGGGAACTAAACATGGGCCAAGCCCTTGTTTAGTTCCAAAATGAAATCTTTTCACCTATCACATTAAAGGAGAATCTTAGATGCATGGAGTATTAAACGTATATGAAAAAGGTGAAAAGTTATATGGATAGACTGTAAATGGTGAGACGAATCTAATGAGCCTACTTAATCCATGATTTGCAACAGTGATGTTACAGTAACCATCCGCTAATTATGGATTAATTACCCTCTAATTACCATCGTTAGATTCGTCTCGAGATTTCCAACCTATTCATATAACTTTCCACCCTTTTTGTCTACATTTACTACTTTTAAATTGGTAAAATCTAAACCCAAAATCTTTTCGAAAACTAAACACGGGCCAAGTGAACGTGCGGGAGATTCCCCTGCTCGAGGAGGATGTTACCGTAGTGGGGGCCTCGTAGCCTCGTAGGCAGCAACAGCACTATGAAAAGCCACGCGTACTACCACCCGAGTCCACGGCGAAAGAGGCCGCCGGTACACGAGACGAGACCGGTCCCGGCTGACCGTTGACGGATGTTACCGTCGTGGTGGGGCGAGCGGGCCCACAACCACAAACAAATCCTGGCTTCTTCCCGCCGACCATTCCCCACTTTGCCCTCCGTCCCGGGCCCACCGCTTTCCGCCCGGCCCGCAAGCCATTCCTCCCGTTTCCCAAGCCGCGCGGGCGCCCGATGCCCCCGTGGCTTTGGGCCCACCTGGCGGCCCCTCTTCATCACAAGCCATTAGATTAGCAGCAGCGGCGACTATTACTCGTGCGTGCTTTGCTTGCTCTATCACAGGATTCACAGTAACGCTTCCCTTCTTTCTCTGTCTCGCCTTTATAAGCGCGGCGCCTCCTGGAAGCCGCCGCTGCTGACACGGCTCCTGATTGATTTTTCCTCACTCCAGCGCCGGCCGGCACAGGGAGTCACACGCGCGCAAGAGAGCGATTTGGACACATCGCCAAGATTCGGGAGGAGCTCAGCGTCCATGGAGAATCGCAAGGAGGTATGAGCCTATCTGCTGAAATTCTCCCGTGCCACTGTTCCTACTGGGGAAAGTCGGTTTGTTTTCCATGGTTTATTTCGGAAATTCCGCGCGCGCGCGAGCCTCGATTCCGGCCGGGGCCGAGCTGAATCGCCCCCGCTGGTTACGTACCGTGCAGGAGCAGCAGGGCGCGGCGGCGGTGGGATGGATGACGGTGCCGGCGTTCGGGGAGTGGGACGTCAAGAACGGCGCCGTGCCGGACTACTCCATGGACTTCACCAAGATCCGCGAGATGCGCAAGCAGAACAAGCGGGAGCTCTCCAGGGCCAGCCTCGGCGGCGACGAGGACCTCCTCCAGGCGCAGCAGCAGCAGCAGGGCAAGGCGCAGGCGGCGGCGGCGGCGCAGCCGGCCAAGTCCTCCGCCGCCGTCGCGGCAGACGACGACCACCGCCGGCCGCTGCACGACGGCTCCCCCACGGTAACTAATTGTTCAACGATTAACTTCATTCGTACCACTAGTTACTGGGTACCCCTAGTTACTAGCCTGTTAAGTCACTGTCACGCGTGACTTTGCTTGCGATGGCGCCGTTGATTTTGGACACAGCGGTGTGTCTTTCATCTTTTTCTCAGTCACCTGAGCCAGATTCGGTTGGTCAGGATTCATTGCAGCGCTTTAGATTGGAGCAACGAATATACTCTGGACAGAAATTTAGCTCTGGGGAGATATGAATTTTCTTTCCTTTTCTTGATGAACCTTGGGACATCGTGTTGAGGCAGAACTCAAATGGTAGCAATAAATTGTCTGAGGGCAGAAGGGCGCCTAGTTTTATTCTTCTAGAACTGTGCAGTGCAGCTCTAAAAAGATTACAGACCGGTTGGGCTTGTTTTGTTAATATTCAGATAAATTATATTTACTGTGTTCGAGAAACAAATCATTTGGTAGTGCATACGAGAGGGAGCCAATAATCGAGTACCATCACATCCATAGAATTTGTTAAGCAACACACCAGCAATTTAGGAGCAACGCACCTGCCTTCTTATGCGGCCATCCAGATAGCACAGGCTACTGCATCCAATTATGCACATGCAGTGGACACTAGTAGCAGTAGTGGTATTTGTCCCAACTTGGATGAAAGGGACATGCCCATAAATTTCTTCATAGCCTCCAAATCTGCATCTGTCTAAATTGTTAGCTGTACTGATCCATGGGCCATGTCACTGTCCATTTGGAGTGGGGATAAGGTTATCTGGGGAAAATAAATTGGGTTTATGATTGTACTTGAGGGCGTACAACGTCGTCGTCCATCACTAGCAGGTTTGAGTAGCTTCAGGATGTTATTGATGCGATCGCCGATTGCATGATACACTTCTTAAGTGGGGAGGAGCATTCACTTGTGTATAGCTACAAACATCTTTTCCCTTTCTTCACTAAAATTTGTAAGATGTACTGATGTATGGGTTTACATAGTCCAGTTCACTACACGATTTAAAGATTTTGCTGAGCGATGCAATCAAGTGGCTGATTGTGCACTATTATTTTTATCTACTGCTGTCTGGGAGCCATTAGAGAGGACAATTATAGACAAAGCAAACCACTCTTAGCCACTGGAAGAAAGTGATAGGCACATCTGAATATTGTAGTGATTTGGCATTAGGACAGTGGTCTAAACATACTCATAGGTATGCTACTCCTTTATCTATGCAATTGAGTTAATCTTGCCAGTAGATGTGATGATATGATGTAATAACATGATGTGAATTTAAAAGGTTATGAGAAGTTCTCTGGAGCCTACCCCAACTTGCTTGGGACAAAAGGCTATGTTGTTGTTGTTGTTGTTGTATGAGAAGTTCTCTGGGGATTGATTTGTGAAAGAGCGTGATTAGTGCAGGTGGTTAGAGATGTCCTTTTTTAACAGGAGAAACTAGACATGGTTTAGTTGGCCTTGATTATCTACGGCCATCTTTCTTCTAGAAAAAAAGTGTGGCTTGTCACTTTCAGGTGGTGACATCTTGTTTTGTTGGTTATTGATGTGCTGCCTGATGAAGAACTGTAGCTGCAATTAACTACCCATAAAGTTTGCGCGAATGTCTTATACAGTTATTTTAGTGACTCATAGTTGGACACATTCCACGTGCCCATCATGACCGCATTTTCTAGAATCTCAGTATGACATTTTCAAAGTCTTCTTCTGAGCAAACTTTTCCTCTGGTTACCATCATGCATTCCAATCCATATGATTGACCAGCTTTACTGATTTTCCCACCATTTTTCTGCGTTGTACACCGTTGCATGTAATTGAGGCATGCTAGCAAAGATTGGCCAATAATTCCATCTGCTGCTATTTGACGCAGGGAAGAAAGAAGTTCCTCAGCTATTTCCAGTGCTGTATCAGAGCCTAAAGAATTCCAATCCCATGATGCTGCCGATGTTGCACAAATAGCTTTAGGTTTCTGTGGGTACTGTAAAGTTTGCATAATGTGTAGTTCACTCTGCAATCTTATCGCTCATGTGGGTGAGAGAAAGGATGAATTGCAAGAGAAAGTTCATTCTGTTTTTTGCAATGGTTTGCCACTTTTAGTGCAATGTGATCTGAGTATTGGATCTGAAGGTGTATGATGGCGTTTGGTTGGAGGAAAATGCCTGCACCCGTGATGATATATTGGTTGCATATTAAATGGTCCTACCTGTTATTTCTTTTCTACTAGTATAGATTTGTTTCTTTTCTGGGTACATGTATTTTGTATATATATGCTACTAGAAAGTCTCCGGAATTGGGTGGCTCTGCCTTACAAGAAACAAACTCTTTGACAAGTAAGCAGAGCAATTTCCATGTGGAAAGGTAGTGTGTGTACGTACGCCCACAGAAAAGGGACTCTGATTGGAATTCGGAATTCTGCTTACGAACTTGTGGTGAGTGTTCATCCGTTTCCTGTCTTCAGTATATTCTGCAATGTTGTTTCAGGAAACTTTTTTTTTTCAGATAGCAGTGGATAAAAGGAAGGACAGTAGTGAGTGCCAGAGGCTACCGATTCCAGCTTCGATTTGGTCTTGGAGACAGGCAGATAGCAGCTGCAGTTCTTGACGATCTTTGCAAAGCTTAATCTGATCTCCAATGCTCTTCGAGCGAGGGGCTTGGATGCAGCAGGAATTGGAATTCTAGGTGAGGGACAGGACCTGCTGCGGGTGGCGTCAGGCTAAGTCTGGGCCTAGCAAGAGGGTTGCGGTGCCCGCAGAGCCCAGGTCACGCTTCGGCCCAGCAGGAGGGAGTGGCGAGGAGACCAAACACAAGGACAACCGTTCTGGCCACACAACCCCACAAGCACCGGTTGCGGGCTTGCGGCGTCATTCAAGACAGCGAGAATGACTGCCACATGATAAGAAAAAGGATCGCGTCTGTAGAAGTAGCTTTACAAAATTTTCCCTATGCTGCCATGTGCAAAAACTCATCTGAAATTTTCTTTACATATTGCTGCAGCATATACTTCTCCATAGTTCTCTGTAAAATGAAGCGGCTTGTTTGTAACGTTGCCCTTCAATTATATTTGCCGTATCTATGGAGTAGTGATGGCATTTGAATGCATTGTTAGTACTTGATGTTCAGTTTTGTTTTATCCCTCTCCCCCCCCCCCCCCCCCCCCCCCCCCAAAAAAAAAAAGATATGGTAGGGAAATTAACTCAGGGAAACCATGGCATCCGTCATCGCACACTAAACTAAAATTCAAATAAAGGTGCAAAACTTCTGTTAAATCCAAAATGGTACATCGCAAATGTAATTTAACAGGGCAACACATCATCACACATGAGCAAACATCAAATCAGAAGGTCATCATGCATGTGTGTATCAGGTTCTGTGTTTTAATCAGGTCCTTCCTCACTATCATCTCATCAACATAGCAACTCCCATGAGGCAGGTAGATCAGCTCTTCCCCAGGAAACCAGTCTACATTGACATCAATGGCAGGCATAGTTATAGGCCACCTATTCTCGTCCTCAAATGTTCGGCCACTTTGTTGCCGCCGATGGTGGTATCTCTCGACCCACAGCTCATCGGTAGCCTTGTTCTTGGCTGCTTGCACAAACGCCTCTCTCTCAGCATCCAGCTTGGCCTTGGCACATGTCTCCTGGTCGGCAGTGGTGCCAGCTGTGATGACAACCTTCTCTTTGAGTCGGTGAAGCATGTCACTGTGTGCAAACCGGAAGTTTGCCACATCAAGTGCCAGCTCTGGATCCATGTACGCATCAAACGCACGCGATGCAAACCGAGACAGCTCGGTATCGTAGCTCCCATCAGCACTCAACTTCACCATGGCGACCACTCCGGAAGGGCGTGCCGGTGCGTGGCGACCGCGTAAGAACCGCAGCTCCGTGTCGCTAAATGCAGCACGGAAGTTGAGCACTGCTGCACATGTGCCTGGACCTAGGACGGCGAGTATGGCACGGTCATGTGCTAGAGCCGCAGCCGTCGCCGTCCCAAACTCGCCGACGTCGACTACCTGGCCATCTCTACTGACGATGTAGGCGCGCCACTTGCCATTTGGCAGCAGAGCAACGCCGCGGTACTGGACGGCGGTGGTTGGGGTCGAGGTGGGGGCAACAACAATTTCAGTGGTGGCCATGGAGCGATTTGCTTCGATGGGGTAATGGTTAGAGTTGTAGAATGTAGTATGGATTACTTATATGCAATGGAGGTTGTGTGAACAGCTAGTCTATGGCTAGTACCATAGATGTAGATTTTGAGTATTGTGGGTATCAATTTAATTAATGCAAATCTATTGCATGGCTCCATGCAAAGCAAACATTTAAAAAGGTATATGAGCTTGGATATCTTATTTTATATTCACACTTTATGCAACGTGTCAGTGACACAAGCCACGTGGTGCCCCGCCTCGCGGATTACCGGAGTCTGGAGTTGGGACCGTTAGCTAAATGTGAACAAAGCCGCTTCTAGAATTTTCCATGCAACCTAAGCCAAAGGCTTGTGCTCAGACTACCTACCATGTAGCCACAGGGGATCTAGTGGATTCCCTACGGTGTGCTAAGACCTAGAGGAGGCGCGACAATCAATTTGACCCTAAAATTTAACAAGGTGAAAACATTCAAATAGCCTATCGGTTGGTGGGCCGAATGAGCTCGCATGATAAATCAATCGGCTATGTTAATCGATGATTGCGATAAATAAAAGATATTACATGAAGCGCATAAATAAGCAACTCTCCTCGGCCTTCATGTCCGAGGAGAGGATCGACACGTTTACTTTATTGTAAATGAACTCGTTGACTAACAACAGTTGTCCCATCTTCACCACCAGACAAATCGGACCTAACCGCGACCGCGAACGATTCAAGAGTGTTAGTTGATAAGCCACGTTACAACAAAGTCCGTGCGTCGATCCTTGAGTCGATCATCCTCCAGCCCTACTGCTCGTCATAGATGCGCCAAGCCGATAACATCCTGCCCCTGTCACTGCTAATCAGATTGGATTTAACCAAGACAACGTCGGCAGCAGGGAGAGGGGAGCAACGTCACCAAACGATGGATCTTAATCAGATGCTCGGCAAGAGCATTGGAATCACTCTCAGGCCACGGACAAAACTCTATCGGCTATCATGATAGAGATAAACATGAAGAAAAAGCCTACAGATCTTAATCCGTGGAGCAGAGGTGAGTTTGGTTCTAATAACAAGCCTAAAACATACAAGGAGCAGCCCCAATAGACATGATAGAACATGGTAACTTTGATTCTAAACAAATGTAGCAAAACATGAATCTTACTAAACATGCAGAATCAATAATTATGAGCGAGAACTATCTAGAACAGAACAAGCCGATAAAACCTATTCTAATAGAATAGAGCAAGCTCAATAGATGTGGTCTCAAGCAAACCTAGTGGAGCTAAATATGTAGGAGAGCCGATAACTATAGTCCTAAACAGATCTAGCAAAGCAAGCCTTACAAAATTCATAAAGGAACTGATAACTGGTGAGCAAACCATGTTGCAAGAATCGAGATGAAATGACTCAACACAAACAGAACGGGGAGCTTGATAACTTGTGAGCAAAACCTGATCTAAACAAGTAAAATTGAACATGAGAGAAAAAGCTCGATAACTAGCCTTTGCACCACATATACACAATATTGGACTTAACCAAGAAATTCTTGCATCCATTGATACAACTAGGGGGTGACACAACTTACAAACTCGCCTAAGTTCGGACAAAACCAATGGAACCCTGCGACTCTGCACGAACTCATCGAAAAGGAGTGGTCGGAGGCCAGGGTGGTTATTAGCCAAAAAGGGTTTGTTGTTTGTATTGATTGTATGTCTTTTGAAACCAGCATGACCTCTTAGCCATGTAATTGTGATATTGGTGATTGAATGACAACATATTCATTGGGACTAATGGTTTGTTAAACATGTGATTTGTAGTCTATTTAGGTCCCACGGATGAAAATGATGCGATCCAAGTTGTAATATTCTCAAAGAATCAATATGCCAAATCCAGAGGATCATATGGGGAGGAACAAAGGGGGAGTTCATGTGATGAGAAGTTCATTGGGCAAGTTTGGCTCAGCCATGAAGATCAAGCCAAAGACTTAGGGAGAGGCCAAGACTTGATCCAATTTGGATGCTGGTAAGCATCCAAGCAAGTGTAAGTGGTTCAATTGATAAATTTTTGCAAATTTATGCTTGCTTTGATTGTGTTGTCATCAATCACCAAAAAGAGGGAGATTGAAACCAACATGGCCTCTTAGCCATGTATTTGTGATTTTGGTGATTGCGTGAAAACATAGTCATTGGGACTAACGGTGTTTCAAAAATGTGAATTGTAGGCTATTTAGGTCCCAAGGATACAAATGATGCAATCTAAGTTGTAATATTCTCAAAGAGTCTATATGCCAAATCCAGAAGATGCATGCAAGAAGGCAAGATGACGATGAGTTGAAGATCAAAATATTTTGGCTAAAGACTCAAAGGGTTTAAATTGGATGAGTCACAACAAAGGTTGCATGGACCTATCGATCCGACCGGAGTGGATTTGTACGGGTCGGGTCAATCAACCGCCCTAGGGCTACAAGAAGTTGAAACAGCAAAGATTGCATGGAACTATCGATCTGACCAGAGTGGATTTGTACGGGTCAGATCAATCGACCACCTTAGGGTTGCGGGGAGAAGAAACAATGAAGCGTAGGCGACCTATTCATCCGAGTGAGCAAATCAAGAGCGATTGGATCATTGGACCATCGTTCGAGATGGAGGGATGAGATCAAGCGCATGGATCGGTTGATCCGATCGAAGAGAGATAGAGGCGGTCAGATCTTTGGGCTATCATCCGATCGGTGATGAATGGCTGAGATCAAGCAATGCGATCAATTGATCCGATCGAAGCCACTTTAAATGGATCACAGAATTTAATTCAAATACCAAGCTCTCATAGAAACTAACAGAAGGTTTGTGCACATCACAATGAGAGAGAAATGCACAGATCGTTTGATCCGAGAGCCGGTCGAATGATTGGGTCGAATCAAACGATCGTCGGTCAGATGAAGCGACCAATTGAAGTTGATCAAGGATGGCGTCAGCAAGCAACGACTAGTTTGGAGTTCAAATGAAGCGATGATCCGTTCGAAAGAAGAATGCATGGGTCAGATGAACTGACCAGACGCATGGGCAGAGGGGTGCAACGACTAGTATGGAAAGCATTTGCACGGATTGGATGATCCGACCGGGGCTTATGCAAGCGGTCGGATCAATCGACCCGTGCAACAGAAAACTAGTCGTTGGGGGTCTTTCGTGCAACGACTCTTTCGAGTTGTTGGGCTATATATACCCCTATACACGCCCATTTGAAGACGTTGAAGTGTCCAGGAGTTCATTGAATCTATCACCACATCAAGATCACATCCAACCCATCTTGGTGCTATAGAGATCAAATCAAAGGCCTTTAGCATAAGCTTTATGAGTGTTAGTGCTAGGTTAGGCTAGGATTGAGAAAAAGCAAGGTGTTGCTACCTTGTGTGTGAGGTTCTTTAGTGAATCATTTATAAAAGAGGTGATGGTCGGCGCCTTGGAGTCTTGGTGACTCGTCGGCAAGTCTTTGATCCTCCGACTTGATGTGGAGAGGCGACGCCGATCGTGTGGGGAAGGGGGCGTGGAGACCCCTTCCTTCATGTAGAAGATCCTTTTAGTGGAGATGACATCAAGGAGACCGGGATAGTAGGAGAGGTGAGGCTTGTCTTCGTGACAAGTGACTCATCCGCCTTGGCGCGAGCCTCCGTGGCGAGTCAAGACCTTGACCGGGAGATCTCAACTTGGTGACCAGGAGCATATCATTCGTGGGGCTCCAACGTGGACTAGGGGTGGCATTTGCCTACCAATACCATGGGATAAATCACCGAGTCAAGTTTGTATTCCCTAACCCTTTCTTTATGTTTTTGCATTTTATACATGCAACTTGAGTGTCTTTACTTTCATAGAGCAATATCTTACTAGGATTGGCTCTAGGTTGCAAAACTCTTTGAGATAGGGTGCTAACACTAGAAGAAACTTTAGTTGCACATCTAGATCGCATGTGAGTTTATATCTTGTGAAAAATAGGTGTTGCCATAGGTTAAGGTTTTAGAAATGCCGAATTCACCCCTCCCCTCTTAGGCACGAGCACCAATTCCTTACATCTTTCCTCTATGCTCTGGTCATATATTTATACCTTGGTGTTTACAAACTTACTTGGACACAATGTGATGACATGACAGAGTCAAAAAAACGAAATGCAAATCTTATCTAGATACAACTTCGCTCTTTTTCTTATTTGGTGGAGACCTCCTTGTCTGTTTTGGACTGTTCTATGAACCATCGCTAACGCGGGCCCATCGTAACCTTCTTCAGATTCAAGGGGTTGGCCCATCGCGATGGCGCCCTAGTGGCCGGCTGCCTGCCATGGACAGGTACTGACACGCGTCCTGTGCCTAGGCCATGGCTAGGTCTTGGTGAAAGAAGGGGAGGAGAGGAGGGAGAAGGTAGGTGTGGTGGGGCCACGTTCTTCCATCTATAGGTGTAAAATTGTCTTTTCGTAAGGCATTTAGTTGTACATAATAGAAAATCAAACATAATGTAAAATAAGAAGCAAAACTTATACCCAATGTGAAAAAAGGAACAAGCAAGTGTTTAGAGCTAGATAGGAAATAATTTATTTTTTAAATCTCTGATCTGATAAGCGATAATGGGCCTTGCAGGCTTGCGGAAGCAACTCGCCATTCCTCCGCCTCAGCCGGCCCGCGAGTGTCCCTGTCCCACGTGCCAGCGAGAAATTGGCCAACTGCAGCGCGGCCGAAGAGCGCGTGCAAAATTCTTTTCCACCCCGAAAATTTCAAATCCAGCCGCCGCCCCCCCCTCTCTCTCTCTCAACCTTTTCGTTTCACGCCTTCTGCCTTCCCCACACCGTCCCCTTCCGCTCCGGGACGTCCTCCGCTCCGCGCGTTCGGGGAGAGACGTGGCGAGGAGGAGGCGAAGCGAAGGTGAGGTCAGCCGCCGCCGCCGCTACCCATTGCTCCCCGTTGGGTTCCGCTTCCTCCCCGCCTCCTAGTGTTTGGCACCTCACCGTTTCCTCGCCTTTATTTCTATCAGCTTTGCTCGGTTGGCTTCGACGGCGCGGCCGAGGCGCTGCCTCACGGATCCGTCGCCGCGATTCGGCTTCTTCGAGCGGCCAGCTTCGGCCGGAGTCCTCGCGCACTCGACCGTCGGGCGCGCGGCGCCTTGCTTCCACGGCTCACGAGGCGTCACCGGCGATCCCGACGCTAAGGTACGGGCTCCCCCTCCCCCTGCGATTGGCCCGTTCCGTTCGGTTTCGGTTTAGGTGCGCGGGATTAGGGTTTGGGCGTTCGGATTTTGGGTGCTGTTTGGAGTGGTGAGTCGTTTTGTGGGTTCGATTTCGTTTTGGGGGAATTGGATTGGGAGGTTAATCCTGTGCATTTCCGGATCGTTGCGTTCTAATTTGTGCTGGGATTGCGCTCATAATGGGGGGAATTCGTGCCCGCGCTGTCCAATTTCCTTTGAATGCCTCTGCTGTTGTGGAGTCGTGGGCCGCCCATATTGCAGTTAGTTCGTACGCAACCCTTGCTCTCCTCCATGGATAGATGTACGCCTCGTGGTGTTGTTGTCTTTCTAATTTGTGATTACCACTTGCCAGCATTGCTTTGCATGTGGTTTCTTCGTTGTAGAGTGCTCACCCTGGATTGTGCTTGAGGAAGACGTCCACTGAATGTTGTGGGCAGTGTGCTGCTACATGATTTTTTTTTTTTTTTTGTCTAAACGAAACTGCTGTATGATTTAGCTACATGAGCAACTCCAACTGGCATCTTATTCGGATATACTTTTGAGGACTTATGAGTGAAATCTGGATGAGATCTCCTATTTGGAGTAGGGGCTCAAACATAGGAGCTCAATTGGAGCTGCTCTTATTGCTGTATGCTAATGTAATATACTTCTAGGGGACTAGTCATTGTATTTCACAGAGTAGTTGAAAGCTTTTGTGCCAACTGTGCTAGTAGATAACATGATGTTGAAATGGTCCTAGGAAGAATCCTCAGTCTGTTACTGCAGAGATCAATGCCAAATCTGGTTGTGGCATGTCATTTGCGTAATTTCAACCCAAAGAGGTTTGGAGTGAATTGTACAATGCATTGATTTCTATACTATGCTATAACTTTCCGCATTTGAAAAATGCATATGGTGTTGTTCTGTGACACACTGACACTGCAATATTTACCACTATTTCCTCTTGTGCATGATTTCTTCTGTATTTTCATATATGGATTTGATGGTTATGTAGCTTTGATATTTGCCTGCTTTAATTTTCTTATTTTGTTAAGGATAGGTGCTGATTCTTGTTCTATGCCCATGCTGCTGTGCAGGAATCATGGTTATTTTCTGACGTAATGTTTTCAGTGTTGCTCATATGCTACACTTCTGTGCTGCTTAATGCCTTTCTGTGGCGGTGTTTTCTAAATGATGCTTCCTTTGTTGTTATCATGATGCTTAATTTAATCGTGCAAGATGCTTTTTTCACTATCATATTCATTAAGTTATTTTCCAATTTGTCAGGTTCATCCATAGTTTTGCATATTATTATATCTGAACTCTGAAGCTGCTCCAATGGAAGTTGAGCTGCCGAACACCTATAAAGTGAGTAGCAATAGCCTCTTCTTAGCTTGTTCCCTTGTAGTGTGCTCCCTATTCATTTGACCTTTTCAATTATTCCTAAATTGTTTCATGTTACTATGTTAACAAATCAACATTTTATGATATGTGTAGGCTACTACAAGTGATTATTGGAGTTTAGCCAGCAAACAGTACCCACCTGGTAATAAACTCCCTAAGGTCTCAGTTGGCATCACGATCCCAAGGGCAGGTTCTGTATCAAGAGGGAAAGATGCTACCCCTGCATTTGATAGGAACTTGTCTCAGGGAACTGATGGAATATCTAGACCACCTAAGGATGATAATGCTTCACTTCGGGTCTCACAAGAAGTTGCAAAGAATGACAGATCCGCTAAAGGGGCACCTGAAGCTGGCTCTGTTATGAAGGTTTCTTTATCACAACCTGATGATAATACACGTGAGCAAACAGGGACCTTTTCTTTCGGAACAAGAAGAGAGCAAGGCAGCAGCCTTGATAAATTGGAGACTCCAGAATTTATAGGTTCCCAACGAAAGCAGAACCTGGAATCTGCAGATAAAAGCAAGCCCAGTAGTGAGATGCTCAGGATGAAGCTGTGGGAGATCCTTGGTGGCACCTCGCAAAACAAGCAGGCTGTTGCTTCACCAAATCCTGATGACTTCAAGACACCTGATCAACCTAAAAGTCAAACTGTCAAAGCACCATCTTCAGGGAGCAAGGAACTTTTCACTTCACCTTTTCCTGATAACATCAAGACACCAGATCCACTGAATCGTCAAACGGTGAACTTTACGAAGTGTAAACCGTCACTTGATCCAATTGAGTCAGATTCTGATAGTCCAAAAGTTGTTGAAGTAAGACCTGTTACTCGCTCCTTGGGTCGCAAGAAAGCACCAGCAGCCTCCAAGAAGCAGAATCGAAGTGCAAAGAAACCATTGTCTACTTTTCGCTCTACACCCAAGAAGAAAATGCTGGACAATGTGTTTACCTTCAATGAGAAATGCACTCCTAAAACAGTGGTAAAACGTGCAATTGGTGACTCTGGCAGCTTAAGAAATCCCAGAAACTCAATAGGAAATCTAAAGTTGAGGCTCAAAGGTACATTATTCAGATAGAATTTCTGATAAGACCACACAGGATGACAAGGAAAGAAAGCTATCTTCTAGAAGCACACCATCAGATAACAAGGTAGAGAAGGCTACCTCCTTTTCTTTGTCCCGAACTGGAAAAACTGCTGAGAGCTGTTCTCGAAGCCCTAAAAGGGGGAGGAGAGTGAATGTGATGCCTAAGGTTGGGCCCCGGAAGATGCAGTTTTCCAGAAAATCTATTGGCCAAGACACAGAATGATGAACAAAACAAGCTCTATTCTCCTCGCACGATATCATTGAAGAGCAAGGGAAATGATTCTTCTACATCACTGAAAAATTCAGACGGAAGCCCTCATGGACATACAGCAGCAGAAAATAATTTCAACTCTCCACCGTCTGGTGCTGCTAATCCATCACCTGAACCTAAAATATACCCATGGGATCATGACGTGAGCCCTGAGATAACTGGTAAATTTGGGCAGAAGGTTGCCAGTCCATGGACAGACAGATTCAGAGACACACCAGATGATTATCCAAGTCCTACTCTTGCACCTAAGGAAAATACATCCCCGCAAGGGCTAGATGGCGGCCTATACAGTTCCAAGTATCCCAAAAGTGTGGACAGGTCCAGATCAAGTTCCCCTGCCTCGGATCCAGAATCTGAGCCACCGGTATTACTCTGTAACACATATTTACAATCTTAGTAAATTGATGTTTGTATTCCTTGTAACATAACAATTTCATCTTTTCACTGCTGATTAGTATATAATGATGTTCAGGATGAAATGGATAAAACCACTGAGTTACCTGGTAGTCAATCTCCTGCTTCTTCAGAAGAAAGAGAAAACAGTAAACAACCATCTCTTTCACCTCCTTCTCCAACTGAAGATGAAGGGACTAAAAGATCCAAACCAAGCTTTGCAAAAGGTCACAAGATCTCATTGCCACTCTTTTCTTAAACTTTATACAGGACAAACCATTAGTTTGAATGTGTCATGTTATGTTTTCTTTTGTGTATATATATTATACATATTGAAAAAAAAAGGAAAATGCAACAATGTATACTATTCCCCCTCTGCATTATGGAAAACATACAGGCTTTTGGGGTTAGCTCTTGACCTCTTAATATTCCTGGCATATTAAACTTTCAGATAGCTTTGTTCTTTTCTGAATATATGGAAGCATTAATGTAATAATTTTTCAATGAACTTTAAATTATGCTGTCGCCACATGTAGTCATTTCTTCATGAATATCTATGTTTGCCAGATGCCAACAAGCTAAAACCATTTTTTGAACACAAAATTATTCAAATTGATCATATATGCAATCAATTGAATGACGAACATTTTCATATCCTGCAAGTTAGTTTACATATATCTGTTTGCTATATTGAGTTTTCTTTGTATTTGGATTTTGACTGCATAACTTTAATTGAGTAAATCAACGTAACTCAACCAATACCTTGAGGCACCTCAAAGATCTTTCCTAAGAATGTTTGTGGCATGCTACTCAACTAATATGTGGTTCTTCAAATGCAGGATATAAATCTCACAAATGGCTTTCAGATATCGATGGCTTGGATAAATCTCCTCTTGAGCATGTGGGTAGGAAATCAAATCTAAAATGAGGATAGAATGAGAAAAAGGCGCTTATCTTCACCTACTGATTTTGCCACTTCCGGTAAAACTGCTTACTTTCCTTCTTTGACTTTGACAGCATAGTTTGCAGTTTCTAACTTTTTCTTTTCCAGGAACTCAAGAAACTATAATTTCTGAGAAAGAACAAGAACAATGCCCAGAAAACTACCTTACAAGGTTCTGTCTTACGCTGTGATAATAAACTAATATCCTAGTTTGTTAGTTTGTTTCATTACATCCATGATTTCTACCAGGGCTTTTGATCAACTGATAGTGGTGCTGGGAAGGTTCCAAACTAAGATCAAGTCTGAAACAAGCAAGAAAAGTTCTGAGATACTTGCAGCTACTGGAGAGATAATACGCCAGCAGCTTGAGGGGGTTGAGGTGCAGATGCAGGCTGATGTGTAAGATCTTGTCCCAGTGCTACCATGAAACACCCCTCTTATCTCTATTTGCGCATATGTACCTGTTTTATATGTGAATATAAGTATCATATAGAGTAGAGGTACAGCTGTTTTGATACATGGTAGTTTAACTGTTATTTCAGGGACAAGCTGGTCAATGCAGGCAAGTCTAAAAGGAAACGCCTAGAATCAACATTTGAAGGTACAACTTTCTTCATGTTAATGCTTCCATCAATTCAGAACGGACTTTAATTGAGAATTATCATGACGAAGTCTGTCAGCTGCAAGCATGTAATTCATCCAGAAAGCAATTACTCACTGAAGATGTTCTTTAGATCCAACATTCTCGATTTCTCATCTCTACCTATTTGGATTATTCAACTCCACTAGTGTACAAACTCTTTATTTTGAAATCAACAACGGCTATGCGAAGTATGTTTTGAATCCAATCAGTAAGAACCATATCCTGTTATAGTGTTATTTACAACTTATCATGTACTCAATAGAACATAACAACAGGTTATTGCCAATCAGTCAATAATAAACATTTGATGCAGATAGAATCCACAAGCCAGCTTGAGTGGTGTTACATTGGTAGATTTGGTGCTTATAATCTCATTAACATTTCATGCTGAAGCATAATGTCCATGTTATGAAAGATTATTTGAGAATTCCTAAAGTAGCATCTCCTAATGTGTCATAATCCAACATGGATTTTTTTTAATATTCGTTATTTGGATTTTTTTGGACATCGTGTTTGTATCTAGGTGCATACCACAGTTTGCAGTGGTTTCCTGAGAAGTTATATTGTTTTCCTGTTTTTTCTTTCCTTCCTTTTTTTCATGCATGTTATATTGTTACTCAAGTTATGCTTTTTGGTACACAGAGCAACAAGAAAAATTAAAAATTCTTTATGAAAAGTTCAAGGAGGAGGTCGACAAACAGCTGCTGGGTTGCAGGAATTCTCTTGAGGATTTTGAATCCTACCATGCAGAACTTAAGGGAGTAGCTGAGAAGCAAAGTAAGTTTAGCACTACACATAACATCTATTGCAGTGCAAGTGAAGCATTTATCTGGTGCACCCTTTCTTACCATTTTCCAATTCTGAAACTGAGTTAGCTTAGCCAATTGTATTCTTCCATGCTGTTTCTCTATTTAGAAATATATTAGCTAGTTTGGATGATTGATTCTACGTGCGTGCAGTCCCTGCTTCATACATGCATAGTCATTACTTCAGCATCTGCAATCATAGCTGTGTTCACTTGTGTCACAGACCAGTAGATCTGTTTCTACTTCTACATGCTCATTTTTTTTATCACTTACCATTTGAATTATCATTTAATTTATTCTGTCCATTCTTGATTGTATCAACAGAATCATCTCACAAGAAGCTCCTAGTAAGTGCCGAGAAAACAGTAGGTGCTCAGCTCAATGATGCAGAAGTCAAAATTGCCGAGGTCCAGAAGGTAGGTTGAAAGTGATTTTTAAAGCTCACACAAGTGCCTTTTTGACCAAATGCTCATCTCCTTTGTGACACTGTTTTTTTTCAGAGAGCACGGAAGAGGATGAACGGCCTGAAATACGTGCTGAAGGAGCTGATTGCAGAAACTGCGGATTGACTGATCCACCAAGTTTACTCACTCTATTCTAGTATATATCCCAGGTGCAAAGATTAGTATACACAGGATGACAGGATACACAGGTTCCATTTACAAGGGGGTACAGGAGAATCGTGCTACACATAGGTTTGTTAGAAACAGAACGTTGCAAAGGCACTTTTACTTTCAGGTATCGTAGCTGTGTGCTCGTTGCACCATTTGTCTAGGATTTTGCACGAGTTAACTTACTAGCCGGAAAACCACAACACCCAGCGTCGGTAGCGTCTGTCCGTCATTCTTCCCAAACATGTTGCGTGTCTGAAATCTGAATATTGATGCTGTAATGCAGATATGCAGGGAATTCAATTTGGATCTGACAGTGTGTTGGAATATTGATGCTGTAATGCAGATGTGCAGTGAATTTATTTATTTGTTTTGGATTTGATGTTGGTGATAGATTGACTGTCCTTCATTCTTCCCAAACATGTTGCGTGCACTGAACATTTAAGTGGGGATTTTTTTTTTTTGGTGGTACCAGCCATTGATTCAGCATTTTATGGTGCTGTTTGCCTGTTTCTGCACATATACGCAGTGTTGTTGATTCATTCTTTTCTGATGCTGTTCCATGCAATGCAACCGTGCCCTCGTGAGTTGCCGGTTATTCCTGGGATTGACGCAGTTTTTATGGTGCTTGCTGCGATGATTCTGGGATTGACGCCCAGCTGATGCATCAAATGGCCATGACAATTCAGAACGACATATAATCTGAAATGGAGGGAGTACATGTACATCAACGATCCCTATTATTTATGTAGCGTGCATGCTTTGCAGCATACAAATAGTTCTGCTCATCAGCTCCTGCACGCTAAAAAAAGGGAACTGTGCATCCCTAGCAAATTCCTGACTTAAATACCTTCACTAAATTTGTATGCTTCTACGTACATTGTATACTGCTAATCTACAAAAATACGAATGTTTGGAGAGATGCTTATTGTATCCGTATGGCATCTAAGGGCCCGTGGAGGGTATAAGGTCTTTTCCAGATGGAAGATGAAAAATCCATCGGATGATTATTTCTCCATATTGACAGTGGAAGTAAATCGCTTTGGCTGTACACTGCCTACTTGTACCATCACTCATAAGATGCTACTACCAGGTTTATTGTTAACAAGTATGTCAATGGAAGTCCGGTTGCCCCGTTGAGGTCAGGCACCGATGCCACATCCGGCTGTTTGGATCAATGAATCTTGTGGACTTGATGACTTCCGGTATCGGCAAGTACACATTGTGTGTGTTGCACACCCCGGTTGTGATGCCACTGAAACCTGCAAAGGCACCGTGGACCTGCGAGGTTTACAGGATGAAGAAGGGTCAGGCACGAAAAGTACATGATTTTTTTTCATGAAGCAGAGGCAATGACAAAGGATGTCTTACAGCGTTCTGACCCAGTACAGTGCATAGGATGGCATCAGATGCATTGGCACGCACTGCACGAAGCATGTATGTGGGATCGATATACTTAACATCAGAATGGACTCCTATATTCTTGAAATGAGATTTGATCTGTGACATGGCATGACTGAAGTCATTTATGGTTTATCCGTAGTATATCCATCATGGTTGAAGCAAAAACAATGGCTGAAGTTTACAATGGACTAACCTTATGCTGAAGGTGGACACCAATGTCACCAAGAACCATGTTCCCTGATGCATCAGTTGCATTTGACTTTTGCAGATATTCCTGAAAGTGCATCACAACATAACTTTGAGCAAATTTTTATAACAGAACATAAAGAATGGACTATTAGGTTCCAGAGTCACTCATACTGGCAGTAAAGATTACAGAGATTTCTTTTAAATCCTGCTATTGGGAATAATTTCTGTCCATTCTTCCAACCCTAGAAGGGTGGGCTGAATACTAGAGATACATGGGCCACTAGATGGGCCTTTACACTACATGGGCTCTAAGTCCCAATATACACTAACACTCCCCCCGCAGTCTGTACTACCGGCGCAGCGAAGTACAAGACTGGACATCAAACAATACAAGAAACACTCCCCCGCAGTCTGTACTGTCGGCGCAGCGAAGTACAAGACTGTGCAAGAAACACCATACATACACACTCCCCCGCAGTCACAACTAGCCACTGACTACGTTGAGACTGGAGCGGAACTCAGAGAACGTCGTGGAGGGGAAGTCCCTTGGTGAATATGTCCGCGAACTGCGAGGTGGTCGGGACATGGAGAACCCGAACCTGGCCGATGGCGACTCGATCTCTGACAAAGTGCAGGTCAATTTCCACATGTTTCGTCCGCTGATGCTGAACTGGGTTTGATGAGAGATACACGGCGCTGACATTGTCGCAGTAGACGAGCGTGCTCTTGGCGAGCGGGCTGTGAAGCTCCGCCAAGAGCTGACGCACCCAGGACGCCTCCGCAACGCCGTTAGCAACAGCCCGGTACTCCGCCTCTGCACTGGAGCGGGGAGACGACCGGCTGTCGCTTGGACGACCAGGAGACCAGGTTGCCGCCGAGGAAGACGGCGTACCCAGAAGTGGAGCGACGTGTGTCAGGACAGCCAGCCCAGTCAGCGTCGGTGTAGACGACAAGCTCTGTGGTAGGAGATCGGTGAAGAGCAAGACCGCAGTCAACTGTACCACGAATGTATCGAAGAAGCCGCTTCAGCGCGGCAAGGTGTGGCTCTCGAGGATCATGCATATGGAGGCAGACCTGCTGAACTGCATACGTGATATCCGGCCTGGTGAAAGTGAGGTAGAGCAACGCACCAGCGATACGCTGGTAAGCAGTCCGGTCAGCAACAGGAGCACCCTCAGCTGCAGGAAGCTTGGCCTGTGTATCAACCGGAGTGGAGCAAGGCTTGCAGTCAGTCATACCTGCTCGCTCCAGAATCTCAAGTGCATACTGACGCTGGTGAAGGAAGAGGCCAGAGGGACGAGGCTCAACAGTGACACCAGAAAGTGATGGAGCTCACCGAGATCCTTCATAGCAAACTCCTGCTGTAGGGACTGAATGATGCGCTGAAGCAGTGTCTGACTGGAAGCAACCAGGATGATATCATCAACATAGAGTAGCAGATAAGCAGTCTCAGAGCCACGGCGGTAGACAAACAGAGAAGTGTCAGACTTGCACTCGAGAATCCCAACGAGACCACAAAGGATGTGAAGCGAGAGTACCATGCCCGGGAGCTTGCTTCAGACCATAAAGTGACTTGTTGAGGCGACAGACAAGATCCGGACGACTGGAATCCACAAAACCTGCCGGCTGACTGCAGTATACTGTCTCTGCTAGGGTGCCATGGAGAAATGCATTTTTCACACTAGCTGATGCACGGGCCAAGACTGAGAGAGAGCGATAGAGAGAACAGTGCGCACTGTCGCAGGCTTCACCACCGGACTGAAAGTCTCATCATAGTCCACACCAGGGCACTGAGTGAAACCCCGGAGAACCCAGCGAGCCTTGTATCGATCTAGAGAACCATCAGCCCGACGCTTATGCGTCCAAATCCACTTTCCAGTAACAACATTGCAACCAGACGGACGCGGCACGAGGTCCCACGTCTGGTTGGCAAGAAGAGCTGCGTACTCCTCCTCCATCGCCTGGCGCCAGTGAGGGTCGGCAAGGGCCTCACGGACGGAGGAGGGTACTGGAGAAATCCCCGGCTCTCCCCCGGAGGCGGAGAGAGCTGTAGACCGAAGAACGCCCGCCGCCCGCCTAGTCACCATGGGATGAGTGTGACTGGGATCCCGATGGATGACAGGCGGGGTGGTAGAGCACCGGATCCAGACGCGCAAGGGCCCGAGCCGGGGCCGGCGGGTCCGGTGGAGGAGTCGGAGAAGAAGAGCCCGGTGGCGGTGGAGGTGTAGATGGAGACCGGTGCGGATGCTGCTGAGCCTGCACCGACCGTCGGCTGTAGACCCGAGTAGGCTGCGCGAAGCGCGCGGGAGGGGGCGTCGGGGCCGCGCAAGGCGCTGGTACAGGCAGCGGCGCCAGGCGGGGCAGAGTGCAGGGCACCGGGGCCGCCCGTGGCGCGGGAGAGGCCTCCTGGGCCGCGCGAGGCGCTGGCACAGGCAGCGGCGCCAGGCGGGGCAGAGTGCAGGGCACCGGGGCGCCCGTGGCGCGGGAGAGGCCACCTGGGCCGCGCGAGGCGCTGGCACAGGGTAGCGGCGCCAGACGGGGCGGAGTGGAGGTCACCGGGGCCGCGCGTGGCGCGGGAGAGCCTGTCGGAAAGGGAACACAGAAACAGGTGGCTGAACCACCGGGTCAGTCAAAACATGGAGTCCAACTCCGGGTCAGAAGTCGGGGTGGAGGAGGTGGAGTAGGGAAATCCGACTCGTCAAAAACAACGTGTCGGGAGATGAGAACCCGACGAGAAGTGAGGTCGAAGCAGCGGTACCCCTTATGATCAGGGGAGTACCCGAGAAACACGCAACGAGTCGACCGAGGAGCCAACTTGTGCGGAGCCGTGGCAGAAGTGTTAGGGTAGCACGCACACCCAAAGACACGAAGGATGGTCATACCGGGGCTGGGTGCCAAAGAGGGCGTGGTGCAGGTGTAGGATGCGGGAGAAGCTGTGGACGGAAGACGGTAAGTAGATATGTGGCAGTGTGAAGCCCCTCAGCCCAGAAACGGGGGGGCAGGGAGGCCTGAAGGAGAAGCGTGCGAACGACATCGTTCGTGGTACGAATCATCCGCTCAGCCTTGCCGTTCTGAGAAGAAGTATATGGGCAAGACATGCGGAGCTGAACACCACGAGAGAGGAAAAAGTCACGAGAGGTGCGGTTATCAAACTCACGGCCGTTGTCACACTGGACGGCCTTGACAGTGAGGCCGACTGTGTAGACACCCAGGCAAAGAAGCGGAGAAGGGTTAGGAAAGTGTCAGACTTCGCACGCAACGGAAAAGTCCAAGAGTAATGTGAGAAATCATCAACTACCACAAGATAGTACTTAAAGCCAGAGAGGCTGAGTACAGGTGATGTCCCAGATCACAATGTTATAAGATCAAAAGCATGACTCGCATGCGAAGAAGAAGAAGAAAAAGGAAGTCGAACATGACGACCTAACTGGCAAGCATGACAAAGGTGCTCATCAGCAGTCCTAGTACAAGGAACATCTGCACTACGCGAAGCTGAGCCAAAACGCGCGGCCGGGATGACCGAGCCGGCTGGTGCCAAGTAGCAGACGAAGGTGTCATGATGAAAGCAGCTGAAGGAGTGGAAGCAGTGGCAGTTCGAGGTGAAGCAGCGAAAGTAGGGAGGCGGATGCTGTAAAGGGGCCCCGAACTGTCACATCGGAGGAGCGGACGTCGAGAAGCCAGATCCTTCACAGTAAGACCAGAAGAGTTCAAATTCAACGAACAAGATTTATCAGTAGTGAACTGACTAATAGAAAGAAGATTGTGGACCCTCTGTGGAGCAACAAGGACTGAGGAAGACGAAAAGAACCCGTCGCAGTGCCCACAGAAGTGACATGAAGACACGACCCATTTCCGACCATGATAGAGGAAGGATAGGAGGGGTGAGGTGGGTGTACAGAGGAAAGTATACCAGCATCCGGGGGGTGGTGTGGAACGAGGCACCCGAGTCGGGCATCCACTCGGTTGCTCAACGGCCGGCGTCAGGCCCATGGTACTGAACGATGTGCCAGGGCAAGTGGCATCCCACCCACATACCAGACCCGGTCGGTGGCGGGTAGGACGTGTAGTGGAGGCGCCCAAGTGAGTGGAGGATGGCTCGGCGCAGCGGGTGGTGTCCAAGTAGTCAAGCACTGCTGAGGAGGTGCAGCGAACATGGCCGCAGGTTGGCGAACGGCCACATGGAGATTGCGCTGACCATGGGTGGGGTGTAGGTATGGCCAGGGTTTGTCACCTCCCAGGAACGGACGACGAGGCCGAAGATCCGGTGCTCCGCCGGTGCCAGCTCCGCTGGAGCCACACCTCCGGAGCCACCACGGCCCCCGCGTCCACCACCCACGCCCCCGCGGCGACGGCGTCCAGCCACCACCACCAGAGCCACCACACGACCCACTCCACCCCCCGCTCGGTCCGGGAGAAGCTGGCGGAGAGTGCCCAGGAGGGAGGTGGCAGGTGGCGTCGAAGAAAGTCGGTGGAGCGACGAGCGCGGTGGAGGTGGACGAGGAGGACGAGCCAGGCGCGAGACCGCGCGAGATCTCATCCAGCAAGAGGTCTTCACAGACCTGGTGGAAGGTGGGAAGGGCCGCTGACGGGGAAGCCAAGAACGCATGAGCTCGTAGTTGTCGTTGAGGCCGCGCAGAGCGTGGAGCACCAGGGTCCGATCGGGCACCGGAGACCCCAGTGCATGAAGGTCATCAGCCATGCCCTTCAGCCTGCGGCAGTACTCACCGACAGAGAGGTCGCCCTGGACGAAGTTGCGGAGCGAAGTGTCGAGGCGGAGAATGCGGTGCTCGCGTTGCCCAAGAACTGGCCCTCGAGGGTCAGCCAGGCCTGGCGAGCGGTGCCCCCGGGAGTCCGAACGAGGTCCTGGAGATCCAGGGAGATGGTCCCAAAGATCCAGGACACGACGACACTGTCGAGGCGCCTCCACGACAGGTCGCACGTCCGCAACAGGCGTGTCGAGGAGAACGTGGTCGTCGAGGGCGTAGCGGCTGAGGGCGAGGAGGACCTGGTCCCGCCAGCGTCCGTAGGCAGTGGACGCCGGGGTCGAGGACGACGGTGACCATGGTGCGGATGCTCTGGACCCCAGCCGCCTGAAGATGAGGTGGGCGACGACCGGATCGGTCGGGTCAGGGCGGGAAGCAGAACCGGCAGGCGGCGTGGAAATAGCGGGCGGCGCCTGGTGGGAGGAAGTGGTGCCGGTGACGACGGGCTGCTTCCCGACGGAGATGGCGGAAAGGTACTGTTCCGCCTCCGCGACCTGGCGAGCGAGGGCATCCGCCGCGGTGCGCTCAGCGCTCCCAGGTGAGAGCAGCGGCGCGGACACGCTCCTCTGCGCAGCGTGCCTCAGTCTTCGCCGCAAGGAGGGCAGCGGCGAGAGCGGCGGCGGCCGGGAAGAGCTGGCAGCGGGAGGCCTGCCCCCTGACCAGCCCGCCCCCTGACCCAGGTCCGCCCCTGACCCAGGCCCGCGCCTGACCCGGCCCGCAGGCCGAATCTGGGCCTGGGCCCCGATCTGGGCCGAGGGAATCGGAGCAGAGCACTGGGGCAGGGAGGGGCGGCGGCATCTGGTCAGGGGAGGGGCGGCGGCTGTCTGAGCAGGAGCGGCGGCAGGATGGGCGGGTCCCCCGGTCGCAGCTGGGCAGGGTCAGCCGGCGGCGGCTGGGCCAGAGCAGCCGGCGGCGGCTGGGCCAGAGCAGCCGCGGCGGCATCCCCAGCCGCCGCCGCAATAGCTGCGGCCAGCGCCCTGCGGCTGCGCACGGCGACTGGCTGCCCAAGCCGCGGCAGCAGCAGGGGCGCCGCGGTCGGGCGCCGCGGCGGGGCGCGAGGCCTCCTGGCCGCGCGCGCAGAGGAGAGGGACAGGGGAGGGAAGGCAGAGAGGGGGAGGAACCCAGGAGGAGGCTGCCGGTCGGCCATGGCCGGCGGCGGCGGCGCCGGCGGCGGGAAGAAGCCGGCGGCGGCTAGGAGAGGGAAGAAGGGGAAAACCTAGCTGATACCATGCTATTGGGAATAATTTCTGTCCATTCTTCCAACCCTAGAAGGGTGGGCTGAATACTAGAGATACATGGGCCACTAGATGGGCCTTTACACTACATGGGCTCTAAGTCCCAATATACACTAACATTGGGGTTTTATCAATTATTCTCCTTATCATATTTATCTTATCCGAAGGTTCTGCGTGTTCGAATTGGTCTAAGTGCTTTACTGAATTTCTAACAAGGACTTGTGGACCTTCTCAGCCCTGTAAAGGTGTTCTGCTTTTCGGCCCCCCTGGGGACAGGAAAAACACTCTTGGCAAAGCCCTTGCAACAGAAGCTGGAGCAAATTTTATCAGCATAACTGGTTCTACACTCACATCAAAGGTAGTTTCATTTAACTTTGTCTTTCTGTGGACTTGTTCGACTATTTTTAGTTCATGCTTTCATGTGTAAATTGAATTACAGCTGTGAAGTATGATTCTCAATACTTGTCACCTGAGCTAGCAGTTCTTGCAGCAACATTCTAAAAGTTGTACTGGGTAAAATGCGAACACCTGAATGATATTATCAGTTGAACAACATGCATTCTTGATAGTTTCTTCTGTGTAGGAATACATTCTGGGGTCGGCCATTGACTTTGGTAGTTAAGCTCTTTGCTTCATAGAAGCTACCAAGTGGGCTCATGCACACATGTTTTTTTTTTAGTCCACAATTGTGAATGTCTAACTCAAACAGGCTCTGCAGTTGACCACACATCAAAATATATTAGCAACAATAAAATTCTTATACACTTGTACAAGCAACTAAAGAACTTGCATGATCCTAAACAAGATGAGCATTGACCAGCACTATCCCATGCATATATATATATATATATGCTAGCTCATTTTCCAAGCAGTACTCCCTTAAAACTATATTTTCTTAAACAGTGGTTTGGAGATGCTGAGAAGCTCACGAAGGCCCTTTTTTTCCTTTGCAAGTCGACTAGCCCCCGTAATCATATTTGTGGACGAGGTATGTGTACTAAAATGGAAGAAGAATCAAGTGTTTATGTACTCTTGAGCCATTGATTGTCATTACATTGTCTGAAATTTGGACAATATTCAACATACGACGGTTTTGCACGGCCTGGTATGACCCAATTTGGTTGTTATAGGTTGACAGCTTACTTGGTGCAAGAGGAGGTTCATTTGAGCACGAAGCAACAAGAAGGATGCGAAACGAATTTATGGCAGCTTGGGATGGGCTCAGGTCCAAAGAGAGCCAAAGGATCCTTATTCTTGGTGCGACAAATCGTCCATTTGATCTGGACGATGCTGTGATACGGCGTTTACCTAGACGGTAACTTCTCAATCCTTGTTATTGTTTCTGACATAGATTAAAGCTATGCTTGTCTAGCAAGATGTTCATCACTTCCATGGTCTACAGGATATATGTTGACCTCCAGATGCACAGAACCGAATGAAAATTCTCAAGATTTTACTCGCTAAAGAAAAGTTAGAATCTGATTTTAAGTTTGATGAGCTTGCAAATGCCACAGAAGGTTATTCAGGGAGCGACCTAAAGGTACCAAACTTGTGTTCACTGTGTAGATCTGCTCATTTGAGTCCAACACAATTGGATTTTCCATTTTATGATTTTTCTGTGATTTACTATGATTTTTCAAAACTGCTTTAGGGGGTAATTTGACCGGTTTTCAAAGTTTAGGGGGTGATACAGGCCGTTTCATAGGTTGGGGGGTTATGTAGTCCACCCTCCATAGGTGGGTTGGGGGGGGGGGGGGGGGGGGGGGGGGGGTGGTTGATATAGACTTTTCCCTTGAGAAAATAATACTTTTTTTTTCGTTTCCTGCAATGCGGAAGACCTTCTCCTTTTTAGTCTCTATGTGCAACCATTCACTCTTCATGTCTGCAGAACCTATGTGTAGCTGCGCATATCGGCCAGTTCATGAACTTTTAGAAGAAGAAAGAAGGTGATTGTGCTCTTTTAGACTGTTATTACACGTGGAAAACTTTCTTTCTGTCTCTTGGCTCCTGACATGATTCCCATCTTTTCTAGGGAGGTGCTAGTAACGAAAGCAGTTATTTGAGACCACTAAAATTGGACGATTTTATACAAGCGAAAGCTAAGGTAGCTGTAACCCAGATTATTTTAATTTATTTGAGCTCTTTCTTTTGTTTTATTATTTATTTTAACTCTGGTTATTCTCCTAACGCAGGTTAGTCCGTCTGTTTCTTATGACGCAACAAGTATGAATGAATTGAGGAAATTGAATGAACAGTACGGGGAAGGTGGCAGCAGAACGAAATCACCATTTGGGTTTGGCAACTGACCTTGCATTGCATTAGAGATTTTTCCAACCCTGTATCGTCTGTAACATCAGATGACTGTTTTAGCATAGGAAATCAGTCAATTTTGTTTTTCACCTAGAGCTGTGTACAAATAACAAAATATTAATCAGATGTCAATTTTCCCAGCTATCTAGTATACGGAAGGAATTGTCAGTGTACAATCAGAATAAATTATCTTATATATTAGAATTGTTGTTTTCCCCTCGTATTGAAGAAGTGCAGGTTCGTTTTCCTTCATACCTGCGACCTTGCGTATCAATCAACTGGCATGGACTGAACTACGGAGTATCATCCTTGTCCATGATCGAGATTGGATAACACGATCCGTCGATCCCTCAACATCTAATTATACCGATTACGTCCACGCAAAGCTGAGTAGTAGTGGAACAGATGAACATGGATTCTGCAAATCGCATCGTCTCAAGCCACAGCGCCATGCGTCCGATTACCCAAATTCGTGGCCACAGCATTTGACGCGCACCACCATTGATGGGGGTCGCATCGGGCAGCTGGAGAATCATTTCTGTTCGAGCAGATGCACAGTCATGATCCAGTCATCCGGTGGCAGTGGGCACCATGTGGTACCACTTGCGGACTTGCTATACCATCATGCCCCGGGTTAAAAAAACCGTTTCAAACCGGTCCGGTAGCTAAATAGGGCCGGTTACCGCTCAAAACCGACCCTACCAAACCGCTTCTACTGGTTAACCGGCCGGTTTGACCGGTTTACCGGACCGGTTAGCCGTCCCAAAAAAATCCGAAAAAACCGCGGTGAAAAAACCGTGATCATGCCACACCTCCATACGGTCATGCTGTATGCTCGATCTACTTTCTGCAAGTCTGCAACTGTTTGCAGAACTGGATCTCAACAAGAACCTCTAATACAAACAAAGAGTGTATCTTTCATTTTGCAGTTGAGGGACTTGTTATAGTACATTAGTACTCCGTATTTGCTTAACTCCTCTGTCACTGACCAAATGTGAAGGTCTGCGCTGTCCTTCCTATTCACTTATTCAGGGGCCATAATCTGTCCATTCCTAGATGTCCCTTCCCTTGCCCTTCTCGGCTTCACCTGACAGGTACTCCAGTAATAGGACTACCTGTAATCGAACTGCAAACTATGATGCCTTGTATTGTTATAGAATTCCCTGTAATGGAAATATAAGATTGACCTCCAAAGTTCGAAGTCCATGGTCAGGTCATTGGACATGTGTGGGTGTGGCCGAGTGGATTGACCGATGTGAACTCACACATGGAAGTCAGAAATGTTCATACCGCTCAACACATGGTCCGCAAACAATTATATTCAGATTTCTACTGAATAAACATGAACGAGGGGAGCCGATGTAAAAGGGGTACGATATTATTGTGCCGCTGTCACGACAAGAGCTAAAGGGCCCAAACAGCCAAACTATACGGTCTGTCCGGTTGCCAACTAACGTCTCCGTCATCCCATTTTATGATTTTTTTTTGGTGAGACTTTGCTTGGAAAAATCAAACATCAAGATAAGTGAGATTCACCAAGACCACACGCGCTATGATGCTCATAATTGGTTAGAAGCCGAAGTCTTCGCGCCAGATTTTTGTTACTTTTTTGGCTGCTGTCTGAAATCTGAATGGCTGGTTGAATCATCAAATCCCCATGCTTTTTATTATTCCAAGTATACTTCGTGTTCAACACATTTGTTTGTTTGGTGGCGTGATGGCACTGCAACTCTGAGAGTTGGTTCCGGATCATTTTAGTCGCGTGGTTGGTGGCTTCAAGCTCGGGCTGATCGCTTAAGTTAACAGCAAAATAAAGGCACCCAACAGGAGTGGCGCGTCCTAGACCACCCCAATTTGTTTGGACATCTGTTCTCCCAAATTGCAACAATGTCGTGGAATATGTTGTTATCAGTTATCACCGTGCCATTGACATTTTTTAATTAACTACAATTTGATGATTCTGCAATCCTTGATAGGCCTGGAAGGCATGCGTCCATTTGACGGTCAAGAAACTGCTGATTTCCGATTAAATTCTATATTCCTATCCTATCTTAGGGGCTTTGCTTCAAATAAAATAGGGAAATAGGTGAGTTCACGATCTTTTTTCCTGAACTTTCTTTGGTAAAAAAGTAAATTCCAGAAACTCCACACTTGTAAAGATGAAAAAGATGAAAGGTCGATGAAGCAGCGGGGACGGCCAACGTGCTATCTTTTCTCGCATGTTCGATTGATTCCTCATCAGTCCAACCGTACGATTCTGCCGAGATGCCCCCTTCCACCAACCGCGTCAGTCTGACGTGGCACACCACGGTAGGTGACTCAGCCCTGTACTAAATCCATAGCTAGATTCCCAACACACCCTCATGTTTCCTGACTAAAATACCCCTCGCTGAACCGGATAAACCGAGGGATCCCGCTCTTCAAAATTCTACGTTGTAAAATAAAAAAGCCAAAGAGGGATTTATATTTCAGCTTCACAAACTGAAATTTTTTGATGGCATATAATATCAAATCAATAGGTATACAAACATGCACCGGATCGTAGCCGTCAACAACATCCTCCTTTTATAAGTCAATTCAAAATGATTCTCTTTTCCACCAAGGTCCATGCCCGAATTTCATTACCACTAGAAACGAAATACAGAGTTTTGCAGGCATCACATTCACGTTCCAACTTCCCATTTAACTAGTTCCAACTTCCCATTTATAAGCTCAATTCAAAATGATTCTCTTAAGGAAACAATCCACTGAAACCAAAATGTTGTTCCAAACGGTGGCCCTCGCGTGCTGGCCTGCTCCCTACTACCAACCAAGATCAACAAGCTACAACCAAACGATAATGTAGGGGTGTAGAGATACCAGGTCAAATGCGAGGGCAAAACGGTAACTTGCCCTCGAATTTACGCAACTACTCGGCAGCGTCTGGGCCGCCCCTGTGCGAATGTACCCCGGCACTATTTTACGTCCCACTTTCCACCGCCCGCTTCGGCCGCCACCAGCGACACCCGGCCGCATGCGCCCTCCTTCATTAGAGCTCCGAATCGCAGCAGAGATGGAGGTTGAGCGGTAGCTGACTGGTCGCCGCGTCCCCCATCTCCCACCGCAGAAGCAGGGCGCCACCCGGCCAGCGAGCAATGGATGCGGGGGCGTCGGGGTCGGGCTGGCGCTGCAGACGCGGGCGGCGGGCTTCGGCACCGGCCGGCGCCGCGGCGGGCTGCAGTCGCCGATCGGGAGCTTGAGGGTCGCTGAACCGGCGGGAGCAGCGGTCGCCGTGCGGGCTCGCGGGTCCAAGCCCGTTGCCCCGCTTCGCGCGAAGAAATCGTCCGGAGGTACACGGTCTTCGCCTCTCTGTTTTTTAACCTCTGTCTATGTGTTGTCAGATTGGCGTGATTCGATAATTTAAGTGCATCTGTTTTGTTCCTTTGATTCGCCTTCGCTCCGTTCTAATCGAATCAATACGAATCGGGCGTACTTTTGAATTTTGATTGGCTGTGACTATTCGAGTTTCGTGGAATTGGCGTGTGATTTGGTGTAGGATTTTAGTTTGGCTCTAAGGATTCGAGTGGTTCCTCTGGGGAATTTTATTTTGAGGGTTCGCGGGAAAAGATCTATGCCCCTTGAATGGTTTGCTTCGTCTCTGCTGTTTGAAATGATAAATCGGTGGGATTTCGGATTATTGGGGAATTTTTTTGAGAAATAGGACGATGGAGCTCCATGCTTATATTGCTATGATCGACCCATTTCGGAGGAGAAATCTAGATTCATCAGAAGTTCATGACGTGTGATGTGATATATTCATACACAAAATTCAGTCAGAAACTCAGAATATCAGATTGACGTTTTCCTCCATGATCTTATGCAGGTCATGAAAACTTGCATAACTCTGTTGACGAAGCACTCCTGTTGAAGGTATTCACCAATATCTTGGATTCCTGATATGATCAGACCAATAGTTATCCTGGAGAGTGCATTTGTTTCTTCATCAGCCTAATTTTGTCCTATTGTGATTTCAGAGAAAATCAGAAGAAGTTTTATTCTACTTGAACGGGAGGTGTATTTACTTAGTAGGTCAGTTCGCATCCTCCTGTATTACTGACGCTAAAGACTGTCAACCTTTTAATGAGACTGCCATAGTTGAATTTGTGATTGACGAGAGTGTGTATGTGCAGGAATGATGGGTTCTGGAAAAAGTACTGTGGGGAAGATTATGTCTGAAGTCTTGGGTTACTCATTCTTTGATAGGTATGTGCTTTTTTAGACAGTGAAGTACTAGCGATTTATGAAGGTTTTCTAGATGCTCATGCTGATACAGAGGTGACTTATTGCTGTGAATTATGTTTACAGTGACAAATTGGTGGAACAAGCTGTGGGATGCCTTCAGTTGCACAAATATTCAGGTTCATAGTGAAGCCTTCTTCAGGGATAAGGAGGTAACGATTGCTGAATTTATCTTCTACTCTCATTGCTCTCTGTGTATAGTTTTTGTTTATCTGTATTAGGCGCTTTTGAATGTTGAATTCTCTTTTGACTTTATGCCTTGCAGAGTAGTGTCTTGAGGGATTTGTCCTCAATGAGGAGATTAGTTGTTGCCACTGGAGGTGGTGCTGTTATCCGACCAGTTAACTGGTATCTACAGTTCCTTCTTCTGCTTTAAATAGGGTGCCTTCTTTGCTTCTAATTAATAATGTTGTGATCTATTATTGCATTACCAGGAAATATATGAAGAGGGCCTATCTGTTTGGTTAGACGTGCCCTTGGACGCTCTTGCTAGGCGTATTGCTAAAGTGGGAACTGCCTCACGTCCTCTTCTGGATCAACCATCTGGTGATCCATACACAATGGTAGCCACTTGTTCCTTCAATTTCTTTCATGCTGGAATCTGTGTTTCTTCCATTTGTCTTTTTTGAAAGATTTTTCTTCCATTTGTCATGTACAAAAACTGCTACCCTGGATTCTTGGCCTTATTTGTGGTATCTGTAAGCTCCCTCACACTTTTGTTAGTTCTAATATGGATGTCTCACTGAGTTCCTTTTATGTTAGGCCTTTTCTAAGCTCAGCATGCTTGCCGGCAAAGGGGTGGATGCTTATGCAATGCAGATGGTAAGGGTTTCTCTAGAAGGGTAAAGTTCTGTCCGAATAATAGTGAGATGGCCATATGGGTATCTATATATTAATCAGATGAACCTTGGTGACACTAAATTCAAGTTTTTTGTTCCATGCTCCCTTGGATTAACACATCAGTGTTGTGGCATTTGCAGAGATTGCATCTAAACAGGGTCATGATGACGTCTCTAAGCTGACGCCAACTGATATCGCTATAGAGGTATGCATAGATTCTTAATGCCTATCAGGCCACCAGCACAATTTGAATTTCCTTCAGATATCATTGCTACAACTCTCCTAACATTATCACCCTGGTTACTTTGCAGTCACTTCATAAGATCGAGAGCTTCGTCATCGAACACGCAGCTGACAATGTAGTTGGTGACTCGCAATCTGAGTCGCAGTCCGAAGGATACAGACCTTGTAGAATGCTGATCCTTTTTTGTACTCCGTAGTGTACCACCACCTAGAGCGTCGTTGAGTTATTTGTTCATTGCAACATCAAGAGGGTGAAAAAAGAGATCTGAAGCCTGTTTTTGTTGTAACTTGTAAAGGAATGGAACAAGGGAGCAAATCCGAAGTGCCCAGTTGGCTGAAACATCACTGTCTTCTCCCGTGGCTCCGGATCGACGATACAGCTTGTCTCCGATGATGACGTAGCTTTTGCTGCGCCGCACGATTTGTTTGTGGAGCGACTTCAGATCCTTATCTTCTGCGACCTCTGTGGGCAATATGCCGCTGTCAAGATAGTCGATGATTTGGATCCTCCAGTCCAATGCTTCATCTACCACTAATGTGGCTGACTCCAGAGATTCTCCGACTTGTTGCTCCGCGACAGTGCCATCCGGGTTTATCTTGATAGATGGTTTAACAAGATCTTGTATGAAAACTCCGGGTGGGACGCCTTCACGGGTAGACCCCATCTTGGCAAGCTCATCAGCTGCCTTGTTATAGTCGCGCACCACGTGATGGAACTCTAAGCCATAGAATTTCCCTTCCAATTTCCTTATTTCTTCGCAGTAAGCATCCATCTTCTCGTTGGACCTGGACCAATCCTTGTTTACCTGGTTTATGACCAGGGCAGAGTCCCCGCGTACCATCAGGCGTTTGATGCCCAAAGATACGGCGATGCGGAGACCGTGCAAGGCTGCTTCATACTCGGTTGCGTTGTTGGATACTGGGAACATGATTTGAAGGACGTATTTTAGTTCTTGTCCACTGGGGGAAATCAGGAGTACGCCTGCGCCACCTCCTTTGATCTGGAGGGAGCCATCAAAGTACATCTCCCAGTAATCAACTATCTCGTTGTCAGCCGGAGCTTGGTTCTCTGTCCAGTCTGCTACGAAGTCGGCCAAAACCTGAGACTTGATAGCAGTACGTGGAACAAAGGTTATTTGGTGAGCGGCCAATTCTATTGACCACTTGACGATTCGACCACTGGCGTTTCGGTTATGGAGTATTTCCCCTAAAGGATTTTCGCTCATAACCGAGATTGGATGGGCCTCAAAGTAATGTTTCAGCTTTCTTGCTGAGATGAGAACTCCGTAGAGTAACTTCTGCACATGGGGATAGCGTACCTTTGACACGGTCAGGACCTCGCTGACGAAGTAGACTGGTCGTTGAACTCCATATGCGTGCCCTTCTTCGGGACGCTCGACCACTAGTACCGTGCTAACCACTCGGGGGTAGCAGAGATGTAGAGGTAAAACTGTTCCCTTGGTTGAGGTGGGACTAGGATGGGCGGCCTCTGCAGGTAATCCTTGAGTTCCTGGAAAGATTGCTTCGCCTCGTCATCCCACACGAACTTGTCCTGCTTCTTGAGCAGTTTGAAAAACGGCAATCCGCGGACGCCGAGTCGTGATATGAAACGACCGAGCACTGCCATGCATCCAGTGAGCTTCTGCACATCCTTCTGACAGGTTGGTGGTAGCATCTTGGTGATGGCCGTGATCTTCTCGCGGTTTGCCTCGATGCCGCGGTTGCTGACCATGAAGCCGAGTAGTTTACCTGAGGGGACTCCGAAGACACACTTTTCCGGGTTGAGCTTCCACCGGAATTTTCGTAGGCGCTCGAAGACCTTTGTCAGGTTCTCTATCATGTCCTCGGGGTTCATGATCTTGACCACGATGTCGTCGATGTAGGCTTCTACTATGTCTGGAATCAGTTGATCCAGACATGCTTGGATTGTCCTCTGGTAGGTTGCGCCTGCATTCTTCAGACCGAAGGCCATTGTATTGTAACAATAGGCACCGAACGGCGTGATGAACGTGGTCTTTATCTGGTCTTCCAGTTTTAGGCCTATCTGGTGATAGCCTGAGTAGGAATCGAGAAAACAGAGCAGGGCGAAGCCTGCCGTGGAATCAACGACTTGATCGATGCGGGAGGGAACGAAGGGGTCTTTAGGGCAAGCTTTGTTGAGATCTGTGTAGTCAACGCACATTCTCCAATCATTATTATTCTTTTTTCTTACAAGAACTGGGTTAGCTAACCAGTCGGGGTGAAACACCTCCTGAATAAAACCAGCAGCTAGCAGCTTTGTAATCTCTACCCTAATCGCCTCCTTGCGGTCCTGCGCGAATCGACGAAGCCTCTGCTTGATCGGTTTTGCAGTTGGATTGACCTTCAAGGAGTGCTCGGCAAGTTCCCTTGGGACACCTGGCATATCGGATGGTTTCCACGCGAATATGTCGGCGTTTTCCCTTAGGAATTTGACGAGCACTTCTTCCTATTTGGGGTCTAGCTCGGCCCCGATGATGGCCGTCTTCTTCGGGTCGTCCAGGTCCAGCGAGATCCTCTTCAGCTCCGTCTCCTTGCTTGGCGCGATGGCTTCTCTTGCGGGCCTCTTGGCGGGGATCTCCAGAGAGTCCTTGTCCACCTCCTGCGATGCAGCCAGTACTTGCGTCATGCGCTTCGACATGTCCAGGGCAGCTGCCGCGTTGAGGGTCTCCTGTTCGCATGTGTAAGCGACTCGGATGTCCCCCAAGACGGTGATTACGCCCTTGGGTCCTGGCATCTTGACCTGCAAGTAGACGTAGTGAGGGATCGCCATGAACTTGGCGAGCGCCGGCCTCCCGAGGATGGCGTGATATGCAGTCTCAAAGTTCGCCACCGTGAACAGCATATGCTCGGTCCGGTAGTTGTTCCGGTCTCTGAAAGTAACGGGCAATGTGATGTGCCCGAGTGGTTCTGCCCCCTCTCCCGGTATCAAACCGTAGAACGCGGATTGGGGCGGACGCAGGTCGAGAGTGGTCAGGCCGAGCTCCTTCAATGTGTTAGCAAAGAGGATGTTCAGGCCACTGCCACCGTCGACTAGCACCTTGGTGAGCTGAACGTTGCGAATCGTCGGAGCTACTACCAAGGCGTGGGATCCGGGCTTCGGTATGAAGCTCGGGTGATCTTCCCGGGTGAAGGTGATCGAAACTTCCGACCACTTGAGGTACTCAGGTACCGATGGCTCCCTTGCGTGCATGACCTGGCGGTGGGTGAGCTTCTGCTGGCGCTTCGTCTCGAATCCTTCCGGCCCGCCGTAGATCATGCGGACCACTCGGTCGGCCTCCTGAAACTCGTCGTCGGGCTCGTCGGTCCTCCTGTCCTCTCTCGGGGAACCATCGTTCCTCTTTCTGTAGGGAGGGCCTCTGTTGCCCCCAGTGAAGGCTCGCTTGAGCCCGTAGCACTCTCGTGCCGAGTGCTTATGCTTGTGGTATGGACATTGCTCATCGAGCATGCGCTGGAAATCCTCTGGAGTGGCGACCATATCGCCCTTGCTCTTCTTCTTGCGTGGGTGACTGTCGCTACGACGATGCTCGTCGTGTCGATCTTCGTCCTCTCGGCGGTCGCGCTTGCGGGTCGTCTTGTTTTCCTCCTCCCAGCGATTCTTGATCTCGTTGAGTTGTTCCTTCTCTGCGATCTCCGCGTCCGCCCACGTGCTAGCGACCCGGAACATGTCGTTGACAGTCGCGGGTAGCTTCCGAGTCCACTTGTGGATCAGTCTTCCGTCGGAGATGCCGTTCTGGAAGGCGGTCATCACCTCCTGATCCGTCACGTCCGTGATGGAGTTGCGCTTCTCCGAGAACCTGCGCATGAAGTCATGCAGAGTCTCGTTCTTGCGCTGTCGTATCTGGCCGAGGAGCCGTTTGCTCCTGGGCCTCTCCCAGGTATCGAGATAGTTACCGATGAAGAGTACGGTAAGCTGATCCCAGTTGTCGATGGCGTCCTGCGGGAGTCCTGCCAGCCAGTTGCGGTAGTCTTTAGTCAGCATGATGGGGAGGTAGTTCGCCATCACGTCCTCGTCGCCGCCGGCCGCTTGTACGGCGGTGTAGTAGATCTGAAGCCATTGAGATGGATCAGACTTCCCGTCGTACTTGTCGATGTCCGACAGCTTGAAACCTCTGGGCCATGTTACGCTCCTCAAGCGCTCGATGAACGACTGAAATCCGCCGATCCGACCTCTGGGGCGGGAACCGCTCGAATCCGAGCCGTCTGTTGACCTTGGGGGAGTGTGCTCCCTCCTGCGATCCCGATCCCTGGGTGGGGAACGGGTCCTCTGATAGGTCCGAGTCCTGGGTGGAGTTTGGTCCCGTCGGTAGGTTATGATGCGCGGTGGAGTTTGCTCCCTTGGCGGGGTCGGCCGCCTTCGTGGGGGAACCGCTCGTCCTCGCGGCGGAGTACGACCGCCGTCGTTGCCGCGCCTTGGGCTACCAGAGGGATCAGAGTAGTCAGTATACTCTGACTCCGTCGAGTAGCCGCTCCTGTTGGAGTTACAACGGGGATTCCCATGATCCCGATCGTATTCTTCGCGACGTCGGATCTCCTCGCGATGACGCTCCTCAGTGCTGCTGCGGATGACGTCTCTCGCGTCTCGATCTCTGTTGATCGTGGTGCGAAGATCTTCATCACGATCCGATCCACCACTGGTCCGGCGTCGAGACGGCCCGGGCTCAGAAGCGGGCGTACGTGCTCTGCCCTACATCTGGTGGACCTGGACAGAGGCGGCCTGCACGAAAGCCCTACCTTTTCCAGGCCTGGAGTGCTGGGTGGCAGCCGACTGATTTCCTCGTCGATGGTGACGAGGTTCTGGACCGGCGTCTCGTAGACGTCGAATCCGTTGTACTCGAACATACCGTCGCGCATCAGGTTCCGACTACTTCTCCTGTCGCGTCGATCCCGATGACGACGGTGATCCTCCGAGGGTGGTTCTCGAAGTTGGGCGGTGCCAGATCCTGATGCGTTGGCGCCGTGTGGTCGGGTGGCTCTACGAGTCGCCTGGTTGGCGTTGCGTCCTCGGCGCTGATCCCTGGCTTCAGTCGTCTCTTCAGCCGGGGTGATCTCGTCCTCCGAGACGGGGTTAGGTGACGTAGCTGGTGCCACCATGTAGCAGTATGACCCGGCTCCTTCTTGCGCGAGGTAATCTTCCTCGGACTCGGAGAGGTCGGTTGTGGGCGTGTCACGCTCCAAGCTACTCGGAGTTAATCCTCCGGGTGATCCTAGCAGTTCCGGCTCCGTAGAGGAGTCGGACGCGGTGTAACCCTCTTGCAGGTCGTCCAGGATTGAGGGTCCCCGTGGATTTGACTCGTAGGAGTCGCTCTCAGAGGGGGAATCATCCGCCTGGACGATGTCCTTCATCTTCTGCTTCTGGGTAAGCGCGCGGAAGCCGGGGGTCTGGATGGTGATGACCTCAGGGCTCGGGACGCGCGTCGGCTGAGTGTTTACGCTCTGAAATGATTCGGCGACGCGACTCTCAGGAGCCGGATCGGACCCGAGTGATTGTTGATCTGCTCCCGACTGGTTGGGCCTCGCGTTTTGCGATGGACTCAGCGGGGCGGAAACGGCGCGATCAGATGCGATCGGACCGGATTGGACCGTGATGGCCGAAGTCGGCGCCAAAGAGGAAACCTCTGTGGCGGTTGCAGTTCCTGCCGCTTGGGTATCCAAGACGGCGGCAGTGATGTTCCCGAACTGGATCTCGAATCCGTCGACGTTCGGGAGGTTGCAGCTGTCCAAGATCTTGACGCGATCCATCAGGCTTACCAGATTGATCTCGGTGATATCCCCTACCTGGCGCGCCACTGTCGGTGATATGATCTCCGGCAGTCTTCCACGGGGTAGCCCACGGAAGTGATTTGTATGTAGGGAAGATCGCAAAGATCGGAAGCAAGATGGTTAGGGTGGACAGACGGAAGGATTTATACAGGTTCGGGCCGTCGACTCGACGTAATACCCTACGTCCTGTTTTGGGGTGTTGTATTGCGTGGATTGTATGTTGATGTGAGTTGAGATGTGGTTCGATGTTTTGGAGGGGGTCCCTGCCCGCCTTATATATCGGGAGGCAGGGTTACAAGTCGGTTTGTAGCCGATCCTATCTCTAAGGATCCTTTCCTTCTTTAAAAAACTCCTATTCTAACTAGAACTTCTCCTTCCAGATCCTTCCTACATGCGCCGACTTGTCCCGCACGTCATCAGGTCCAGAACGGTGGGCCGGGCTGTCCCCTATTGGTGGGCTGCCAGGCTTGCTCGTGAGGTACCCGGGTACTATATCCCCCACAGAGGTAGTACCAAAATATTGATAGCTTTCACTGTCATTGTTCAATGTTTGACCGTTTGCACTTTATATAGATAGAAATACACTTGATGCTTCAATTTTTTTAGATAGAGACTTCACGCTTCAAATACTTTTTATAACAAATTAAATCCTATGATACATACTACCTCCGTTCCAAATTATAAGTCGTTTTGGCTCTTTTAGATTCGTAATCTTCGTTATGCACATAGATAAACGTTATGTCTAGATTTATAGCAAAATATACGAACCTATAAAACCCAAAACGACCTATAATTTGAAACGGAGTAAGTACTTGCTTTGCATTTTATGGTACAAAACAAAATCTGTCAATTATTCTAAAACATAGGTTAGTCATGTATATCCGTTTTGCCTAACCAACCGGCTCGAGCTAGCAAAATTTTCATTAACGCGAGAGCCAGGCCATGCATAAAACTCCATGTATACATCTATCTAAAGAGCAAAATACTGTTCCTCTACAGAATGGGACTGTGCAAGCTAAGCTCGGGGTCGGGGGAGAAGGGCCTGCCTCCCCGCACCGCCGCGTTTGCCTCCCCACGTCGGCCTCGCCGTGCGCGCTTGCTCTCCCGCCGCACGCGACCGCCGCCGCGCGCGCCTGCCTCAACCGCCACGCGCGCCGGCCCCGTGCCGCGCTGGCCGCGCCCGCAGCCGCGGCGGTCGGCATCCCATCCAGGACCCTCCTCCCCGCGCCGCGCCCCGCCGTTGCTGGTGTTGCCGTCAGTGCCGTCGCCGGCACTGGCCACCGCTGGCTGCTCCATGCCGCTGTCTCCATCCTCCTTGGGGATCTTGGCAGCCAATGCAAAGAGCGTGGTGAAGTAGAGCGCGCAGATGATGTTGCCGACGGCGAGCTCGGCGGCCAGCACGGATGGGGAGACCCCGGTAGGCCGCTCTTCCCCCGCTGCCCCCTTCTCTCCAGGAGGCCGCACGCATGGGGGAGCTCGGGCCAGCCTGCGCCGCAGCTCCTCCCGCGGCTGGTGGTGCCGCCGCCGCCGCCGCAGTCGCCTCCCCGCGTCGTGCCCTTCCTTCCCCGCGCCGGCCGCCGCCCTGTCTGCTGTGGCTCGAGATGCACAGCTCCTGCCCCCGTCTGCCGGTTCGAGCTGTCGGCCGATGACGGCAACAAGAGCTCGTGCGGCAGTGCCGGCGACAGCGGCTGGTGATGGAGTCCGACGATGGCGAGGGCTCAAAGCACGGGTGGCGGCACACAGGGATGCCGCGGAGATGGCCTGGAAGGCCAGGGCGAGGCAGCGCGGTGAGGAGGGCGGGCGCGGCGGCGCGGCGCGGGGGAGAGGGTGGTGCGGCGTCATGGGGGGACGGCGTGGGGGAGGCAGCGCGGGCGCAGCGGCGGCCAGAGCCGGCGCATCGAGGAAGAGGAGCGGAGAGAGAGGAGGAGAGATGAAAAAAAGGTGGTGGGACCCACTGGTGGGTGGAAAATAGAGTGCCTCCATTTCTAGGGGCCCTGGATCAAAATTTGGAGGTCTCCACGAAATGGTAGCCCGTTTAGGGGCTCGACTGGAGTTGTTTTTTTCCACTTGGGAGACTAAAATAGGTATAGGGGCCCATTTAAAGGCTGGGCTGGAGTTGCTCTCAGCTAAATTGCTTTCATTTTGTTTTCTCATCACCGAGCTGGGGTCTGACTAGTCCTAGGGAACGTGCGGCGTCAGAGAATGACGCGCGTGTGAGAATCACCGAGGGGACGACAGCTTCACTTGCTCACTGCGTTGCCAAGCACAAGTAGCAGGCGCTTTGTCTAAGATCCAGTAGTACTAGCCTCCGTAACAAATACTTTAGTACCAAAATATTGATAGCTTTCACGTCATTGTTCAATGTTTGACCGTTTGCATTTTATATAGATAGAAATACACTTGATGCTTCAAATACCTTTTATAACAAATTAAATCATGTGATACATTCTTGCTTTGCATTCTATGGTACAAACGAAATCTGTCCATTATTCTAGAACAGAAAGGTTAGTCCTGTATATCCGTTTTGCCTAACCAACCGGCTCGAGCTAGCAAAAAATTGATTAACGAGAGCCAAGCCATGCATAAAACTCCATGTATACATCTATCTAAAGAGCAAAATACTGTTCCTCTACAGAATGGGACTGTGCAAGCTAAGCTAAGGTAAGCTAAATCATCTGCCGGCAATAGAATGGTGCATGATGCAGCTCGATCTGCTCAGCTTGTTCATCTCATCATCTGCAGCTCTGCAATACAGTTGGTACCAGGTGCCGCTCTGCTCTGCCTCTGGTTACCTGAAAAGGGAGCACAGAGCCACATTCTCATCGCCGAACAAGAGTCCCATCGGATCGATCCACACGCTCATCAGGCCAGACACAAGGGGCAGGAAGTAACTGCAGAAACCTCCAGTTTCCATGCCCCATTCACCCCCACAAACCAGCCAGCTATGGTTCCATTTCCTGATATCCATTTGTTTTCTCTGATCAATCTCAGCACTCTCTGCTGCTCCGGCAGAGAATGATGCGTGCGTGTCAGGAGTCAGAGCCAACGAGCGGTCTACAGCGCGCCAGCTCAGCCGAGAGCAAGACATGCAGCGGCGATGGTGGCTGCAGCCGGGGCCAGCGCGCGGGGGGATGCATTGAATCCAGTTTGGATGGCTGAGGCAGTGAGGCTGACGCCTGACCGCGGCCACCACCACCACCAAACCGTGTGATGGATGGACGCCGACGGGCAGAAGAAGATGAGTACAGTACTACTGTACAGAAGAACAACGGAGTAGAAGAGAGAAGAATACTGGAACGGGGTGGAATCTGTCCGAATCGCGGGCGTCACCTGAGCTGGTGTGCCCTGATCAAGACCGGGGAGTTCAACCACCGGCATGCATGATCGGCCAGTGCGGCAGTGCCTCTCTCTCCAACGAAAGAAACATCTCAATCCTGTTGTGATCCGCTCATGTTAACTGGTATCTTTCGGGGAGATTGCGGTTTGGTTAGTTACGCTTACGCCTCTCTGTTTGTAGGCCTAGGCCCTGCTGCTGCTCCTCTGCGCTGCATTTGCGTTGCTCTAAAACTTCTCTCTCTTCTGTAGGAAACCGTCGCGACTGGTTTCTTTCGTGAAGATACGAGTAGTTATGGTTCCCTTGCCTAAAATGGCCATCTAGGCATATAATTCCTCCCGTCATGAATACGCGACCCTTTCAGATTGTTTCAAATCAGGCTTTATTGGGATAGAATACAAATTGCATCTTATCGTTTAGTTTTGGATATTTGAATATGATATTTGTAACCATCATCCAACTATAAGTATAACGATCACTTTCTAAATTAATACAGTTACCATATATCGGGCTAACACAAAGGAGTAAGAAAAAATCTGTCAACTTGGTTACCTAACCTTACCATCTCCGACCATTTCACCAAGTCCTATGTGATTGAACTCGCCCCGATTAAAAAGGCTACATCAGCTGGACTTGTTCGTTTGGCTTATTAGTCTAGCCCAACAAATTATTCTTTTCACATAATACTATTAAATCAGCCTGACGGATTATTCTTCTCTCCAACCCAGCTCAGCGAAACAAACAGCAGATTAGTTGCTTGAGCCATCCTCAACCAAGTCAACATAACCACATCGACATTTGACCATCCCATGCCCACTACTCCATGCGATTAAACCCGACAAAATTGGCTTTGCAAGGTGGCCAAAGGCATTCCCACTCAAAAACAATTAAACCATAAGTTGACCACAGAACGTCAAATCTGGTTGGCATGGATCGGTAGGCACTTGTGCTTCAGGCGGTTAGATAGCATAGCATGGCATGATAGGATCATCAGAATCACATTTACATCGCATCCATACACTCTGACACTTAATATCCTTGGATTTTTTTTTTTTGTTACAAGTGGTTACAACCTTACGGTGGTTGTCCAATCCCTTGCGGATTGTTGTACCGTTGTACGCATACCTAAACTGATGATGTACAGTTGCATTCCCTCTCTAGCCTCTTGCAATAAATGACATTTTGGTATTGTTTTCAACCAACCTTTTTGAGACTTCCTTTCACAAATTTGTGGACATTTGCATACAATAGGGGGTACATTTGTCTGAAAATTTAGTTTTATAAATGTTCTTTACAAATATTTTGTAGTAAAAATATCAAAGTTTAAAGTTATATTAAAGACCGTATCAACATCCACAAGACCACAATAAGATACTTATTTTGTTCAAGGAGTTTTCGGTGGAGCATGCAGATGCAGTGGTTCTTCAAACAACCCATACCGCGCGTTGTTGACTCCATCAGTTAAAGCAGTTCGTGGTACTTGCACTGTTGGTATGTACTGGAAGATATCTTTGGGATATATGTGGTGCCAAGTGCCCATCCTTGATATTAAATGAGAGATTATTGGAATCCAGCGTCACTGGGAGAAGCACGCGGTGTCACCGCTCACTAATTATGTCACTGAAGGATAGGAGGATCACAGCTATAGCTGGTCGATCTATCACCATGATGCTACTGTACGTTTATTACGATAGGGTATAAATCAACTGATATCCGGAATAGATATGTGGGGATGATTTCCAACCTCGTGGGAAATACAAATACCTATCGGGGCCGTAGGAGCTCCACAAGAATGTGATCATCAAGCACGTGGTGGTGGTGTCACCGATCACTCTTGGTCAGTAATTAGGCGGCAGGAGGAGCCGAGGTGGATCACACAGCTAGCCTCACGAATCCCGATGCTACCGCTAGTTAATTACTCACTCCCTTCCTAAATATAAGTCATTCCAACTTTCTTAGAAAGTCAAACTATTTTATCTTTAATCAAAATTATAGAAATGACTTCAAAAATTTATGATACCGAATAGCTATACTATGAAAATATATCCAATGAAAAATCTAATTATACTTATTTGATATCATAAATGTTAGTACTTTGTTGTATAAATTTGGTCAAAGTTGAGAAAGTTTGACTCTGAAAAAAAAGTTGAAATGATTTATATTTAGGAACGGAGGGAATATATTACAATCATCGTGTTATATTCCAAAAAAAAAAAGTCGTTGAAACCGATTAACACACGGACCACTCATGACTACTGTGATGTTACCATTACATGGTAAGAGTCCTGTACGAAATGATCTGACGCGCAAAGAAATCTAGGATAGAAAGTACGGGTTTTGGAATGGATCACAAGCCTCATTTTCTTTAATTCCGTTAGTCTTAGTGGATAAGCCATGTCCAAGATTGTCGTGTTTCATATTGCACAAAAATATGCACCAGCTAGGTTGGAACTACACATGGATCAATCCATGCTCTCTCACAATTTTCGTGTTCCCCCATTGTGGAGTTTCTTGCTCCCTTGTTTATTAAAACTTGATCAGGCCACCTTGTTTAGTTTAGGCAATCAACTCATTAACCCATGCATGCCTGCACCACCAAGGCCTGGCCAAGCACCAAAAGCTATACCTTCTCCAACGACCCTCAATAAAATACACATACGCACATAACGGGACTCCACAAGCTAGCATAGTCTCATTACGAAGTAGCTAACACAAATGCCACAGATAAGTAGCAGTGAGCATGGCAGGACAACCACATCAGCATGGTACAACCGCCAACTAATTCTTAGGCGCATGCGAGGCATAAAGAAACCATCATCAGGAAAATAAACCATCAATTGCTTGACAAGGACGCATTAACGCGACAACAGTGACATGTGTTGCATGCTCGTTTCGTGATATGGCCCTGGCCGATCAATTGATGATCGCTTAATTGAGGATAAACTAAACCACATTGTGTTGTTGCTTCTTTTTTTTCGGCTACTTAAAAATGACGTTGATGTTTGGCAGCCAATAATATAACGACCGGTTGGGATTAAATGTTGAAGCGGGCGGAGAAGAATAATAATACTCCTCCTCATGCGATTTCTTTAAATTTTAATCTAATTATTAATATTTCAAAAATGTTTCATCTAAAATTTTATTTGCAAACATGACTCTTTTGGTCGCGTCATTATGTGTGGCTCACATTCTCACGTCGTTGCATACTTGCATGCAGTGCAGCAACATGGTCTTGTCGCACCACGTGGACCGGCGCGCCCAAATGAGTTAAATGTACAAATAAAATTTTGAGTGGGTTATTTTTAAAATAGTAATTAATAAAAATAGGTTAAAATGAAAAAAAGGTCACCAGTGCACTCTAGGGTATTTCAGACAATAATAACACGACAAGTAGGTGGCATAAGATATTCGCATCAAATTTTATTCATAGTATGGATCGGATGATAATAAAAGTATCTGTATAAGACAAGGTTTCCGAACTATTGGGTTCTAGGAATTAATGGAACGGCGAGGAGAGATTAATAAACTTATTTTTGAGTTAAAACTGTGGGGGCAATTCCCATAGCAGTTCATGTTAAGAAAATGTAAAAAAAAAATATGTACAGAGGGTACGGTGCAAAGAAGATTAATAAACTTGCTGCATACTTCAGTATAAGAGATGGGTACGTAGTCCTTGAGCCTCCCATCTGCTGTGACTGTTCGGCCGTTGTAGCTACCGAGTAACCAGGTATGGTGCTGCAAATATATAATTCGTAAAATAATGAGCCAGTACAGATTTATTCTCAACACACTAATAATAATGTGCAGAATTTCTTCATCCCCTGTCGACGGTTACTTCATTTGTTTTTTTTTTTTTTAACCTCTCGGTGATGATATATGGCTGGCTGGATCGAGCTACCAAAGCGTGTAGTATTATGATTGACGGTTGGTTAAGTGGCTAGCTTTTACTCCCTCAACTGTAGCTCATTCATATAGAATCTAGCGTGTAGGGACGATGGCTGGAGCCTTGGAGGGCATACATTCTTGTAGCGTACACGGAAACTCCTACATACTCCCTCGATACTTGTAAAGGAGATCGTTTTGGACAAGTTTTGAGTTAAACATTGAAAATATAAATCATGAATACATTTTGAGTTATTGAGTTTGAAAATATGAAAATCATATGAACATATTTGTCTTAAAAATAATTTTAAAAAAATATAAATATATTAATTTTTAATAAATATTTTTGTTAAAATAAGAAGGCAAAGTTATGTTTTGAAGACTGTGTCGCTGTCCTAAACGACTTTCTTTACGAGCACGGAGGGAGTATATACAGAGCCGGTCGGTCCCAAGTGTGGTTTACTCTAGTACTGCTACCTATATATAGTAATAACATCTTTCCAAATTAAAGCGGGTTAGTTGGTCCCTGGAGTCTGCTGTTTGGCCGGGCTATTTCCACTCGATTCAATGGCTTGTCATGCCACGTAATCATGCGGAATTCCATGGATGGTATGATGAGCCTGGTTGGTGGTTGGTTGGATGCCAAATTCTTGGCATGCCAACGTTTTGGCTTGGCAAAAGTTGCCAATTTTTTTCTGCCAGTGCTTGGTTTGGTACCAAAAGATGTCAATATCTCACATTTAGCCTACCAAAATTGTGGTAAGTTTTTTGGTCTTTGTTTTGGCTTGCCAAAACTTGGCATGCCAAAATTTGGGTAGCAAACCATTCAGGCCTGATGTGCCGACATAACCGGCCTCAAGCTTGTTTCAAATTTGAAGCTATACTCGCTCTGTCCATAAAAAGAATGTAACTATGATATTTGTACCGGTCAAACTAGCTCAAATTTATAGTAAATACTATTAACACTTATGTCTTCAAATAAATTATTATAAAAAAATATTCTATAAATAATCTAATGGTACTTATTTTGTATTAGGAATGTTGGTAGTTTTTATATAACTTTAGCCAACATTTAAACCGTTTGACTTTTTAAAAAACGAGAATTGTATTCTTTTGAAGATAGTAGGTCTTAATTCTCAAACTTGCTTTGGCTCGGAAAAACCTTCACCATAGGATGGAGAAAGAAACGAATCTATTCGCTGGTTAGATCCGAAAAATCATGAACTAGTTACCTGATCGGCTAACTTTAATTAAAACATAAGTTATGCAACTGGACCGTTACAAACCGGTCTTCCCCATTCTTATTTGTGCTCATGTTTTATTACTGCACTCAACATGGTTATTAGGCCAGTCTCAGTGGGAGTGTCATGAGCATTAAATATCATGTCAAATCAACAAATTTGCTGACATGGCAGTGTTATTTATGAGGGGAGTGTCATTGGATGAAAGAGAATGTCATGGTGATGACACTCACCCGGCACAGTTCTCAAAGTTTTCAGTTTTGGCAACCGTGTGATGACACTCTCCATTGAGACTGGCCTTAGAAGCGTCTTGACCCACGCTCCACTTAATACTCATGATTTACTTCGTGTATTTCAGATTTAAAATATGTTGTAATTGTCCTAAAATTCTAAAACAACTAATAGGCGGCCTTCCTTCACCAAATTCATGTGGAATTAATCTAGAACAAGATTTGAAACCACTTGAGAAGTTAAAGGTTGAGCCGTCTAACCATTCCATATTGCAAAACTCTCCCATTCTTTCAATGAGCTTAGTGAATATATAGCTCGCGTCTTATCATGAATCTAACAGGCACAACTAACGAAGGGTCCAAATTCCACACGGCAAATATCACACTCTTATTAACCGCGTGAAACCTCACATCACCCAACTCCAATAACAGTAATCCATATAGTTTTTCCTGACAGCTGCGTGTCATTTGACTCTCTGACGAGTGACAAACCGAAACGAAAAAAAAAAAGAAGAAGTCGCCACATCATCCAGTCTCTCCCCGTCAGTCCCATTCCTCTTGAGCTATCCTTGGACCACGTCTCTTAAAAATTGATTAGACCTTCCACGATAAATGAAGAAAATAAGTTGGCGCCACAGTATGACTCCACTGTTTGCGCTCGTCCTTGCAAGCATCAGCCGCTTCAGGCTAATCACCATTAGCGCTACAATTAGCAGCTAGCAAACCATCAGTAGCGCAGCGTGCCAACGCCCACCCTTACCGCTCACCAACCAACCATACCGCTCCACCTTGCCACAAACGCGAGCACGGGCGCCACCTCCCCTCTCCCGCCACTATATAAACGCCCGCGCGAGCACAGCGCCAACAGCTCGAGCTGGCACTGGCACACGATCGACAGCGCGCCCAGTGCGAGCTCGCTCGATCGCCCGCGCACGAGTACGTGCCAGTCCCACACACCAGAGAGACAGAGCCAGAGCTCGGTCGGTCGCGGCCAATGGAGGCGGCGGTGGAGGCCGTGGTGGCGGCCGGCGTGGAGCCGTTCCCGACGGTGGACAAGTGCGACGCGTCGGGCCGCGCGTCGCACGCCGTGGCGGCGGACCTGGAGGGCACGCTCCTCCGCTCCCGCAGCGCGTTCCCCTACTACGCGCTCGTGGCGTTCGAGGCCGGCGGCGTGCCGCGCCTCCTCCTGCTGCTGCTCCTCTACCCGCTCGCCGCCGCGCTGCGCTTCCTGGCGCCGCCGTCGTCTTCGTGCGCCGCCGAGCGGGTGCTGGTGTTCGCGGCGACGGCGGGGGCGCGGGTGCGCGACATCGAGTCCGCGGCGCGCGCCGTGCTTCCCAGGTTCTACGCCGCCGACGTGCACACGGGCGCGTGGCGCGCGTTCTCGGCGTGCGCGCGGCGCCGCGTCGTGCTCACGTCCACGCCCAGGGTCATGGCGGAGCCGTTCCTCAGGGAGTGCCTCGGCGCCGACGACGTCGCGGGCACCGAGCTCGCGACGTGGCGCGGGCGCGCCACGGGGTTCGTCGACACGCGCAGGGGCGGCGTCCTCGTGGGCCGGCGGAAGGCCGAGGCGCTGCGGGAGATGTTCGCCGACGAACACGGCGACGCGCCCGACGTCGGGCTCGGGGACAGCCGGTCCGACTACGCCTTCATGAGCATGTGCAAGGTCAGTACTCGGCACGGTAGTTACCGCGCGCGCCCTATTATATTTACTACTCTCCATCCAAATATTTCGTATCGCCGTACCTCACCGTACGGTACGCGTGCCCACATAAACACACCACCAGAATTCTCCCTTCCGTATTTGTTGATTGCAAAAAAGTCCACAAAAAGTAAATGTTCTTTTTGCATTGGAAATGGACAAACAGATCATGGTTAATTTCAGCCAAGATTGTTGCGCCCCAAAACGTAGCCATATTTTTGCGATAATTGGGTACTCTAGTCTAGATAGGCTGCCAAAACGAGCTTCGAAAGATTATTATTGGCAGCGGATTGAAATGGTTTACGTACTCGTACTTCTCCCTTGGCGCCTGTATGATTGCAAACAAAGGCGCTGAATATGATCCGTGTCCGTGTGGTACCGAGAGGAGCCGCGCATGTGTCTGCAGTCAGGGGGTGCGGTTTTTGCATGTTCCCGCCATAAATTCGAGATGACACTGTTGCTGCCTTGCTGGTACATGCTCTCGCTGGCACAAAGGAAAGGGAAAGTCTAAGAAAACTTTTGAAAATTCAATATCAGCACTCCAAATTAAAGTCCAATCGATGATTGGTTACCAGCATGCACGAGCCAGTTCAGTTGTCACCATTAAACGCCCGGCCTCGCCGCCCATGCATGACATATTGGACATTATATAGCGTGTAATAAACTAACAATTCTATATGAGCCATGTGGACAAATTAAGCGAATATATAATTGCTTTCGTAAAATTCTGAAGGCATGCTTTTCTTAATTAATCAAGGCAGGTGAATCGAGGTTTCTTCCTCTATCTGTATTTTGCTTCTTGTAGGTCACCTCGATCATATGGTTGCTTGCTTGCTCACATCTTCCATAGTATAAGAAATTAAGAATGCACTTCTTCCATACTCCTGGCACAGCCACAACTACCGTTACCAAAAAAAAACAACAGACGACACAAGGCAGTAGGAGACGACTGCAATATAACGTGTGGTTGGGTCACATCTTTTGGGCAGTAAAGAGCGTTTGTTGGTCAGGGACCCGGCATGGCAGTTGCTGCCCAACCTACGCTCATTCATTTGATTTATTTGCTTGCCTCTGGCTAGTATATTAAACAGCCCGGGGCCGCCCGGCCTTAATTTAATTATTTATTTAGTTTGGCCCGCCGGTAGGTTTGGACCGGGTCTATTTCTTGTTTTGTTTGCAAGCTTAGATTGCCCGAAATTGCCAAAGACACACAATTTTGGCAAATTCGTGTACCTTGTTGTGGCGAACCAAGGCAGGCAGCCCACTAGTTGAGTTTTTGTAGGCTTTGGATTTGGAGATCCTGCTGCTACTCCACGTGAATGAATGAAGATTAAAAGAGTTGGGTACGATGAAAATGTGCCTAACAGGAATTAACCAAAGGCTTTGCCTGACTTTGTGAAAGTTTTAGCCCTGCAACCAATTCCGGCAAGAAAGACCTTGCTTGCTGGCCTGGATGCACCAAAGTAGCTAGTGCTGCTATGTCTACGCAGCCTAGTACTTGTACACCGGTACAGCAGCCTTAGCTTTTAGGTGAATCTAACTAACCACAGTTACTACTCGTAGCTGGAGTGAGCTAGCTCGGGTTGGACAGAGTGGTGTACGTGCCACTGCTACTGTTTGCTTGCCTGTCCTAGATTTCAACATACACGGATCCGGATCTTTCTCAACACTTGTTGGGTGCTGCATGCGGCATCAAAGACAAAAGTTTAGGTGAAATGTTATGCATGCTCAATTCTCTATCATGTACAATAATGCAATGGTGGTGCAGTTATTACACGACACCATATACTAAATGTGGATTATGCTGCTACTGATGGCGTGGTGGGTTGCGCACGTCCTCAATGTACTAAATGTCATCATCTTAATTAACTCGCCATTAATGGTCGCATGCATGCAGGAGGCGTACATCGTGCCACGGTCGCCGGTGGATCCCCTCCCCATGGACCAGCTTCCCCGGCCCGTCATCTTCCACGACGGCCGCCTGGTGCGCCGCCCGACGCCGCTGGCGGCTCTCCTCGTCGTGCTCTGGTTCCCCGCGGGCTTCGCGCTGGCCTGCCTCCGCATCGCCGCGGGCGCGCTGCTCCCGATGCCGCTGGTGTACTACGCGTTCTGGGCGCTGGGGGTGCGCGTCCTGGTCCGCGGCGCGCCGCCGCCGCCGCGCGCCGAGCGGGCCACGGGCCGCCGGGGCGTCCTGTTCGCCTGCTCCCACCGGACGCTGCTGGACCCGATCTTCCTCTCCGCCGCGCTGGGCCGGCCCGTGGCCGCCGTCACCTACTCGCTGTCGCGGCTCTCGGAGTTCCTGTCGCCGATCCGGACGGTCCGGCTGACGCGTGACCGGCGCTCCGACGCGGCCATGATCCGGGAGCTGCTGGAGGAAGGCGACCTGGCGATCTGCCCCGAGGGGACCACCTGCAGGGAGCCGTTCCTGCTGCGGTTCTCGGCGCTGTTCGCGGAGCTCACCGACGAGGTGGTGCCCGTGGCGATGGAGAACCGGATGGGCATGTTCCACGGCACCACGGCGAGGGGGTGGAAGGGGATGGACCCCTTCTACTTCTTCATGAACCCGAGCCCGGCATACGTGGTCACGTTCCTCAGCAAGCTGCCCGCGGAGCTCACATGCGCCGGGGGAAAGACCAGCCACGAGGTGGCAAACTACATCCAGAGGCTCATCGCGGCAACGCTCTCCTACGAGTGCACCAGCCTCACCAGGAAGGACAAGTACCGGGCGCTCGCCGGGAACGACGGCGTCGTCGCCCCCAGAAGCTAGCTATATATTACTAAAGAAGAAGATTGGATTGTATTAGTTATTAATTGTTGTCATGTGTATTTTGCTTGTGAAGCCGTGGTGATGGTGCCATGGCAATGGGCAGTGATTTTTCTCTCTCTTTGCCTCTTTGGTTTGGTGATGGTCACCCCTATAATGTACTGGCTGTGTACCGGCAGGAGTTGAATGCAAGATCACAAAGTTAAAAAGTGAACAAGGGGGACAGGCACTATTCTCTCTCGCGTGTCAGCAACGTGCACCTTTAAATTTCTGCAGGCACCAGCTAAGAGCATAAAGGCAAAGTTATTTCGTTTGGACGTTTGGTAGATTGGTTCTAGTTCACACGCCCCCATAGGCCATAGGTTACATGTTGTTGCTGTTCAGTAGGCAACTGGACAACAGCTAACCCAATTTACCCAAAAGGCCATAAGCTGTATGTTGTTGTCGCAATGCAATTCACTAGGCAACTGGAGAACAGCTCAACATGTACAAGAACACCAAACGCCATTGATATACACACGGGCGGCAAAGCATGCCCTCCCCCCAACCCCCATCCCCGTTTCAACAAAAGAAGGGAGGTTTCATTTCCAGCAAGACAAGTTATCACACACCAATTGAAGGAAACAAGATTGCTCTATCGATTGCCATTGATTAGGTTGCTCAACTGAAGAGGGTATTGTTTTCCGAAAGTTTGAACAAAACATAATAAATAAGCGTTCTAGCTGTTGATTTCCTTGCCTGTATTGGATAGCTCTCTTACAGTTCCTTGTTCCAGGTCCATGCTATGCTCAGTCCTATCTACACCCTGGAATCGGAACAACTACATAACGTGTCATGTCACATACAAGACAGCGGATCAATGGCTTACTCCGCGCATACTTTGCAGCTCTTCCGGCAGAAGCCAGGTGCTTCCTTGGTCCCCACCATGTAGTTAGGGTTCTTGGCGCACTCGCCCACGGCCGCCCACTGGGGGCAGAGGACGTTGTCATCCTCGCATCCGTCAGACGAACCCGACTGCTTGACAGGGAGGTCAAACGACCTCACATGGATCCATTTAGTGGCGGACCACTTCTGGCCTTCGATAACGGGGCAACTCCCGTGCAAGCTGTCAGAATCTGTTGTTGCATCAGGGTGGAGACTGAAGAACAGCAGGGCGTCACCCTTTACCGGCTTAACTGCACATGAGCCAGCGGTTAGACATCAGAGTAAACACAAGTGGAAGGTACACCTAAGATATTCAGAGCTTAAAAGCCTACTGAGAAACTAGAATCTGTGACATTATCAATAAAAAAGGGTCATGGACTATTGTCATGTCAGGTAAGAACTGGTGAAGATAATATAGCATATGGATCTGCAAGGTAACTTCAGTTTTATCACAAACATCCGCTATACCTGCATATCCATTTCTTGCGCAGTCAGACCAGGTGTCATCCTTGGGTTGTGACAGCTTCCCCTGTGGAATATCTGTGTTATTGCAAATGACAATTCTTAAGATAGTAACACAACAGGGACGAGTAATTACTTCTGCATTGGGGAAGATGGTCTCTCCGCCCTTCTCAACGTTTGATAGGTACATGAGCACAGTGGCAATGCGGTGGCCCCCGAGGGCTTGATTATTTTTGTCATGGAAGTAGTCATAGTGGGGCTCATACTTCTCACCGTTCTGGTAGTGTAATATCTGAATGGATTCACCGTTCGCTGAACATACCACAACAACAGCATTAAGACTATTGACAGTTAAAAGGGAGGAAATGCAAGCCCAAAAGGGTTTGAGTAATTAAATTTAGGCTTTCAAGGTACCTGCTGGAAGAAATGTCCAAGCAGATATTCTCTCCTCTATTCTCGTTACTACTTCATCCTGCCAAGTGAATAGCTTAGTTAATATATTTAATGTTACATTTTTGTAGTATGTACATAGGTAAGTGCCGCCAGTCAGCAGATGGGATTTCATTACTATTTTACTAAATTCAAATAAACCATGACATAGAATGTGAATGTATGCTATCAAGAAAAACAAATCCTGTATTCAAGTTGATCAAACTGATCTGGGAACAAGCACAACTACATAAAATTATTATGACATTCTTGTTCAAAAAAGGAAAAGATGTCACGTGTAGCCCATTAGCGCCACGTGATGAAGGAGCACGACCATGCATCCTTAAAGCTGGTGCACAGTTCATGGGTGGTTACTGTTTATGTGAACAATGGGCATGTGCTTACTGCTACCGCGGCTATTGGGATGTACTTAGAGATAAGAGCAGATTGACTGCTCTTCTTGGTTCTTGAGGTTAGCTAATTAAAAGTAATGTCAACCAGATATATAAGGATGGGCTTGTATCTCTACTCACTAGTCACTAATCAAGAAACATATCAAAGTTGCTAGCATCACCAATCTACCTGTTGTGTGGCCACCACCATTCATCGGCAATGGACACACTGTTTGGGTTCAGGACCATCTAACCATGCATATGACAGCATGTCTGATATTCTGAACCCAAGGCAATGTCTTAGGTTCAACTGGCTAGCCCTAACACAGTAAGCTGTATGAGAGTGAATAGAGCTCAGATATTAAAACCCATAAGTGGACAATCTATCAAAAATGTGATGATAATGGACGAATTAAATAACAAGTATAAGCTGACAAGCACGACAAAACATGCCGTGCCATGCATATGCGAAGAAGTGAGGGCCTGACCAATTCCTGCACTAACAAAATCAGAACTTAGGAAATTAAGTGAATGAAATGAACCCAATAAAGCCAATATACAAACAACAACAACAACAACATAGCCTTTTGTCCCAAGCAAGTTGGGGTAGGCTAGAGATGAAACCCAAAAGAAACAAGGATAAGAAAGACATACAACGGCACGAGACCAAAGCTAAGGTTAGGGGTAAACAAGAGAAGAAGCAAAGATCACGGTTCCGGCACGTTGATTGCTAGTCTCCAAGCGCTTCTATCTATAGCTAACTCCTTGGAGATATTCCATTCTCTAAGATCCCTCTTAACCGACTTGTCCCAAGTCAGTTTAGGTCGACCTCTACCTCTCTTTACATTACCTACCCTTTCTAGAACCCCACTACGCACTGGCGCCTCAGGAGGCCTCTGTTGGACATGTCCAAACCATCTCAACCGACGTTGCATCAGTTTCTCCTCGATTGGTGCTACGCCGACCCAAAACCAGTTTGGGTTTATGCCTGGTAGGTCGACCATGGAGGCAATTTTTCTAATACGACAGTTGATGGAGAGATATAGGGAGCAGAAGAAGGACTTGCACATGGTTTTCATTGACCTCGAGAAGGCGTATGACAAAGTACCAAGAAATGTCATGTGGTGGGCCTTGGAAAAGCACAAAGTCCCCACTAAGTACATTACCCTCATCAAGGATATGTACAAGGATGCGATGACATCTGTCCGGACATGTGATGGCGACACCAGTGACTTTCCAATTAAAATAGGACTACACCAGGGGTCAGCATTGAGCCCTTATTTATTCGCTTTAGTGATGGATGAGGTCACAAGGGACATACAAGGTGATATCCCTTGGTGTATGCTCTTTGCAGATGATGTGGTGCTAGTTGATGAGAGTAGGGTGGGGGTTAATAGGAAGTTAGAGCTATGGAGGCACACGTTGGAGTCGAAAGGTTTTAGACTTAGTAGGACGAAGACAGAGTACATGATGTGCGACTTCAGCGCGATTGGACATGAGGATGGAGACGTTAGCCTTGATGGGCAAGTGGTGGCCAAGAAGGATACTTTTCGATATTTAGGATCGATACTCCAGAAGGATGGAGATATTGATGAAGATGTTAGGCATAGAATTTCAGCCGGTTGGCTAAAATGGCGTCAAGCTTCTAGCGTCCTCTGTGACAAGAGGGTGCCACAAAAGCTAAAAGGTAAGTTCTATAGGACGGCGATTCGCCCGGCGATGCTATACGGTGCGGAATGTTGGCCTACAAAAAGGCGACATGTCCAACAATTGAGTGTAGCAGAGATGCGTATGTTACGCTGGTCTTGTGGGCACACAAGAAGGGATAGAGTACGGAACGAAGATATTCGGGATAGGGTCGGCGTAGAACCAATCGAGGAGAAACTGACGCAACATCAGTTGAGATGGTTTGGACATGTCCAACGGAGGCCTCTTGAGGCGCCAGTGCGTACTGGGGTTCTAGAAAGGGTAGATAATGTAAAGAGAGGTAGAGGTCGACCTAAACTGACTTGGGACGAGTCGGTCAAGAGGGATCTTAGAGAGTGGAATATCTCCAAGGAATTAGCTATAGATAGATGCGCTTGGAGACTTGCAATTAACGTGCCTGAACCGTGATCTTTTGTTTCTTCTCTTATTTACCCCTAACCTTATCTTTGGTCTTGTGCCGTTTTATGTCTTTCTTATCCTTGTTTCTTTTGGGTTTCATCTCTAGCCTACCCCAACTTGCTTGGGACAAAAGGCTATGTTGTTGTTGTTGTTGGTGGTGGTGCTACGCCGACCCTATCCCGAATATCTTCGTTCCTAACTCTATCTCTTCTTGTGTGCCCACAAGACCAACGTAACATACGCATCTCTGCTACACTCAATTGTTGGACATGTCGCCTTTTTGTAGGCCAACGTTCAGCACCGTATAGCATCGCCGGGCGAATCGCTGTTCTATAGAACTTACCTTTTAGCTTTTGTGGCACCCTCTTGTCAAAGAGGACGCCAGAAGCTTGACGCCATTTCAGCCAACCGGCTGAAATTCTATGCCTAACATCTTCATCAATATCTCCATCCTACAGCAGGATAAAATGGCAGGATAGAGCAAGGGTGTATCAAACAAACTACAGTAGAAACAGGACCTCATCCCAAACAGTGTACAAGCAAAACATGGTGCTCTCACTCATATCTAGCGTAAAGAAATCAGCAGACAAACTGAAAGAGCAAAGATTGCACATCAACCTCATCCCAAATATCAAGGGACGATACTCCGAACATAACTCCATTCCATTAAAGAGACAAGGCAGACTTTTTACGGATTCAATTCAACTAACAACACATTATGGAAAAGCAAATAAGAAGTCATCCTAATTTTTTTCTGACATAGGTTTCTAAGGTACAGTGCCTCATATGTGATCAACTGTGAGGGGGGAAAAAACTCTACCGGCACGGGAAAGACCGCCCTCTCAGCCAAGCCAGCCGAGAAAACCCCTGAACCCCGGCTTCACCCTATAGAGCCACACCATAACCTGGCCACCTGGGCCAACCACAACCTACTGTGTTGGCGACGACTACAACTACCCCTGGTACAAGCCGGCGCCCTGCAACTATTTTTTGGGTCGCCAGCGAGGGGATTGTTTTGCTGCCACCATACTATGAGAAGTACATGATGCACTATTCTAAAACTTAATCCACATGTACACTCCAGAAAAAAAAAATCAACAAATCCCATCTGGGCAGAAAGTCTAGCAAAGGCAGAAACCAGCAAGGACAATCATTAGCCCTTTTGTGTATAGATGCACTGAGGTTGTATAGTCCTCTGCAATTGTACTGTTATACAGAAAAACTGTAAAGCAACCAGGAGAACAAGTAAACTTTAACTAAACAGGAATGAATCAAGTTCGTTGATCTTAATTCAGCAATGTAAGATATAAAGAGGTCTAGGCAGCTAACAAAGTAATAACATATTTTGGTATAGTACTTCACATAGTATATAGTGGAGGTCACAACCAAAGAGAACGGCACTCAATGCATCACTGAATCTAAATATTTATAAAATATAATTTCATGAAGAATCAAACTATACTCCTCGAACCTATTGGCTACATAAGTGAAACCCAGTATGAATATTCTGTATAAGCACCACAAGTAAAAACCAAATCTAGTCATGGTAGCAACACTACCTCCAAATCCATACAGAAACAACTAAACTTCACAAATGTCCGTAGAAGTGTCCTTATATGTTTTCTTTCAAACGTTTTTGAGGTACAACCACCTAATATGTGAACAATTGTGAGAAGTACATGATGCACTATTCTAAAACTTACACTGAATGCGCACTCTCGAAAAAAAACAACTAATCCCATCTGAGCAGAAAATCTAGAGAAGGCAGAAACCAGCAAGAACGAACAACCATTAGTCCTTTCATGTATAAAATGCAGTGGGATTATATAGTCCTCTGCAATTATGTACTGTTATACAACAAAACAATCAAGAAAACAGGCAAACTGTAACTGAACAGAAATGAATAAATTTTGTTGACCTTAATTGAACAATGTAAAGTATAAAGAGGTCTAGGCAGCTGATAAAGTAATAAGATATTCTGGTATCGCACTTCAATAGTATACAGTGGATGTCACAACTAGAGAGAACAGCGCTGAGGGTTTATTTGGATCGAGACCTGGCAGGCAGCTTGCCGGCTAGGCAGCAATCTAAGCCCCAGGCGATCAAAATCGGACGTCTGGGGACGCTGCCTGCACCAGGCAGCTCCGCCCAGGCTCCAAGCAAACAGGCCCTCAATGGATCACTGAATAAATGTAAATATTTATAAAAAAATATAATTTTCATTAAAAAGAAGCAAATGTTACTCCTTGGAGCTATTCGTTACACAGCATGAACATTCTGTATAATCACCACAAGTAAAACCAAATTTAGTCATGGTAGCAACAGTCTCCAAATCCATACAGAAACAACTAAACTTCACAAATGTCCATAGTAGAGCTATAGTAGAAAAGATCTAATTGCACATTTCACCATTAGATCACCACTGTTAACACACATGTAGACCTTTATACCGGAATTGCAATACCCACAGTAAGTTGCAAGTGTTCCTTATCAATCTACCTAATTTCACTTTGTGAATGCACAAACATTCCCTTCCATTACTCCATAAACAAGTGCCAAATATACATGAGACTCCTTTCCAGCTCCCAACCATTCCAAACCCCAAGGTAGTCCTCGAAAGAAAATGAAATTGATTGCTCACCTGCTTCTTCTCGAGGAACATGCCGGAGCTGGTGCGCACCTCGCTCTGGACGCTCTTCCCGGACTCGTTGTCCGCCACCATCGACTTCTCCAGCTTGTCCTTGGCCTTCAATCAACCACAAACCGAATCAATCAACCGGCCAGAGCAGACATCACAAGTCAATCCCACCCAGCCTCCGCACTCACCAGCGCGATCAGGTGGTCACACTCCGCGTCCGACAAGAACCCCTTGTGCAGGAACGCCCTAACAGGCAGACGGAACCAAACAGCCGTCAGACTCGCGCGCAACATAGGGTCTTGTGGGGAGGGGAGAGCAGATTGGGAGGGAGATCGGATCGTCACCTGGGGCGCCACGAGAGCTGGACCACGCGGGAGGGGTCGAATCGACCGGCACCCCGGCTCGCCGCAGTGGCGGGGACAAGAAAGTCGGCGAGGAGGAGGGCGACCGCGGAGGCGAGGAAGAGGTGGCGGTGGAAAGCCATGGCGCCGCGAGATGGGAGGAGGACGAAGGGTGTGGGATACTTGGGCTGGGGAAGAAGAAGCGTGTTCGTCCAGGCGCCGACGCGACGGAGAGTGCCACTGACAGCGGGCCTCATCGCATGGACCCAAATCGTCAGTGAGTACATAGAAGGGGGTGAGCCTGAGGAGTGAGGACTTTGGCAAGTCCTTCCGGAAATTTCTAAGCCCACGCGGCTGGCGTGTCGCTTTGTGGACTGGGAAGCGGGGTTTTGGAGCATAGATAAATACGTTTTTCCATCGGAAAACTAGGCCATGTTTGGGTTCTTTGATTAGTCTTTGTCTAGCTTTGCTAAGACTGTCTCCAACTATCATGACCCAAACACAAGTCTCATTCTCTAGTTTGAGTAGCGTACAGTAAATGGGTATGAGGCCTAAAAAAAGTTTCTCCAACAGCCGATGCATCCTCATCCAACAGCCGGAGCAACAGCCGGAGAACCGCCGAGGACGACGTCGTTCGGTTGGTCAGAAGCTTTGGGTCGAGGAGAGAGAGCTATAGTTGGGTCTCGGTGAAGCCGGTACCCAAAATGCATTGTCAGTTTGGGTCCTATGTTGGAGCATGATTTTGATATCCAAAATACTGTGTGTGATGCAAAATGGGTATGGGTCTCCTGATGCATGCTCTGTTGGAGATGGTCTAAGTAAGGATATGAGCTTAGTAGTCGATGAAAATCTAGTTTCACTAAGCAAGCTTGCCTCCAGAAGCAAGAAAATACTTGCCCAGCCATGAGAGCCGAATCCGCTCTCCGGCGTTGGCAGCGCAAGGGCATGCAGTGCAGGGCAATAAAAAATATGCATCGTGTTTTGTGTGGTACCACATTTGCTACACCGAAAGATATGTAAAGCTGAATGGCAAATGGATCTGAGTAGACATATGTTGATTATTAAAATGGAGAGCAAACTTTCTTACTCCTCAAAGCAACCAAACGTTCTGAGTTTATTTGACTAACAATGCCTTGCAAAAGCCTTGCCTGCTAGCCTGGCTATGCAACGTTGAGCAAAGATTCAAACTTACCCTTGTTTGGAGTTTGGAAAAAGTTAAACTAGACGTGCGATTGATCATAACTTTTTGGCTCTCTTGTCCCTTGTTAGAGTTCGACGAAGAGCAAACAGCGGAATGGCTGGTGATCGAGCCACTGGAGACCGGCGTCCCAATGCTAGCTCGTGTGGATCTAGGTACTTTGCGTGCTCTTGGCTTATTTGGATTTGTTTTTCTGTGGCTGTGGTTCATCGGCAGCTTTCCTCATGTCCTTTTTCTGCTCGGTTTTTTGTCATACAAATGTTTGTTGTACTCGTGAAACAGCAGCATAATTGCATAGTAACGTCTAAGTATATTACAACTTGCACGCCTCTATTTGATGGCCAAACATCATAAATAACTTCATTTTCTCATCTTTTACCAACGCCATGGATGGTTACCCAGGCTCATTGAGAAGGTATTGGATGATGGAGGAGGAATACGATGACACTCATTTCTGAGTTGATGATGATGAAGCAGAGGTCGCGACATACAACCACTTGGTGCAAGTAGATACCTCTCGCACGTGTCGTCGGTCTAATGCGCCACCAAAGGTTATTCGGCTAAGGGACCTTCCTTCTGGTCACAAGAGGATCAAAGCTGACTACTTTGCACCAAATTCTATTTACAATGGTGAGCAGTTCTGTAGAAGGTAAAGTGAGCATATTTCCAATATCTATCACTCCATATATCTAGTACCTCATATCAGAGGTGTACTTGAAGGCCCCGGATGCATCTGTATTTATTCAAGCACATTAAAGAGACTATTAAAAATCAAGATAACTACTTAAAAAAGAAGTATGATGCCACTGGCAAGGAAGGACTATCGACTTCAGAAGTGTGTCACGGCTATGCGCATTCTTGCTTAGGGTGTCTCGGCGGATGCCGTTGATGAGTATGTGTGTATTGACGAAATTGGCGAATCAATTGCTCGAAAAGATTTGCATCATTTATGTCGGGCTTCCATTGTTGTTTTCGACGAGTATCACCTACAGGCACCCAATGTTGCTGATGTAGCTAGGCTTTTTCAAGAGCGTGAGAATCATGGGTTTTCGAGGATGCTACGCAGCATTGATTGTATGCACTGGGAGTGGAGGACTGCCCCACATCGTGGAAGCATCCCTCTATGATCTTAGAGGTGGTTGCATCGTATGATCTATGGATATGGCATACTTACTTCGGCATGTATGGAAGTAACAATGACATTAACGTTCTGCATAGGTCCCCGTATTCTCATCTTACCTCAGGGGTCGTTCAACCCCGTGTCGTTTGCAGTCAATGGAAAGACCTATCACATGAGGTACTACCTTGCTAATGGGATTTACCTTGAGTAGGCAACCTTTGTTAAGACTATTCGTTATCCCATGGAGAAAAAAAAGCAACACTTTGTCACGCAATAGGAAAGCGCATGCAAGGATATAGAGTGTGCATTTGGTGTCCTATAAATTCGGATTGTGGTGATCCGAGGGCCCGCATATGGTTGGGACCGTAGCCAAATTAATGATATAATGATGACTTACATTATTTTGCATAACACGATAGTGGAGGATGAACAAGACAATGCCCGTGATACTAATTTCGTGAACATCAGAGAGCTAACAGTTCTGTACCATAACAATATAATCTCATCGAGCACCTGCGGATGAGGCTGGGATCTCTTCACCAATAGATGAATCGGTGGTCATATATCTATACTATAAAGAGTGTCACAATTGAAACGGTTTCTCACCTAAAAGATTACCCTCCTAAACCACACAGAGGACCCACAATTCAGAGCCAAAAGGTGGCCCCGGACGACCGGGGGTAGACGCGTTTGGTCGTCAACCCCCGTTCTTTTGCGCCTCGGCGCCATCCCGCCCCCCTATTCTTTCTCACCTTGGCATTTTTGTATACCCGCTGCCTTCCTTTCCTTTTGATCGTGTTCTTTGTATGGTAATGCAATCAAGGTGCTACTTTTCTTTCCTTTCTGTTCGTTGTATTCGTATGCAAAAAGATATGTTGGTTTCCTTCCAAAAAACGCCCCTTTCCTTTCCTCCACCTTCCTTTGGAAATTCGCCTGCCTTCCTTTCCTTTTGATCGCGTTCTTTGTATGGTAATGCAATCAAGGCGCCTCTTTCCTTTCCTTTCCTTTCCTTTCTATTCATTGTATTCGTATGCAAAAAGATACGCTGGTTTGTGGTTTCCTTTCAAAAAAACACCACTTTCCTTTGCTCCAACTTCCTATGCAATCAGGGCGCCTACACATTCCTTTTGAAATCCGTCCGCTTTCCTTTCTTTATATGGCCGTGTGCATTAAGGAATTTGAATTTCCTTCTTTCCTTTTGTAGATGGCTAGCGTCCATATATGTGTTGTGTACCAGTCAAGGTTTCCTTTCAAAAAAAGAATGACATCTACGCAATCGGGTGTCTCCTTCCTTTTAAAACTTGATTACTTACCATAGTTGTGGGAGTCAATCAGAGAATCGATTACTTACCATAGTCGTGGGCGTCCAGGCTCATCTCCTTAGCCCTCCTGCCCCCTATATAAGGCGCCCCTCCTTATTCTTAAAGCACACAATCTCTCCCTTCATTCTCATCATCTGTTCAGAGTTCATATTTCTTTGCAAGGGCGTCGGCGTCGAGCGCGGCGCAAGGGTGGCCACGACGCTCGTCGTGTCCAAGCTCGCCAGGTAGAAGCGGAACGTGCTCCGCGTTGTGACGGTGTCCGGTGCCGTCGAGTGCGTGGCGTCGTTGCTCCACGACACCGGCAACGAGGAGAGCAACCTTCTCGGCCTCCCCATCATCAAAAAGCTGGCTGCAGCGCCGAGTTGCTCATGGATACATGTATCGTGAATATTTTCTTTTATATATGTTGCTGATTGTTTAAGATTTAGTTATACAAAAATAACCTTCTGTTTCCGCCGGAGGCCCAAGCTTTCGATGTATGAATATATAATTTTTAATATGAGATGCTATTGAATAATTTTCATATGCGATCTAACAAAAGTATGCATTATTTTACATACTTATTTTTTAAAAAATTAAGATTTTTTAAATTTATCTTATTTTTATAACACGTGCCACAGGCACGTGCCAACCTACTAGTAATTAATAAGGCTTGTAATATTCAGTTTTCATGTAATAATTATCAAGACATGCAATATTCATTAGTCATGTAATAATTAATAAGGGCGTACGTAGGCTCCCGCACTATGCGGGGTCTGGGGGCAGTTGTTTAGCGCACAGCCTTTCCTGCACATAAATGTGCAGGGCGGTGAAACTCTACTACTGCACCAAATGTAATAATTAATAAGACTTGTAATATTCAGTAGACATGTAATAAGTTATAAGACATGTAATTATTAAGGCAATCTTCTTGAAAATTTCTTCCTGAAGAGCTTTGTAATACAGTCGCTAAGCTGGTGTAAAGACATTAAGATCAATCCCAAGGATCCTTTTGATCCTCTTGCTTCTCTTTCTCTTGCCTGTCCATGACATGCTTCTCATGATCCGAATCTTCTCTTGCTAAGTGTCTAACAGTGATTAATGACTGGCTTCGTATTTTCTCAAACCGTTTCTCATCTATGTAAGCAAGCTGCTGGAAACGATCAATTTTACGCACAAACTCTTCTTGCAGGATTGAATTTTTTTTTGCAATAATAGAACTTGCATCCTTAAAGCTGAATCCCTAGGAAGTTGAAGGATGGAGGGCTAAACAGCTTGCATCACTGGTCATTTCGCCCTGGATTGCCAATCGATGATTAGGCCAATTTTAGTGGGAGTTTCATATAGTTTCATGGCATTAAATTCATTGTTACATTAGCAATTTTGCTGACTTGGCAAGATAATTAAGAGGAGGGTTTTATGAAATGGGAGGTGTCGGGTAACAATACTAGGGGTACCCCCATAAGACCGGGTTAGGAGGGCGCTAACCATGCCATCACGACGGGCAAAGTACGGAACATGACTCTCCGTCGAGACAGGCCAAGTCTACATGATACCTTTCAGCCCCGCCTGACCCCCTCCCCCCCCACCCCCACCCCCGGCAGGGCCGAGCCACGTCATCACGACGTTCTCCGCCTCCCCCGACCCCTCGCATGATCAGCCACATATCCTCTGCCTCACGAAGCGGTGATGTCAACACCAAGCGGCCCGCTTCGCTCGACCCCCATAAGGTGAACGACCACATAATGCGTGGTCAAACACCGTACCCGCCGCGTGCGGCCACCCTCGTTGTAGGCAAGACAGCCACGAAACGGTTCAGGTGGCGCACGTCACCTATTCCCCTGCTACCCGCGTTGATCCCTCTCTCACCGGGAGGTAGGTGGTCGGTGGGGGACTAGCTGACGGCGTCACCGTGGGATTACAACGCCCACTGTGGGATTACGATACCCACTGCACATTCTACAGTTACGGTACGACGGCACGACGCGTCGACGCCCCAATCTTGACGGCGTCCCACGACTCGGGAGACCCCGGGACCAGGCAGAGCCCGACAACCGGCCCTTCGGACACCCCCTCATCTTTTTATTTCCAGACTGTACACGCTGATGCCTCCCTTGAGGTATAAAAGGGGAGGCATCATGTCTTCTCCGTCTCTCGCCTTTTTCCACACACACCGCACACATACACCTAGTTCATCCCCTCACGAACACAGAGACTTGGAAGGGCATTTTCCTCTCTCGACCATTTGCAACCCCCTACTACAAACTTATAGTGAAGCAACACGAGCATCGAACTATACGTAGGGTCTTATACCTCCGGGTAGCCCGAACCAGTATAAACCTTGTGTCTGATTCGCTAACCATCCGAGACTAGCGCACAATCCTACAAATATCTTGCCTGGTGATACCGAACACCGACAAGAGGGGAGTTTCATCCCCATGAAACTCGAGGATGAAACTCACTTGGTACAGTTACCTAGTTTTCACTACTTATGCGATGAGATGAAATTGTGCGTTGAGACTGGTTTCAGACTACTCCTAGTGGGAAGTTTCATCTCAATAATTAGCATGTCACATATGATTTTTTTCATGACATGGCATCAAATTTATGAAGACACATGGCACCAGTTTCATCCTATGACCAACACTATTGAGTCCTAAAAGAAAATGTTATTGGAAGCATATGAAACTGCACCATGAAATTTTACATTGAAAGAGATAGTTCCAAATACCATTTCATTTTTTGTTGTTGTTTATGTGTCTATCTTGGAAACATCAAAAACTCCTATTGGGATTAGCCTTAGAGCTTACAATCCCCAAGCAACTGGACCAGCAATATGAGCACAAACTCCCCACCCCACGGGCAAACAAAACACTTAGGGCACGTTTGGATTTTGCCCCCATCTACCCTGCCAAGAGTTGGCGAGCCAAATATTTGGCGTCCGTTTTTGCCGCCCGCAGTTCGCCAACGCATGGGCGAGAAAATGAACTGCACAGGCGCGTGAGCCAATGACACGGCGTTGGCAAGCCAAATATTTGGCGCTACTCCAAACCATAGCCAATGAGACGTGAGCGAGCCAATAATTGGCAGGGTCAGCGTTGGTCATAAACGGTGGATGTTCTCATGCATTTTGTTCCAAAAAGTGGAAGGCCACTGGTAAGGAAATAAAGGATTGAAAAAGCAATAGCATATCTGAAGGTATTTGGTTCATCTGTGTAGTACGAAGAACATCCTATTACCATAAGTGTTTAATGAGACGTTATAAAAAAAATCTCAAACAACCACTACAAATGCTGCTTTGGAAACTAGAGGCAACATAAAAGCGGACATACGATAGGCTACCATCACTTTCGTTTTGTCTAAAACCTTGAAGCATAGAACGAGGGGACTCGTATAATGTTAAAGCAGCCTAAACACACATACATGTCAGTGTATTTGAACATTATAACTATGAGCAGTTCAGATGTTGTTAATTTGCAGAGCAGTCAAACATCACAGCATGTTTCTACTTTTTTATCGAAAGATATAGTAATCACGTAATTGTATCAGATAGTCAAAGAGAGCAATTTACAAGAAAGAAAAAAAAAGACAAAAAGGATTATCAGACCATCAGAGCCTATGAATAAAGGAGAACAATAAGAATTATCACCAATATACTACATAGCCACACATAGTATAGTTTCCACTCATCTCGTTGAACTGGAGAGCATAAAGTTTGCCTATTACAGCGCGTGCACCTTGCTGCAAAGGGAAAAAAGTAGCCTGAGTACCAAAAGCCTCAGGATTATTTGACCAAAAGTTTTCATAAAGCAAATTTCCAATGCATGAAACAGTGTGCTAACTTGGACATTTGGACTGACAAAAAAAATCACCAAACATCCTCACAAAATTTGTTCTCTCTTTCGCTATTAAGAGAGCTCCGTGACCCCCAAAACTTATCCTCACTCATCACTTATTCCAAGTTACAACAGGAGATGGTATCACACACCTCCATGAACACGAAAACTGCAAACAGTTTGGACAAGCTAACCATAATTTCTATTTTTGCACCTGTCCTTGTACGCAGACACACAAGGCACAAACATATCATCCATGACCAAAGCTACAACTGAGATCGTGCAAGACAAAAAAAGACAGTTACCACCTCTGTCGAATTCAGTCAAGAAATCCGGTCTGCCGGAGCACGGCGTCGCGCACACGCCGGAGATCGCGTCCCTTGAGCGTGCGGCCGACGCCCTCCAGCATCGAGGAGGGCTTCCCGGGCGCGCCGTAGCCGCCACTGGCGGACGCGCGCGCAACCATCTCGTGGGGGGGCAGCATGGCGGCGTCCCCACTGAAGAGCTCCTCGTCATCGTCGTCCCCGTCACCAAGCCCGCCGGCGAGATCGTCCCATTTGCGCCCGCGGTTCCAGGGTGGGGGAACGGGGACCTGGACGGGGGCCGACTGGTGGTACGGCGCCGCGGGCGGCAGCTCGCGGTCCCTGGCCCTTGGCGCCACCGGGATGGCGCGCGAGGCGGACGGTGGGGACCGTGAAGGCGTCGCTGAGGAAGCCGACGCCGCGGCGGCGGCCGCGGCGATGGTTGCCTTGCGACGGAGCAGCGTCCCAGCGGCTCCGGACGTAGCCGTGGACACGGCAACGGCGGCGGCGGCGGCAGCTCCGACGCGCCCAGGTGCCTTCCTGTCTCCCTCGTGGAGCGCGGCGAGCAGGCCGAGGTCAGCGCGCGGGACGCGGCCCGGAATCTTGGAGGCGTCGGGCGGCGGCGGGTCCGAGGAGGGGGACGGGGCTGGGAAGAGGAGGTCGCCCTCGAGGAGCTCGTCCCCGGCGGAGGGCGGCGAGGAAGCGGGGAGGGAGGGGGACGGGGAGGAGAAGAGGCCGAGGAAGCGGTCGGCGGGCGGAGAGCGGCGGGGCCGGCCGGGGGAGTCCATTGGGGTTCGTCCGGCGAGGGCCGGCGGCGTCAGCAGGCAGCGTTGGTCTGCACTTTCACAAACTTTGGACCCTTATGAAGAAGGCCTCCCTGTGTGATTCTTATTTGCCGGCCCATCGAGCGGCCAGAGGGCCCATCTTGGTGGGCCCGCTTTCCAGTATTGTATCATCACAAAACAAATTAGGGACAATCTTTTCATCAATCAATCATGACAGGTTATATACCACTAGTATAATGCCCGTGCTAACGCTACGGCAAATTCTTTGAAGCATACAATGAGATGGATTTAAGATTCACATGGTAAAAGAAATAATTTTAGAACAAGCATACATAGCACCCAACCTCCATTTTCTTTGAAACATAAGTTTTACAACATTTCGGTTAGATGAACGCATAGATAACCTACAACTGAGAAACTCATCCGGCGCTGCAAGAACGTAGGAAAATTTATAAAAGTTCTGAACAAGACAAGCCATTACGACAAATCAGTTTTTTAAAACATAGGAAAACTCATAAAAGTACTGAACAAACTGAGCCATTACAACAAATCTCAACAGAAAAACGCCTGGGACTGGTTAGCAGCACCACCTCCCAGCACCTTGGTTCAGTCAATCAGTGCACTCAAAAAAACAAGTGCTGGCTGGACTAAAGTTCAGCACAACTCCTGCAGCGACACAATGAGATCAAATGAGAAGCAATGGCATCTCCTTTCACGACCAATTTGTCAGAGCAATTTTAAACCAAACAACCTTGTCCATTTAGCTTGTTCTAAAATATAAGAAATTCAGAATAGAACATACTGTCAAACAAGAATAAAAGAGTAATACTTAACATGGCACCAAAATGAGCACTAAGAACAAAAAAAGAGCACTACATAACATGGCAATGTAGTTCTGACAGCATTGACACAAAAGCAGAATTTTCCATGGTGGTGCATATCACATAAATTATATTTAACCTCTAAATCCAATCTGCCATAAAACAAGACATACCAATTTGCATGACAGCAGTGTAACCCATTTCCAAGCAGCATAATAAGATCGGTAAATTTTTCCACTTGTAAGCACAACGAAGTAATCTAGTAAACACCCAACATCTGGTTAAAAGGCAGGCGTCAGACTATGTCTCCTGCACATCTGGTTAAAGTATCGATGGATTTAGAACTTTTGAGACCAATAATCAAACTTCATGAGACCATGTCTTTGTTTCCTTTGAATGCATAAAGTTCTAACCTCAGATAAATTTTCTTTGAAGACAACAGAGGGATTGAAACATGTAGGAACCCTCAGAAAAGCTGTTGATAGAAAGGTCATTGAAACCTCAAGTATCAGTAACACAATGCTTTTGTTGTGAGATATATGAGGGCATACCTGTATTTGCATCACAAAGCTTAGTACAGAATAATATTACCTAAGAGGCTAGGAAGATTCTGTAACTGGGTGCAGAATGTTATTTTCAGAAGTAAGTAAATAAGCAGTGTTTTTGAGATGGCATTTCCATAGGCACAAATTTCAGTAGTACTATCTGGTAATGCAAAGTTATTGCAACGCAAGTTGTTACCATGGAAAACTAATAAGCACATAGAAGTGTACCTAATTAATGTCCGAACTGGAATGTTTTCAATTTTTTCATTGAATGGTAAGCAGAAACATATTATGAATCTAGAAGAACCGATAGGATTTTTTTTTACTTTTGTACTAATTAATGTCTAAACTGGAATGAAGAAGCTAATACTAGAAGTTTGATTCTATTTTAAGAGTAATTGTTTCCTGGAGGAAAGGATAGATATCAGTGTAAATTTGCATTCTTTAGTGAATAGTAGCTTAATCATTCAGAAATGAAAAAGCACATGTCTTAACAGGACTCCTTGGCAGCTCAGTTGTTGTCATTCCTTGTTATTTGATCCCTCATGAACACTACTGCTATAATAGTCCCTGTTTAAATTCAATAGCATAAATAAGCTTCACTTTCTATTTTCCTAGGCTATCTATATTTGGCAGATCAGAAGAGGCTATCTCATATTTATACACTCATCAATGCATAGTGGCTGAGGTAGCGAGGTCCTAGACAAAAGCAACAATGCCATCTTCAGTAACTCAAATGGTGAATGATGGGTACAATATTTGTGTACTTGTAATAATAGTTTTAAGTGGGCCTCGATAGAGAAAAAAAAAACATCCATACAACAAACAAAGCTATATAGATATCATGAATACTTCATGAATTAGTAAAAAAAAAATGTAAGCATATCTGGCTATGTATATCTCATAAGGCAACCTTTCCCATTATCAAAGAATAAGCAAATTGAAATATAAGATAAGTGCTCTCTCATTCATAAAGGCTGGAATGCACACACCAGAGAGCAACTTGGAAAAAAGAAAACCACTATTGTATGCGCTGGTAAAAGTAAATGTAACTATTGATTGCTTTTATTCATTAACACATAGGCAAGTTTGTTCTCGACATGTTGAGAACCCAAAGATTGATATTAAATATTGAACCATTAATCACAAATGCTGAAATGCACACAATGGAGTGATTGGCAAACAACAAATTGCATTTACATATCTTGCCTCGTCTGCTCCTTGTTAGGTTGGCAACTGCAGAATACATTGCACGCCCATCAACTATCTAGTAAGTGTCTTAAAATCTAATTTATTCTGGGAAATCACCCAAACAAATTATTTTGGGAAAGAAAAGGCATGCATGGTTATTCCCAGTGCCAAATAATCACTTATATATATAGTGTTAACCTCCATCTCCGAACAAAATCTGCACATACTAAATCTAATCTGAAAGGGAACCTCTACTTGTAACATGGCATTTTATTTTGTTTTATTGGGATAAAAGTGTGGTGACATGTTTTGTAGCTTAATTGTGATGACATCTTTTGCAGCTTATATTATATAGTGTTTCCCTTCTAGATGGATTCACTGACAGAAAGGAGCAGCATACCTGTGGTGCTATGTAGTTTCATCCCCCAAACCAAAAAATAAAATAAAATAATGTTCAAAAAAAATAATAAAATCCCTGCATAGAAATAAAATTCACAAATTTCAGATGGGGATGAAGAGCATAAGTATGATTTATCTAGATATTTAATCAAACAAGCCTTTTGACTTTACCTTGGGTGAGCTGAAATATCGTAATCCTCCGCTGGTGGCATTTACCTTGGCCAAATTTTTTATGGTTACCTTGTGAGAAGTAAGCTTACATCACGTTATAACATGCTATAAACATATATGGTTATTAGCTTAATCACAGAGCATACAAAATTCATTGTCCTTCAAGTGGTTTGCTATGAACTTTCTTAATGTGTCAAAAGTTAAATTATTGTATGGGCATATTGTTACCTTAGGTAAGGATAGTACGCTGAATTTCCCTGCTTCCTATTTGCATATATGGCCACTTCCATTCTTGTTTCTACAGAAACCTGATCGTGATTATTTGGTCAGCAAATGAAACAGCTGCAGAGGAAAATCATCAAGCACTTGGCGTGCATGGTCCATGACGGAGGCATTGGTGAGCAAAAGGATATGGAATTAGAGCAGGAGCAATCACCATGGTCTGTGCCGGATTGCACACGGAGCCCCAGCTTCAAGTCCAAATCGTCGTCCCTGCACGGTGTGCTGTGCACTCGACCGGCGTCATGGCGGTTCACTGGAGCAGCCTCCAGCTTCTCTCGCTGCCGCCACCGTCCATGCCTGGCTGCGCCAGGAGGCCGACGGTCATGAGGCTGCACGGCTCTTTCGGCCCGCGTTGCACCGGCCGCCGCTGCCCCACGGCCATGCACCACGCGTTGCCCCGGCCGCTCCCGTGTCGGGGCTCGCCATGCGTGCCTGTGGCTGGGAGCTGGCGCGGGGCCGCTGCCTGCCCCGCCACCTGCCCGCCGCCGCCGTTGCTGCCCGAGCCGGCAGCGCAGCCGCCGCCGCGCACCTCGCGCCTGCCGCTCGATCTGCAACGCCCTCTTCAAGATCGAGCCGCCGACGCCGCCCTCTGCTCGGGCCGCCGACGCCGCCGCCTTCCCCCTCCAGATCGGGCCGCCGCGAGGCCCGCCAGCAGGGGAGAAGGAGGAGCGCCGGAGCCCATCCTCGATGGCTCCTCCGTGGGGAGGGCAAGAGGGTCGCGCCGCGCCTGTGTTGCTGATGCATGCGCCCGCGCAGTGGAGAAGAAGGGGATGCGGAGGAGCAGAGGGAGAGAGAGACCGCGGGGACCGGGGAGGGAAGCTGAGGAGTCTGTAAACTACGTTGTATAATGATTTCGGGTCCGTGGGAGGATTGGACGGGGATGATCCGGGCTTTCTGAGCCGTTAGATGTGAGTGAGTGAGAGAATAGATAGGTTAAGATGAGATCTAACCGTTCATGAGGAGGAAGGAGGATTTATTTGTGTACACATTGGGGTGAATGAAGGATAAGTCATCTCTGTGGGGGAAAAGATTGGTGTGGCCGTAGGAAAATTCTGAACTGGTGGTTTATAAAGGGGTATAGATGTAGGTGCAGAATTAGTATGTACATAACTTAATCTTGATGATGACACGTTGACTTGTATTGAATCTTGTGTTTGGCAACAAGAATACAAGATGCACATGGAACAAAAAAAATACAATAACATGGGATTTATCCTCAAACAATATAAACTTTGATACTCTTTTGTATCATATTTGAGAGTGCTATGGATTTGTTTTAAATTTTATATGTATATTATTCTCTCGATTCCCAACTGTAGGTCGGGTTAGCTTTTTCTATGCACCTAGATAATAATGTATGTCTAGGTGCATAACAAATGCTATAAACCTAGAAAAGTCAAATCGAACTATATTTTTGGAACAAAGGGAGCACAACGTGTTGACAATTTTTTTATGGTAGAGACTACAGAAGCCTTAAATATTTCTATGCACCATAAATGGGCAAGAGAATCCATGGTGGTCTTTAGGTTTTCTTGTGGTGTTCAATTAAGTTGAGGCTTTGGCTGTGTTAATACTACGATCGAAGTAAGTTGTTAACTTAGTATTTCACACTATAATTTGGTAACTTCATAGGCTTTGCTTATCTTTGACCATAAAGCTATGGTTGTCTAACCAAATATGTCAACCCAACTACCTTTACTAGAGAAGCAGAAATAATATGAGTTATCTCCATGTTCAATGTGAAAATTATATTAAATCAACCTTAGCACTAAACCAAAATATAGTAATAACATTCATATATTAATTTAACAAAGATATGTTAAGCCATTGATTTCGTGAAGCTAAGGTACGAACTTTATCCCTGAAATTGATATAGAGCCATGGAGACCTTACGCTACAAGTACAAAATAATTAGATGGATCTAGATCATGTACCATACTATTTTGAGCCATACTAAAAGAAAAAATAATTAGATGAATCTAGATCAAGCATGTACCATACCTTTTTGAGCCATACTAAAAGAAAATACAAGCCGAAGTAATAGGTTCCGTTGACTCATTACTAGCACTTTTGGTAGTCTTCTTTAAAATTACTGAAAGTTGTTTGTTCTTTTATATGTTGGAATTTCTCCACACATTTACCATCTGTCATTTAACACTAAGGACTTGTTTATTTTGCATTCATGCAAGAACATGGGATGAATCCATGCCAATTTTGATTTTAAAAACAAATCAGAGCGCTAAATAATGATTTTAACAAAGTTCAACACAGATTTGCTAAAAAAGGGGTTTCATCACAGGAAACATGGTACAATTGCCGAATTTTGGGAATGAATTCTTGATATAGCGCATAAGTTATATAAATTCTTTCTTGTAATTTTTTTCTCATTCGCTGGCAATACTCAAGTATGATTTCAGATAGGTTGATGCTTTTATAATTTTTCATCCTTATACAACAAGAACAAAAAATAGTATTTAGTGAATTGTTACATAAACTTTAGTGAATTGTTTCAAATAGGTGGTTGCAATTCCAATCTATGAGTGAAAGTATCATTTGGATTTTGGTGTAGCTCTCACAGAGGTGACATCTTTATGTTAGTTATTTGTGTGTGAGTTTAGTTTTACATTACTTTCTTCAACCGTTATAAAAGTGAAGCTTTGTCTGAACGAAGACAACGGATTCAAACTTTGACGTTTAACTTCTCTTTCATCATTTAATCTATTGCCACATCATCTTTTATCCTAGGTGGCAGCTCATTTAATTCTATAGAAACCATCCTAGTGATTGCGTTGGGACTGCCCGTAGTAGACATGTCACATGTGACCATGTTAATTTTGTGCAAATGCCTTCCAACTGAGCTGCTAACACGTGAAAACCCATTCTCAATTTATCCACCCCGAAACAGCATACCCTATTTCCGGGCGCCGCCTACCATTTCCCAAATCTACAAATACCCAGGGGGCATGCCCTCTCGCAGCGCCACACGAAACCCCCCGAAATTCCAACGCGAACCCCACGAAACCGAAACTCCAAAGTCCAAGCGCGACGCGAGCTGACAGACGGGGAGAAGAGAGAGAAAACAGATAGTGCGAAGAGCGAGGCGAGGAGGGAGGGAGAGAGAGGAACAGAGAGCAAAACCCAAACCCTAACAATCATTTCCAAGCCCCCGCCCCGCGTTCCAGAACGTTCCAGAACCTTAGAGGCACCTTCCACAGGCAAGGCCTCGCTCCCCTCCCGGATCTCCCCATTCCCTCCCGGCCAGTGCGGTGGGATCCTGATGCTGGGCGCTGTCTGGCGCGCTTTCGTGCAGGAGCAGGCGCGAGCGCGGGTGTTTGGATCGGGGGAGGCAACGCTGGCGGCGCGCGGCGGCGGCAGGTGATGGCGGATCCGCCTGGCGGTAGGGGATCTAGGGCTTGCGTCTGCAGGGGAAGACAGGTCGAGGCGGCTGCGGCGGCGGGGCTGGGGCTCGGGAGCAGAGAGCAGGGGAGGGAAGGAGGATGCTGAGCGTGGTTCGGGTGCATCTGCCGTCGGAGATCCCGATCGTGGGCTGCGAGATCACGCCCTATGTGCTGCTGCGGCGGCCTGATGGCGCAGTCTCCACCGACGATGTGCCTGAAACCGCTCCCACAGATGGCCAGTTCATGCGATACAGATGGTAAGCAGCCTACTGATTATAAATTCGCATTCTTTGGTTGGTAGATTATATTGAGGCATATTGGATTGCTCAGCTATTGTTTGTCTGCCTGTGGTAGTGAATTGCGACCAATTTTAGGGTTTCTTAGTAGATACCTAGATGCTCAAGCAGTTGCTAAACTCATGAGACTTGTGCGTATTTGAATTATGACTGGGCGATCAGAGCTCTTATAATTCTACTGAACTCCTTTAATTTGGAAACGGGTGGAACTCAGGTGCTCGCCGTTTATATGTCAGATAGACAGATTTTAAGGTTACACAGCCAAATATATAATTCTGAACCTGTTTTCGAATGACTCATTATGTTTCGGGGACAAAGACAGCTAGTAGGTGTATAATTTGATGAACTATTCGAGAAACCATCTGATTTAATTTAAGACCTATGTGAATGTTGGAAGCTGAAATGCGTGGCTAGAACCACAGATGATAGGAGTTATCATGTGAGTTCTTTTGCATGCTATTTGTCTTGTAAAATATCCTCATGCTAGAATGTTCGCATCACTAAATATTGTCCAACTGAACTGAGGTCATCCAACTATAATATTTGGGACTTACTAGATTATTCATTTCCACCACACAAACACAAGCTTATGGTTCATCTGATTTGATAGGATGTTTGTTCCTTGAAGTAAACAGTCTGTTAGCTTCGGTAGTTGAACTTGAAGGTGGCAATGCTGGTTGTTGACTATGATTGATAACTTTTGTGAATGATGCTTTGTAATTTTTTTCACTGTTATTTCCATTAGTTTGAAAGTCACGTAGGCTAAATTGCACAGATTAAAAGCATGTGTTAGATCCAAAAAAAGAAAACATAGTTTTGAGCTTCAGATTTTTAGATTTTTAATGTGGAGCTTGGTGTCACAAGAAATACTTTTACAGATTTTGACCCCCAACTCTCCTTTCTTTAGGCTGATATTCATCCCGGGTCTTCAATTTCACTACTTAGCAAAATCTCTTGCATAGTATTGCCTCCATTCCAAATTATAGGTCGTTTTGGCATTTCTAGATTCACAAATTTTGCTATAAATCTAGACATAGCGTATATCTAGATGCATAGAAAAATCTATGAACTTTGAAAAGCCAAAACGACCTATAATTTGGAACGGAGGGACTAGTTGTTTTGTAAAAATCTGTACAAGCCCATTATGCAAATAAAACCTTTTTCCAAGGTATTAATAATAGTAATAACAATGGAGCACTAGTGATTAGGAAATTTTATTGAGAAAATGGTCACTCGTACCTTTTATTAGATGACATTCGGCAATCATTTAACCTCCTACACGCCATTAATGTAGGAGTAGAGAGTGATCATATTGCAATAACTACCCCCTCCATTCATTTGTGCTTATAGTACTTTTAGTATGTATTGATTTTGTAATAATTGACAGTATATTATAAGTGATCGAAGGTCTAAAATATGCATACAGACTACAGAGCGATATGTACTTCTATTAGGCATGTTTTTTCACCGCCTGTGCATTTCACTTTATTTACTTTTAGTAGTTTCTCTAAGCCTTCTGCATGTCCAGTTGTGGTTATGTTGATTTGGTTTCTTACTTGAAGGTATCGTATACAGAGCGACCGGAAAGTTCCTATCTGCAGCGTACATCCAATGGAACAAGCAACAATTCAGTGCCTCGGCTGTCTCAAGTCAAAAATACCTGTTGCTAAGAGCTACCACTGTTCAGCTAAATGCTTCTCTGATGCATGGCAGCACCACAAGGTTTTGCATGAGCGAGCTAGTAGTGCTTTAAATGAAAATGGAGCTGAAGAAGATGAGTTATTTGGCAGATTTGGTAGTGGCGGTTCTGGGGTTCTAAGTACTGCTGGTTCTGGTTCATTGTCAAATTTTGGACAGAGCCCTAGTAATGGGCCTGTGCCTTTATATCCCTCAGGCACTGATAAGAATTCTGGAGAAACTTGGTTTGAAGTTGGACGCTCGCGGACATATACACCGTTGGCTGATGATATTGGGCATGCGCTAAAATTTGAGTGTGTAGCTGTGGATGCAGAAAAAAGGTCTCCCATGGGACCTCCGACTTCAATTATGACATCACGTGTAATCCCCGCACCAACTCCCACCCCACGTCGCCTTATCCAAGTGAACGGAGATGTTCTAGGTCACTTGGATTTAGACAGCCAAACTTCGTCCTTAGGGACATTCACAGTGCTGTCCTACAATATTCTTGCTGATGCATATGCTACAAGTGATGCATATAGCTACTGCCCAACATGGGCACTTTCCTGGACTTACAGAAGACAAAATTTGTTGCGTGAAATTATTGGTTATCATGCAGATATCATTTGTCTTCAGGAGGTAAAATAGTCTAACCTACCTCTCAAAAAAAAATTCTGGCAAACCTTTTTTTTCCTGCTCTTCTTGATAGGTATGTTGAGTGAATAAATTAAGAAAGTCTTGCGTTATGCAATTCAATGGATGTTGAATTGCATTTTAGAAATATCTGCAATCTTCTTGAGCTGTATTCTGCTTATGTATCAGCTGACATGATAGTCTGTGCTTGTACACGACCCAGTTTTTTTTAATCTGCTTGCATTTATGGTATGCTCTTCTTTATTTTATTTTTTTGTTGAGGTTGCTCTTCACAATATTTGCTAAATGGGTGTGGTAATACAATTAAGGCTAAACCCTAACAAGTAGTTAGTGGATCTTTTCATGAGTTAAACCCAATTAGTGCCAATGGTCACCAAAACAAGCTAAATATTCTTTTTTAGGTACAATTTAACCACTTTGAAGATTATTTTGCACCTGAACTTGACAAACATGGATATCAAGCGCTTTATAAGAGAAGGACAACAGAGGTAACTTTGAGTAGCTTTTATTTTGTTAATTTTGTTCGATACCATTTGCTATCCTATTTGATTCTTCTCCTTTGCTGCCACAGGTGTATTCTGGAAATCCTATGGCCATTGATGGATGTGCTACTTTTTTCCGCAGAGACAAATTTTCACATGTTAAAAAATATGAGGTACAATCACTGCCGGCTTTATTGTTACATGCTGCCTGCTGGCTTGCATCTCTCTAATTCTTGCACCTGCTTCTGCAGGTTGAGTTCAATAAGGCTGCGCAGTCTTTAACAGATGCGATTATTCCCGCTGCTCAGAAAAGGGTGGCTTTAAGTCGATTGATTAAAGTAAGAAAAAAAAGAAATTATGTTATAATATGCTCGGCAGTAATTTTATTTATTAATCTTAATAATACCTTTTTTCCTGTTTCCTTTGAAGGACAACATTGCACTAATTGCGGTTTTAGAAGCCAAATTTGGTAACCAAGGAGCTGAAAATCCTGGTAAAAGGCAGCTCCTTTGTGTGGTACGTGAACTGCTCTTCTTGTTGATTTTGAGGCCTGCTTTGCTACATACTTTCTATTATGCGCTTCACTATTTTTTCATCATGTGTCTTTCCTTGACCCTTTTTTGGCATTTATATTATTTGTTAGATCAATTCAACACTCAATGGATTTTGTTGTCACAAGGGTCTCAGGTCTCTTTTTTTATGATTTCAATTTGCAGGCAAATACACATATAAATGTCCATCAAGACCTAAAAGATGTGAAGCTTTGGGAGGTCTGTGTCATCACATTATATACACTAGCAGTTCCTGTCATCTCAAACTTTCAGGATAACAATAATTAGTGTTTTTTTTTCAGGTTCATACCCTCCTAAAAGGATTGGAGAAGATAGCCGTCAGTGCAGACATTCCTATGTTGGTCTGTGGAGATTTCAATTCAACCCCTGGGAGGTGCGTGCCAATATCAGGCAATATTTACCAGGCTTTATATGTTCTTGAACTATGGATTTCTAAGCACACAGTTGTGTCTTTCAGTTCTCCACATGGGCTTCTTGCAGTGGGTAAAGTTGATCAGCTGCATCCAGATCTGGCCATAGACCCCCTTGGAATTTTACGCCCTCCAAGCAAGCTGAATCATCAGCTTCCGCTGGTATATTTTATCTGTCATGGTTCTGTTATCCTTTTTTATTAGAAAAAGCTGTCATGGTTTTGTTATCCATTTTTGTGTTGCCTGGTTGTAGGTCAGTGCATATTCTTCTTTTGCAAGAATGGTAGGTGTTGGCTATGATTTAGAGCACCAGAGGAGAAGGATGGACCCAGCAACAAATGAACCCCTCTTCACAAATTGCACAAGAGATTTTACTGGAACTGTGGATTATATATTTTACACAGGTTTGTGCGTCTTCCCTCATAATTGCATCTTTTCTTTTCTTTTTTGCGGCCTTGATAGTGGATATTGTGGCTGTGCTGTTTGATGATGACAGTGCTTGCTCTCTTCTTGCAGCGGATTCATTGACGGTGGAGTCACTATTGGAACTTCTAGATGAGGAAAGCTTAAGAAAAGACACAGCTCTCCCTTCACCTGAGTGGTCATCAGATCACATAGCGCTCTTGGCCGAGTTCCGGTGCAAGCCTAGAATCAGACGGTGATAAGCTGGGTATGTCAGACCTAACAAGGAAATCGGTGCTTCCATATTGCTTATTATTAGTACTGCATGTTGTTTTTTGTTCACATGAAACGGCATGGAGTTTACAAATCATTTAGTTGTAGACAGAAGACATTATTTATGTTGTTGATTTATCATAGTTTTTGTTCTTCTGGATCTTGCTTTGGGAAAAAAAGTAATGCTGCGAATCATGCCAAATATCTGATGTGCTTTGCTTAGAGAAATGCTTCATATGCAATGCCCTCCATCCCTTTGATTAGTATACTAGCCACGATCCAAGCCATCTGAGCTACGATCGATCCTGATTGTGTGCAACAACAAATTAACATGCTATGTATGTATTGGAATCATCACACACACTGAATCTTTCCAGGTCTTGTACAAAAGGTTAACGTCAGCATCCTTGGTGGTGGAACACTCTTCCATGGCGGAGCTTGAGGCTTGGCGGAACGCTGGCCCTCGGGGAAGCGAGCAGCCTTAGGAAGCGGCCTCAGGAAGGGGAGGCTTGTAACGTTGATTTTACCCTCTTACATTTCGTCAGCTCATGACATTTGAGCTGCACTGTGTACCATTACTTTCTATAGAAGAAAATACTTGAGACAAAAATTTAACAGCAACAGCTTGTAAGCCTTTCCTCCTCTTTCCAACTTTGATCTCGTTCCAATTAGTTTCTCAGCAGTTTTAGTTTACCTTTTGCTCTGGTGTCTGGATTCTCGTTTCCTTGCTGCATATGAGGGAGGTGTAGGGTACTAGGGTTACCCCACAGCCTCCCTGAACTTTGTACATGGCAAACAGTGAACACCAGGTGTGGTTAGTGCTGGGAACGCACAGGCTAATGGTTGGTGAACACCCCCCCCCCCCCCCCCCCCCCCCCGTGAATGGAAGGAAGCTGGCCGTAGGCCCGTAGCTTCCGTATGGGTTGTTGGCCGTGAGAGCCTGTGACACCTTGTCACGAGTTAGTTGGAATGTGTCCGCTTCCCAATCTGGCGATGCGGCGATCGTGCCCGCGTATAGCTCGGGTTCCTTGGTTTCCTCGACCAAACTGGCACCAAACACGTTGGCGATTAACACGAAGTTTGGATGTCGGACGTACACGTACTGGTTGGTACTCTCGTTGCCCTCAACCTCTCGGTGCCGTGCTCAACTGAACGGCACGAAATCGGCAGGAAGAATATGCCACCACCCTGAGAAGCTTCTGTCCGGTGTCCGGTCATTTCCGGGGCTTGAAACCTGAAACCATTTTACCTGAGCCATTGCAGTTGCAGGCAGGCTGCAGGCGCGTCAAAAAAGTCAAAGCTCTCTTGCGTCAGAAAATTTCCAGAGGTTTGACCGCGGAATAATCCTCAGCCGCGTGCGCGTGCCCCCGGTGCCACTGACACCGCCGGGCCCGGCTTGCATGCGAGTCTAGGGGGCACGCGGTCCAGCCCCCGACTCCCGAGCGACGTAACCGTCGGCGCCGCCGTCCTTTTTATTACCGCAGCCACAGCTACACGCACGGGCAAGGATGACCAAGGCTTGAGAGTGATCTGATCTGAGAGCGGCAAATTAACAAGGTTCTACATGCTTCAAAGGAACCAATAAATACTCATAACACGTCTTATTTACTTTTCTTAATAACACAATTGTTAGCTTAGCTGCCATTGATTGTTTCATCCTATACAAGTATACAACATACATTTATGCCTAAAGGAAAAGATGGCACTATATAATATCGGTGCATAACTAATAGAGCTACCATATATGCGAAAATCTAAAATGCAATTGTTAGAGAATATATCAATACTTATAAAATAATCATGTTGGAGCGTAAACTCTACCATGGCGGACAAAGAAAACAATATATGGCGTATTAACAAAATACTATATCATGTTGCACATAATGAGCGAGGAAGTAATTAGTAACAGATAATATGCGCTCAAACAAATGGTTTATAGGCGTCGTAACAAATATTGATCACCAAGAACTAGATCCCTTTGCATATTCTAAATTAAAATTAAGGAAATGCATGGTTTGATTTGAGCTAAAAGGGGATTAGACGGTGAGAGCACCACTTGTGCCTTATGCCTTTCACTGTTCAAACTTCAAACTAAGGTTAGTTCTCGAGGTTTTTTAATGTGTTAATATAGGAGTAACTTCTTTTTAGTCTTGTCGATTACCATTTTCATCATAACCATGTGTTTCATAAGAAACTTAAACAAATAAAAGATTGATCAAAACAAGTGTTTAGTTCTAAACCGTAGTAATTTTTTTTGGCAAAATAAATTACAAAGTAGTTTTCAAAGGGACTTTCATGTTTGTTTGTTTCCCGTCTTTATTCCTCATACCTCCTTATAGATATATTTATACTATAGCCGAATTAAACACAACAACATACCTTATATGCAATGTATACCATGAATAAGCCAATCGCTTGTACTCACGGTTAATTAGACATATGGTTCCATGGTAGCTTATAATGTATTTTTTTTGATTTTACACAAAGATGCCTATGACAAATCAAAATTTGAAGAGTTTTGTAAGAGTGGTTAATTTTTAAGAATTTATCCCGCTAACAAATATAAGTTAATAATCTACATAAGAATATAAGAGTTCTGTACGAGAGAATTATTTTTAAAGAAATATTCACTGAGAAAGAGATTCTCTCATGGAAAGGAGTGAAAGAAGAAGATTCAACCACACGGTTTCAACTTTCAAAAAACACCGTAGTTTGAGATTAGCCCAGGGTGCATCTCGCAAAAATCCATCCACTTCCTCACGTCCTCTGCGGGCTCTGCGTTTCTCCTCTTGGGCTCGCCCTTCGTCTCCTCTCCCCCGGCGAAGGAGAAAAAGCTGACGCCCACGCGCCCAGGAGCACCACGGCGACGCGTGATCAGATTCGAGCTCTAAATCCCCTCCTCCCCAGCCACCACGCAAAAATCCACCCAGAGCCCCGCAAATCCGGCTTGATTCGCGCTCCCGATCTCGCGCTTGATCCCGACTCATTGGGAGGTCCTCGAGCCTCCCGCCAGATCTCAGCGCCGTTCGTTCGATTTGGTGGGGGGAGGCAGGGAGGGGAGGGAGGGCGAGATGAGCAAGCGCATAAAAGAGATGTTGCGGGTGGCCACAGCGCGGTTGGGCGGCGAGCAGGCGGGTGGTGGCGGGGCTTCCTCCTCCTCGGGTTTCGCGCGCCGGGAGTCCACGGCGCGGCTCGGTGGCGCAGGCACCAGCTTCCGAAGGCAGCCGCAGCCCATGGCGCCCACCGTGCGCACCGTCTACTGCAACGACCGCGAGGCCAACGCGCCAGTCGGATACAAGGTACGCCGCGCCCGCTCCCTGTTCCATTGCATTAGGTTTGGCCGTCCCGCCGGTTGGATCTCGGTGATGTCTTGTGTGGAATCGTTGGGTTGGAGCTGGATCGCCTGGCGCGACGAGCTAGCTAGTTTGTCCGTTTAGGATTCGCCTCATGAGGTTTCTGTTGCGGCCCAGCTGCGAGCTTTGCCTTGCGTGTACAGCTGGTTTTGGGAGGTGGGAATGGTAAATGTTAGGTACGCGATAAGGTAGTACCGTGCTATTGGAAGTCCGCAGTAAGGTTTAGACGTGCACCACCGTGGAAGGTGTGGTACAAGATCTTCCTGTTTTGATCCACCCTTAATCCGGGAGCTGCAATCTATCCTGTGTGCTAATTGCTGAACTTGTGTGTGCCTGCCTGGATGGAGGGGCCAGCTCAACACTTGATAGCACTAATTTTACTAGCTAGAATCCTGGCTATTGGCTGAAGATTCTTCATGTTTTAATTGACATGCTTGGATCATACCATGCCTGCTTACTGTGCGTTAATGTCAGTGGAACACAAATACATCACATTGTTCTGAAATTTCTTTGGTCTCAACTCTTCTCCTTAGCAGCTTGTATTTGAATGGGTCCTGTTGGCAATTCCCTTAAATCATATATAAATGCTGCAGTGCAGTATAATTATGTGTATTTCTGGAACTTCGGTGCACCACACTGACACAATTCCACTTTCTTCCATTTATTTGCATTAATCGTTGATTATGTGGCTATCTGAAGCTGATACTATAAGGATCAAACCTTACAATGCCATATTCACAATAAACTTTAGTTTGTTTGACCTTGACAACGGCTATTTCCATCCCCTCGTGATGCAGTGCCCATGAAAGCTGCCAATTCTACAAAGTACTATGGCAGGGTATTACTTTTCTTTGCTGTTGGCAACTAATGTTATTACCTGTTTAATATTCTTTTGCATGCTTTATTCGCATATTTCCAGGGAAATTCTGTGTCGACTACAAAGTACAGTATCCTGACTTTCCTACCTAAAGGGCTATTTGAGCAGGTATTAATACATTATTTTTATTCATCACGTATGTTGCCGATCAAACAAGTTCTTTGGATTCATCATCTGTTATAGCAATTTTCCCTTCAAATTTAATTGGGAAGACACTATTTGTGTATATCAAATCTCAAATGTGCAACTGAATGAATTTGCTTTGCTCCTCTTTTCTGTTCCACATACTAATTTATTTTAACAAGAGCTGTGGACTTATGCTTAACTCAATGAAACACATATTGTCATTTTCCTCTATGCAAACTGATCTCCTAAAATTCTTAATTGGTGGTATGTTTACCAAGGTGCCATTTGATTTATTGTATTTCATATTATGCATGCACTGCCATATTGTTGATGTTAACACACATTGTGCTCAGTATAGTCTAAGCTGCATTTTGTGCGCTTCTCATATCTCGTAGTTAACAGCTTTATTAGATAAGGGGAGATAAAAGTTTCTAGTGAACTTCATAGACAATTTTCCTCAAATCAAATTATGATTGTTATTATTAACAAATCAGCTCTTGCATTCATCAGCGCAACAGAGATTTGAATTTTTTATCATCAGCATATCATGCAACAGTATTTGACCACATAAACCTTTCATAATTCATTTTTCTTTTGCTTTGACAGTTCAGGCGGGTTGCAAATCTTTACTTTCTCATGATTTCAATCTTGTCAACTACACCTATTAGGTATGTCTCGTGCATCTTCCTAGTCTGTGAGCGAACTTGCTCATTCTTTGCTTTCCTTCAGCCTTAATTTTAACTTTGCACTTGTGCCTACAGTCCAGTTCATCCTGTCACAAATGTGGTTCCCCTAAGTCTTGTGCTACTTGTGTCTCTCATCAAGGAAGCTTTTGAGGATTGGGTTAGTATTGCTATTCACTATTTTTTTTCTGCCATGCTTAAATTAAGAGATCTGATGCTGGTTCCTTTTTCTTTGCTGCTCTTTGTACAGAAACGTTTCCAGAATGACATGTCAATTAACAATGCACATGTCGATATATTGCAAGGTCAACATTGGGAAAGTACTCCATGGAAAAGACTGCAGGTTGGAGATATTGTGAAGGTAATGTATGAGATGCCTACCTAGTATCTTGTTAGTTAATCGACATGTTCATTTTAGAAGTAATTGCCCTGCTTTTTTTTGTGTTTGTAATATTGAGCTCTAATCGCATAAAAAAACTAATAGTGATGGAACTTCTTTAGAGCAGATCAAGCAAGATGGTTATTTCCCTGCTGACGTGCTCTTCCTATCCAGCACAAACCCTGATGGTGTCTGCTACATAGAGGTTCATATTCATATATACTTTTTTTTTCTCAATTCAACTGTAAACCCTAATGAATGTGCTTGGGAGACAGATAATTCTTTCATTGATTTTGGATGAAAATTTTATCGCAGACAGCAAATCTTGATGGGGAAACAAATCTGAAAATAAGGAAGGCTTTGGAGAAAACTTGGGACTTTGTTAGTCCTGATAAGGCTTCTGGGTTCAAAGGTTTTGTGCCTTCTATTTTTTTTTTTTTTTTTGATGAGACCTTTTAATCTGTAGTTGGTGAATTAGGGAAGCTGTGTCCTTTTTCTTTACTTCATATTCTCAGTTTGTCTGGTGCTATGTAACTTGGAACAATGACCTTGATATGTGTTCACTGTTCCACTGGAATCAAAAGAGTTTCCAATGGTCGGTTTAGTTCGCAACAAAGCGAGTGTCTGAACCTGTTAGTTTTGAACTCTAGCTAGAGTAACCAACCATTGAATCCATCTCCAAGGTCACAGTCAACCATCAGGAGGGCATTGAGGAAATACAAAAAGTCAAGACAGCAGGAATAAAATCTAGTCATAGAAAAATGATCATTTGATCTAGAGTTTTGTCATAATAGGGTAAAGGAGCTTAGAAGGGCGATGTGGAGATGTAGTAACGGATGAAATCACTTACAGATAGAAGTATGCTATATGATGGAAGGATGATTTGTTGCTTTAAATATTTTCTTGAGAAATGACCTCGTGTTTCATATTTAACTTAGATAAATGGCTTACAGGTGAAGTACAGTGCGAACAGCCAAACAATTCACTTTACACGTTTACTGGTAATCTTATTGTGGACAAGCAGACTATACCTCTCTCACCAAACCAGTTACTCCTACGGGTAAGCTTCCCCCCTTGTTTTTTTTTTCACTTTCTATTATCAACCATACTGTGCTTGCTTGTTCCTAGATTTGAGACATGATAAGCTCTTTTGATAATCCATTGTTCAAATCCTTCACTTTGACGAGCAACATCTCTGGAGTTACCTAGATTAGCCACATGACAGTGTCTTCTCTAGATCCTTAATGAAATGCTTCTAAAATGTAATTTTCATTGATTTTGCAATTAGGATGACTACTGTTTGCGAAGTGCATAATAAAACATTAAAACCTCTGTACCATGTCCATGCTGAAAATATACTCCGTATTATACTAGAAGCGAGTAGTGAAAGTTACATCTCTCGAGATTGGAAAGTAGTGACCTTACTTATAACCATAGTAACATATCTCCCCTGCTTCATGTTAGAGTTTATTTGCCATGATAGAAAGAGCACCTAAACCTGATATTCCACGCCTTTTGCCTAAGAGAGCATTGTTTTAGTGCTCCTGTGAATTTTGACATTTCAAGTCGCATAGATTTATGCTTAACATTCTCTTGCATTCCAACATTAGGAATACTTTTGCCTTCCTAATGTTTGCTTTCATCAGTTTTTTTTTTGTTCACTTAACGGTCTACCCCTTTTCATGCACAAAAGAGCATTAAAAGTCTCTCTGCGTGCAAGGGAACATTGACTTATCATTGCCTTCTTGCTACAGGGATGCAGCCTTCGTAATACAGAATACATTGTTGGGGTTGTCATATTCACTGGACATGAGACAAAAGTATGGGCATCTTTCTGTTCCCGATCTAGTCGATGTGGAAATTTGAACTGGTAATTTTCTTCAATGTTTTGAAATTTACTCCTTTGAAAAACTGTCACAGGTTATGATGAATTCTATGAATGTTCCGTCCAAAAGAAGTACATTAGAAAAAAAGCTAGACAAGCTTATCCTTGCTCTATTTGGCACCCTCTTCTCAATGTGCGTTATTGGTGCCATTGGAAGGTCAGTTCTCACACAATCCACTTCTTTATTTGATATATTTGCTTTTGATGTAAAATATGTCTGCTTCATTTATGAGTATTTATGTCATTTATCGTCCTAGAATACGTTTAGGCAAACTATTCTTACTTTGGGGAACAAGGTTTGTGTATTGAATTGATACAAGTGAATTTATCACAATTCACAAACAACACTTTCACATTTTTAAGTTATTAAGCTTCACAAAAGTATTGCAGCAGAAGTGGTGGCAAAGTCTATGTTTTGGATGGTGTCATGTCCAAAACTTGTCACTTGGAGGAGCATTTCTTTTGAACATTTATTCCTTTTAACTTCATTTTGTGGACGCTTGCACACATAGTCAATTAACAGAATTTCATAATTATTTAGCTGACAGTCACAGGCTACCTATTAGATTTATACTCCTTGTTAGCATCAAAATGAAATTATGTAATCAATAACACAACTTAATCAAGTGTATTTCATCTTCATCTAAAAGGTTATGCAGCTAATTATAGTTCTCTCTATATTCCTTTTCTTGCTGATCAAAGCTATATCTGTACTAGTTAACCTATTTTTCCTTTTCTCAACAGTGGTGTGTTTATTAATGAAAAATACTTCTATCTTGGATTGCGTGGGCATGTGGAGGACCAGTTCAATCCTAAAAACAGATTCGTGGTATATACTGTTTTAGACATTTTTTGTTGTTGTATCTGATCCATAAACGTTGCTCTAAAAGCTACTTCCGCCGCAGGTGACCATTTTAACCATGTTTACTCTAATCACTCTATACTCAACGATCATCCCAATTTCTCTTTATGTGTCCATTGAGGTAAGTCAACTTGTTATCTGAATGTCCTATCCTATGTTTGGACTATTGGAGCTTATGTTAACAATATTTGGTTGCCAGATGATCAAATTCATCCAGTGTGCACAATTCATTAACAATGATATTCATATGTACCATGCTGAGAGCGATACCCCTGCATTGGCACGGACTTCTAATCTCAACGAGGAGCTTGGGCAGGTAATATCTCCATTTTGTCCCTTGATCCTCTTTTCAGTCTGAAGAAAACCCCAACTTGGTTACTCAGATGGGAGTATGGGACTATCTGATCAACAATACTTGGTTGTGTTTGTGTCGCTGTAGATTATCTCATTCTAGCATGGAGTCATTCCATAAGTTGGATGAATTGACAGTGCTTGTGGAATGGGATTTGTCCACTGAGCAAGAAAGTGGAATGGCTTGATTCTGTTAAAGCTGTAGGCATAATGAATCATGGGGGCATTCCATTTTTCATGAGACTAAACTGAATGCTTCACTGGGTTCTTGTTAGATTTTAGCGACTACAGATAAATACACTTTTTTAACATTTTTTCTTACTTTGGATTAACTAATCATTAACATTGTGGTTTCAGGTTGAATATATATTTTCTGACAAAACTGGAACACTTACAAGAAACCTAATGGAATTCTTTAAATGCTCGATTGGTGGAGAAATGTATGGAACTGGCATTACAGAGATTGAGAAAGGAGGAGCAGAGCGGGCTGGAATCAGAATCGATGACGATGAGGTGCAGTTTTTTGTTGTTGTTGTTGTTGTTGTTGAAGTCTTTAAACTGTGTCATTATGTTTGCAAAATTAACAATGTTTATATTCCTTTATCTACTCTCATAGGGTAAAAGATCAGCCACTGCAGTTCATGAGAAAGGATTCAACTTTGATGACGCTAGACTCATGCGTGGTGCATGGAGAAATGAAACTAATCATGAGGCTTGCAAGGTATATATTTGTTTTGAAATAATTTTGACTCTTCTGCATGAAAAGCCAAATTTTCATTCTTCTCTTGCTGATTCAGGTACTATGCTGAATTCTAATTTGTGCTGAAAAACAATCCTTTATTTGTTTTTGTTAGGAATTCTTCAGATGCCTTGCAATCTGTCATACAGTTCTTCCAGAGGGTGAGGAGACGCCAGAAAAGATCAGTTACCAAGCTGCCTCACCAGATGAGGCTGCACTTGTGGCTGCTGCTAAGAATTTTGGTTTCTTCTTTTATAGGTAACTATTGTCTTGCAAATAGTATAAGATTTTCAGACGTTTTATTCTTCTATGTTGTAACCAAACAGTCAAAATTTTTATTTTTCTATGTTATATCCAAACAGCCACATTTTCTGAGAAAATCTTAGTTACTGTCCTAAATGGACGGCCCATGGAAATATATATGTTTTGCTTATATGGGTCATAATTGGAAAGATTGACTTCACACCACCTCTTTGAAGAGTCCCAAGAAAGTCTTGGTAGGCTAGTGTCATGCATGTGAGCCTGTGGAGAGTGCTACCAAACTGGACAGGTTTAAGCCATTGCAGGGATACATTATGACTTATAAGAGGGACTGAACAGGTGCTGCTCAGGGCACCAATGAACAAAGCAGAAAGCTTCACATTCACCTTTCACTGTTTACCCTTATGCCGCCTGACCCCGAATTCTGATAATCCATTGCTTATTCTCACTCCAGTGCTTTTTTTATTCCAGTTCTCTCAATTGTACCACCAGATGACCATATCTAATATTGGATTTGGGCATTTGGCTATAAACCTCTAGGTGTTGGTGTCGATTGGTTTTTGAGTGAGTGAAGTGTACACAACAGCTAGAGGTAAAATCCAACAATGGCTGCACTAACAAAAAAAAGATAGTAATAGTATAACTATAGTATTCTCATAATGAAATGACACACAGCTTTCCCACAAAAAAATCAGAGTAAGCCGTTTATTCCCCTGAGAATACTACAGTCGGGCGCGAGGCCAACCTGGACTTCTTATTAAAATGCGTGGTAAATCCACACAGTACAGCATTCGTTGCGAGCACAACGCAACACATTGGGAATACAGGAGAATGATAGACCAAAAAATCTGAGAGCTGCAGAAGAATCCAGCGATTATCAAATAGTGTCACCACCGAGCAACATACCAGTATCACAGCCATTGTGTTTCCACTACAGCCCTCGTAGCTACACTGCACTGCTGCCATCTGTGATCAGCTCATTAGATATATATTCTGAGTATTATTATTAGAAAATGTGATTATAATAATTGTACCACTGCCCTATTTGTAAACATTTCCCATAAGTAGGTATATTTGTCGATATCCTTCGGTGGTTCTTCATTTAATATTAGATATTACATTGGTGAATGGTAATGTCTCAAGGGTGATATTATGCTTGTTCTGTAGGCGTACACCAACAACAGTTATGGTACGTGAATCACATGTTGAAAGGATGGGGAGTATACAGGATGTTCCCTATGAAATTCTGAATGTTCTGGAGTTCAACAGGTGTGATTTATATGCCAATTTATATGTAAATTCAGTGAGACAATCATTGTTTGGCTGTTTATGTTTTACTGTACTAACAGCACAAGAAAGCGGCAGTCGGTGGTTTGTCGGTTCCCAAATGGAAGACTAGTTCTTTATTGTAAGGTAATGCAAGAAAGAAGTGCTTGGTTTGGCTTCTGTTTTGTTATTGCACTAACTGTAAACCTTTGTGTGAACAGGGTGCTGACAATGTTGTATATGAACGATTGGCTAATGGAAATCATGATATGAAAAAGGTCAGCAGAGAACATCTGGAGCAATTTGGTTCTGCTGGCTTGCGTACACTTTGCCTTGCCTATCGGGATCTTAGCAGGGAGCAATATGAAACCTGGAATGAGAAGTTTGTTCAAGCAAAGTCATCTTTACGAGATCGTGATAAGAAGCTCGATGAGGTTATTGTATTACCATCTTTTGGCTATTACTGTGATGCTTGAATGATAGTCTGACAATGCATTCTGAACTATGGATCTTTCTGTTGGAACTTTAGCTACTGGCTGGGTCTATGAATTGTAGTACCCCTTCTTCCCTTGCTTGGATGATTTCTTATTTAAATGGGTGAACCACATACATTGTTGGAAGGAAGCTTGACTTACTAACACGGAACATTTTGAACCCTAGATATTGTTATTAATTTTCCCCCTGACAACCTTATTGAGACATTATTGGAGCTTTTCTATTGTGAAGAATAGAGTTTTCTTGCTTCCATTGCAAATTTAGTGAAACTTATTCAAGCTATCTTTTTTTAGCATAGATGAGCTGTGTTGCCTGTGCAAGTGGCCACATGCAATTCTTGCAGTTTTGTCCAGCTTGTTGTCACTTGATGTTACAATCATGGCATCATGCTAGGTGGTTAGAATATTCCTAATTAGAACTCCATTAAAGACTATTTTGCAATAAATTACAGTAGTTATATTAAAAATCATTCTGGTAATCATAGTTTTGTTACTTCTACAAGAGCAACAATATCCTTTTATCTTTTATGTTTTTTCCTGTGAAAGGAGAGCAATGATATCTAAATGTTAACCTTTTTCTTTCCTACTTTAGAATTAACCTTTTTCATTGGTTTACCTGTGCATTTTATCACAGAATCACAGACTAACTGCATTGTAGAAAGAAAATGTGGTCCTTCTGGTTGAAGCTAAATTGTTCTGTTATTGCTTCTGGCTACATTGTGATGTAATTTTCCTTCCTTCTTTACCCTGTAGGTGGCTGAATTGATTGAAAAGGACCTTATATTGATAGGGTGCACGGCCATAGAGGACAAACTACAGGAAGGGGTGCCAGCCTGTATTGAAACTCTATCTGCAGCTGGCATAAAAATTTGGGTGTTAACTGGAGATAAGATGGAAACAGCAATTAACATTGCATATGGTGAAGCTTCTGTCTAGCTTGATTAGTTTGCTTTACTCTTTCTGCTTAAACTATTTTCAGTCACTTTTGGGTTCTGGATTCTCTTTTCCTGATATTCTTTCATATGACGGATTCAGCGTGCAGCTTGGTAAACAATGATACCAAACAGTTCATCATTAGTTCAGAGACAGATGCTATCAGGGAGGCTGAAGACAGGGTAAGACGCCCAACTCTTTGAAAAACATAACTAGTTTTTTTGCTGGTTTAATTCTTTAGTTTTTGACTGAATGGTTCAGCCCTAAAATTAAGAAATTAAAATACTGGGATAGCTTAACTGCAAAAAATTCATGTCAAGTAGACTCACAAGTGGTGAGTTCATTTGGTACTTGACTACTTGTGTTACTGTGGTCTTTTGCATTTATGGGGATCTGGTTTATATGGGATATTAAAGAATTTCACTTTTTTTTGTGGATATTTAATTTTAACTTTTGTGGAGTACGTATAACAAAGTAGTATTCTTAAGTTTATTTGTTTCTATTGCCTTAGTGCTTTGACCTCCCTATTACCTTTATGTTATTGTCTTTTATACATATCTTATGGTCCTTATTTTCCTGCATAATCAGTTATATGATGTATACTTTGTGGTCCAGGTAAGGTGCTGTCTGATGTATTTGGACCACCCCTTTTTCCCCTCTTAATACCAAGATACGCAACTCTCCTGCGTGTTCGAGAAAAAAAATGTATGCTTTGGGTGATTTTGTGGGACTAGTTTTGGGGAAAATGCATTATTTGTTCTTCCACAAGGTGTTTTTTTTAATACATAGGACATATTAATTTCTTTTTGTAGTTTTGTGTGTATTGTGCCTCCGTACTCCGTAGTCCTCTAGCCTCCCTATTTCCTTGATGGTTATCTTGCACCTATCTCATGTCTCTAATTTGTTGTAATTGGCTCAAGAATAGGAGCTATATGATTGCAACTGACGTAAACTGACTTATTGGCAGTAGGTTATCTGACAAACTGGTTATCTTGCACCTATCTCATGTCTCCTTAATTTGTCTACTTTTTCGCATACCTTCATGTGCTCTATATAACACGTGTCCTTTTTTCAGGGTGACCCTGTGGAAATTGCACGTGTTATCAAAGACTCAGTAAAACAGAGTCTGAAAAGCTTCCATGATGAAGCCCGTCATTCTTTAGTTAGCACCCCTGAAAGGAAGTTGGCTCTCATTATTGATGGTAGATGCCTGATGTATGCACTGGACCCAACTCTTCGTGTGGATCTTCTCGGATTGAGTCTAATTTGCCACTCAGTTGTGTGTTGCCGAGTTTCTCCATTGCAGAAGGCACAGGTAAATAGCATTTCTTGTTGTACCACTTGCCTTATTTGCAGGGAAGAATTAGCAACTATTTTGTTGTTGGAAAAAAACCAAACAGAGGCCAGAAAAGGAATAAATGTAGATATATAGCTAATCAGTATACAGTATACACTTGGTGCTTTTAGGCTTGTTTGCTTGCCGCCCTGGCAAAGCTGCCTGGCGCAGGCAGTGATCTCAGGCGCTCAATTTCGTTGGCCTGAGGTGGAGATTGCTGCCTGGGCACTGCAGCTGCCTGCCAGGCAACAACCAAACAGCACCCTACAAACGGAAAGCTCATTCGCATCCTGTCAAGGTTCAATTGTTAGACTTGTGTCCCCTCAAGACATGAAAGCTCATTCGCAGAGTGGTGGAGGAAGAGTGTTAAGAAGGTCCAGAAAGACAATCGGAAAGGTTTTAATACTCTGGTCGTGTTAGGGGCCTGGCTCATTTGGAAACACCGTAATGGCTGTGTGTTTGAGGGAGATGACCCGAATTTGGAAAACCTGATTCGGGCTTTGAAGGATGAACACCATCTGTGGTGTCTTGCAGGTGCTCGGGGCCTTTGCTCCTTGAGTGCTGGTCATGGTTTTGGGCTAGGCTAGTGTTTACTGTCTAGTTTTCTAGTTCGTGGTCACGCCTTCTGTAGTTTGTTATCTAGTAAAACACCTTGGTTCTTCAGCCCCTCACAGCTCGGCTCGGAGTGAGGGTGCTGCTTGTAAGGTGCCGGGTTTTTTTTCTCTCTATTAATATAAAGATACGCAGCTCTCCTGCGCTTTCGAGAAAAAAAAAACAGCACCTTACTACTCTAGTTTGTTCTTTGGCATACTGTGTGCGCATATGCTTTTGAGTAGCACATCTGATGGGTGACCATTCTTTTGTCAGCTATGAGTCTATGACTATCCTTTTAGGGGTTTATTTATGAACTAATCTAGTATAGGGTTTTGCACCATGGTAATATGGTACCATCCCATGATTCTGGTGTTGTGACACTATTCCTCATGTTTATACAAGGGATGAGGTATTGATTAGCGAACCCGCTCCATTCCTCAAACCAAACAAATAAGAAGTGAGGATTGGCTGGACTGTTTAGCTGTTTCCAAACCAAGCACGGCAGTGGTCTCTGATTGTTTGTGTAGCTTAATTTCATAACTTATTTGGTTAAAATTATGTAAAAATGCCAAATACTGACATTTAATGCATATTGTAGGTTACAAGCTTAGTTAAGAAGGGTGCTCAGAAAATAACTCTCGGTATTGGCGACGGTGCTAATGACGTGAGTATGATTCAAGCTGCTCATGTTGGGATTGGCATCAGTGGACAAGAAGGAATGCAAGCTGTTATGGCTAGTGACTTTGCCATTGCACAGTTTCGTTTTCTTACTGATTTGCTTCTTGTACATGGGCGGTGGTCTTACTTAAGACTCTGCAAGGTATGGCTATTGTTACTCCCTTTTAATTCTGCATATAGTTCGAACTGCTAAATATGAGATGTTCTGTTGCAGGTTATCACATACTTCTTCTACAAGAATCTGACATTTACACTAACTCAGTTCTGGTTCACTTTCCAAACTGGCTTTTCTGGTCAGCGATTTTATGATGACTGGTTCCAGTCTCTATATAATGTTATTTTCACGGCACTACCTGTAATTATAGTTGGATTGTTTGATAAGGTATGGTTACTCTTACTTGTTTATGAATTTATGCCTCTTCCTTCCTGCACACTAAACTGATTCCTTTCAGGATGTGAGTGCGTCACTGTCGAAAAGATACCCACAGCTTTACAAGGAAGGAATCAGGAATTCATTCTTCAAGTGGAGAGTGATTGCAGTGTGGGGTTTCTTTGCCTTCTATCAGTCAATAGTGTTCTTTTACTTCACTGCAGCTGCGAGCCGGCACGGTCACGGTTCATCTGGCAAGATTCTTGGTCTATGGGACGTTAGCACTATGGCCTTTTCTTGTGTTGTAGTGACTGTGAACCTCCGCCTTCTCATGGCATGCAACTCTATAACGAGATGGCATTATATAAGTGTGGCTGGCAGTATAGTAGCCTGGTTTTTGTTTATTTTCATATACTCTGCGATAATGACATCATTTGACAGACAGGTGGGTAACTTGTTTACTGATCAGTAATATATTTATTCGCGTGGTGACTTTCTTCCTTACATTATCATTGCTTTTGCAGGAAAATGTGTATTTCGTGATTTATGTTCTGATGAGCACCTTTTTCTTCTACCTCACACTATTGCTTGTTCCAATCATCGCTCTGTTTGGTGACTTCCTGTATTTATCGTAAGATACCTGATTTCTGTTAAATTATGACCAAGTTCAGCATACTTCGACCATATGAGCCATCACTGATCTTGCATTGTTGTATCAGGATTCAAAGATGGCTGTTCCCCTATGACTACCAAATAATCCAGGAACAGCACAGGGACGAACCCCACGAGTACAGCAGGGTGCAGCTGCCTGAGACCAGCCACCTAAGCCCAGAGGAAGCGAGGAGCTACATGATCTCGATGCTCCCTCGAGAATCTTCCAAGCACACTGGCTTCGCTTTCGACTCCCCGGGCTATGAGTCATTCTTTGCGTCGCAACAAGGAGTTGGCGTGCCACACAAGGCATGGGATGTGGCCCGAAGAGCAAGCATGAAGCAGCAACGAGCAGGGAAATCATGATCACGTGACCTCTGCGTTTCGTGTAAAGTTTTGTACATCTTGTTTTTTGATCGCAGACCACAGGGGTGTGTATAGGTAGAGCCTTGTAGTCTTTTTCGTGTTCGTCGGTCGTTCACCCATATGCTGTGTTGGGATGAAGGAGTAGGCATTGATCCATTTGGCTGTTTAAGAACCACGTAGGGGGGAGTACGTGGTAGATAAACAAAGGTGGTATTGGAAATGCAATTAGCAAAATTCTCTGACGTTCGTGTCATGTTGCACATTGCCTTTGAAGTTCATTGCGTGACCCTTTTGAGCTTCGGTTTTTAAGTAATTTGATTGGTAATATGCAACCAAATCTGATATTAGAGTCTGACACCTCGAGTTCCTGTGGTTCAAATTATTTGTTTTACATCCTATTCTATACCTGCTTGGTTGGTCTGGTGGATGTATGCCTGCCATCGCTTTCTCCTGGATGCAACTGGTGAAGTGTAACGCTGGACTGTGAAGGACCGAGGTGGGCTGCATCCCGACTTCTTCGCTATTCTCAGGAGCGACAGAGTTCAGCTACGCGCTGACGTATGAGTTGCTCTGTGACCAATTATTTCCATCTAGCCGCATGATGGTGCAAACCATGTTGTATAAAGTTTGATAGACGCCCTGCGGCCGCGCCCTTTTTTCCCGTCGTCTTCTCTCCTCCCCCCTCCAGTCCAATTGGTGTGATTCGGTGGGTTCGAGCAGCTCGCGCTCGCGTCGCCCCCCGCGCGGGCGGCTCGAGCGCTCCAACCCTAGCGCCGCCGCCCTCTCCCGCCGCCTCCCTTCACCGCACCGCTGCCCGAGGGCATCTCCGGAAACCCGCGAGGCTCCCAAGGAAGGCGGCGGCGCGGCTTTCCTCCCCTTCCACCGGGGTTGGCGGCGGGCGCGGCCGCCCCGGCCGAGGTGGAGCTCGCCGGCACCGGCGGTCCTATGGAGTTGGCGGCGGCGGCTAGCCATGGATCCGGGCTGCCCCCGCCCGGATCTGGTGGCCTGCGCGAGTTTGGGGCGTGTTGTGGTGGTGGAGTGCGGATGGGGGCGGATCTGGTGACACGAGGGATGGCGGCGCGGCAGCGGCCATGGGAGGCCGCGGGGTGCTGCGGATAGCGGCGGCGACCGACGGCGGCCGGCCACAGGAGGCCACGGTGCGTCACGGCCGGCCACAGGCGGCCCTGGCCAGCCACGGCCGGCCACAGGTAGCCACAGCCAGCCTCGGCCAGCCACGGCCGTCCACAGGCTGGCCACGGCCGGCCACAGGTGGCCAGCGGCCGGCTACGGCCGGCCAACGGTGGCCACGGGCGGCCACGGCGGGCTGCGGCAAGCGGCAGCCGGTGGTAACTGTGGCCAGGGGCAGCTCCCACCTCCCTGCCGACAATACTGGTCTGGCGCCACCATGGTGGTGGGGCTGGAGGGCTGGTTGGTGCATGCTAGTGGCGCCGAGGTGGTGCTTCAGGCTGTGCCGAGCTTCTTCCGGTGGAGGCGATGTGGGTGACGGGGAGTGGGCTACTGGCATGGCCATGAGCGTGCGGCAGGCAGGGTGCGGAATCGGGCGAAAGCCTTCACTTGAGGGTGGGCATGATGGCGGCGACCTTGGGGCGTCGGTCTCCCCGCTGGGGGCATCATGGCGAGGCATCATGCTCTTTGCCGCGCGGGGCTCTAGGGGTGAAGACCCTGTCCATCCACGGACATGCGACGGCGGCGCCTTAGCGTCGTGCCCTCCTTGGAGGCGCCGTATTTGGAGCCCTGTTCCGGCTTGTGGTAGTGGTGGTGGAGGTCATATGGTGGTGTTGCCTGTCCGCAGCAGCCGAGGATGCGCGCTTTGTTCGTGTTGCAGGGAGGTGCAGAGGGCCCATGTGTCGGAGGTACGACCATGGGCCCACAGGGACGCATGGATTGTCTCCAGACAGAGTCGTACCAGGCGTGAAGAACTCGAGCAGAGTACTGCAAGGACTCTTCTCGATTTGGAAACCAGTCGTATGACTTGTAAACTACTCGGATTGCCTTGTAGAGTAATCTCCGAGTAGTAATTGGTTAGGATTCTATCCGAAACCTACCTTGTAACCCTGCCCGCCGTGTATATAAGGCTGGGCAGGGACCCTCTCCAAACGACACGATCTCATCAATACCAATCACCACACAGGACGTAGGGTATTACGCCTTCTAAGCGGCCCGAACCTGTCTAAAATCTTGAGTCTCTTTGCCTTTGCGTTCCTGATCTCGGCGAAACCCACCTGAAACTCTACTACCTCGGGATACCCCTCGGTAGGATCGACGGTAGAACACCGACATCTGGCGCGCCAGGTAGGGGTTTTCCTCGAAGATCCCGTGGAGAACGCAATGGTGACCTACATTCAAGCTGAAGCGCCTCAGGAGGGCATGACGTTCCGCTTTGGCTCGTGGGTCTACGTCGCCGACGGCTCGGGTGGCTTCTACAGCTACTACGAGACGCCCGTCAAGTTGAAGCAGGAGCAAGCGCCCATGGTGGAAGATTTGGCCGAACAACTCGGCGAGATCATGCTCGCGGACCTCATCCGCGGGCAAGAGTCCGAGTCGACTACGATTACGGAGAAGAAGACAACCCTCCCACCCCAATTCCCGTTTGGACTCCGTAATTCGACCCACGCGTATTGTGAGGCGTTACGGAGCCAGTTCGAGTCCTTTATGGACTCGGAGAGGGACGTTCCAGTCCGAGTCATGGCAGGACACGCCAACTCTCTGAGCCAAGCGGTCCCCGAATGCCACTCGGACTCGGACGAGGAGTTACTACAAGACGATGGCGAACACGACCTCGTGATCTACGCCACACCGAAGGAAGATCAGTCTACCAAAGAGACAGGATCCCACGGGACGTCTACGAGTCCCGCCAGATCTTTGTACTCTTTGGGTCTGACGCTGCTGAAGACCTACCGTTCCAGCACGGCACACCACTGCTGCCAGAAGAGGAAAGCTCTACAGAGCTCATCACTCCAAGCTCCAGCGACTCTGTCGAGCCTAATCGACAAGTCTTCATGGCTGGTGCTGCAGCAGCTGGTGACGTCGACAACGACCCGCGCTACGCGTTCGAGCTCGAAGGAGATATCTCCGAAAACGAAGACCCACCCGCTGGCGAATCCACTCAAGCGGGCGCGGACAGAGAAATCCGGAACAACAGGAGGGCTTAGCGCCGCCTAAACGCTCGCAATCGCGTCGTGGCTGGTCGCAACCTCGTTCAAGAGTTTGGACGAGTGGCACGCTACGACTCTCCTATGGCTAACGCCATGGAGATTGCTTACCACGGCCGCAGTCTGCCAAGAACTCCAGAGACGGCAGCTGCACTCGAGAGGATCCACGACATGATCCGCACTCTCAACAAGGCCATCGCCGCCGCACCAGCGCGCAGCGAAGAAGTCGAGAGCAGCGGACGTCAACATCCCCGTGACAGGAACCGTCCCCCAAACCCCAGCCGACTGGGAGAAGGCAACCCCGCAGAAGGCGCATCCCCACACCGGCCAGAGGATGATCGTCAACGAGGCGGACGTACTCGCAACGACGCGGCTACATCATCTCACGGGCCGGCACGCAGTGTCGACCTCGGCAAACTATCAACGCCAATCGCGACGCGCGCTCCATCCTTGAATCCAAGAGGCGTGATGAAGCCCAGGGGTACAAGGAAGAAGACGACGAGTATCCAATGTTCTCCAGGGACATCCGGATGGCGGTTTACCCGCAACCATTCAAACCAGTCGGCTTCGAGAAGTACAACGGCAAGACCTCCCCCGAGTCATGGTTGCGCATCTACTCTACAGCAATCGAGTGCGCGGGTGGCAACAGCGCCATCAAGTGCAGGTACTTCCCAATGGCACTCGAGCCCGCGCCACTCACATGGTTTGAAAACCTGCCACGACGCTCCATCGACTCCTGGGAACGCCTGAAGAAGATCTTCGTGTCGAACTTCCAAGGCACATACAGTCGCCCCAAGACTCGACACGACCTCGCCATGTGCAAGCAGCACAAAGGAGAAAGCGCGCGTGACTACATGCGCCGCTTCATGGAAATCAAGACTCTGGTGGTTGACGTTTCTGACCGCGACTGCATCGACTTGTTCCAGAACGGCATCACCAACAGGTTCTTTGACAGGCAATTTGGCCTGCATCGACCAAGGACTCTGGACGCACTGCGTGACCAAGTCGAGACGTGGTCCGAGCAAGAAGACCGTGATCTCGAGAAGTATGGCCCTCCCCAGGGTAGGGAGAGGCACAACAACAAAGGCCAGTAGGGCTCCCAGAGCAACAAGCGCAAGCCAGACGACACAGTCGCAGCCCTGGAGACTGGCATGCGAAGCCAGAAGAAGAACTACCCCGGCAAGAGTGACGTTGAGAAGATCATGGACAGGCCGTGCCCAATGCACCCGAAGCATAAGCACACCATGGGCCAGTTCTACGATCTCCAACGCATATACGCTGAGAAAGATCGAGAGACCAAGGCCAAGAAGAAGACGGCAAGGGAACCACTCGATCCCGAGGCCAAGAACAAGGACAGGGCTGAAGACGAAGAAGAAGACGACGACGAGGACCAGACGCCCAAGTTCCAGAAGCCCAAGAACGTACTCATGGTCATCATGGGGGGCGAGTATGGATTCCCCACTCGGAGGAAGCATAAGCCCGCTCTGCGGCACATAATGGCAATTGAGCCAGCCGTCCCAGATACCTAAAGTACTCGGAGGTTCCGATCACCTTCTCCAGGGCGGACCAATGGAACAGCTACGACGAACCAGGACAATTGCCACTCGTCCTGGACCCTACGGTGGCAGGATCACAACTCACCAAGGTGCTCATCGACGGCGGGGCAGGGCTGAACGTGCTATTCTCTGGCACCCTGAATAGGATGGGACTCGACATTGAAAAAATGTTGACTCCCACCGACTCCCCGTTCTACGGCATTGTCCCTGGTAATGGCAGTCTTCCTCTCGGTCAAGTCACATTACCAGTCACATTTGGCACGCAGGAGAACTACAGGACGGAGTACATCAAGTTCGAGGTGGACGACCTGCGTTGGCCAAGTTCATGGCTATCCCGCACTATGTCTACCTCGTCCTCAAGATGCCAGGACCCAAAGGCGTCATCTCCATCCGCGGCGACTTGCGACGGTCATACAACTGCGACAGAGAGGCTGTGGAGTTTGCGGCTACCACTCAGGTACGCAACGCCATGGCCCAAATCTTCGCAGCGGCTCAGAAGTTGAAGGAGACAGAGTATGAAGTCCCAAGCAAGGAGCCCGGAGCACACAAGGCGGCCGTCCCTGAAGACGTGGCGACCAAGGACGCACCACTACTGGAAGGAGACCAGTCGAAGACCACGAAGATCGGGGCTGGCCTAACTCCAAAATAGGAAGGCGAGCTCGTCAGGTTCCTGCAAGCCAACCGCGACATCTTCGCGTGGAAACCTGCAGATATGCCAGGAGTGCCAAGGAACCTGATCGAGCACAGCCACAATGTTGATCCCAAAGCTACCCCCAAGAGGCAACGGTTGCGATGATTCGCAACCGACAAGCGAGAGACGATCAAGAAGGAGCTGGCGAAACTACTCGCCGCAGGATTCATCAAGGAAGTCTTCCACCCCGACTGGTTAGCAAATCCAGTCTTGGTGCGAAAGAAGAACAACAATGAGTGGCGCATGTGCGTCGACTACACCGACCTCAACAAGCATTGCCCCAACGACCCCTTCGGACTGCCGCACATCGACCAGGTTATTGATTCCACGGCTGGCTGTGCCTTACTTTGCTTTCTTGATTGCTACTCGGGTTATCATCAGATATCTCTAAAAGAGGAGGATCAAATCAAGACGGCGTTCATCACCCCTTATGGTGCTTATGCTTACACCACGATGTCATTTGGGCTGAAGAACGCTGGTGCGACTTATCAGCGCGCGATCCAACTCTACCTCGAGAAGCAACTTCATCGCAACGTGGAAGCCTATGTCGATGACGTGGTCGTGAAGACCAGAAATCCAGAAGACCTCATCGCTGATCTGGAGGAGACTTTCGCATCTCTCCGGAAGTGGCAATGGAAGCTTAATCCAACCAAGTGTGTCTTTGGAGTACCCTCTGGAAAACTACTCGGGTTCATCATCAGCCACCGCGGCATCGAAGCGAACCCCGAGAAGATCAATGCTATCACAGCAATGGAAGCTCCAAAGACGATCAAAGACATCCAGAAGCTTACTGGGTGCATGGCGGCGCTACACCGATTCATCTCACGACTGGGAGAGAGGGGCCTTCCCTTCTTCAAGTTACTCAAAAAAAGGCGACAAGTTCCAGTGGAACGAAGAAGCAGCAGCAGCATTGGCGGATGTCCAGCAACATCTTCAAACCCCGCCAATCCTGACTGCTCCACAAGACGACGACAAGGAATTGCTGCTCTACATCGCAGCAACGACTCATGTGGTGAGCACTGTGTTGGTGGTCAAGCGCGTCGAGGACAATCTTGCATATCCTGTGCAGAGGCCGGTTTACTTCGTCAGTGAAGTACTCACGGAGTCCAAGGCTCGATACCCAGCAGTGCAAAAACTACTCTACGCTATACTCATCACATCTAGGAATCTGCGCCATTACTTTGACACGTACACCATCACGGTGGTGACAGAGTTTGGCTTGGGTGATATTCTACATAACCCGGACGCGACCGGACGAATTCCAAAGTGGGCAGTCGAGCTTGGCGCCCTCAGCATCGAGTTCAAATCCAAGAAGGCCATCAAGTCGCAGGTGCTGGCAGACTTCATGGCAGAGTGGCGCGAGAATCAAGTGGACATCCCCGTCCGCAGACCGGAGCACTGGACCATGTACTTCGATGGCTCCCTGAAACTCGAAGGCGCCGGCGCGGGAGTGCTTTTTATCTCGCCCAAGGGTGATCAACTTAAGTATGTGCTACAAATCTTTTGGAAGGTGTCCAACAGTAAGCTGAGTACGAGGCCTTGCTACATGGTCTACGACTCGCGATTTCTCTAGGGAATCAAGAGGCTGATGGTGTACGGCGACTCCTCTGTCGTCATCAACCACTGCAACAAGGATTGGGATCGCCAGAAGGAGAACATGGACGCTTACTGCGAAGCTGTGCGCAAGCTCGAGAACAAATTCTCAGGGCTCGAGTACCATTGGGTGGTCCGAGATGACAACGTCGCTGCTGACGTACTCTCCAAGCTCGGATCCACTCATGCAGAAGTTCCAGCAGGAGTTTTCGTCCAGGAGCTCCACAAAAGAACCATCGACTTCGAGAAGTCCACACTGTCACATGACGGACATGGACCAGATCGAGAGGTGTTGATGATTGAAGAAGACTGGCGTGTCCCGTTCATCGAGTACATCAAGAACAAGACCCTGCCTTTGAACAAGACTGAAGCTGAACAAGTCGTCCGGAGATCGAAGAACTATCTACTCATCGGCGATCAGCTCTACAGACGAGGACTCTACACTGATATTGCCATGAAGTGTGTCCCGAGAGCAAGAGGCAAAGGTGTCTTGAAAGAAATTCATGAAGGCGCGTGCGGCAATCACGCAGGATGAAGAACAATGGTGGGCAAGGTATTCAGAGCAGCTTATTATTGGCCCACGGCTCTGCAAGACGCGGAAGAGATCGTCCGCAAGTGCCCCGGGTGCCAATTCTTCGCCAGTCAGCAACACGTGCCCGCTCACAACCTTATTGCTATTCCTCCCTCTTGGCCGTTCGCATGCTGGGGACTCGACATGATTGGTAAGCTTACGACTGCTCCAGGCAACTTCACACATGTGCTAGTTGCGATCGACAAGTTTACCAAGTGGATAGAAGTCAAACCAGTCACGGACATATCTGCGGCTAAGGCTAACGGGTTCATCAGTGATCTGATGGTCAGGTATGGCTGTCCTCATCGTATCATCACAGATTTGGGTTCCAATTTCAACAGCTACGAGCTCAAGGACCACTGTGAGAGGAACGGCATCGAAGTAATCCACGCATCAGTAGCTCACGCCAAGGCCAATGGACAAGTCGAGAGAGCCAATGGTTTGATCCTTGATGGCCTAAAGAAGCGACTGTACGAGCACGACAAGAAATATGGCGGCAAGTGGATCTACTGAGTTGCCACAAGTAGTCTGGGGGCTTCGAACTCAGCCTTGCAAGCCAACCGGCCACTCGCCATACTTTCTGGTGTATGGATCTGAGGCTATCCTGCCAGTAGACCTGATCTACAAGTCCTCAAGAATAGAGCAATACGATGAAGGAGTTGCTGATGGCACAAGACGACTGGAGCTCGACTTGATCGAGGAGGAGCGTTGTGGAGCTTTGTTAAGATCCACTCGATATCTCCAGGGAGTCCGGCGCTATCATGACAGAAACGTCCAAGAGCGTTCGTTCAATGTCGGCGACTTAGTATTGCGAAGGATACAGAAGACCACGGGTATGCACAAGCTTATGTCCCGCTGGGAAGGACCTTTCGTCGTACACAAGGTGACAGGAACCGGGTCGTATCGATTGAAGAACAGTGAAGGAGTCGAAGAGAAAGATTCATGGAACATCGAGCATCTACACAAGTTCTATGCTTAGGATCTTTGTCTGAATACATAAAGAGTCTGTACCATATTTTGAAATTTCATCAATGAAGTGCAGTATTCTCAGCAATTGATCCGCAGTCTCTCGGCTTCGTTCATGCTTTGGTGGCTTATAAGACTACCTTAGCTCCTAATACTTCTAGAGTTCCATTTGATACTTGTTGATTCAGCAAAGTATACATCGGTCAAAATCGAAGAGTAGATCACATGACTACTTTTCAGGATCCCTGAGTACTTAGTTCTAACTAAGACCAGGCTGAACACCTGTAGAGGCCAGCTAGCCTTATAAAGCAACTACCCACGAGTGGTAATTTCAAATCTTTGAGTACTTATTTGAAAGTACTATAGAGTCTACTCGGCAAGAAGAGTAGTATTTTCAAATCTCTGAGTACTTATTTGAAAGTACTACAGAGTCTACTCGGCAAGATGAGTAGTAATCTCAAATCTCTGAGTACTTATTTAAATGTACTCCAGAGTCTACTCCACAAAAAAAGAGTAGTGATTTCGAATCTCTGAGTACTTATTTGAAAGTACTCTAGAGTCTACTCCACAATATGAGTAGTGATCTTCAAGTGCCAGTTATCAAGTGCTTTGAAGTATGACTCGCCAAATGAGTACAACTTGCCGGGGGCTTCCTGAAAACACTACAAGAGTGGTTTGGATGACTCTTAGAGCGCATCATGATCAATGGAATTCATCAATATGGTGGTCGCCTCAACCCGTTGCAAGTTATCAAGTTAAAATTCAACTTCAGCTTGTGCCGCGGGACTGCCGCATCAGCAATATGCTCGTGATGAACTTAAACTAGTCGGAATCAACTCTGAACTAGTCGGCTTCATCGACAAACGACAACACACAAGCTAAGTTACTTGTTTCAATTATTTTTTATTTTATTATAACAAAATTGGCCAAGTGCCGAGTACTTTGTTTGGATGACAACTTTTCTAGGCTGCACAGCGTGCTATCACATCTTCGCCAGCTTCCAGGCTCGGGGGCTGACGCTAAAATTACAACTCGGTTAGCCATCAGGCTTACCTAGTTGTCTTTCTCCAGCATATTTGAGTCGCCAAGTACCAATGATGGGACATCGACTGCATTGGCACCTGACTTCTGATTCTGGGGAGATCGCGACGTGACAAGTGAACCACGACCTCCTCTGTTCTGCTACTCTATTGATGGTGGCTATTTTGACTACATACCACTCGATGCATCTCTGCTGGCTCCTATGCTCGGGGGCTGGGTACAAGAAAACCACTCGGAAGAAGATCTCCAAGATGATTAGATGTGACTACTATTTCTGGGTGCAAATTACCACTCGGATGATGATCTCCAAGATGATTTGAAGAACCCTAAAGCTCGCTGGACCCTTGAATTGATCATCCTGAATCGTTTCAAGGCTCGGGGGCTGATAGTCGATATACATCGACTGCTGATTTTATTTTTTCTGAAGACTGAAGACTTAAATCAAGACCCTCGGCTTGATTCGTTGATTCAACACAAGGCTCGGGGGCTACTTGATATCAAGTGCAATTTTTCCAAATTGCACATTTCAAACACAAGATGAAGATTCAAGATTCTGTGGACCCTCAACCTGATTCTTCGATTCAACTTAAGGCTCGGGGGCTACTCCATATGGAGTGCGATTTTTATCGCACACCATATAATATTTTGAAGACTACTGATTTAATCAGAATAAACGGGGCTTAAGCACCTCATGGCCTCGTGACAACCAAGACCTGTCCAAGACTGATCAAGCACTCGAAGAACTCGAAGAAGCACTCGATTGGCTTGGCAAGCACTCGGTTGACGATACTCGACGATGAAGCGCTTGGGGGCTTGTCGGAGGTACGACCATGGGCCCACAGGACGCATGGATTGTCTCCAGACAGAGTCGTACCAGGCGTGAAGAACTCAAGTAGAGTACTGCAAGGACTCTTCTCGATTTGGAAACCAGTCGTATGACTTGTAAACTACTCGGATTGCCTTGTAGAGTAATCTCCGAGTAGTAATTGGTTAGGATTCTATCCGAAACCTACCTTGTAACCCTGCCCGCCGTGTATATAAGGCTGGACAGGGACCCTCTCCAAACGACACGATCTCATCAATACCAATCACCACACATGACGTAGGGTATTACGCCTTCTAAGCGGCCCGAACCTGTCTAAAATCCTGAGTCTCTTTGCCTTTGCGTTCCTGATCTCGACGAAACCCACCTGAAACTCTACTACCTCGGGATACCCCTCGGTAGGATCGACGGTAGAACACCGACACCATGGGTGCTAGATGGCTCGTGCTGTCGCGCATGGTGCAGTGGTGATCTCAGTGATGGCTGGGCGGAGGAGATGCTGTCATAGCAGTCTCAGATATCTGAGTCCTTGGCAGAGGAGTGAGGCGGTGGATGTGGCGAGGCCCCCACGCAGAGTGGCCAGGATCAGTGGTTTTCATTGGTGCTGCGATGAGAGTGTTCACTGATGCATCACTGGAGCAGAGGGATCGACGATCGTGTGTGGGCGGCTTGAGGATGATAGCCCCATGGTGGAGGAGCTCAGGCGGCCGTTGGGCTTGTAGCGGGCTGCGACTTCGGCGTGGCACAGCGTTGGCGACGACGGCGCAGGTGTCGACGGTCTGCTTCGAACTCCTCTCCCAAGTGGTCGGGAGTGGTGGTGTGTTTGTGCCGTGTGCGTTTTGTTCTTGTGATCGGGGGTTTGTGTGGTGGTGTCCGCTTCGGCGCGTTATGTACGAATGCTTCTTTTCTTATATGACATATCAGTGCTCCTTCTTTAATTTAAAAAAAAAAGTTTGATAGACTTGACAACCTGGCTCATGGCATAGCTGATTGCAGCGTCGGAAACGAGTCATTTCAAACTTGGGAGAGAATTGATTATTCAAAAATAAAAAAAAACATTGAGAGAATTGACAACCTGACCCATGATAATGTTCGTTTATTCAGTGTGCAGCATTGAAAACGTAGCGTGTAGCAATTATATGTTGTTGCTAGCTTATTGCTTGTAAGTATCATATATCTTATTATATCTGTAGACATACATAACTTCATAGGCGTAGGCAGCAGGTGTAAGTGTAACAAACAACAACCCAAAAAGCTTCAACCTTCCCTCGCCGGCAGCACGTCCGGCGACACGGCAGCCCAGAGCACGTCGTCCAGCTCCAGCGCCGCCATGTGCTCCGGCGCCAGCACCACCTCGGCGTCGATGCTGCCGCCGCCCTCCCTCCCCGGGAACAGCGACACCTTCCCGTCGTACTTGTTAGCCTTGCCGCTCCGCGCCGCCAGCGGCTTCCCCCACCCGAAGTCGCAGCCGTACATGTCGAACCGCGGCGAGCTGCTCACAAACATGCCGTTCGGGTCGAACAGCCTGAACGCCGAAAGCCCCTTCTCCGCCTCCCACGCCGCCGCGCGCGCCCGGATCCCCGCGTCGTCGTGCGCCGCGACGGCGCGCCCCACGGCCGCTGCCGCCCGCCCGTGCCCGCCCGCCGCCAGCAGCTCCGACGCGCGCACGGCCTCCGTCGACACGGCGCCGATGGCGTTCCCGAAGTACGCCGCCGGCAGCGGCGGCCGCAGCCGCGCGCGGTTGTTGGCCGACGCCCGGAACACCACCTCCTGCTCGGGCGACACGCGCCGCGCGCGGACGAAGCACCTCCACAGCAGCGAGCACATCGCCTGGAACTTCGTCACGCCCGCCGCTCCGGCCGCGTCGCCGGCCGCCAGGAGCTCCTGCCGCGCCCGATCCTTGAGCGCCTCCAGGGACTCTGCCGTGAAGTGAAGCATCCGCTCGCGCTGCGGCGGCGGCGGCTGCGTTGGTCTCGCGATGAGCCCGGCGAGGTCGGCGTAAGGGAGCACGACCGGCGCCGCCGCGCCGCCGTCCGGCGACCACCGCTCGAACACGGGCGCCGGCGGCGCGTGGGGGGCATCACTGCGACCGAGCCTGGCGCGCGCGGTCTCGGCCCACGCGGCGATGAAGTCCCAGAAGGCGGTGCCGTCGGAGAGCGCGTGGTTGTACGAGAACGCGAGGAAGACGGCGTCGGCGAGCTCGGTGACCTGGACGGCGAAGAGCGGGCGGTGGTGGCCGTCGTAGTTGACGGCGTCGTCGAGCGGGAAGAAGGACCGGACGAGGCGCGGGACGTCGGCGTCGGGAGGGACGACGTCGGCGATGGCGACTCCGGTCGCGACGGCATGGAGGATCTCGACGCCCTGGCCGGCGCAGTCCACGGAGACGGAGCAGCCGCCGCCGCCGCGGTGCTGGTCGGTGGCGAGGCGGCCGGCGACGGGGTAGTAGGCGGCGAGCGCGTCGGCGAGGGAGGCCTCGATGTGGTCGACGAGGCGCGCCGTAGGGAAGGGCGGCGGCGCGAAGAGGAGGCCCTTCTGGATGTAGTCGGCGGAGAGCAAGGAGAGGTCCCAGGTGGTGAGCGGGATGCGCTCGCGCGGCCGAGGCGGCGGCGTCACCGTGCGCCTCGCCACCACGCGCACCGGCGACGGCGACTGCATTATTATTCTCGGTCTCGGAGGTAGGCGGTAGGCGCTTTTGGTTGGACTTGGAGTGAATTGCAGGTCTCAGTCGATTGGGCTGCTGATTCTTCTTCTTCTTTGCTGATGCAACCGATAACATCCATGGAGCAATATATATAGCATATGCGAGGATGCAGGTTTATGCATGCATCGTCAGCATGGCGGCTTTGTTGCCGACTTTTATTAGGACTAGATCACAGTTAGTATATTATTACAATGTAAAAAAAGGTAGCCTCAAGCTTAGGTTGTCTGTTAATCCACTTTCTGGTTCCCGCCACGGAATGCTCTGGGAAATTGCCATACCCAATGGCAAGCGTGCATCGGTAGTGATGAGCTAGCCAAACCTTAAGACATGTGCGGCTATCATTCAGAGTAGATTTGTTTACTACTACACCCATGTTGGAATGACTATGACTATATAATATATATTGGTAGTATACGTGTTGTAATCCTCATTGGCATCATCTCCTAACATAAGCTAGCTTTTGGAGTGTCGAAGGCTTCCAAGAGCCCGGTCTAAACCTAACACATTCACAACATAAGTCGGAAACAAAAGATTGTAGTCTTCGGAATATAGAGTGTAAAATTTGTTCAGCTCAATATATTTTTCAAAAATAAGATCATTGGGACAAAGTAAAAAGACCCCAGCCTCATCCAGTGTGTGGGTTAGAGAGGGTGTGTGTAACTGTGTTGGGGGTCGGTGGGGGGCACAACCCCCCATAGTTTAACTTGACATAACAAATAATATAAATCTAAAAAAACTAAAATGATCTTACGTTTTGAGACAGATGGAGTAATACAGACTTTAATATAGAAATGATAGTTTTTACATGTATTCTAACATGTGGACCCTTTGTAATCCAACATTGTTTGTAACCTAGGGAATCCATATAAAGGAGGTGTTCCGACAAATTATGTTCATTTTGTTAAGTTGTATGTACTATTTTCTCCGTTCTAAATTGTAGATTGTTTGGTATATCTAGATTCATACACACTATGTGTAGATGGATAATTAAAATTATGAATGTAACAAGAGAGCCTCTCATTTCTTATTCGTGGAGACTAGAACTTTTTTGGGCTTTGTGTTGCTCGACGAGCCCTCTCAGGCCTGCGTTTAAAGGTCCAGCCCAACACTTGAGTAGGCCTAAACCGTTTTTTTTTTAAATAAAAGAGGGCCTAAACTATCTGGGCTTCGGCGTTGCAGTGCACCGCAGCAGACCAAACCGTTGGATCACCGGAGAGCCGGCGGGGGGACCCGAGCTCTCTCACCCTCCTCCCCGGCGCGGCGGCATGGAGGCGGAGGCGGCGGCGCTGTCGCAGCTGCAGCTGCAGCTCCTCGCTCTCGTCTCCGAGCACCGCCTTCTCCGCGTGAGCCGAGCCCCCTACCCCGCCTGGCCTTCTCGAACCTTCTAGACCCCTGACCTAACCGTCCGCCCCCGTGTCCCATTCGCAGGAGCGGGAGCGCGGCGCCCGCGAGGAGCTCCGCGACGCTGGCCAGGTGACTCCCTCCTGTTCATGCTTCTCTCGTGTTTAGGGTCCTAGCGTGGTTTTGGGTTGTTTCGTCGCCCGCTGATGGAGTGTGGCACTTTGGCCGCAGAGGTGGGAGGAGGCGGAGGAGGAGCGCCGCAGGGAGGCCCGGGAGCTACGCGCGGAGGTGGCCGCGCGGGACGGAGCGCTGCGGAAGCTCGAGGCCAGGGTTCGTTCTCACTGTCATTTCTCCCCCAGATGCTGCGTTGCTTTGCTGGGCCGCGCCTTCTAATTTGATATGATGTTAATGTTGTGAGTTTTGGATTGCGTTATTGTGTGACAACAGTTCATCTCTAGGCGCGAGATACGCATTGTTAATCATGCTCGGGTGCTCATTTTTATGCTATCTCTGCTCGGTCCTTTCAACGCTGTTGTTATGTGCTTGAGTCCTACAAACTACTCTGTCGTATATGTACCACTGCTTCCAAGTTCCAAATCAGTGTCATCTTACTATATGGATAAAGCTAATTGGCAATGCTGCCTTTTACCTGTTGGCCTCATTTTTGGTAGTTCCAATTGTTGTGCTTCTGTACAGATAAAATGCCTTGAGAATGAGAATGAGCTGCTGGAGAAGAACGAAAATAACTTGAAAGAAACCATGGAGGGGCTGCTTCAATCAAGGGAGGCTTTCATAAAACACTATGAGGCAGGTATCTACCCTTCATGTTTCTCTGCTTCATTTGGGCTACAATTTCTGTTTAGTTGAATTCATTCACATGATTTCTTTATCCTTACTGAACTTGCTTTGTATATCTAGGGCCTTCGCACCAATTGCACATTTGTGAAAAGCTCCATCCAATTTATCCACTGAGTGTCTTTCTTACAGTCATCATCCACATACATAGCTTCTGAAACAGAGATTGTAATGCAATAGATTTCGCTGATCCTTCAATATATGTTTTTTTGGCACAGTGTCAAATATCTTTAAGTGCGTAGAAGTAATCATTGGTTTGAAATTTGAAAAAACAAATGGGACACCTTTGGCTTTCATGCTATTCAGATTACTTGATTTCCCTTTTATTTAGAGATTTTAGCTTAGGTTCAGAATTATCCTATGTACGTAAACAAACTGACATTTGGCTCATATACCATGTTCGTAGGCAGGACTCTACTTGTTCTATGCAATGGACCATCCAGATGAAGGATAAACAGATTGCTGTAATTTCAGAGAAGTTAAATTCCCATCTTGTCTTATTTAGTTCGGTAGAAAAGGAGGTTGCAGCGGTGAAACAAGTAATAGGTGATGTGCATTGTGTGGTTGGAGAGAAGGAAAATGTAGGTATGGCTATGATCCCAATTGACACTTGCATTCTCCCATCATCTGGCCATTCGGTTTCATTTTGATTATTACGTTTCCTTTGCTTCAATTATGTGTATTCTTTATACCTTACTGTCACTTTCACTGTTATTTCAGTTGCTGACTTGAAGGATAAGGTCCAAAGGATTTCTGGGCTAGAGAAGGATGTTGTAGGTATGGCCACTTCTGGTAGACTTGCTTGATCAGATAGTGTTTTCTGATGACAGTGTATTTCTTTTATCTTCTATTTTGCTGAATTGCTGTAACTCTCGTGTTTCATTTATGCAGAGAAACTTAATTTCTTGGAAAGCAAAATCAGTGCTTATCAGCTTGAACTCCGGAATAGGGCAAAGATCATATATGAGTTGAAAGATCGCCTCGAGGCCGAGAAGCTTAACAACAGTTTTCAGCCCCAACTGGAAGAAATATCCGTTAACTAAGTTACTAAATTGCATAATTTGTTCTTCATTTTCTACCAAATCATGAGTTCATGACATTGTTGTTTTGTACCTTAATGATGTTACGTTAAGAAAGCTTTGTTGGTGAAGGATGACATTATTGAGAGATTAACTTCAGAGAAGCAGGTAATTCTGTTACTAATATTGCAATTTCCAGATGCCTCAAAGACCCAAATTGACTGTGCCTGTTGTTTATGCAGGCATTGCATGTGGAGCTTCACAACATGGAGATTGCTTTACAGAAATTTCAAGATCTGTTTAGTAGTATTGGGCATGAGGTAAGATGCAGATATTAGATAAAAACTTGAATGCATGCTTGCTGTTCATATATCGATCCTGCAGTATGTTTAAAGGAAAATCTTAGGTATATCATGCCTATAGCTAATGTTGTTTGTTCTTGATCTCCTAATTGTATACTAGGGAATGAAGAGCTTTGCAACTATTTCTGGAAATCAGGATATACATGATGTGAGTAATGAGCAGCCTGAAAGGTGAGTGTTTCATTAAACATTCGGTGCTTGTGGTAATAAATTGACATTTTGTTATAATATTAACATTCAGTATATGCTACTTGGTGAAACCATTAGCATTCCAGGTACACAATGTGGTCTAGCCAATGAGCATGCCTCGATAACTTCAATTGATGAAGCAGGCAAGTTCTACATTTTAAAGAGCCTGGTTCATGCTTGTGAATCTTCTGAATTTCCTTTCTGCACATTTTTGAAAGAGCCACCTTTGGTCTATCAAATAAATTGGTCAGATTCATATTTGGTTCGCACTTGGCTTGTTATCCTTCGGACAGAACTATTTGGTTAACAATTTCTCAATTGATATGCAGACTGCTGCACTATAGCCTATAGATATGCTTTGCTTCCACTATGTTTTTTTATTATTTTCTATATTTTCTACAGCCACCACTCAAAATGTAAACCATCAGTTGGAAATCAGACCAGGCAGGATGGAAGTACAAAGCCCAAAATACCTCAAGGTAGTACCTTGTGACTGCATCGTTCATCTAGCATGAGCACAAACCCCATTTCCCCCTATATGAACAAACTGAATTATCTCCGTGCTTGTAGCCTGGTGCATTGCCATCTCCAGAGCCAGTAGAAGCAAATACAGAAACAGTTGACTGCCTTCCTGAACCCGAAGTAATTAATATAAAAGAAGTAATTAATAATATGGCTAAAAAACCAGCGAAGTTCACAAAATCCACTAGGCCCATGACTCTTTTGGGCCCAGAAGGCTCGGCCCAATTATACCAATGTGCCTCTCTATAATAACTACCCGAAGAGCCTAGGGTTTTTGTTCCGTCTCGTCTCTCCACACGACTTGCTCGCGCCGCCGCCGTCGCAGCTGTCACCGTGACCTGCAACCGGAGAAAGGTGCGTGCCCTCTGATCGATCTCATTCCTTGGGGTTCTATTCTAGTTTCGAGTGTTCCTTTGGATTGCAAGTTCTCTCAGCGATTTTAGCTCCGGTGCTTCTTCGTCAACTCCGGCGAGCTTGCTACAGGTTAGGGGGTTCAAGGAGTCGTCTTCTCCGGCGGGTTTAGGGTTAGGGATTTGGGGAGGTGCGGGGTGGACGGGTTGTTGGGGGCTAGGATTTCGCATCTATCCGGGTATAGAAGATGGGCGAGGCGGAGGAAGGCTAGCTCGGCGGTGGGTTGGAACAGCGATGGCATCGCTGTCTGGGGATTGGGAGGAGGAGGGCGGGCCTGGGGCGTCCCGCGGTTTTCAATTGATTAGTGGAACCGCGCAAGGGAGCGATGCATTGCTGGAGACTCGTCCTCGTTAGATCAAGTTATGTGTTTGCAGCTGTGAATTAGTGGTATTATTTGCTGTGTCCTATGGTTCAGTCTCTGGTATTTGTCATTATAGATCTGCTTATGGGATTTTGGAAATTTGTGTGCAGAAGTTAAATTTTCTCATTTGAGGCACATTTGTCCCTGGTATCTTGCTGGGTGCTGAAACCTTACATGATGCAGATGTGTAGTTTGATTCCCCCTCATAGCTAGTGTGTGATTCACTTAACAAAACATATTGAGGGTTGTGGCTAGTTCTGCACTTGATAACCTGAATATATCATCTTAGTCAGGTTTGGTAGGACACATTGAGTGTGTTGATTACGATTTACATCATGTTTCTGTTTTGATTCATAGGCAATTTGATATGCTATCGTGATCAACGTTCCTCACTGAAAGTTTCTCACCGTGTCCTCCATGGCTAAATTGAATTAATTCTGTTGCTGCAGCATGGATACCCAGGTTAAGCTTGCTGTCGTGGTCAAGGTGATGGGCCGCACTGGCTCCAGGGGTCAGGTGACCCAGGTCAGAGTGAAGTTCCTTGATGACCAGAACCGTCTCATCATGAGGAACGTCAAGGGCCCTGTCCGTGAGGGCGACATCCTCACCCTGCTTGAGTCCGAGAGGGAGGCCAGGAGGCTGCGCTGAGGCAGCTGGTGGCTGTGCCTGTCGTTCACTGTTCCTGTCTTAAACAAGTTAAACAAGTTGCCCCCTTGGCTTGTGTACTGCTTTGGTCAGAGTTATTGAACAATGCTACTTTGTCTTTTGAGTAGGCTATGTAGTATGAAGAGCAATGGAAATGTAATTTGAGCACTATTGTCTTGTTGCTGTTTTGACCTATTACTACCTGAATTTAAGTGCACTTGATGTTGTCTGACATGGTAACCATGCTGCAGTCTTGGGTAACAATCATGAATGGCTTGCCATATCACCCAATTTTGATAACTTTTACCTTGCTGCACTAGGATAATCTGTTCGTGATACATCTGTTGACTTGATATACTCATCTGCTTTTGATTTGTCATTCTTTTAGCTAGCAATGTGTAGCATCATCGATGTTTTCATTGAATTATCAGAACATGTTTAACGGTAACATTTGCTCAGTTGTTGCATTTATCATCTGATTATTATTTATAATAGTAAAATCTGCTGAGTTAAATTTGTGCTCAGTGCATGTTCTCACTGATCTAGACTCTGCAGGTGCTCTCTCTGCACGCGCTGGAAAAGCCCCAACTCAAGGGTTCACTGAACCATCTATTAGTGAGATAATGGCATGACTGAGTTGCTTGCCAAATGTTAATTCTGATCCTTCTAAGCAATTAGATTGTGACGTGTTCCTACTAACCTACATCAACGATAAGAATCATACCATCTCACTCCCTTTTCCCTCTCAATACAATATATGCATCCTTCTCTTCCCGGGGAACAAAACAAGATAGCAAAGGAGGAGCTCACAGCACCAGCGCCTCTCAGAAGTCAGAACGCAGTCCAGGTAGCGCTCCTCTGCCTGGGCTTGAGAGACAACGACATGCTCACGCCGTCGCCGTCGGCGGTGAGGCTGCCGCACTTGCCGGCGGGGATGCTGTTGGGCGTGAGCGCGCCGGGCCTCGGCGACAGGAACCTCGCCGGCCGGCCGCCGTGGGGGGACAGGCTGACCTCCTCCAGCGCCCGGAACTGGAGCTCCGACGGGTAGTCGCGGACGCACCCGATCCGCGGCCCGGCGCCCGTGCTCCACTGGAAGGAGAGCTGCTTCCCGAGCTGGTACGAGTGCATGGCGCGCTTGGAGTTGATGCGGCTCAGGATCAGCTCCTCCGGCACCTCCGCCAGGTCGTCCAGGCCGTGGTCCTCCAGCCAGTCCTCCGCGAACAGGTTCCGCTTGCAGAAGTCGAGGCACTCGCCGAACATGGCCGAGTCCGGGTCGATCTCCTTGCCGCCAGGCAACGACGACGGCCGGGAGCTGCTGCTGCAGCTGTGGGGAGCCGGTGGCATTGGGACCCTGTTGTTGGAGCTGATCAGCAGCCTCGGCGGTCGCTTCCCCTGTAGCCTGTTGTCTGAGGAGACCTTCCTGATCGTCGCTGCTGGTGTGCTCGTCTCGGTGGATGGCAGGGTGGTGGGTTCTTGATTGCAGGTCTCGGCTTCGGCTTCGTCTTCGCCATGTTGTTGTGCAGATTGTGCCTCTTGTTCTTGGGTTTCTTCTTGTTGGCAGAGCTCGGTCAGGTCCAGCTGCGAGTGGCTGCCCCTGAGGCTGAAATCGCCGTCGTCTTCACCTTCTGATGGGCTCAACTGGAGGAAAAACCCAAGAATACTGGTATCAGTTTAAGTACAACTTCATTCATCCGTGGTGATCATTCAGCATGATATATGTATAGGATTTGCATTGTGCTTCTGACCTTCACATTACTGAGATCAACACTCCTGTCCTTCAGGAAGTTCATGAACTCCTGGAAGTTCTGCTCTGTCGGCCGATAATGCCCGCTGTGAGGCCACACAGCCTGAAATGGACAAATTTCTGAGTCAAGGGAGAACAAGTTTAGTGTTGCTATTATGAATGGATTATATTGATTGCTCTGGTACCTTCAGATGCCCATCCTCTACAATCAGTCTCCCTGCAGCAGATGTGGCTCCCCCTGCAAGGAAGCTTGAGTGCTGAAAGACGCCCTTTTGCTTCTGCAAAGATGTCAAAGTTTCGCCCTTGCGTTAGTTGCTGAAATGCTGTCAATCTTCAAAGAAAGCTATAAGTTGGAACTTCTTGGGAAACCGTCATTCACCTGACCAATGTAAAGAGTCCTGCATGTACTCAGCACGAAGATCCACTTTGTTCCCTTGGCGCTTCCAGTTGTATCGACAATCTGACGGCTCAGCTTGTACATCAGCCTCTTATCCTCGACTATCACTTCGTACGATTCCCTTTCTTTCTGCACAATGCCGTGACAACAGATCTTGTTATTAGGATGCAACGTCTACAACTGAGCAGATTCTGCCTGAATGGTTTTTCACTTTGAATCAGAACAGGGACAGTGAAACTTACAGGGCCAAGGTACTTGATACATTGCTTGTGCATCTTCCATCTGGGGCAATGGTCCTCTAAGTTGACATCTTTCCCTTCACCTACATCCAACCTGTCCAAAGAGTTACAGAACCATCAGTGCTCAGTCATTATGTTGTTCATTTGGTTCCGACACATGAGCACTACAGTTTTGCTATGTCAGTACCAGTAGAAGAATGGCTGCTTGCTCTCGCAGTGGAGCCAACGGTGGTAGTAGAAGTGTAGGTTGTGGCCATACCGGTGTCGAGGGTCAATCTGACAATCACAATAAGTTGAAATCCAGTTTTGTACGCACAATGGTATCATCTGAATAGCATTGCGACATTATATTCTCTATGCTTACCGCCTCGAGCCAATGCTGCAGGGCAAGTTTCTGGGCCTTTTCATCCTTGGAGAGACCTTTGCCAACCTAAATGTGATAGCAACACTACACCTGTGTCAGAAATGTAGTATATTCCAAGAAAACCGCTGATACAAAGTTGGCAACACTGTATTGCACGGAACAAGATTGACAATGCTGAAGCTATGATTGCCTGAAAAAAATAAGTTATGATGACATCTGAACGAAAGGATGCAATTGCTACCTTGGCAGCCCTCATTCTTGCCCGGGACCATTTTGATACGGCAGTCTCAGGCTTCTCTATGTCGAAGAATGATACCGAACTCCGCTTGAGCAGTGCAAAGTCAAGCAATTTCCACCTGCATTTGAGGATCATAAAATTCAGAAACTACCACCTCAATGACAAGAATAATAAACAATGTCCTCTAACTATGACAATAAAAAAAAACAGCATAGAACATGGCAGTCCTACCATCGTTGCTCCACAAGAACAGCACAATCCGCAAGCTGCCGCCTTGTCCTGAAGCTCTTGTACACCTTCTGCAGCCTGAGGGCCGCGGCCTGATGCCTCGGGCTTTCACTTCCGTGCACAGGATGATCTGGTGGACGGTCTCTTGCTGGCCCAAATCTCGATGAACCAGGAGTGTCAGCACCTGGACTGAAGTTGCAACATTCTCTGTCAGGTTTGGGACTCCTGACGGACATGAGAGTCTGCATCTGAACGTTGTCAGACTCTCTCTTCTTGAAACTCAGGGAGCCTTCCATGATCATCTTCCCATGGCCAAAGGCAGGGGGCAATGCTGAAGGTGAATCAGCTGCGTCCTCCATGTCGTCGAAGCTTAGGGACCGGATGAACAGCCGCCCCATGTTGTCCTCCACTGCTGGCAGGTAGTCATCCGGTGGGTATGAGATTGACAGCCCCATTTTTCCTGATGGCAAGATGTGGTGCCACACAAGCCTTTCGCCAACTTTCTTTTTCTGCGATTGGATTTGGTTGTTGGATCTCACAATCTGTGGTCCGTACCAATCAACCTGTGCCAAGAAAAGGCTAATTATTGGACATCAAGTTGACGTTCTCTGGATGAGTAAGAACTCTTCCAGAAGAACACATTTGAAGCCCTTGTTGGTTCATGCTGCCATTTTCAACTATTTCCCATTTCCAGGAACAGATAAGGCAGGATGCATGGACAGGCAATGCCAAGAATCGAGAAGAATCAAGGAAGGGAAAGAGAGCATGCAACTCAACAAGAATAGCTTGCATCTCAATCAAACTTGTTTCTGCTCCCAAAATCTGAAGGACCATGATCTGGGAAAAAGCAAAATGGCATAAACATGAAAACAAGAATGAAGAAACACACCTTGCAAATCCTTGTGCCAAGTTCCAACGACCTCACAGAGGCTCCTTGAGTATTGGATAGGGCTTGCCGTGAGGCAGAAAGCTATTTTGGTGAAGTGCAGGGCTAATGGAGAGGAGAGGAGATTTAGGAGGAACAGAATCTAAATGGGGTGGTGGCCATACAGGGAAGGTAGGTGGCAGGAGGTCAAAGGCCCTGCACCTATAAATAACAAAGCAAAACCTGGGCTGTCCTTTCCTCGTGCCTTGATTAAAAGAAAGGATCACTGACATATTTGATGAATTAAAACACACTAGTACACTACGGAGTACACAACAGGCTAACATGTACTGTACTATATAATAATACTAACAAATTAGAGTTTTGTACGCATTAGCTAAGAGACATGCAAGCATGGATTAAGGAGCTCTCACATTGGTCCTCCTTGAAGAAAGCATTCGGAAGGGTTTTAAAAGAAGGGGGAACAAGAGTGTGTTGGCAACAGACGGCCGGTCTATTCTGACTTTTTTTGCCTTGTTTGTTTTTCTTTTCAAGTGAATCCAATTGTTTACATAGAAATAAAGAAAATGAAGAAAAAGTTCTGGAGGTCTCTGTTGTAGTCACCTTATTTTTTCGAAGGAGGTATTTAGTGTTTACTTCATCTGGCGGTAACGCTCTCTGTCCAAATATTAGGTGAAAACGTCTAATATGTATTTCTATATGCAATTGCCTCTTTTTTCATCTTTATTTTATGGGTTATGCGAGCATAGAAAAGAACACGTCAGGAGCATTATTTTGCCGACACATAACGTCATTCTAAAGATTAAGGCTGATCGGTGCTATTTAATTGGAGATCTCGTGATCCATATTCTTATCCAAGTCTACATCAGAAAAGAGGGGTCGCTTTGAGTTGGTAGTTGCTGAATCTTACTTGAAGAGCCACTAACCCTTTGCCAAATGTTAGGATGAGGAAAAAATGGAGAGAAGAGGTGGCGAGAGGCCCAGCCCTGAGCACTCCATGACCAACTCTTGATAGACAATCTTGAGCTGCAAGATTACGATGCTCCCTTTTTAATTCCCTTTCGACAGCGACGTGATAGATCCAGCAGATTTTAACTCATTGCTGACTTTTGCCCATTATTGCAATTGGACGTACAGTGACTTGTAAGACGGAAAAAAATTGAGGCTGAAGCTTGTAAAAGACTTGTACACGCGCATGGTGCATTGAGTATTGATCCGCTAGCAATCTCTGTAAAAGCAAACTATTACATCAGACTTTAACACAGTGGCCATCATGTTTTTTCCCCTTTCGCTTTGTTCGTCTGGCAGAACTGGGCTGAAAAGTCTACTGATTTGGCTGATTCAGTAGTATTCTATGAGGAAAATAATCCGCTCGGCAGGGCTAATAAGCTAAGCGAACAAAGCGGAAGTACTTTATCCCTGAATTATTGATGAGTTGGATGCTCCAATCAAGTAAACCAAAAGCTTAAACAGGTAGAAAATATATGAACAATTCACCTATATTTCAACATGTATTGCCTTGGGGAACGGGGACATCTTATTACGGTTACCTGCTGATTGCATATATGCAGGCCTGAGTTTTGGTGAACACGGCTCCACAACAAAGAGGCAGGCATTGGTCATGGTGCATATTAAATAATGATATTGTTCTCTCTGTTTTTGCTCTTCATTTTTTTACGTGTCACAGGGATATACTAATAGAATATTCACCGATGCGGCCGGCAAAGAGCCTATCCCGCTGTGAAAAAGTTAGCTGGTTGGAACTAATTTGCCTGTTCTGTGAGGAAGAAAAAGATAAAATAAATCAGGATAAATCAGAAAATAGATAACAAACCTCTTGAGGATATAATAAGACGAAGAGTTTTGTGAATGATACCGGCGAGCCTCCGGTTTATTGGTGTTTGGTAATGTTTCGTTGGTGTGTGGTGTGGCCTCTGTTTATACTCGTAGATTGTGTAATTTTGTGTTGTTTTTTAACATGATACAACGAATATACTCATGATGCACGTACACTCACCTCTATGAACGAATGTATGCAAACCTTACCCCTACGAGCATATTCAAAGACTGAGAGACAAATTCTTAACGAAGTCACCACACACATCGCCGTCGAGAGAAACGTCGCATATATCACTAAAAGCATAAACACCGTTAAATTTTGATAAAGTCGTTCCCATGGAAAGTTGAATCGAGAACCTAAACTGCTACCGAGGCTCTTCTAAGTTCTAACCATTCGCCTACGGCAAGTTCTCGAAAAGAATAATGACCGGCGGGCCCGCAGGAGGTGCAGATTCTTCATTTCAGCACCGTCACTCCGCCAGCGTTGAGAACTGGAGACAGAGCACGCACCGTACAGATCCGTACCAACCTCATGTCGTGGCTCGTACAGGTCAGAGCACCAGTGTGTCCAGTTTTTTTTTCCAACCAAATCACGAGGAGGGACCATTGCATTGCATGTCTCCATATTGGAGATTTGAAGCACGGGATTAGTATATTCTGGTTCCTGTAGCTGTAGATAGCCAGAGTGCTTCGTCCGTTGTAGCCTGTACTCGTGTAGAGAAACGGTGGCTGATAGTCCACACGGATAACAGGAGGATACAGCAGCCCCGCGTCGCTACTCCAGGAGCGACTCGAGCGGACCCAAGCGCTACCGTTTCGAGGCCCCCCACCTCCGCCTCCGACGGCCGCCGTCGCCGTCAGCGTGCGGCGGCGGCGGCCAGCCCCCGCGACTCCCCTCCATCTCCTTCATCTTTCTCCCCCGGCCACCTCTCTCATCCAAACCCTAACCCTAGGTCGAGGTCGTGGTCGCCGAAGTCGTCTCTCCTGCCGCCGGCCGCCGGTGCCACCTCCCCCGCCGGATCCTTGGCCGTCGTGCCACCACGGCAGCCTCGCCGCCGGATCTTGGCTCGGGGCCGCCGGTGCCTCGCGGGCCGGCGCCGTTGCCCCGACGGCCGGTCCGAGGACGGGGGGCGTCGTCGTATCCCCAGCGGCCGGTGCTGTGGCCCGGCGGCTGCCGGATCTGGGGCCGGCAGGCGCCGCCGCCTCCCTGACGGCCGGAGCCGCGCCCCGCTGCGCCGCCGGCCTCCCTTCGGCCGGATCCGCGGCCGCCGTGCCGTGCCGCCTCCCCGGCGTCCGGATCTGAGCTACCTTTGCTTTGGTTGTTTCGGCCCAAACAGCAAACTTACCTGGGCCAAATCCGACCTGGCTCGCCTCTTCCTCCAGCCCCTACCTAGGCCAAGCCCACCAGCTGCCACCAAGGCCATGTGCGGGAGGTGTGCGGGTGATGATTATACGCCATGTAGTATAGCATCTCTGGTACATTGCGCTCACTCACTTGTACATGGGCCCGACTTCAAATGTCGAAGGAAAAGGTCTCTTTTATCAGGGTTGGTCCCCGCTGCCACCAATCCAGGACCCCGAGCCACCCCCTGAGTCTCCGCTGCCACCACCCCTGTGACAGCCCTCCTGGAGTGTTGTCTCCCCACCGCCGTCAGAACAAGCCAGCTGGCCCACGGGGACGGCGGCAGCCTGGGCTGGGTATAATGGGCCCCGAGCTAGTAGGGTGGTCGTTTTCATCTGTTGTCTACCTATGCCCTTTTGACTCTTCATCATTGTGCTTGCTGGAGCCGTGACTACCTCGACGGATACGCACTGGCGGATGCTTTGCCGCCCCTTCTATGCTTGTTCGATGGTTGCCTTGTCATCGTGTTGCTGGCGGATGCTTTTCCGCCCCTTCCACGCTCGTCTGGCGGATGCTTAGTCGCCCTGCTACCCTTGTTGTACGGATGCTTTGCCGCAATTGCTGTGCTGCTTGATGGTCGTCTTTGGCGGATACTTTGCCGTCATGGTGCTCCTTCTCCTGGTTGATGCCTTTATGACGTGGTGTTATTGTCTATGACGGATGCTTTGCCGTCGTGCTGCATATTGGTCGTCTTCGACGGATGCTTTGCCGTCGTGCTGCTTTTGTTTCTGCTGGATGCTTGGCCACCCTTATGTCGGCTGGTAGTCTCAGTCTTCGGCCTCGGTGGTGCTGTTTCTCGTGTAGGCTCAGATGTTGTTAAAGGTCGTCACTCCCAGTGCCTGTTGTTGCCCCTCTTCATCGTTGTCACCATGGTTCGCTCGCTGCCTTCCCATCGTTTGGTTCTCTAGCCTCAGTGGTCTGCGGTGTTGAGTTGGCTTTGGAGGCTTTTGGCGAAAGCCGTGGCCGATGTTCGCCGGTGCCGACAACAGAAGCTGCGTCTTTGACGTAGTTACCTCGCTGGCGGCGTTGTTGTGGCTACCAAAGCCATTCGTTCTCGCCAGGTGAAGACTTGGACCGCTCATTCGTGGACGGTCAGACGATGGCGGCGTCGACGTCGCTCCCTTCGTGAAGCCATCGTTTTGCAGGACCCTTGACCTCTGTCTTCTGGCTCAGCGTATCAATCGGTGATGTGCGTGTGTTCATGGTGCCTGTCTTCACTGCAGGCCTCGGTCGTGTTAGATCTTCGTTAGGTGGGTCGGGCTCTTTGTTTTGTTGTCTATCTTGTTTGCTGTGTTGTAACTCCACGCTTTAGAGGCTCTCCTAAAGTTGGTTCGTCGTAATTCTCTTCCGTTTAATGAAAAATGTGCTATGAACGTAAAAAAGAGTGCTTCGTCCTCCTCCGTGCCGGTGCCGGCGGCGCCTACCCCTGGCTGGAGTTGGAGTGATAAAAACGCATCCGTTTCAGGTCGACACGCGCTCACAGCTGGCACCGCGTCTGCTGCAGGCCCTGCCCGTGGCCGCCCATCTGAACAGCGACAGCAAGCCATCTAGAATCCATCCACGCGGCCGCCCTGCAGGAGCAAGCATTTGCTACATACCTGCCTGTTGCGCCCAAGAAGATCGATCGATACGCGGCTGTGTGCCTGGATGGAATGCTAGAAGATCCTCCTTTGAGACGATGCACTGTTTTCTTGACGTCGTGTTTAAATTCTGTAAAAACGTTTTTTTCATAAAAAGTTATCTATCTAAAAAACTGTGTCAATTCATTTCTATACTTATGCACGCTTTCATGAAAACAATATTTTTTCTTACTTTTCACTTTTTTTTCTCAATCTACTAAACACCACCCTAGAAAAAATGGTTCACTGCTGCGCTGCAGTCTGCAGTTGAAACGGTGCGTGCTGCCAGCGCCATGCGCTGCGCCCATGCTTATGGGAGAGGGAAGGTTTGCCATACTTCAAGATTCAAGAACAACAACAACAATTTTTTTTTTCCAAAAGTATGAAATGCATGTGCTCATCTTCCCGCCATAAATTTGTAAATAAGACGAACTTTCATCGCTGCAAAAAAAGGAATGGAAATTTGCACGGTTAATTTATTTCACTTCAAACCATCTAACAAACCATGCATGAGCTTCGTATATGGTTTATTTGTTGGATGAAAACAAAAAGGGCCGATCAAAGCCTGCCTACACTCTACCGCGCATGGGCTTCAAAGCTTTCTGCTGCTTTGTTTCCTTGGCAACTGTCAGCCCATTTCACGTGTGGCAAGCCTAGGCTGTGCAGAGCTAGCCTCGCGAGGAACCACCCTCGTTTCGCTAATCCACGATGTTTTTTTCTCCGTGGCATTCCGAAATTTCATCGTTGAACAGGCCGTATCTATGATGGAATTTCCGTGGTTCATTAAGTCTTCCATTGAACTTCCAGAAAATAAAGGGCTACCACCGGGTACGGACGAGTCATAAGATGATAGGATGGCTAAACTGAAGCATGAAAACAATTACAATAGCTATTCATGCATTTTACTCCTTTTATTATTTTTAGATAATCTGCCCACCTAACAGACATAAGATGGTTAAACTGAAGCATGAAAATAATTACAATAGCTATTCATGCATTTTTACTCTTTTTTATTATTTTCCCAGATCATCGGCCCGCCTCGCAGCCCCTTGCCATCTTAGCTTTTAGAATCCATTTGTTTCGAAGCTCGGTTAGAGCAAATGACTAAAATGGTAAGAGCATCTCCAAGAGAATTGGTTAATGGATTGCTATACCTAAAAACTGTCAGGATTGCTAAAAACCATCAAAAAACTGCTCCAACAGATTTGCTATATGGATTGCTATACCTAAAATTTTTTAGCAAATTTGATAAAACTCTCTTGAGGATTGGTAAATATAGCAAACCAGCTATGGATTGGTAAAACAGGGAGCGCACACGTGGGAACACCAACTGCCCCTCTCGGGACTCTTCCGCCCCGCGCCTGCCGCCGCTTCTTTTCCCGGCGAATCCTCCGACCGCCATCCTCGCTGCAGGCCTCGCCGCTAGCCTGGCATCACCCCTCTGCCACCGATTTTTTCTCCACCAACCCTCTGCCGCATCTGCCTCAACTCGAGGCCGTCCTCCAGTGAGCGTTGCGCCGGCGCCGACGCGAGCTCCGCCGCCGCCGCTTGGTCGTCAACTCGTCATGCGCGTCCCCATCCATGGCCGTGGGAGGTGCGGCTCGTCGAACCTCTGCAGGCACTGAGGAGGGAAGGCTCCTCCCCGCATACGACCACCCGGCCATCCATCCTATCCGAGAGCAGGGGACGGAGGAGCTGAAGGGATCAGAGGGGAGGAAGTAGATGGCCGCCCGCCGTTTGCCCATCTCCATGCTCGATCCAGTGTCTGCCTGGTCCGCCGACCTCGAATCGAAGGCGAGGACGGGGAGCCGAAGGGAGGGCTAGCAGAGAACTGACGCGGATGGAGGAGTGGCGCTGGGGCGGAGGTGGCGGCCAGGGAGGGAAGGAGGATGAGGTGGCCGGGGAGAAGAGGAGGCGACGACGGCTGGGGAGGGAAGAAGGACGAGGTGGCCGGGGAGAAGAGGAGACGGCGGCGACCGGAGCGGCATGAGCAGGACGAAGAAGCAGGGATGTGGAGGTCCCGTTTTGCAATAAAGCCCTCAACAATATATGTAATTTTCGGTTATTTCTCTATGTCATGGATATTTTAGAAATAACCCCTAGAACTTCTTAGTATTTTTGAAACGCTTTATAGGCATCTAGTTTTACCAAATCTGTTGGAGATGAGCACAAAATCATTACCTAAATCTTCTCTCTCCTATACCTAAAACAAATTTTAGCAATCCAATTTTACCAACTCTCTTGGAGATGCTCTAAGAAAATACAATTGATCAAGAAATTGGTACCGGTCTCACCCGCACTAAAGCAACGCCAACAGGGCTAGCTAAATCTATTTAGTTGGGTAAAAATGAAAAAAGTAGCAAAAAAAACTCTATCCAGCAGAATCTCTATCTGCATCACTTAACCATCTGCCTCGGTGTTGACGTTTCTTAACGTTCATAGAAAATCTGTAAACGCACAGGTATCGTCGTAGCTCTCCCCTAAGAGTATTCTAAGGGTATCGAATTTAAGAAACATGTGATCTCTATCGATAGGCTAAGGCCCAAGGATACACTCCTATTATGAGGCTAAGGGTGGAGAGTAATCCTATTGAATGGTTCTCGCAGTGAGGAACTAGAACTACATTTTTGTCACTCGCTTTGGGAGCCGGCTTACAGTGCATCCACAATGACTCCGGCTAACAGCTCTACGACCTATCCGAACGTGGGTGATTTCAAAGGAAAGACATGGCTGTCACCACCTGCAAACTAACCCAGCCAAACTGTGGAATAAGATGTGCAAACGACTCGTAACCTGTAGCTAAGCACCACGCCTACCAACCAATCTCTACCGTGACCCAGCCACAGATTAGGGCCCCGTGACGGCACCACAACACCCGTTGTCGGTGTTCTACCGTCGATCCTACCGAGGGGTATCCCGAGGTAGTAGAGTTTCAGGTGGGTTTCGCCGAGATCAGGAACGCAAAAGCTAAGAGACTCAGGATTTAGACAGGTTCGGGCCGCTTAGAAGGCGTAATACCCTACGTCCTATGTGGTGATTGGTATTGATTGTATGTCTCTCTGTTGGGAGACTTGGATTCTTTGGAGAGGGTCCCTGCCCAGCCTTATATACACGGCGGGCAGGGTTACAAGGTCGGTTTCAAGTAGAATCCTAACCAATTACTACTCGGAGAGTGCTTTACAAGGCAATCCGAGTAGTTTACAAGTCATACGACTAGTTTCCATAACGAGAAGAGTCCTTGCAGTACTCTACTCGTGTTCTTCACGCCTGGTACGACTCTGTCTGGAGACAATCCATGTGTCCCTGTGGGCCCATGGTCATACCTCCAACACCCGTCTCTAGACAGGATGACGAACCCGTGAGTGGGAGTTCTAACTCACACACTCTAGACTCACACTCTAGTGAGAACTAAACAAAGGAATGAAGAACAAGATTATACTCTAAATAGAATATAAATGAATACTCACTTTATTCTACCTGAGATATAGCATCATCCTCCGAGGTACAAGCAAGAGAGGTGAGTGCCAACACCTTGACACTCCTCTCTAAACTACCCCTCACTCTTCCTTACTCTAGCACTAGCTAAGCGAGCTCTAGGCCTATGCAAGAGAGCTCTTCAACTCAAGAGAGTTGCAAACTTGAAATAGGAAGTGATGGTCTCATTTGGAGCCCCCCTCTAGTATTTATAGGCCTGTGGAGGTCAGTAACCGGAGCATCCACCAGCGAATATTCCATAGAACCGACGTAGGAGAGGACACAGTGGCGGCTGGAGGTGAGAGGGCCAACCCCTGGTTCGACTGAATCAGGGGGTCGGCCGACCCAGCCTAACCGCCTCTGTAACCGTCCTTTGGACAGTGGCTGCACTGTGGGTCCATGTGCGGGTATGGGTGTGCTTGGGGTGAAATGGTACTTCTAGCTCCCGGTTGTGGGGCCCCTCAATCTGTGTGTTTGCACGTGATTGGTAGAGAGTGTGTTTCCTTACTAGGTGGGCCCTTGGATCCGTGGAAAGATGATGTGCCAGACCTTGGTTGGTTGAGTTTTGCTAGTTGTGCCACTTTGATGCATTTTCACTTCATTTCCATGGTAAAGTGACATGCATACAAATATTCATGACACTCGTGGAACTTGTTAATAATAACTCCTACCACTATGTTGATGGTCATATTTTATGTATTTTATGCAGCAGTTGACGGCCTAAATTTGGTACTTAACAGCCGTCGACACTCGACATCCCTGTCATCGCGCTAGCAATATTTCCCGAGCGAATCCGTTGGCCATCCGCACGCTCCTCATGCGTTGCTCTGCTGGCTTGCCTGCTTGGGAACTCGGGGTCAGCAGCTCGGGGTCCCCCACTTGGCTAAAGAAGAGGAGAGAGGAAGAAGAGAGAGGGGTGGGGCCCGTGCTGACATGTGGGGACCACCGCCATGTCAGTCAAAACCGTTGGGGGGTAAAACGAACTCATGTCCAGGGAGATAAAAGAGACCTTTTCCTTCGACATTTGAAGTCGGGCCCATGTACAAGTGAGTGAGCGCAATGTACCAGAGATGCTATACTACATGGCGTATAATCATCACCCGCACACCTCCCGTACATGGCCTTGGTGGCAGCTGGTGGGCTTGGCCCAGGTAGGGGCTGGAGGAGGAGGCGAGCCAGGTCGGATTTGGCCCAGGTAAGTTTGCTGTTTGGGCCGAAACAACCAAAGCAAATGAAGCTCAAAATAAGCTGGAACATGTTCCTCAAGCTTGGAAATTTTGTTCTTGATGTGTACATATTTGTTCCCGCAATACATCATTTTGTTCCTTATGTATTGTTTTGTTCCTCATAATATTTTGTTTCACTTTAACTTAGATGATTTGTTTCACACATAAAATTTGTTTCATGATATTTTTGTTTCACAAATTTAGATGATTTGTTCTAATTAGTAAAATTGGCTAAATTGTTTCTTGTTTAAAAAAATGTTTCAATTTTTTAATTCAAATATTCAAATGTGGTCTAATTTTGAAGATTTATTTGTTATAAGAAATTACCCGATATAAGTTTTTTTTAAAAAAATTGCACATTGTGGGCCTACACACGTGAGATTGGTCGTGGGGCGGGGTGTGCGGCGCTGGAAGCTTCCCCGCATGTGCGCCCGGGAGTTGCTCTCGCCTCTCTGTCATGTACCCTCACTCAAATTTTGTACGTTCAACTAATCAGTATTTGTTCAACATTATATGCTTAGAAAACTTATCTTGTGGTGTGTCCTTAGGTTTTTTCGAAAGTCCGTCCAGACCGGTCAGTTCTGCTTATTTGCTTTCCGGCCACAGTAATTTTATTCACGGACGGTAAACTTATCTACCAGGGTAACGGCGACCGTGATTCGGTGACACGCTGCAAGGCTAATACATCACCTAAACCAACATAGTCGCATCTTCTCCGAGGTGGTACGGTTCATGTTGCTCCGCCGCTGCCTCCTCTCCACCGCGGCGGCCGCCGCCCGCGGCCCGCCGCCGATCCGCGTGGATCTGACGGAGTCCGCGGGCCGCGGCGTCTTCGCCACCCGCCCAATCCCCACCGGCGAGTTCCTCCACTCCGCGCAGCCCCTCGTCTGCCACCCCTCTCCCTCGCTGCTCCACGAGGTGACCGCTCCTCCCTGCCCGTTGTTCCCACTGCCGGTGGAATGAACTTGACTGTTCTGGAATCAGGTGTGCTACAGCTGCCTCAGGAGGAAGGCAGGGGCGGGGCGCGCCTCGAGTGGGGGCTACTACTTCTGCAGCGACGCTTGCAGGGAGCACGCCAAGGTGATGCTTTTCTGCCCATTTCCTTAGCGATTCTTGCATAGTTGCACGTGTTTCGTCTCCGTGCATATGCTTGTTATGTTTAGTTTGGTCTCTTCGCCTAGTTGTTTGTGGAAAGTGGAATCTGTTCTGTCTTTAAGTGTTCAACTTTCAGTAGGTCTTACTGTAATAGTGTGTTTGTGCACTAGGCGATAGTGTGGTATTTCCAATTAGGTGTTGTGGTTGGTAGAGATGTAACGCGGATTGTAGCCTGTCCTTGTGGATTATTGAATTGTGCATGTTGGTATGCCTGTACATGTCAGAAAGATTCAATAGCAATGCCTACTTGCCTTTTTCTTCCTCAAAGAGAAGAAAAGGAACAATGTTCATTTGGAAGCAATTGATGCTTTATTTTGCTATATAAAAAGTTGTGTGGTTTCCACTGAACCAGGGGTTCCATGACGTTGAGAAGAACGCGGATTGGTCTTCATTTGAAGACCACTGCAGGTATGCTGTTACTCTACCTTTCATCTTTCTGCACCTCAGGACTTCCTCATTTTGTATTTCTCTTTGTTCTGAAGTTCACGGGGTCTGAAATACCCGTACATGGTGAAGCGGCTAGCTTGCATGGTAATATCAGGAGCTGCTAATGCGGACTGTCTTAACATACTTCAGCCAGCCCGTTTGCACCAGGGAACACTCATCGAGGTAGTGGCTGCTTACCTTCCAATCGCCTCCTACCTCGTTATTTGATAGTTTTCATTTCACCATAATTGAATAAAATTCACTTGGTTCTTAATCCACATTGTTATTTGGTTGTATACTTATTGAAGCAATGGAATATTACAGATGGAGGAGGAGTTCGAGGTATTGAAATCCACTTTTAGGAAAGCTGGTTTCAGGAAGAAGTCACAACCTGTATCCTTGAAATCCTATTTTACTCCTGTCTGTAGTTTCATGCATGTTTACAACCAAATATCAAGAAATTTTGGTTTCCTCCATACTGTTGTCTCAATACTGTTCAAATTTGGCTTTCCCTGTAATCTTTGACAGAATTAGTTTTGACCAAGAGTGGTACGTCAATGTGTTGACAAGGATACGCATAAATGCATTTCGCATTGAATTGGTTGCAAGATCATATGAGGATCTTCTATCCTCAGCAGCAGCCTCCGTATCATGTGATGCATCTTGGCAATGCAGTTTATAGCTTCCCTCCTTCTATAACCATTGCCTGTGGTATGCTCTTCACCAAACTCATTTGGAATAAATGCAATATTTTATCGGCTTCACTACTAGATTTGTTTTGTTAGCTGCGATTTAGGCTGCCTAATCAAATTTAGGATTTGTCACTGCCACCCACCCCACCCCCCCCCCCCCCCCCCCCCCCACAATGTTTCATCCAATGGCAGCGGTTTCGGTTTCGAACATGCTGAATATAACCCTTTTTTCCTTTCAAGACCAAAGTTATATTTTCCCTGCTTTTTTAAAGAAAGCCAAAGTAAGGTTGCTTGGTTACCAGCTTTACAGACCAAGTATTAAACTGGTTCTTCTTAATTATTGCTTGGTAAGGTTGTTTGGTTAAACTTCTTTTTAAAGAAAGCCAAAGTAAGGTTGCTTGTTACCAGCTTTACAGACCAAGTATTAAGTATTGTTAAAAAGCAACCGGAAATCTTACCATCTCTATCAAACTAACTCTCCCGCTTTAACTCCAAAAGAGCAATTACAGATCCTTGGTGTTGGCAACGTAGAATCTGCAAACACAACCATTAATTATGAGTTTAAAGAAAAGGTCTAGTCAGATAGTGCGATCACTCCAGCCATGACTGGTGTGCCTCCCATTGTATCTTCAAGATACAATGCAATTTTCTCGATTAATGCATCCATTTGGCATTGGTCTTCATGCTTCCCTAATTCCCTCAATCGCTATATGAATGATAAGACCCCTGTGAACACACGCTTTAGGGGAGAAAATAGCTTTGTTTTCGAACACCAGCTCATTTCTGGTGAGCCTAAGTGTCCAGAAAACACAACTGAATAAGATCAGAATTTGCTAGTGAAATCAGATAGCTGCATGGGAGAGACCTGCCATTCGAGTGCTTCTCTAATTATAAACCAAATGTATTGTGCTGTAGCACAGGTGAACATCTGCAGTTTCAGTAACACTGGCTGCTCTGAGAGGACCACATATCTAGCATACGAAGATCTCACTAACTCCAGAAAATTTAATCTGTTTGTATAAAGAGGACACGGTAGCTTTCTGTTCTCTGTGCTCCATTTCACTGTATGTTCATCTTCTGTCAAATGCATCTCCTCTAATTATATAGAGAGGTTTACTTGACATCTAAAACTTCATGCCGTTCTGTTTGTTGTTGTGGTCGAAAATCCCTCTTAAACTCCACAGGTTCAGAACTCCAACTTGACAAACTTGCTTAACTGTATCGTTCCTGTTAAACCCGTTTTTTCCTTCTGAATTGAAGATCGAAACATGTACCCTTTTGTATTGATTTTTTAGATCCAAATACTCACATAGTTTGGCTGGAAAATGTGGATGCTAAATTGAAGGCCCTCCGTGACATTGAAGAAGGTATGGAGAAATACAGTGGTACCCATGCAGTAGTCTGTTACAATGCAACCCCTGCACACAGTCAAAAACAAAAAACAAAAAACACTGATGCCTTTAAAATTGCTGCATCTGTTATAGGAGAGGAGCTGCGCATCTGCTACATTGATACTAGCATGGATGTCAATGCTCGGCAGAGGATTCTTGCTGACGGATTTGGCTTTGAGTGCCACTGCCTTCGGTGTTTGTCTGGAGACTAGAAAGTCATGTTTCACCTCAAGCGTTTCTTCCTGAGCATGACATTGATATGTGGACTGGTTCTTGAAGCAGCTTGAGGTCCATGGCCTTGAGCACTGTCCTTCAAAGCCGCAGTCCTCTGTACACTAGCCAATGCCATTCTGAATTCTTCACATTATTACGAGGCCACTTTTCCATTACTTTAGTGTCAGAAGTATAATTTGAGTTCTTAGATCATTTTAACATAGGAGAACTCTGTAATTGTACTTGCGGTACCATTATATTACTAAAGCGAGTTAGTGTCAATGGAGCTCGGGTGCCTGACCTGCTTGAGCTCTGATGTGCATCACAACACTGGACCTGGTTTAATTTACAGATGGTGCCTCGGTGCATAAGAATCTACAGAAGAACTACCCAGTTTTATTGATAAACTACCTAGTTACACAAATCATGTACGTATGCCTATTTCCACCATGGTAGAAATGAGCAACTTCGAAGCATATGTAGAAGTACTTGGATAACTTAAATGCAGGTTTGGATGTTTTTAGTTTAATAGTGACAGAGATGAATATTTAGGGCATATTTGGATATGCATTTGGATGGAAGGCAAAGGTTATCTCAGGCTTGTGCTGGCAAGTTTTTGCCTTATTTTTTTGTAAGAGCTAAATTGGCTCTCCTAGGCTGGCAATCGCCATGTTTGCTTGATGCCAATTCAGAGGTTATTTTATATTAATTAAGATACTATATATCTAACGAAAAATTGTCAAACCAGACGTCTTTTCAGAGTTTAATTACATTTTGCATGCTAATTTGAAGACAAAACTTCCCCACAGTACAGTATGTAAACGTTCCACAGTGTTGTACGTACTGCTCAATTGTCTACACAATCCACATCCATTTTCCCATGCATATCGCAGCAGATACGAACCGAACAAAAGATGCATGCAGCGAACACGTCCGTCGATCGATCAGCGGCGGAGGATGGTGTGGAGCAGTATCTGGTTGAACGTGTCGACCGGCCCCGGCATGCACCAGTGCAAGCAGTCGTGCTGCACCGCCACCGGCCGTCCCTCCGCCGCCGCCGCGAACGGGTTCTTGCGCATGTACGGCCCCGGGTGCCCGTCCGGCCGCATGTTGGCCAGCGCCGTCACGTCCACCGCCACGAACCTCAGCCCCGTCCGGCCGGCGGCGCCGCTGGCCGCCTCCGCCGCTTCCTCCACCACAATCTTCCTCATCTCCGCTTCCGTGTACCCCAGCTGCCTCTCGCCTTTCCTGTATGGCCGCTCCGTCTCCGTGCACGGCGCGCCCTTGTTCCACTCCCCATCGAAGTGCGACGGCGAGAACGTCATCAGCGCCACCACCTTCTTCCGGTCACCGCCGCCGTGCCGGCGGCTGACCTCGGCGAGCGTCCGCTTCACCACGTCCCTGAACACGGCGAAGAAGCTCGTCTCCGTGCGGTTCATCTCCGCCGCGCAGCCGTAGCATCCGGCGACGACCCTGCCGCCGCCGTGGTAGTAGACGCTGGGGATCCGGAACCACTGCCCCGCGGACACGACGGCGGCGTCGACGCCGGCGAGCTCCGACATCCACCGCTCGTCGAACTCGTCGAGGAAGACCTCGTTGAACCGCACCCCGTCGCGCTCCGACTTCTCGGCGCCCCGGACCAGGAACGGCGACCAGAAGATGGACACGGTGGCGTTGTGCTCCCGGAACACCCACCGCCGGAACCGGCCGTCGCTGTCGCGGTGCACGAGCTCCGCCGGCGACCAGGAGGAGAGCAGGCACATCAGCGACTCGGCCTGGTTCCGGGCCAGCGAGTCGCCGACGAAGGCCATGTGCTTGTTGCGGAGCCACCGGAGGAACGCCTCCGGGGAGAAGTCCGGCAGGTCGCACCGCCGCGGCTGCCACCGCCAGTGGAGGTACCCCGTGTCGGTCCGCCCGTTCGCCATGCAGCTCCGGCCGTCCTTTATGGCATCGCACGCCGTGCCGTTGTACGGCGGCGGACGCGGGTCCGGCACCCACTCGCCGTCCGAGTAGTCGCATGGCAGAGGAAGCTCCTCCTGCATCCATGGCGCCGCCACTGATGATGGATTGGCAGGCGATGCCGGAGCCGCTGGGTCGACGAAGAGGTAGAGGAGCGCGACGGCGATGAGCGCGTAGAGGGCGTAGGTGACGAACTCCCTCTTGGGAAGCAACAGCTTGTCGTTCTGGAGCTGCTGCTGTGTCTTTAGAAAGTTGCTGGTGAACATGGCTCCCATACTTGCTAGCTGCAACTTGTAATGTTCAGGCAGAGGAAACCAATGGCACGAGCAGAGGAGAGGAGGGAGAGATGATGCATGCAGCTGGGGACCAATGCAAGAAGTGAGGAAGAGAGTGCCATATATTTCCTGCTGACGGAGCACGGGCGTGTGGGGCCGTTTGGTTGGATTTCCGCCCTCAGACGAGCTAACAGAGCTACAATTTGTTAAGCTGCTATAGAAAACTGTTGCCGATTTCGGTAGGCGTGAAAAAAAGACGTTCCTTTAGCCCTTTAATTAGGACGCAACGAAAAGGGCTGATCCCGGCACTCCGCCGGCTCGTCGACATCAACTATCTTGGTCTTGGATCCTGCCTCACTGCAGCCACTGCTGTGCTGGTAGCTGGTACCATGTCACCTCTCACCACTGTGTAAAATAAGACTCCGCCACGTCGACTGAGCGACCGTGGGCAATCTGAGAAATGATTAGCTAGATCGCTGTAACTGTACATTGTGTTCTTTCAATGATTGCTCTCTGCTTATCCAAAAACAGGAGCTGAATTTTACATGCCAACCATTTCAGAACTAGTAGGTGTGCTACAATGGCGGGTGTCAGTTGTGACGAAACCAGTCACGGGTCACATTCCTCGGTACAGAACCAAGCCAAGAGCTTTATCTCTGTCGAGTGGCGCATCCATGTTGATTAGCTTTAAAGGAACCGTAAGGTTCTTGGACACTACTGTTACCTACTCTCAAAAGCATCTCAGTAACAACCGTGATAGCATGCAGCCACAGACTTCTTAGGCCACACAAAACGATCAAATCCTATCACCACCTACACCTTGTACTAATAATGTACTCGCCACACTGATATTACAACCTCTGTTGTGGTTGTGTTCACTGCACGCTCAGCACATATGCTAAAGACATGTAAACTGTGCGTCATCCACAACCACAACCCAATGATTAGGATGGTGTTATAGAATTAAATGAGTAGCCACCTAGGGTAAAAAATAATGTGGCAAAAGAATAAATGAAGATAGAGAAAGAAACGTGTTTTGCATGAGACATAGTTTCTACACGCCATCCAAGGCATAATGAGAGATGGGTATCATTGAATTCAAGTGTGAAATGGTATCGTTTGCTTTGGAAGAGCAGTGTTTAAGACTAGATTTTTTTATGATGTGTGGAGCTTATAAAAACTGTAGGTAGTGTCTTGGTGTTGGGTGGATGACGGCCCTAGAATGGACTCCGTCATCAACTGTGTCAGAATGGAACCCGAAGGCCGACCAAGGAACACTTGGGTTGGGATAGCCTAATGCAATGTTTTTGTCTCGGTTTCCATGATCCGCGATAGTTTGCATGCAATAATTCGCGATAGTTTGCATGCAATAATTGTCCTACCAATCTATACTAGAACAAGGAGGCATATACTCCCTCTGGTTTGGTAAAGAAAGTCGTTTTGGACAAGATTTGATTCGTGAATAAATTTTCGTTGAGTTTGAAAGTGAAAAGTACATGAATAGATCTGTCTTGCAAAATACTTTTATAAAGATATACATATGTTAGTTTTTAATAAATATCTTTAAAAATAAGAAGTCAAAGTTGTACTTTGAAGACCATGTCGCTGTTCTAAACGACTTCCTTTGCCAAAACGAAGGGATTATATATAACCAATTTAGATGTCTGCCTTGGCTAGAGGAGAGAGTATTATTTAATAGCTTATTAATTTACAGAGCATATAAGAAATATCTAAAGCGAGATACGACTCTCACCTTTCAAAATAAATGACAGTGCGTAAACTCTCCAAACTCTTAGAAATCAAATATATATTTTGAGTTCTACAGTACATTAATTAATGAAAAGAACTGATATATGTTCAGTATGACAACTCTGTGAAATCTATAATGGAAATTTTATTTTGAATGTGGCATACAGAATTCACAGCGCTACTACAGAATAGTTTTACGTTGCGACCAGAACTAATGATAGCAGACAGAAGAACAAAAATCTGACGGAAGAATATCTCTGTGGCTGTGGTTTCCTATATGTCAAACTGACGGCCATATAGAAAATCCCGTGATCAATTCCACTTATTTTGAGCAATAACGGCAGGTGCTCTGCCCATTATTAATCGATTCCACTTACAACAACCGGACTAAATCAAACAAATAGTACAGTATATATATTTGCACTAGATATATATATCAGTAGCCAATAAATTTCACAGTAGGTTTAAATAGCAAATGAACCTTTTACTAGTTTTTTTATAAAATTTCTAAACTATCTCATCACCTTTTCAAAAGTAAAGCTAATTCATTAGGGTACGCTTAGGTCACAAGCACCCATGAGAATATTATTTGTCTTGCAACAGAACAGAACAAAACATTAATATATGATGAATAATGCAATGCACTCCAGTGAGCTCTGCATCCTAACCACTCCCCACTTAAACCACCAATCTAGACACAATGACAAAACTGGAAAAGGCACTTAAACCACCTAGTACTAATTAATATTGTACTCACTCTCGTTTAATTTGGATGTTTAGTTGCACCGGACACCTATTTGATTATGCATAGATATGGGGTCAGAATGGACCTAAAGTTTCCCATTTCGTGGTCACGTAGGGTTAAAGAAATATTTGAAAACTTTATTTGAAAGGTTAATTGCACCTACTCCGGATCAGAGTTTCGTGTAGAAAGTTTCGTGTAGAAACAACGTTGCTGGAAAATGATCTGTTCCCTCTTGCGCAGAAATACGGAGAAGGGAGTTGCTGGCGCCCGGACGTCCGATGGAATTTTTTCATCGGATGGTCGTTGCAACATCGAAAATACATAGTTGCAACATTGAGAATACATGTTTGAAACATTAGAAATTACGTACTGAAACACAGTGAAACATATGAGTGCGGAGAGTAAAAATTCTCGCCGCAACATGGTGCAATGTTGCATGCAACATCGTTAATTCATCGTTCGATTTTTGCAACATTGAAACAAACCTATAGCAACATCACTATCATGCAACTGCAACATTCAAAAAAATCTACTGAAACATAGTGAAACATCTGGATGTAGGGGAGTAAAAAATTCCCGTCACAACATCGGAGCTATGTTTCCTGCAACATCGAAACAAATCCATTGCAACATCACTGTCATATAACTGCAACATTGGAAAAGTTCTATTGCAACACCATGGGTCTCGCCGCGCCATGAGGATGAGGGGAGCTCGACCCCTCGGCCATGGCGAGGGGGAGCTCGACCGTCGCCGGGGGGATACGCCACGCCGGCCGCTGCCGCTTAGGGGCGCCGCGGCATGGAGCCCCGCCGGCCGCCGCCGGGGCTCCGCGGCAGGACGTCGCGTCGGCCGCCGTCGCCGAGGGGTGCCGCCGCCGGGGGCTCCGCGGGAGCCGTGCGCTGCAGGGGTCGCGCCGGCCGCCACCGGGGGCGACTGGCGGGCGTCCGATGGCTAGAGCTCCTTGAGGTGCTCCGTAGTCATATCCGGCACTGTCATGGTGGTCTCTCGCATCAGGCGTCGTCTCTCCCATGTAGTCGATGAAGTGTACTGCCCGAGCGGAGGCTCGTGAGGTACACCAGTGGGCTGCTGTCGGCTTGACTACATGAAGCGCGCGCAGCGAGCGAACAGCCTCCACAAAGCGGCGGCATCACACGTCATGAGGTGAGCGCAGGCGGATGGAACAGAATGAGGAAAAGAGCGATGAGGTTAGCAGTGAAGTATCTGGCCAGCGTATGGTCACGTGCCCACGTACCGTCCGACGGTGTCGGACGTAAGAAGCAAAGCATTACCGTATAGAGTATTATGCTGTTATCCACATTTGCATACATAAGAAAGCTTGGGGCCGTCGCGCCGTCGCACGTGGTGGCCTACCTCTAGGGAATAACAGTATAATACTCTATCTTTCTGCGTAAAATGGAGTGGCTAACAGGCCGTTCAATGATGAAAATTCAATGGCCTCCGCTATTTCAATGTGTATGTCATTTTAGGATTCTTGCCACTCTTTTTTTTTCAAGTTTGACCATCAATATATAAATAATTTATTATTTTTGGCAGTATGAATTTTATCAAAATCGTGGTGCAAAGAATTACATAATATTTCATTATCTTAACCTTGAAAGTTCATGTTTCTATAAAAGAAATTAATAGTCAAAGTTCATAATATTTCTAGATGGAGTACTAATCATGCTTATAGGTTCTGTACTACTGATAGTCACCACATATCTTTTAGACTATTTTTATGTTTATTTCTTCTTTATTTTCAGCGCGGGATTCTGTGTGGAGTCGCCTTGTTGTCCTCCCTAGCGCATGATGCCTAAGCCAGATATGTAAGAGTTGGTAAATGGTGGAAACCATATTTATTTATTTATTATTTTGTATGTCAGTCTAGTATAATACCACATCTCATGGACCTTTGTTTTTTATTACTCAAGGCCTTTTTAGTGAATCATTTAAAGAATATATATAGAAATTGTTAAAAGAATAGATATAGAAATTGTTGTAAAAATAAAAAGTTCAATTTACTACTCCAAGTATAGCCTAAGTTTACTTAACAGCCTGCTTTTGCTAATTTAAAACCAGACTTTGCTAATAACTTGGCCGCTTTTTTATGAGTAGGATTGACTGTAAACGAGATAGAGGTTGTTTAGATATAGAGATAGAGATAGTTGTTGTGATCTCTTGTAACTGTGTACCGTGTGCCATCCTCTAGATACATCTAGATGGGAGACATCGGCACATCATCGTTTGCTGCCGCGGTGACTTTCCCGTCGCTGCTTAGCCTCCCGATCACGGAGAAGCTTGCGAATAACAATCTTGTTCTCTGGAAACCCCAAGTCCTGCCGGCTATTCGTGGTGCTCAGCTAGAGGGGCATCTCGACGGCAAGGACCCGACGTCGGCCAAGGAGCTCGACGCCAAGACCGCTGATGGCAAGACCATCAAGGCGGCCAACCCAGACTACACCAGATGGATGGCGTTAGATCAGGAAGTGCTGGGCTATTTGCTCACCACGATGGCGCAAGTTGCTACGGCAACATCCGCAGTCGAGCTATGGGCTGCGGTAGATGAGATCTACTCATCTCAGACGAGATTGCGGTCAGTAAACACGCGTATCTCGCTGGCAACGTTGAAGAAGGGCAATATGCCCGCCGCTGAGTATCTCTCATCACCAGAACGGCTCTGATCCCTTACTCCGAGCTCCTGAATCAGGTATTAAGTTTTGAGAGTGGTCTTGAGTTGCTGCATGGTAGTGGCTCCAACTCCTCCCATTCCTCGGTGAATTCTGTGTCCCGTGGAGGACGTCGATCCAATCGACGAGGTCGTGGCCACGGAAACTCTGGAGGGCGAGGGCGTGGATCCAACGGTGGACAGAAGCCATCACAACCACGCCCTGGAGGACAGAAGCCTCACCTCAAAATCAGGTGCCAAGTGTGCTACAAGGAGGGTCATGGTGCAGATCGGTGTTTGTACCGGTTTGAAGAAGATTACGTTCCCGACGAGAGGAATGTCGTCAACGCTACCATGCACTCCTACGGCATCGACACCACGGCACAGGCGCCACCAACAACATCACCAACGACATCGAGAAGCTAGGTGTCCACGACAAGTACAATGGCTCAGATCAAATCTGCACAGCAAGCGGACAAGGTATGAACATTAATCATGTTGGTCATGTAATTGTTCGTACCCCCTAACTGCAACCTACATCTTAAGAATGTCCTCCACGTTCCAAAAGCCAAGAAGAATCTTGTATATGTTCATCGTTTAGCTTCTGACAACAATGTTTTCCTTGAATTTCATCCACACTTTTTCTTGATCAAGGATCGGGCAACCGGGAGGATGCTTGTGGAAGGCAAATGTGAAGGATGACAATACCCCGTTCCTGAGACACGCAGAGAAGCTCTAAGTGCGGTCAAGCCTTCCACCACTCTAAGCGTCTGTTCTGCCTGGCAGATCTTCTATAGATCCGGTTTCTACAGCTCAGCCTGTGTCTACTACACAAGAAGATACATGTCCAAGGACTCGTGCATCCCATGGCATTCGCAAACCCAAGACGTACACCGACGGTACTGTGAGGTATGGAATGCTTGTCACTTCTAGCCTAATAACTTAGATGAAGCTTTTGGTGATGAAAATTGGAAACAAGCAATGGACAATGAGTATATGGCACTCATGAAAAACAAGACGTGGCATCTTGTTGCACCAAAGGCAGGGCAAAACCTTATTGACTGCAAGTGGGTGTATAAACTCAAAAAGAGAGCGGATGGAACCATTGATAGGTACAAGGCTCGGTTGGTGGCAAAGGGCTTCAAGCAAATATATGGTATTGACTATGAAGATACATTTACTCCTGTGGTAAAAGTTGCAACTATTCGACCGGTATTGTCAATTGCAGTCTCAAAAGGTTGGAGTCTCCGGCAGCTAGATGTACAGAACGCGTTTCTTCATGGTGTTCTTGAAGAGGAAGTTTTCATGAGGCAACCACCTGGGTATGAAACTCAACAGCATCCACATTATGTGTGTAAGCTGGATAAAGCATTGTATGGGTTGAAGCAGGCGCCACGGGCATGGTATTCACGTCTTAGTGAGAAACTACAAAGTCTTGGATTCAAGCCATATCGAGCTAACATATCTCTTTTCTATTTTAGTAAAGGGGGAGCAACTATTTTCTTGCTTATTTATGTGGATGACATAATTGTAGCAAGTTCGTCACATGGTGCCACTGTTATTGAAAGCTCTCAAGAGTGAGTTTGCATTAAAAGACCTTGGGGACTTACATTATTTTCTAGGCATTAAAGTTAAAAGATTGACAATGGTATTCTTCTAAATCAAGAGAAGTATACGACAGACGTCTTGAAGCGTGTTGGGATGTTAAATTGCAAGCCAGTTAATACTCCAATGTCTACTAGTGAAAAGCTATCAGCTTATGAAGGTGATCCTTTGGGTCCTGATGATTTCACAAGATACCGAAGCATAGTGGGTGCTCTACAATATCTCACTCTAACTCGTCTAGACTTATCCTTCGCTGTAAACAAGGTATGCCAATATTTACATAAGCCAACTACCTTACATTGGACTATTGTAAAATGCATCTTGAGATATATCAGATATACTCTTGGTGTTGGGCTCATGATACAAAAGTCTATGTCGGTGCTTGTTAGTGCATATTCAGATGCAGATTGGGCAGGTTGTGTTGATGACCGAAAATACACTAGAGGTTTTGCGGTGTTCTTTGGTTCCAATCTCATCTCATGAAGTGCAAGGAAACAAGCTACCGTTTCTAGATCAAGTACTGAAGCGGAGTATAAGTCCATGGCAAATGCTACTGCGAAGTTATGTGGGTGCAAACATTGTTGACAGAGCTTGGTATTCAAAGTCCTAAAGCAGCTAGATTGTGGTGTGATAACATAGGGGCAACATACTTGTTAGCAAACCCTGTGTTCCATGTAAGGACTAAACACATTGAAGTAGACTATCACTTTGTTCGAGAAAGGGTGTCTCAAGGTTTACTGCAGATCCGGCTGGTGTCTACAAGAGATCAGTTGGCCGATGGTTTTACGAAACCAGTTAGAGTTCGGCAACTTGAAGAGTTCAAACACAATTTCAACTTAGATAAGTTGTGATTGAGGGGGAATGTAAACGAGAGATAGAGGTTGTTTAGATATAGAGATAGAGATAGTTGTTGTGATCTCTTGTAACTGTGTACCGTGTCACGCATTTATTGTAACAAACAAGATCTTGTAACCTAGCCGGTTGATGGCTCCATAGACAACGCTTACACACATTTTACATTGACAACAGGCTATCCTATGTGGCAAGTATGTTTAGGACCTAATTCAGTGCAGTTGGTCGATCAGTCGTCAGTATGTGTTATTGTGTAGAGTAGGCAGGCAGGCCGACTTGAAATAGCAGTAAAGAACAGATGTTTAGGCCGGCTAGAGTTATTTATTTCATGAGATCACCTGAGATACACAAAAGTATAACTTTCAGGTAACTTGAAGTCGTTAGAGATGGTGGCACGTCAGTAGCACAAGAGCTGACCGACCCTCTGATTTGTTATGGACTCATGCCTTTGCAGTTATTGGAGAGCTTTGCAATATGATTAAAAAAAACTCTTAAGCCGGCTGGACCATCATTATCACTATTCTTTGACCTACACACCTAAACCAGGCGAAGCATTTCATCGAACACCTATACCAAGCATGGATAAAACGACAAGATGTCAATGGTAGCCAGCAAAGTTGGTTTGAAACCTGCCAAGTCACCAAATCCGGTTCAAGTATGTTTTAAAGGTGCAGTATGAATCAGTTCAAGAAAAACAAGGGGAGTAACCGAACTCTTGAATCCGTTTGTTTCACAGTGCTCAACAGGTTTTGAGAGCGGTTTACGCATACGTGGTGGCGGCCCCACCTTCGTCTCTATCCTCTTCCTTCCCAGTTCACACCGGCCGCGCGACGGGAGCGGCGACGCCAAGGGAGGTCGGGCCTACTAGATCCGGCCGCACGACGGCCGCCGCCTTTTTCAGAGCAGCGATGCCAAGGGGGCTCTGGCCCGCTAGATCCATACGCGGGGTAGCGCGATGCGGAGGAGCCCAGCACGAAGGAGCGATGGTGTGCGGACTACGTAGAGGCTGTGGGGCCCCTACGACGCGCCGTCATGGCGGAAGGAGGGGGCGAGGGAGGCACCAGGCTGGTTGATCTACCACGTTTCCATAGCAGTCGACCTTTCAGGCATGCGTGTGTGTGCATACAGTGTTGTACTATAGTCTACAGTCGTGAGATCTGCCTGTGTAGTTGTGCGACGCGGAGGAGCGCCGGCTCGCGGGGGCGATGCAGGACCAGATGGAGGAGCACCACGCGCAAAAATGGTCCATTGGGGGCATAGAGGTCAGATGCCCTGCAGCCTACCGAGTAAACGGGGCCCACACGCCGGCCGACTACCGTGCTCGCCGCCGCGTGTTGTCGGTGCGAGGAGAAAGGCCAAGAGGAAGAGGAGAAGATGGGGCTGACAGGTAAACCTCATCGCCACGTAGGCTTAAACCGTCCCTAAAATTGTCAAAGGATGTAAAACAAACGGCTTCAAGAGTTCGGGGTGTCACGTATCCGGTTTTGAAGATGAGGGGTGTAAAGTGTACTGTAGCAATAGTTGAGGAGGTCGAAAGGACTTTTTCCTAGTATATATAGGCAGCAGGCTTTTTTTAGTTTTAATGCTCGTAGTTGGGCCAGGCCCAAAGGCCGAAGGACGAGCGCTAAGAAGAGTGCGCGCGACTAGCCGAGAGCCCGAGACGCCGCCAAAGCCGACTGCTTGTCCCTCTCGCCTGCCCGGCTGCCCCGACCCCGATCTGATCTCACGCGCGACTCGCTCACAGAAACGACGGGGCGACTCCGTTTTCTCCGGCGCCGACGAACTCGGCCGAGCCGCAGCCGCCTATTTGCATAGTAGACGCGACGTGACAACGCGAGAGCCCGAGACGGTAGCGCATATTTGCCCCCCTCCGTTGATCTTCAAAGTTCAAATTTATTTTATGCCTCAGTGTATCATGCATATTTCGCCCTCTCTGCAATCTCCAGAGTTCAGAATTGAGGATCCATCGTCCACCTGGGGCGTTAATTTAAGGCAGGCAGACTGATTCTTCATCCATCATTATCGACTGCTGCAGCCTTTTATCTGAAAAAAAGGAGCAAAAGTATTGTAACTTGGTAACTTATTCTTTTTAGTGGAACCAGTACTCGTACTCCAGTACCTTTATTTAGTAAATTACTAATTATCCTTTTAAAAATCTCAGAGCTGTCATGTCGTCTAGAAAGCATGCATCCGGCAGTCAGAAAAGGAAAAAGAGGAAACGAATTGATGAGTTGATAGAATCACAGAGAGGATCCATTGAGAAATTTTTTAAGAGTAGTACGAGCACTACAAGTAATCCAGATAAGTCGGTGATTGTTGCTGTGGATGAACAAACTAATACTAATCCAGAAGATCAGGCCCCTACCGAAGACAATGTTTGGCATCAACACGGATGATAACAATGTGAGTGATCATAAGCCCTCTGCTAGTGTGGATGCAGAAACAGTTTTTGCCACGGATATGTATGATCCAGTAAATTGGGATAATCTTGATAGTAAAGCAAGGGACATATTAGTGGAGAAGGGGCCTATAAGAGAAGAAAATATTGCATTTCCTTTGGATGCCAACTCAAGACATTTTTCGTATACTCATTACTCTAGAAAAATGAGCAACGGAGAGGTATGTGACAGGAAATGGTTAGTCTATTCAAAACAGGTTGATAAAGTGTTTTGCTTTTGCTGTAAACTATTTGGCTCTAACAACCGCAAGAGTTCATTGGGGCTTGATGGGTTTCGAAATTGGAGACATATCAGTGAGAGGCTGAAAGAGCATGAAGCTAGTGTTGATCATGTCATCAGCATGAACTCTTGGGATGAATTGAAAGCTAGATTAAGCAAACATAAAACAATTGACAAGGAGTTACAAAAGCAAATCACAAAGGAGAAAGAACACATAAGTTAAGTGTTATGCAGTTCACTTTGCTAGGAGATCAATGTCCGCTACGGAGATTTTGAGTTTGTCAGAGAAGTGTTATTTGTAATATTTCTATTGCATATTGGATACAATTTACTATGCTTGTGATGTGGCATCAGCTAAAAGCATATGAGGTCCGAAATGTCTCTAGAAAGGTTAAATGATTTGGCAACTTTATGCAATGAGACGGAACTATCGGGGCAAATTAATATTTATGCCATCATTATTGAGTTTCCATCTAGACATGGTAGAAGAAAATTTTAATGTAATATGTATAAATTGTTTGATATGAACGTTGCTTTTGGATGCATTTTGGTGTTATTATTATTACTACTACTACTACTAGTGTAGTAGTAGTAGCACGGGCCAACAAAATTGAAACATACAGCCCATAAAATTCTCAGCTCACGTATAGCAATGCATTTGCCTTACTGACAATGTTGATGAGTATTTTTCAGTAACCTTCTAAGAGCCTAGTTTATGTAGTATTGAGCTGACCATCTACACGTCCTGGTAAAAACTTACTGTGAAATCATGCAATCCAACCTGCTAGCGCCACAAGTGCTGAATGGCGTTGTAGTCGCAGCACTGCAATTCGCGTTTAACCTCTGTACATTGTATCATACATGCATCTATATCTAGCAGGCTAGCAGCGTGCTACAATACTACGGCATGAGCTGTTTGATCATACGAATGTCCGAGATAATATGGACATTATCCATGGTAGGTAGGCCAGCTAACCATTACGTACAGACCCTTCAGAATTGACATACCCCTGTTTCATTATATCATCACAATACATCCGTGTTGTCAGTATTGTCGAGTTCAGAACAGAATGATACAACCAATATGGGAAGCAAGAATTGCATGAACATTACCAACAGAGTTAGAACCAAACAAATGGAAATTAGTAAATAATGGAAGAACTAGCTGCATGCCATTTTTCACAATTCTAGCAACAAGAGGATCAGTGTGTTCTTAATCAGAGGTTGTACGCACACCAATACAGAATAAAACTAAAGGAATAACCCAAGCAACTTATGCTAAAACGGAAGCTCCATCTCTGTTGAGACAGCGGTCAAGGGTGCCAATCTACCACCATATTCTTAAATTGGCTTGGGTGGTAAGCTGATAGCACCTCTTGCAGCCAACAACTGGGATCAACTCTCAAACTATTAGGCTGAGGTATTTTCTTGCTATTGCTGGTCAGGTTAATTTATCGTATGTATCCAACAAAAATGTTACTGACCAGCAACCACTATTTGCAATCTTGCACAAAAATCAAAATGATGTAACAAATAATTCAAAGGAAATAATCTGGTGTTCGTCGTGTCACATCTGGTTCCCCTCTCCTCGGAGCTGGATCAAACTGCAGGATAAGACCCAGGTTAAATTTTCATGGTGTCACAACTTCAGACTCGCCAGTAGCAATGCAACAAAAAAATATGCCACAACAATGCTATCCAGATCTCCAAATTTCAATAAGCATAGCATTACCATGCTATGCCATGTTACATAAAGCTGGTATATGGATTATGGAATACCCATCACTACCAGAAAATGGAAGTAACGAACAATAAAGAAAAAAAGTGCATAACCTAAGAAAATCAGTTACCTGAATGAATGTGTGATTCATGCAGTCATCAACCTCAAGGATGGATGCCATGTTGCCACACCGGTAACAGTAATTAGGTGCACTGAAAATGGTCACCACCTTTTGTTCCTGTGAGTTTGTAGTAAAGAACCATGAGATCATAGTAGCTAAAAGCCTAAACCTGGTAAGTTAATCTGTGCATATAACTTACATGTGCCCAGTTATAACCCTCCATAACCAACTGATGCGCCCGGGCAACAAGTTTAAGATTGTTCGTGTGATTGAACTGTTCTGATATATCCTGGAAAATGGAAGCCATACAATTGAGAGCAGAACTGATAACAGAGTACCAAATAAATAAAAAAGATGTGGTATATCAAGTACTTGTCCAAAAGTGTATCCAGCGCCCCGAGGAGATATTCCCCAGCCACATCGATCATCAGGATCAGACCATAGAAGGTCACACATAGGTCCCTCATGAGGGACCTCTTGAACACGATCTAAGTTACAAACACTATCGAGATTCTCAATGGAAGGAGACAAACCACCATGGAGGCAAAAAATTTCTGATTCCACCTTCAAGTAGAGAAGGAATGTGATGTCAATAGGATTTCTGAACGAAACAATAGAAACTGTCAACTATTAATATCTGGAGCTGACAGAGTAGAAATTGTGCCATACAGATTTAAACATAAAATCAGTTCAAGAACAAATATTTAAACATCAAATAGAATATGTAGTGGGTAGAATAAAAAAGCTACCAAAACACAGATCATTTCTAGTATTTGGAAGTCTTATTTATATTATTATCTGGACATGAATGAAAAACAAATGTCACATGGGTGCTTCAGTGCATCTTGGCTTCCTATGTTTTTCTAACGTTTTGAGAAAGGATATATTGAAGCCTTAAGTAGAAAACATAGCACATACTTCTGTGCATCAATTCTCCTTTGTTTTTTCTATCTTTTTGAGAAAGAATGTAGTGAAGCCTTAAATTGGCAAAATAGCACATCAGTAGCTTAGGATTGCCAAACTTTAACAGGTCCTATGGATCAACAAATACTGTCATAAATGAAAGAAAACTGCAAGAACACCGTTTTGAACTCGAGGGACTAAGGGTTCAAAAAAAGAAAAGGTGGAAAATAACACATACCAATGCTGTCAATGGAAAATAGTCAAAAAGATCGGTGAAGATCTTCCATACATTTGCGCTACCATATCTGTTTTGAAGAATAAAAATAGTACAACAGGGTCAAACAAAAAAAGAATTGAACTAGTGAAGAACAACTAGAAGAACAGAGCAAGTTTATCCAGATTGTAAATAGTCAATAGTTATTCCATCTAGGCTACATCACGATAGGTTAGATTACCACAAGTTAACTGGAGAGACTTGAACTTCCTTTTTTGTCTCGAATACGCAGGAGAGCTGCGTATCTTTATATTAATAGAGAGATATGAACTTCCTTGACTAATGTTACGGTACATGATTAATAGAATATTTAAAATGTCCTTGACTAAAATCTGCAGAGAAAAGGCAGCATATACACCATAATTATTACAGCAATATAGACTCTAGAGAACCAAGCTATCGCTCAGTTGGCAGTGCCTCACATTGAGGAAGCAGCCCACATGGGCTCAAACGCAGGCGTTAGCAAATGAGGGTAACGCATCCCACGTGCTCAAACCCAGGCATTAGCAAAGTGTAGGTACACAGCCTACACGGGCTCAAACCTGCGCCGCGTTAGTAAATGTGAATACCTCCATGAGAATTCTAGCTAGGTTGTTCCTAGCCAGCCAGGGTGTGGTGCCCCCTTGCCCTAGTGGCAGAGCTAGGAACGTCTCTCCCAGTGGCAGAGTTACTCTTTATAATTATTACAATTATCAAGTATTCAACTAAGGTAAATCTCTAAACTGGCAGCCTTAGGATCACCCCAGAGTAACTGGGGAAGCATATGTCTTCTAGAACTAAGGTGATGCTACAGTACATAATTAACAGGCTACACATGGAATAAGAGTAAGGCAAGTCGGTGATTTCAAGCACCTAAATAACTCACTTTCGTAGGCATTCATCATAGAAGCCATACACCTGTGTGATCTGCAATAATTGAAGGGTTCTCAAGTGAAATACAGAATTGGAATAGATTTACAATAAAGAGCATGCAGATTCTATATGAAAAATAATATCTTAAGAAAGCTACCACTGTAAAAAAATAAATGAGAAGGTTCCCCTTTTAACTAATGATGAAAGAGAGAATTTGTTTCATGTGCATTGTGCATTACCTGTCTACTCTCATGGTTTCCACGAAGAATAGTAATTCGTTGCGGGTACCGCACCTTAAGTGCCACCAAAAGCTGCACAAAGGTACTACATCATGTCAACATAATGCCTAAGAGAATAACATTATTACATGGATTTAAAAATACAATCACCATAAGTTATTCTCACTTTCATAAATAATACTAATTTTGGCGATGCTAGAATTGCTACACATTTGGCCTAGTTACCTAATTTGTACAAGGACTCCATTCCATTCACATCAGCATGATGCATTGGAGCACCGATCAATCACATCCCAAACCCTTGACAAGTTGTAAATGCTAAACTTCGGAGGGAATTTGCAGAGTGAAAGTTGGCACTAAATAAATCACCTACCACTCGAGTTCTGCTCTTGTTCTTGTTTCTAGATTATTAAACAATTGGCCAGAAACACACATTTTATAGTCATGATATGTACAGAAGAAATACAGAAAATCATACTAACAGAAAAGTTTGGCAGAGAGAGAATTGTTAAAATATAAACAGTGTTGGCAGTAGAAAGGAAAATAGGTTCAATGCACTCACAGAAAGACAAGTTTCTCACCAAAGAAAAGTATTTATATTCAGGAATAATAATTGAGATGAAAATATCCAAGTATCAAATAACCAACAGTGGTGAGTGTCCATCTGACAACATGGACTTGTCTTTCAATTATGCATGCTACACTATAAATTGCCCTGCTATTCAAGATAAGCATTGCATCTATGATGACAGTTACTTGAGTCGGCGAAAGGGGGCATTGGAATCCAACACAGTAGAAGAAGGAAACTAAATGCAGGGACCCAGGCTTCTATTAAGAAAAAATAAATGCAACTTGGTCTTACCGTTACAGTCTCAACAGAGTAATAGCCACGATCCACATAATCTCCCATAAACAAATAGTTCGTGTCTGGACACTGGTAAACAACAAAGATTGATCCGTCAGCTTTCAAAGAATGAAATGAATGATGTCAAGAGTACAAAGACTAAACAAACATAGATTGGGCTGCGTACAGAATACCTTCCCACCAATCCGGAAAAGTTCAACAAGATCATGGAATTGCCCGTGAATGTCACCACAAATTGTCACGGGGCTTTTAACTGGCTGCACATATAGTATCGAAAGCTCAGTTAAAACTTAAAACCAACTTCTGCTGGAAAATACAACAGTATAGTTTAAGTGTATAGCATAAAACATGCATACTTTGTCCATGGCTACACACAGATAAATTCTGTTTGGTTCAGGCTTCACCACAGAAGCTAGTATTTAAGCACATGGAATAAAATAAGTGTATGATCAAATCACCCCTTTAGTTGTAATTAAATACACAGCAATCCTTTTTTTTTTGGTACACAGCAATCATAAGAGACGAAAACCAAAAAAAAAAACATATGTGCTGTTCTGTTAGGCTGCAGTGCAGCACAAGTACACGCACGATCGGCTTGAAAATTCATGCACTGATTTTTGGATTACCTAGTGAGGCAACACATATTTTCCCTCCCGTTTGTCACTCAATCACTTTGCATGTCCACCAGCATATTTAGTGCTGATACATTTCATGTGTGGAGATACAAGATCAACTTCTTGCATGGACGGCCAAGAAAACAGCAAAAAAATGCTTCAATTTGTCCTGTCCATATCAGGCCGGTTTCCTTTACACATAAAAAACTGAAAAAACATTCCAATTACAAATATAATAAAACTAAGGATGATGTTACTCAAATTAAATACCATTTTCTCCTACCAACCTTAGGCCCCAAAAACATAGATATCATCAGAAGCAGTAAATAGCAGAACATTGTAGCGGCAATAACTAAAAGATAAGTTGATTAATTGTGCAGGAGCTTCTGCCATACCTGAACATTGCTTTCCTCCATCAATATTTCCTTGGCCTTCTCACACAATGTTTTAACCTGCCAATGCTCCAGTCAGTAAGGAATAGAAAATTTCCCTATTACAGACACCAAAGGCTCGATCACACCATGCCAAAGTAAAAAAGAGATACGTTGAACCCTCCACCATGGTACAACAAGAGTATCCCCGGAATGAGACAGGCAAATGCAGCGCCCAACATAACGGAGTAAGAATGTCGATTCGATGACAGGTACCGCCAGCATAAGTCCAGATGGAGTAGCATCAAAACACAAAGCACCAACAGATTCGGCATCTAACGCTTGAGCTGCTACAGCATATTCCGATCCAGCCATCATGGGAGCTCATCAAGCTGCACTATTTATTCCGCCCCTCTGCGAGACTCAACAGAAGCAGACGAGATCCACAACCGCCTGCTGAACCCGCAGTCCCGCACCACCCAAAAGGTGCCAGCTTTGCCCGGAACGATCTAACCCTAGAGAAACTCCGGCGCCGGGACCGCCCGCCCTAAACCTCCTCGATCCCGCCACGAATCCCCCCGTGGATACGAATCAGACGCAACCATACGGAACGGGATTTGGGGGGCAGGCCTCACCTCCGCCTCCGGGAGCGGGCGGCACTCCATGAGCTGCTCGATCTGCGCGTCCAGGCCGCCGCATCCCCCGCCGCCACGCGAGCCCGCGGAGTCCTCCATCCTTTCCCCGGCCGCCGGGGCAGCGCCCTGATCTACCTCACTCTAGCTGGCGCTCGTCGCCGGCGAAAGCGAGCGGGGGGGGGGGGGGAAGGGAGCTCGTGGCGAGCGAGGGAGGGGGCGGGAGGGAAGAGGAGAGGAGAGGGAACGGAACGGAGATGTGTGAAGGGAGAGAAGCGGGCGGGAGGACGCGAGCCCCGCTAGCTGTGGGGTCGAGGTGTAAGTGACTTCCGTAAGGTGCAGGGCCCACTGTCTGTGACAGTAATGGAAGATATGTGGGGCCGGATGGATTGGCTGGTGGTCCGGACGGTGGAACGGAACGGAACGACGGCCACAGGTGCGTGTGGCCGGGGAGGGCGGTAACGGGATGGAGGATGGAGTCATACAGCCGGGCAAATAAGTGTGGGCCATCCATGTCAGCCACACACACAAACGACGAGGTTAACTCGAACCTGAAGTCCTCGTGTAATCTTGTGTGGTGCTGATTCGAACCTACATTCTAATTGCACATGGAAGCCTTCTCCGATGCCCCGGGCGTAGCGAGTCATCAATTTCTATATATATCTTACCACACACCAATGAATTATGTATCACGCACTCATCAATCTCTATGAACTCCTCACGCACTGATAAATTGTCTGCCATGAATGGATATGCCCTTTGAATCAAGATTTTAACCACAACCTGATGACCAAGTCCATTGCACTTTGAAAGATGAAGCTACCAGCTCCCAACAACAAAGCAATTCTTGCCAAAGTGTTTACATTGAGGAAGGACTGACAAGTCACCGCAGTTAAAAAATTGGTTAAGTTTGGTCAATAGGTTGACATACTATCTTCGTATTGAAATATTTATGGTCGTTAACTTTTGTTCGCCACGTTTGATCACTCGTCTTATTCAAAAAAAGTAGGTATCATCTATTTTGCTTATGACTTAATTTATCATCAAAAGTATTTTTAAGTTTAACTTACTTGTTCGTATATTTGCAATAAATGTTTGAATAAAATGAATGATCAAGCGTTGCGAAGAAAAGTCAATAGTAACAAATACTTTTATACAGAGGGGTATTTGTCAATAGGGACGTGCATATATTATGAGATCCACACGTGTAATTGCATTTTTTTCAGCTAGGGTGATTTGTTTCGATAAGAATTTTGCCCGAGGAATGACCAATATGTCACATTAGAGCTGAGTTGGTTACGCTTTATCGGCAGCCGACGTGTTTTGTCCGCGTGATCCTGCTTTTGGGTAAGGTGATTTATTCCAACAAAAAACTGTCCGTAACGATCTCTCTAATTTGGATCAAGTAGACTTGTAATAACATTTCTAATACATTTAGTACAAGCGCTCTACCTAATTACCTTCATTTTACTACTGCAATATCTTTTTTAAACAAAATATTAGTTCCATAGTTTCAGTCACCTCTACACGGATACCAGCTCTTAACGAGAGAGATGAAACCACCTCTACACGGATACCGGCTCTTGATCAGTTTAGAAATTAAATGCAATCGGAGCTTATAAAACTATATCATAAAGTTTGCATTGTGAGAGGTAGTTTCAAGCCCCATTCATATCCTTATTCCTTGTGTGGCTATCTTGAAAATATCATCATGAACCCCCCCCCCCCCCCCCCAATTATTGGGACTAGCAGAAGGTCACGTGCCTAAAAAAATTACTTAATTAGAGATGTAGTCAATATGGTCTCTTTAGATTAATCTAGAGCATTCGATCATCATAAAATCCAACGGTATAGGCTCAAAGGTGTAAAATTTGTATGGCCGTCAAATCTTCCGCTCTTTAGCCTTTGTATCATCCAGATTGAATGGGTGTCACATAGAATTTTTTATGGCATAGCATAAAGATAAAGAAAAGCAACAAGAAAATTGTATCTTTATATAGGTACATTTACTCCCCCTGTTTTAAAATATTGGTTGTTTTGACTTTTCTGTCTTCATAGAATTCGCTATGCATCTATATATAACGTATGCTTAGGTACATATAACAAATGCTACGAACCTAAAAAAGCCAAAACGACCTATATTTACGAACGAATGAAGTATCATACTTGTATATATTTGTATCTAGATGACATAACCACATTAAAGTGTGACATGATAGAATGTACTGGGATTAGTTCAATTGTTTGGAGTAACCACTATCATAAGAAGACTAAATTGAAGTAATGCGGGAGTGCCAAACTCCACTATGTGAAGTCGCTAGGTAGCCACTCGCCAGCAATAGTATGATGAAATAATATTCATGCAAATTTTCATCGTTCTAGTTTTGTACTATTATACTATGCCGTCCGAGGAGACAACTAATTTGGCAAGGGAAGTGCTTTTTTTCCCTAGGAGAAACTTACATTTGAGCATGTTTACTTGCAGGCATGTTCCTTTATATAAGGCATGTTTGGATGGAAGGGTAAATAGAGTAAATGGAGCAAATTTGCTCCAATTTACCCTAAAGGTGTCAAACATGTATAAGTAAATGGATGGAGCAAATGTTTTGCCCCTCAAATTTCATTTGCCTCTAAAGAATGTCAAATTGGGGAAACTATTTACCTCTCAATACAAACACCATATAGGGCAAATTTGTTATAGGCAAATAAAAAAGGCAAAACATTTGCCTTAAGGTAAATATTTACCCCACAATCCAAACAGGGTCATAGTTATACTCAACGCGCTCATGGCTCACGAGTCACTAGCATTTAGACAAGTTTTTCGTTGCCCGGCAATGAAGTCCATTTATTTCAAAATAAACAAAAAAACAATGAAGTCCAAAAGCAACAGAACAAAAGCGGCAGCCCCTTCCACTTATCAACACATTCTGCTAAAAGAAAATAGGCAAGCAAAGCTTTGCCATGGTACTCTTTTTGTTTGAGTGTGTAGTACCGGTTACACCCCCTATCAATAGGCCAGCGAGAAAAGTTATATATGTGGAATCACGCAGGTCCATTATTATCCAATTTTGGGGTATCTCAAAAGTTAAAAGGATACACCGAAGGCTAAAGAGAAAAAAAAAGTATAAAAAATAATATAATTGTGTTAGATACTTAAATATGATTACCAAAAAAATTGAAGTCCTCCAAAATCCCTTCTCCTCCACTCCACCACAGCTGGGCATGTTAATAAGGATACTACCAAATTTAAGGATCGACCCCAAAACAGATCGGGCCGAAATTATATACAAATTTGACTTACAAATGATTAGGACCCAATTGGATCGTGAAAAGGACATAAACGCCATGGCCCATTACCACCCCTAACCACAGCACCAGGTGCCGTTGTGGCAACAACGTGGCCACCTGTGCTACAAAAAAAAAAACAACGTGGCCACCTGTTTGACCATTATCTCGTGAGGGGAGCCTTGGCCCTGGCCATTGGTAGGCGCGTGTGGGCTGATACGTTCGAGCTGAACATTACGAAATGTATATCATGGATAGAACAACTAGAATGGAGAAGAACAGGATATTTGTTTCAATATATTTGTTTCAAGATAGTCGTTTCGAGTGGTATAAAACTGGGACCAGGAAAGAAAATGAATTAAAAGGGCTAAATGTCAAATTTAATCAAAGACCATCCTGTTTTTGTAGTGCTAATTCGACAGATGCCACAAATTGGCGAAGTTGACTAAAAAAGGACAAATTGGCGAAGTCTTTTTTTTTTGCGTGAATTGGCGAAGTCATGTGTCGAGCGGCAAAAGATCGATTAGTATTTAAGTATTTGTTATGGGCAAATAAAAAAGGCAAAACATTTGCCTTGAGGTAAATATTTACCCACAATCCAAACAAGGCCATAGTTATACTCAACGCGCTCATGGCTCACGAGTCACTAGCATTTAGACAAGTTTTTCGTTGCCCGACAATGAAGTCCATTTATTTGAAGAAAAAAAACAATGAAGTCCAAAAGCAACAGAACAAAAGCGGTAGCCCCTTCCACTTGTCAACACATTCTGCTAAAAGAAAATAGGCAAGCAAAGCTTTGCGATGGTACTCTGTTGTTTGAGTGTGTAGTACCGGGTACACCCCCTATCAATAGGCCAGCGAGAAAAGTTATATATGTGGAATCATGCAGGTCCATTATTATCCAATTTTAGGGTATCTCAAAAGTTAGAAGGATATACCGAAGGCTAAAGAGAAACAAAAAAAAGTATAAAAAATTAATATAATTGTGTTAAATACTTAAATATGATTACCAAAAAAATTGAAGTCCTCCAAAATCCCTTCTCCTCCACTCCACCACAGGTGGGCATGGTAATAAGCCCAACTTTTTATACTACCAAATTTAAGGATCGGCCCCTAAACAGATCGGACCAAAATTATATACAAATTTGACTTACAAATGATTAGGGCCCAATTAGATCGTGAAAAGAAGATAAGCGCCATGGCCTATTACCACCCCTAACCACAACACCAGGTGCCGTTGTGGCAACAACGTGGCCAGCTGTGCTCAAAAAAAAAAACAACAACAACGTGGCCATCTGTTTGACCATTATCTCGCGAGGGGAGCCTTGGCCCTGGCCATTGGTAGGCGCGTGTGGGCTGATACGTTCGAGCTGAACATTACGAAATGTATATCATGGATAGAACAACTAGAATGGAGAAGAACATGATATTTGTTTCAATATATTTGTTTCAAGATAGTCGTTTCGAGTGGTATAAAACTGGGACCAGGAAAGAAAATGAATTAAAAAGGGCTAAATGTCAAATTTAATCAAAGACCATCCTGTTTTTTTAGTGCTAATTCGACAGATGCCACAAATTGGCGAAGTTGACTAAAAAAAGGACAAATTGGCGAAGTCTTTTTTTTTGCGTGAATTGGCGAAGTCATGTGTCGAGCGGCAAAAGATCGATTAGTATTTAAGTATTTGTTATGGGCAAATAAAAAAGGCAAAACATTTGCCTTGAGGTAAATATTTACCCACAATCCAAACAAGGCCATAGTTATACTCAACGCGCTCATGGCTCACGAGTCACTAGCATTTAGACAAGTTTTTCGTTGCCCGACAATGAAGTCCATTTATTTGAAGAAAAAAACAATGAAGTCCAAAAGCAACAGAACAAAAGCGGCAGCCCCTTCCACTTGTCAACACATTCTGCTAAAAGAAAATAGGCAAGCAAAGCTTTGCTGTGGTACTCTGTTGTTTGAGTGTGTAGTACCGGGTACACCCCCTATCAATAGGCCAGCGAGAAAAGTTATATATGTGGAATCATGCAGGTCCATTATTATCCAATTTTAGGGTATCTCAAAAGTTAGAAGGATATACCGAAGGCTAAAGAGAAACAAAAAAAAGTATAAAAAATTAATATAATTGTGTTAAATACTTAAATATGATTACCAAAAAAATTGAAGTCCTCCAAAATCCCTTCTCCTCCACTCCACCACAGGTGGGCATGGTAATAAGCCCAACTTTTTATACTACCAAATTTAAGGATCGGCCCCTAAACAGATCGGACCAAAATTATATACAAATTTGACTTACAAATGATTAGGGCCCAATTAGATCGTGAAAAGGAGATAAGCGCCATGGCCTATTACCACCCCTAACCACAACACCAGGTGCCGTTGTGGCAACAACGTGGCCAGCTGTGCTCAAAAAAAAAAAAACAACAACAACGTGGCCATCTGTTTGACCATTATCTCGCGAGGGGAGCCTTGGCCCTGGCCATTGGTAGGCGCGTGTGGGCTGATACGTTCGAGCTGAACATTACGAAATGTATATCATGGATAGAACAACTAGAATGGAGAAGAACAGGATATTTGTTTCAATATATTTGTTTCAAGATAGTCGTTTCGAGTGGTATAAAACTGGGACCAGAAAAGAAAATGAATTAAAAAGGGCTAAATGTCAAATTTAATCAAAGATCATCCTGTTTTTTTAGTGCTAATTCGACAGATGCCACAAATTGGCGAAGTTGACTAAAAAAAGGACAAATTGGCGAAGTCTTTTTTTTTTTGCGTGAATTGGCGAAGTCATGTGTCGAGCGGCAAAAGATCGATTAGTATTTAAGTATTTGTTATGGGCAAATAAAAAAGGCAAAACATTTGCCTTGAGGTAAATATTTACCCACAATCCAAACAAGGCCATAGTTATACTCAACGCGCTCATGGCTCACGAGTCACTAGCATTTAGACAAGTTTTTCGTTGCCCGACAATGAAGTCCATTTATTTGAAGAAAAAAACAATGAAGTCCAAAAGCAACAGAACAAAAGCGGCAGCCCCTTCCACTTGTCAACACATTCTGCTAAAAGAAAATAGGCAAGCAAAGCTTTGCCGTGGTACTCTGTTGTTTGAGTGTGTAGTACCGGGTACACCCCCTATCAATAGGCCAGCGAGAAAAGTTATATATGTGGAATCATGCAGGTCCATTATTATCCAATTTTAGGGTATCTCAAAAGTTAGAAGGATATACCGAAGGCTAAAGAGAAACAAAAGAAAGTATAAAAAATTAATATAATTGTGTTAAATACTTAAATATGATTACCAAAAAATTGAAGTCCTCCAAAATCCCTTCTCCTCCACTCCACCACAGGTGGGCATGGTAATAAGCCCAACTTTTTATACTACCAAATTTAAGGATCGGCCCCTAAACAGATCGGACCAAAATTATATACAAATTTGACTTACAAATGATTAGGGCCCAATTAGATCGTGAAAAGGAGATAAGCGCCATGGCCTATTACCACCCCTAACCACAACACCAGGTGCCGTTGTGGCAACAACGTGGCCAGCTGTGCTCAAAAAAAAAACAACAACAACGTGGCCATCTGTTTGACCATTATCTCGCGAGGGGAGCCTTGGCCCTGGCCATTGGTAGGCGCGTGTGGGCTGATACATTCGAGCTGAACATTACGAAATGTATATCATGGATAGAACAACTAGAATGGAGAAGAACAGGATATTTGTTTCAATATATTTGTTTCAAGATAGTCGTTTCGAGTGGTATAAAACTGGGACCAGAAAAGAAAATGAATTAAAAAGGGCTAAATGTCAAATTTAATCAAAGATCATCCTGTTTTTTTAGTGCTAATTCGACAGATGCCACAAATTGGCGAAGTTGACTAAAAAAAGGACAAATTGGCGAAGTCTTTTTTTTTTGCGTGAATTGGCGAAGTCATGTGTCGAGCGGCAAAAGATCGATTAGTATTTAAGTATTTGTTATGGGCAAATAAAAAAGGCAAAACATTTGCCTTGAGGTAAATATTTACCCACAATCCAAACAAGGCCATAGTTATACTCAACGCGCTCATGGCTCACGAGTCACTAGCATTTAGACAAGTTTTTCATTGCCCGACAATGAAGTCCATTTATTTGAAGAAAAAAACAATGAAGTCCAAAAGCAACAGAACAAAAGCGGCAGCCCCTTCCACTTGTCAACACATTCTGCTAAAAGAAAATAGGCAAGCAAAGCTTTGCCATGGTACTATGTTGTTTGAGTGTGTAGTACCGGGTACACCCCCTATCAATAGGCCAGCGAGAAAAGTTATATATGTGGAATCATGCAGGTCCATTATTATCCAATTTTAGGGTATCTCAAAAGTTAGAAGGATATACCGAAGGCTAAAGAGAAAAAAAAAGTATAAAAATTAATATAATTGTGTTAAATACTTAAATATGATTACCAAAAAAATTGAAGTCCTCCAAAATCCCTTCTCCTCCACTCCACCACAGGTGGGCATGGTAATAAGCCCAACTTTTTATACTACCAAATTTAAGGATCGGCCCCTAAACAGATCGGACCAAAATTATATACAAATTTGACTTACAAATGATTAGGGCCCAATTAGATCGTGAAAAGGAGATAAGCGCCATGGCCTATTACCACCCCTAACCACAACACCAGGTGCCGTTGTGGCAACAACGTGGCCAGCTGTGCTCAAAAAAAAAAAAAACAACAACAACGTGGCCATCTGTTTGACCATTATCTCGTGAGGGGAGCCTTGGCCCTGGCCATTGGTAGGCGCGTGTGGGCTGATACGTTCGAGCTGAACATTACGAAATGTATATCATGGATAGAACAACTAGAATAGAGAGGAACAAGATATTTATTTCAAGATAGTCGTTTCGAGTGGTATAAAAATAGGACCAGGAAAGAAAATGAATTAGAAAGGGCTAAATGTCAAATTTAATCAAAGACCATCCTGTTTTTTTAGTGCTAATTCGACAGATGCCACAAATTGGCGAAGTTGATCTCAAAAAAAAAAAAAAAAAAGACAAATTGGCGAAGTCTTTTTTTTTTGCGTGAATTGGCGAAGTCATATGTCGAGCGGCAAAAGATCGATTAGTATTTAATCCCTGTGATCGATCCTTTCCGGATCAGGAAATTGGATAGCCTTTAATTTTATTTTTCTGCACACATAAGGACGCAACGTTTGAATGCGGACAACGCCTTTGCTAGCTGTTGCGTGATGCAGCCATGCAAGACGCATCATTGCTTGAATGGACCGTTTTGTTAAGGTGTCCCACTAAAGTTATGCCAATGCATGCAAGGAACTAACAACTTTTTAATCATTTGTTTGCTTTCCTATCATGTTGGATTCAAACATTTCCCGTACAAGCTTACGGCCTTACTGGTCGCCGCCCGCCCCCGCCCGCCCCCCCCCCCCCTCCCCCCCCACCCAAAAGAAAAAAGAATTTTGATACCACAAATGCAAAAGTGGCACACAGAATTACGAAACATTACATATAATAGTTCGACCTCAATCAAACATTTCTTGATGCGTTTTTTGCCGCCACTTACACATGAGTTATACAAAGTCTATGATAAAGCTAGACAAGTGATGGCCTACAAATTTGGTCAGTAGCTAGTTCGCCTTCTGGTCTCACCCACTCCTGCTCTTTACCATAATTAAGTTCATTAAGTTCTCATCAGTGATTCTTCTTATGGAATCCCAAAAGATGTCCGAATTAAGCACCTAAATTTGATTCAAAAGACTGCATTTTTTTTGTGAAAGTAAAAAGACTACATCAATGGCTTCAAACTAATGAAAATTGGATACATGAATCAGTTGTGTTTGCGCTTTGCACTGGGATGGTTTAGGGGTGGCCATTTTAAAGTGGCACCTTGTATGAAATTTTAATAAAATAGGAAAACTCATTGTAACCTTGTCTAGCAAAGAATTAGAGATTCATGTTCAAACCGCGTTCCCCTTGACGGCATAATTTCACATTACCAGTGACAACATTCTTACAGATCGTTAATCCTCAACAACTCGGTCTTGTAAAGCTTTAAAGACAAACCGCGTTAACATCCACAGACACAAAAACCATTTAACTGACCAAAAAAGATCGTCTCTTTTCTCTTGACGAAAAACAAATAAGAAAAGAAAAGATCCTCGAAGTGTCGAGCACGGCTGGAGTCAGACGCGCAAAATTCAAAGCCAGTGCCCTCAGGATAGGATACCCAGAGAGAGTGAGATACAGAGAGAGGGACGGCGACCGGCGTCTGGTGAGACCCGAGCTGAGAGAGAGAGAGGCTGACTACGCAATTAATCAAATGAGAACCCGCCCCCTTTCCGCCCTCATTTCCCTGATCCCACCGGGGTTTTGCCCAAAGAAACCAACAGCCCCATCTTCTCCTCTACCTCCTCCACCTCTCCCCTCTCCCGGCGACCGACCGACGGACCCGCGGCTGCAGCGAGAGTTCCCCGCGCGGATTCCCCTCCCCGCCCGATCTGGCGATGGACGGCGCGTCCAGGCCTCGGCCGCCACCGCCGCCGCCTGGCGCAGGGGTCCGCGTCCGCGCCCCGCTGGTGAGCTCCGCGCCGCTTCCGTTTTCCTCTTGGTCGTCTCTCCGAGGCGCAGGTTTCAGAGGGAGTGTTGGGTGCGAAGGCGCCGCCTTTGGGGCGAAAGCTTCGATCTTGCGGCTCGGGGATGGGGGGTTTCGGCGTACGGGATTGGGGGTTTTGGTGGATCCCGTCGTGGTTGGGGGTGTCTGGATCTGAGTGCTTGGTTACTTGGGGGCAGGGGCTATGGTTTAGTCGGTTTTTGACGCCGCAGGGCTGTGGGGAATCGGTAGGAATGGACTGCATGACTGGGGAAATGATCTGTCTTCTCTAGCTATGTCTGAATTCTACCATGCAATCCGTTTGTACAAGTATTGCTTGACTGCTTGTAGAAAGTAGAAGTGCTAGTTTTGATTTCTGTATGGTGCTGATTCTTAGGAAATTACTGCTATATAGGATTTCTATATTGTGCCTGCTTAGGTTCTGTTTCTCTATGCATGCTTGTTGGATGCCTAAATTGCTATTCAGTGCAAATTGCATGACATTGTGTTATGATGTCATATTGCATAATCTGCTCCTAATAGATGGACTGGGACTTCTTCTGCGCATATCTGGCTCAAGTTACGAAATGCTCATTATTTTCTGAACATGCCATACATTAGCTGCTTGGGTTTGGTTGATTCAGTGGTGTTAGTATCACATAAACACAACATTGTAGTCAAAGTCGTGTGCAACCAGGCTGAATAGAAGTTACAGAATGGTTTTGGTCAATCTGATGAAACCATAGATAATCAACAATTCCTGTACCATTTCATGAACCAGTGCAGTGGTAGTTGAGTTGATGGATGTGCTTGAACCAATTGCATACTCTTTTATCCTGCCTGGCCTGGCGATATTGCTTCAGTTTTTACAAACCAATTACACTCTTTCATTTCTGAAGCATTGCAGAACTGTGCTTAGGCTCTGCCTGGGACATTGGTTCAGGTTCTATAATCTGTGATAAGAACTTGAACATGTATTGTCCATGGTTTCTTCTCTGAATCTGGTTCCTTCTATGAATTTGGTTCCATGAGTTTAAATGTCCTTCAATTTAGAGAACTGATTCATGAAATCTGGAGACATTGTCTTTTAAAGTAATGCTTCTAATAGTCACAAGTTCAACTGTGTGAACTCAACTTGAGGACAGGATATGTATCTTCTTAATTTATAGGAAGTGCAATTTGGAGAGTTAAATTAATATATTTGAAATTAACATTTAATTTATAGGAAGTGCAATTTGGAGAGTTTCTACAATTGAAGTATCTTAAAATCTGAATTCATCATCATGAGCTGATTATTCATGTCAGCTATTGTTTGACAGATGTGAACAAACAGAACTTCTAGGTATAAAGAAAGGGAGCTATCTAAAATTCTAATAATATTTTTGGCTTTATTTATTTGTCTGTCATTTACCATATCGTGTTTTTTCCCCAGTACATCTAAACATTTTTTTCCCATTGGCTACCAGGTGGAGTCTGTTTCCTGCTACTGCAGATTAGATACAGGCCTTAAAACTGTTGTTGATGCTAGAAAGTTTGTTCCTGGTGCAAAGATGTGCATGCAACCCGAGGTCAAACAAAACAAGCGCAAGTCAAGGGGCTCAAGGAAGGAAAGGAGCAGAATGCAAGCACCACTTTTACCTGGCCTTCCTGATGACCTTGCTATTGCCTGCCTTATACGGGTTCCTCGAGTTGAGCACCCCAATCTCAGGATGGTTTGCAAAAGATGGAACCGCCTTTTGTCTGGGAATTACTTTTACTCCTTGCGTAAGAAAATTGGAGTGGCAGAAGAGTGGGTTTATGTCTTTAAAAGGGACCGTGAAGGGAAGATATCCTGGCATGCCTTTGATCCGCTACACCAGTTATGGAAGTCACTCCCACCAGTCCCATCAGAGTATTCAGAAGCATTGGGCTTTGGTTGTGCCGTTTTGAGTGGTTGCTACCTGTACTTATTTGGTGGGAAAGATCCTTTGAGGGGCTCTATGAGGCGTGTTGTATTCTATAATGCTCGGACAAACAAATGGCACCGAGCTCCAGATATGCTGAGGAAGCGTCACTTTTTTGGTTCTTGTGTAATAAACAATTGTCTCTATGTTGCCGGTGGGGAGTGTGAAGGAATACAGAGGACACTGCAGTCTGCAGAAGTTTATGATCCAAATAGGAACAGATGGGCCTGCATTACTGAAATGAACAATGGGATGGTGCCTTTCATTGGAGTTGTATATGATGGCAAGTGGTTCCTGAAGGGGCTCGATTCCCATCGCCAAGTAACCAGTGAAGTCTACTTACCGTCATCAAATGCATGGTCAACAATCGATGATGAGATGGTTACAGGGTGGCGGAACCCAAGCATTTCCTTCAATGGCCGGCTCTATTCAGCTGATTGTCGGGATGGCTGCAAGCTTAGAGTTTACGATGACAACACAGGAACATGGACAAGATTCATGGACAGCAAGCATCATTTGGGTAGCTCGCGTGCCTTTGAGGCTGCAGCTTTGGTGTCACTAAATGGGAAACTTTGCATTATCCGGAACAACATGAGCATAACTCTTGTTGATGTCTCAGACCCAACAATGAGTGTCGAGACAGATAGTGCACGCATGTGGGAGACTGTTGCTCGGAAGGGCCAGCATAGGTCGTTTGTGGCAAACTTGTGGTCTACCATTGCAGGGCGGAACTTGAAGAGTCACATTATCCATTGTCAGGTGCTGCAAGTGTAAGGGCAGATTTTGTGGATGGGAACATGACCAGATGCTGTAAGCAGGAACAGGGGATCAGACAAGCGGAAGAACCCTCAATTAAGAGATAGGTCGAGTCCATAGCAGAGTCATGGCAAGGAAGAGCTCATTGCAGCCCAAACAATTTTGTTCATTTGAGAACTGAGAACTCCAATCACATTCGACAGCATTGGAAGACAATTGTGGGAGAAGGGTTTAGTTCAAAACCAGAAAGCGAGAAGAAACTTCCGTAGTGTAATGGCGGTTTATTTGGTGGCAGACTGGGAAAATTAATTGGTGCATATATCGTTCTATAAGTTAGGGTCTCCATCATCTTGTATCAAGTGACATCCTGTATCTTACCGTGTAATGTGGATATATGTTGTAGGGGCAGAGTAGCTTGACTCTAGGATTAGAAAAGTAGTCAGGATAATCCCTATCATGCTTCAAATTTTATTTGTAATGCCTGTCATGCCAGATATTTCGCATCTAATCTATGTGGATGCTGGATGGATTTGTTGTTTTAGGCATGCTATTTCGAGTTGTGCATTTTATGGTATCTTTGAAGGGACATACATGGTATCTTCAAGATCATAGCACATACATCGGATTAGCATTTTGTGTGTGATTTCTTTTGGCAAGATTGAAGAGTTTGATATGTTAGAGCAACTCCAACCGACACCTTACTCGGGCTCTCATATCCTTTTTAGAGTTTTGGACCTAAAAACGCTCTCCAACCGAACTCCTATCTCCATCCCGACCTCAAACGAACTCTCATTTCGTGGCCTCGAACTCTCGTCCGGAGGAGCTCCTACTCGAGCTCTCATCCAGGCACAGGACCAACCGCCCTCGTACGCGCCCTCGCTCGGAAATTTCCGAGTCGATGGCCACATCGCGCTCCACCATGGAATCGAGTAGAGAGAGGGAAAGAGGAGCTCAGCGCCTGCAAGGGACCGTGAAGCTCAGCGCTGCAGCTCGCGCCGTTCCCGCCCGCGGCTCTGCGTCCAGCTCGTGCCGCCGGCCATGCCCGCGCCCACGAGGGGCCGCGCGGCTGCCGCCGGGAATCCGGCCCTTGGGAGCGGCGGCGCCCAGCCCTGCTTCTCCGCAATAATGAAATCGGTCGGAAACGATCGAAAATATGCATTATCATTTCTTATCATATTTTTTTTACTCGAAAACAATACGGAAACGGTACGTTCGAAAACGATAACGATAACGGAAAAAACGTATACTGGAAACGAAATCGCCGGATCGGAAACATGTCGATATCGATCGATACCGGTAACTCAAATCAAAAACTCTGCAAACATGAATATATACACGAACCAAATCAAGCAACCACATACTAATATTACTACTTCCATGCTATAACCACGTAGCAGTTAAAAAATCAGAACGATAAATAATGTGAGTTGCATCTTACAGGTTACTGAACTTAAGTCTGTAGCCAACAAGTTTCTTTTCTATTGTCACTAGGGATGGCAGTGGGGAATTCCCCGTCGGGGATTGGCTCCCCATCCCCATCCCCGTTTGATGATTTTTCTTCCACGGGGATCCCCGTTTATGCTTGCGGGGAGGATTTTCTTCCCATCCCTATTCTCCGCGGGGATAAATCCCCATCGGGGATCCCCGTCCCGTTTAATATTGTTAATCTATATTTAATTTATACTATGTACTCCATCCGTATAGGAAATAGATGATGTTTTGGACAAGGTCATGTTGCATCATCCTTCACATGTATGTATATAAATATATCGGATTAAGTAGCATATATGCGTTTAACGGGTCCCTGCGGGAAACGGGGACGGGGAATGCTCCCCCATCCCCATCCCCATGTACCAATCGGGGAGAGATTGTCCCCCGTTTTCATCTCCACGGGGATGAAATTTTCTCCATCCCCGTTCCCTAACAGGGAATTCCCCGCGGGGAATCGGGGATCGGGTCCCCGTTGCCATCCCTAATTGTCACTACCTTAAATAGTCTTCCTGTACTTTCTATCTCTATTGAGGACTATAACGTAAAATATCAAAGATATTTACTCTTGCCTCCTCTCTATCCCGTTGACTCGTTCCTTTTCTCTCTCCCATGAGATCCTCTCTTCGTCTCTCCGATGCATCCACAAACTATGGTTGCTCGCCGCCTCTCTCCAATGCAGCACATGAAGGCAGGAGCTGCAGCCACACGGCTGGCAGCTTGCCGCGAGCATCTAGCCTAGCGGGTGGCCGCTCGACACGGACAGGAGGCTCGGTGGCCAGCAGTGCCTCCTGCGATGGTTAGCGCGGGCGAGCATCTCGACGGCCGGCCGGTCGGCGATGCGCCCCAGCGCAGCAGCGCGCGACCCGTTTATGCAGGCAGGCAGCTCAACTCGACAAGAAGGGGAAGATGCTATGAGGCTAGCAGCGGCGGCGGGTTGGATAGGCAGCCGTGGAGGTCGATTGTGTCCTTCAGTTCAGGCAAACTTTGCATCTATCTTTAGAATTCGAAATTCTGTTGGAAATTTTCGAGTCAATTCGGTATACCGAGTTATTCGGCGGAACAGGAGCTCTCCCGTTTCCGACTGGAATTTCCCGTTTGCGTACCGTTTTCGATTTGTACCGTTTCCGTTTCACCGTTTTTTGAATTTTACGGAAACGAAGCTCGGTACATCGGTAATTTTCGTAACCGTTTTCATCCCTATCCTCCACCCCGCTATATTTGTTCGATTTGGGGATCGATTTAGCTGATTTGGGACTGGATTGATTTGGTCTCATTTGAGAGGGATTTGGAACGGACAGACGAAGAAGAGAACGAATGGGATGGAATGTCCGTGTGATGGCTAACGGGGAAGGAGAGTTCTGATATTTTATCAGTAGAGTGGGCCTACCATGGAGGCTTGCACGTTGCAGCCAAAATGCAAATTAAGCCTCAGTTTTGATTAAATTTCACTAATCTATAATTTATTCAGTTTTTATTTCATAGAAATCACATTATAAATTGAGGGCTATTAAATTTCACCGATCTATACAGTCATTTGCTAGTTAGGAGATATGAATAAAATAGAAATGTGTGTAAGAAGTAGGAAGGCATACGAGAGATCGGTTGGAGAGCGAGGATGAGTAGGGAGCTGAAATGTGGATGAGAGATCCTCATATGAAGAAGTAGGGGTTCAAATTCGAGAGACCGGTTGGAGTTGCTCTTATCATGGAGCAGCCTTTTCCGTTTAGTTGGCATAAACATACCTCTCTAGGATTTAGACCACTAAATTCCATAATGGCATTCTTTTTAGGACAAAGGGAGTAAGTTGTATCATGTGTAAGGTTTATGGAACACAATTTTGCAGTTTGGATGCCTTTAGAAGTTCAGATCACAAATGGCATGATCTATTATCATTTATCTCCGGTTCATAATGTTGCAACTTGCTCACAGGATGCAAAAGTTTCCGTAAAAATACTGAACAGTAAAAAACTAATTTTTTTATAGTTTCTACAAAATTAAAAACATGTACTAAACTGTTCTAACCCCTAATATTTTCTTAAATTCAAACTTTTTGTAATTACAAAGTTACATTAACTTGAGAGAAAAATATTTTTATTTATAATAAAATATAGTGATGAAGTTAGAATTTCGATACCATTCCTTATTTGGACTTGACCATACGTTCGAAGGAAAGTAAAAACTATGCTTCACTCACCCTCTCAAGTCATACGAGTTACATTATATTGGATCTATAGGCTATGTGCCCATCATCGATATCCGATCCAATTATAAGAAGTAACTATTTGGATTATCCAATTGATATTGCCTTTCTTGTATACGGATATTTGAGAAACTATCCAAATTCATATTTGATATACGATAAAAATTTCAAGATACCAAAAATGGCTCCGAATCAGTACTTGACAAATCTCTTCGGTTGTTCGGATATGTACTTTTGCGCCCTATATATTTAAATTATTCATTGCCGCATACTACCTACTACATGGAAAGGTTTTCTTCATGCAGAGAGTTTAGGAGTGCTCACACTTTTTGACACACACCCACATGCTTGGGGAGAGCTCAACAAGGCTACCAAGCTATCTTAAAATGCCTCGCAAGCAATGCAACAATATCTAGAACAACATCCCACTTAGGAGGGGGCTAAAGGGTATATATATAGTTGGGTCCAAAGAAACTAGCCGTTAGTTAATGTTAGACCTCGAAACTTACAGATTCCCAAACTCAGAACTTCTTAGTTTTCAAATCAACTAGCCATTAGTGCCATGTCAGCTGAACCGAGAACTTGTAGGTCTCTGAAAGTGCATCTAGGCCCGCTAGTGGTTTTGGTGATAATGACAATCACAATTGAGGATTTGATGCTTGTATAAAGACATGTGCAGGGATAAAAGAAAAAAGGAAGTGCTAAAGATCAAAGGATGACCCCCAATTCATAAACCATGGTGTTGAAACTCAAATGGATAGTTTAAATTATTTTCTATTTTGAAATTAAGTATAGAAACACCATACTATCAAGGGGCCGGACGTGGTTGTTTGATCAAAGATGTCAAAGTGCTGCTCTTGTGATGTAACTACCCATGAGAGACACAAAATTCATGCACAAACACTTGATATTTCTCACTGTTTTCAGATAGACCGGAATATCCGACATAGGGTCGGAAGATCCGACAATGACAAGAAGTCCGACAGGGAGAGTCGGAAGTTCCGAGATAGGGGTTTTGAGGTTTGTTTTTCTAAGTGTTTGAGCTAACTTGTCAAAAGTTTCGGCCAAGGGTTGGAAGATCCGGTAACCACCTGTACATCACGTAACGACTAGTTTTGGAGGTCAGGTATTTTATAATCCCACACCTTCTCTTTCATTTTTTGCTGACCTAACTCGAGACAAACACACCCAAGAGCATTGAATACTCTCTTCCTCACCGTTCTAGAGCTAAATCCTTGAGACATTTCCCTTAGGGCTTGAGTGAGAAGAGATTGAAGGTGTGTGATTGAAGGCTAGTGTGAGAAGTCAACTTGTTCATCTCAAGAAGCACTTGAAGCATCTTTGGTTCTTATTTGTTACACTTGGAGCTTTGCTTCTAGATGGTTAGGCGTCGCCGTGGAGCTCTGTGTGGTTTGAGTCCCGGACATTTGTATTGCCCATCTCTTTGTAAGGTCAATAGTAAGTGACTCAATTCTCCTTTGGTTGATTGAGGAAGGAAAGGGTTACTGACAAACTAACTCTTTGTGAGCACCTCAATGGAGATGTAGCTTCCTTTGTGGGAGTGAACTTAGGTGAACAAATCCTTGTCTCCCTTGTTGTGCTTGTTGTTCTATTGTTCTTGTTGACCTAGTAGAGCTAAGTAAATTTTGAATCTCATACGAGTTTATCATCCTCGTCGAAAGTTCCTACTCAGTGTTGGAAGTTCCGATCCACCAAAAGATCTAACACTGTGTCAGAACATCCGACATATCTCACTTGTTCGCGAAGGTTTTTAGGAAATTTTTAGAAGTGCCTATTCACCCCCCCCCCCCCCCCGCGTAGTCCTAAGAGATCCATTTCAATGCTATGACCTTGTCAACAAGATTCATTGGTTACTGGGTCATTGTAATGCAATTAAGGTAACGAACTTGGTGCCTGTTACTAATGGCCATCTACGTCTGTTATCTAGCTATGTACGGTCGCAGAGGCTGCATTTTTATTTTTTGAAAAAGAAATTACGTCCCTTATCAATGAAGGTTTCTCTACCATCATCGTTTATAGGGAGCGGCGGTAAGTTTATCTTCTAGTATTATTCTTTTATTATGTCATCATGTTTGGAACTCTTAACTCTTAAGGGCAATGCTGCATGTTTATAGTCTAAAACTATCATTTTCACGTCCCTACCCCATAACTACCTCAACTCATTTCAATTTCTGATGGCTTCCTAGTTGTATATCTACATATGGATGCTGATGCTGACTCGAATGTTGTTCACGATACTGGAAGTACCAACCGTTTTTTAGCCACACCCAGCATATGGAGCCCTGACTTCGTGCTACTTAATCATGTCCAGCTACCTTACAAGAAGTTAATGACCGGCATAGCCTTCTATTATTATTTGAGTAACAAACAAGTCACTGGCGGCCAACAACTTGCGCAACTGGCAGCATATATGTAGCCCTGGATAATTTAAACATTGAAAGATCAGCATCTTACACAAGATGGTACTTATTTAACCGTTGGTTAATTAGCTTCGTGGACCCGGATGAAAGAGGTTTTAACTCAACAAATGACGAACTGATAACCCTAAGGTCAAAGAATAACAGGAATCAACCAGCTGTCGATACCAGTACGCTGGTGATCTAACAATACAGTTAATTGCTGGTTTTTGAACTGGCAGTGTTTATTCAGCACACAAGGCAATGGTAATAAGGATCACCGCCGGTTCTTGTTACCAACTAGCACTGATAATTGGTTCAAAATTAGGGCTGAGAAAAGTACTTTCAACAACGGGAGTAAAACCCAGAACCTCTCTGGTCTCTCACATAGTTTCTTTGCAACTCAACCTATATGTTATTGTTGATTATAATGGAGTTTTATTTCCTTGTCCCTAATTAAAACATACTATTTAATTTAATAACCATTTGACTCATTGTCCACCTAATGACTTCAATTCAAAAGATTATCAACTACAAAGTAAATCTTGCCATGAGCTATAACTTTCATATGTTTCTCTCCATTGGACTCCCCGAAAAGCTATAATTTTTTAAACGCATGTGAAATTGAACTGGCAGTGATAGTGGTATCACTACTGGTTTGTTGCATTTTCAGTTATAGAGGAAGTTTCACTTTCGGTTCATGTTACAAATTAACTGGTGTGATACCTTATCACTCATTTTTGAACTGACCGACATTAAGTAATGCTTGTAGTTTTGGACAACAAAACCAAAAGGTATCCTCATAATCCATGACATTATGAAAGTAGCTTCCAAACTATATGTTTTAAATAATGTAAGATTAAGTTTGTAACATAATATGTACCCGAATAAGTAGTACACAAAATATTCCTAGTGACGGAAACAGAAGGTTTGATTGAAGCTCTTTCATTTCCACCACGTCAATTTTTCCTTCTATCATCTAGCTTAAGTACAGTTGTCCATAATCCATCAGCGTTGATGTATGGTAACTGATCCTCACCTAACAAGCATATTCCTGTGTGTTAATACATTGACGCCAAATGGTCATACTGCAAGCTTTGTCTTTTTTTCCATAGCCAAATTTGTAATCCCTACCCATGGCATATTCCTATGCAAATGTATATTGAGCCCAATTTCTTTCTCGTGGGTTGCTTGATAAAACACTTATGCACATAGAGGATGATGCAAACTTTCAGCAAACGTATACCAAACTATTTTGTGTTCCTGACTGCATACATTGTTTTTCACTCAATGGTTGAATACATAAATAAGAACATCAGAGTCTCCACATGTCCATTGGAATGTACGGGGCACAAATGGACAAAAGTACCACTTGACTATTGCTTGAGCTTATCTGGCAGATCATATTGACAATTTTTGTAAGCTGTAGATTATCCTTGCCCTGAATATACATGTTATTTGGTACATGGTGAAATAGTCCTACTTAAAATGCAAATTTCTGCAACTATAATTTTGCGTTTTACAGGAGTATTATAAATATATTACCGTGTGTTATATTTGCAGTCTAGTAATTAATCCTAACCTGCCATAGCAAAAGTTCCTAACAGAGAGCAAGGTTTCTGCTCACCAATATATATATTCACTTCAATTCACAGTTTTCTTTTGTTTTAGCCAGATCTATGCCTAGTGTAGAATCCCTGACCACATTCATGGTTGAAGACAGACCAACAGCCTTTTCATACTCCGCATATGCATAGATACAGCGATATAACCATATTCTAATATTTATATACGTAGAATAAACAAATAAACTACAGGTATAAACAATATGAGTAACAAATGACCAAGAAACTGGCGACTTGTTTCCCATATGGATAGGTATGGATAATAGAGAAAAACAAAACATAAACATATTACATAAAAATTCATATTTCAGAATCATGTATCATTAGCTACTATGTACGGAGTACCTGATTATGACAAAAGATTTTATTTTGCTCGGCGTATATTGTATGAAAAATTGCATCACCATAGGACAAAGTAGTATCTAGTATATCAGGTAGTAGCCACAGCTAATAATGAATAACTGAAGGTGCAGACATATAAGACCAATAGTGAAGGTGATGTTTGGGATCTTTACAGTATGACCAGGTCAATGTGTACGTAGGCTGATATATCATAACAATCTCAGCCTAAAGAACAGATACAGCGATGGCTACCTGAATCATTAGCGCCAACAAACTTCCATTGTCAAGTGCTAAGGTACTACATGAAGGATATCGGCTTGTGATGCTTAATACCCTTCATATAAATTCATTGTCATCCTTATCCATTGGATATATTTGGATGTAGTATCTTAGCACTTGACAATGGAGGTTATAAGCATGATGGCTCAGACGACAAAAGGTTTGGAAATGGGCGTCATTTTTCCCTTATTATCCTCAATCTTGATGATTCATGAGATTCACTGACTAAATATGTTTTTTAAGGTACATGTCTCACTTTATTTTAGGAAACCCAATATATCGTGCAATATCCTCACTTTCCTTCAAGCATCGTACCCCCAATGTGTTCACCTCGAAAACCATATAAAAGATATTAAATTAGATGCTCTGCGTCAACCTGGACAAAAAAAAAAAACGATGCGGTTTGTATTGGGTTAGTGCTATTTGTAGTTGTTCTTAAGGTTTGTCTTCAAGACTATCACTATGAACTGGTGACCCGTGATAACCCGGTCAAAAAATATTCAATGATCCGATCGGAGTTTGGTGTTGTGTCTCTGTGTGTTTTATGTTCCAAGGTGCATGCATCAAGGGGGCAAACAGATACATTCGATTCCCAATCCAATCCAAGGATTCTATAAATATACCACCTCTCTACCCCTCATGTATCTCGCAGCACACAAAGGAATACCACCTCTAGCGCCTCCATTTCTCTCCTGGCATAGTTTCCAACAAAGCCCCCTGCTAGCTCTAGATGGCTACTCCCTCTCGCTCATTGCCTTTTCTGATCTTCCTCTGCCTGCCAATAGTTCTGGCAATGGCTAGCCCCACTGATAAGATTTTCACGTATCCGTGCGATTGTCCCGTGGAGAATGAGATTCGCCTACACATGTACTTACACCAGTTCCCCGCCTGGCCAAATGTCTCAAACCCTAACGAAGTGGCTGTGATAGGTTCAACCCAACCTCTTGGGTTTGGCCAAATGTACACTCACGACTGGTTTCTAACCATAGGACCCAATCCGAATGAAAGAATTGTTGCGCGTGCACAAGGCTTCCATCTCCAGGCTGGTCAAACCGCCACCAGTTGGTACACTTCTCATATTATAGTGTTCCAGGACGGCACCAGGTAAGATAAGTCCTTTTGCTAGGATGCAACTGATCTAGCTAGTAGAGGCCATCTGCAACATTATTGTAGCCCTTGTAATACTTTTGTGCATGGAACAGTTTTGCCGGATCCACGCTGGAAGTGTTGGGGCTCATTCTCCCTAAACCCACCCGTGGTCAGTGGTCCATCATGGGTGGCACTGGAACATTTACTAATGCACACGGTACTATCAGATACAGAGATGTCCAAAGTACTGAGAGTAGCATCACTGATAACGTTAGAGAGCTTGACATTCATATATTCTACACTCCAGAAACATCAACAGAGGTAAGTACAGCTCACTACATCCGTTTTATACCTATCTTTTATTACTTCTACTATGGGGTGTTTGGACCCTCTTCTAAAGTTTAGCACCTGTCACACCGGATGTTTGAACACTAATTTGAAGTATTAAATATGGACTAAGTTTAAAACTAATTACATAGATTGAAACTAATTTGCGAGACGAATCTATTAAGCCTAATAGGCCATCTTTTGACAATGTGGTGCTACAGTAAACAAGTGACAAGTGCTAATGATGGATTAATTAGGCTTAATATAGATTTGTCTCGTGAATTAGTTATGACTTCTACAATTAGTTTTATAATTAGCTAATGTTTAGCCTTTCTAATTAGCATTCAAACATTCGATATAACATGTGCTAAACTTTAGTCGCTGGATCCAAACACCTCATTATTAAAGTGCCTCTAACCCTTTAGAATGGAAACTAAAAGCTATGATAATAACCAAAGTGGGTCTTGTAACGTACGTGTAGGTGTATATACCATGACCTTACAAATTATCACAACTATGCATGGTGAGATCTATACTAGTAACTCCATCAGTATTTCAAATTAAAAACCTATATATATGGCTGTCAGCTGTAGTTTACAAACTGTCTAGTTTGAAACTGAAGTACCTTAAAATTTATCATTCACAAGCATTTACAGCTGAGTGGAGTATTTGAAATTCAACATTTTCTAGTAGCAACCTCGATTTAATCATCTATGTGGCAGTCTGTAAGATTTGCCTTGATTTTACCGAGTTCTATGCAGGCTAAATTCACAGCAATCATTTGAAGTGCAACTGATGGTCAGATTGAATAATGACGTCACCAAACTATCACGGAGAATTTGCTGAAGTACTGGTTAAGTTGATAATTTCAAGAAAATATTGTGTCCATCGAAGCTTGCGGTGTGCTGGTTTTGCTATTCTGCCAGCCTACCTTACGCTATAAGCAAGTGTTTTGTTGTGGTGAACTTTCAGTTTCTCTTATATGTCAAATAATGTATGGGTTCAAGCATGGGACTATGTGGTTCCTACATAATGTTTGGATGGATGCTCCGGATCCTATATTTTGATTATAATTTACAAAATAAGAATATAATATATTCCTCTGGTTGACATTTGATATTAATCTCTTCGTATATACTAACTGTATGCATAAAGAATAGTGTGTAAAACATCTTGCATTAATTATTAGAAGAGAATGCAAGATGTTAAAACATTAGTACAAGAGTTAGTTTCTAGCACTAGGATCAAAACAAAAAAAAAACCAACTAAGCCTGGTGTAAGGAAAATGGACCTAGTGATAGGTCATTAGTGATTTTGGTGATTGTGTGTCAACACTAACTATGGACTAACGATGTTCGCTAGTATACAAGGAAATAGTCACATGTTTGCATGGTGATGGACTTGGGTGAACAAACACCTCAAACAAGGTCATTATCGCCGCGCAACGCGATCCTGCTGTGGTAGTGTCCGAGTACATACTTGACGATGACGCTGACGTTGACGATGGGATTGCAGTGATGGCGTTGGCGCTTGTGCACGAAGGCGGCAACGACGCAAATCTGAACTCCGGCATACACACGAAGCTATTGGATCAACTATGGGGACCACCTCGAGCCGAAGTGACGGTGGCCCCCTCTAGGGAAGGCCGCCGCCCTTATCCACACTTCCGTAGCCACCCTCGCCCCTACGACCGCCATTGCTCCCACTATTGCTAGATCGTCCTATGGCTTGCTAGCAAAGAAAATAGTGAGAAAAGAAAGAAGGCCACTATCTCTGCTTTAACTTCTTGTGTAAGATGACCAATTAATAGGAATGAGGCCACTATCTTTGCTTCAACTTCTTATGCAAGATGAAGCGGTTTGCGGACACGTGCCAAGATGAAGCGAACACGTGCCAGCCAAAAAGTACAACCGCTTCGCCGGCTGATAGATAACCAGTTAATTAAAATGAAGAATTATATGTGCCGGTTCTATTCTCAGTAACCCTGGGCAGCATTGACTGCACCCGCCTTAACACCTCATCCGCGGACAAGTCTTCTTGACTCATCCTGGAGGGGTCGTCGTTCCCCTTGTTCTGGAAACCCCACCCATCTTTCTTCGCCAGGGGCTGGACGCGGCGTTCAATCCAACTATAAACGACAGACTCAGTTGTCACGCCTTTCCCCTTCAGCTCGGCAATCCTAGCATAAAGCTCTGATAGGTGAGGGTGCGACTCCTCGCCTCGAGCCTTGTTCCAACGACCATTGCTGGCAGGGATCTTGCCCGTAAACTTTGGCAATCCACTAGCCTTGGCGTCCACATACCACCACTGCTCCTCCAAGCCAGCATTGTTATCCTTCAGCTGGTACTCAAAGTACTTGGCCTTTGCGCCTTGACGCAGCTGAAAGCCGGCTCCTCCGACTCGCCAAGTTGACTCCTTTGAAAGGAAGGGCTTGCAATGGAATAGATCTCTGAACAACTCAAAATGGGACCTAATCCTCAAATAAGCCTCACAGAAGTGCACAAAATTGGAGATGTGGGAAATTCCGTCTGGATTCAAATTCTGCAGCTCCAAAGCAAAATAATCTAGGACGCCATGGAAGAAATCACAAATTGGAATCCAACTCCTCTCTCAGCAAACAAGGAGAACATAGTAACCTTGTTGACAAGATTCGTTGGGTAGACTTAATCAGGACGTGGCGCCGACTGAGTTCTGTTGGCGCTGTTAAATGACACAATTTTACCCCTGTTTAACTTTGATAATTGCATGGATGTAATGTCTAAACTAATGATCATACTCTATAATCGGGACATATTTGTATATGCATGTGTTTTTGGAGTATTTTGGTTTATGCAGGATAAATGATAAAATCAAGATGGATTTGGGCTAAATTCAAGACAAGCGTAAAGCGAAGGCCGGAAGCCCACAAGAAGAAGGCCTACTGGGCCCAAGCGCCCAGGGCATGGACTAGAAGCCCACTCATGCTCAGATCCAGCCCACCAAACTCCAAGATTGTTTAAGGACTAAGCAAATGAAGATAAGATCAAGTTACTTCGAGATGAAGGCAAGTTCAAATGGAAAGTCATCAAGAGATAATTTTATCCCGAAGTAAACGACGTCCAGGGCCCACATGCATAGAGAGGGACACTCCAGAACTGACCATGAAGCTTGGGGAAAAAGATGAAGCCGATGCGGCCCAATAATGGGCTAGGCCGCGCGGCCTAGGGCCCTCCTGGCCGCGCCGCCCAAGCCATTCTTGTGGCCCCTCGACTTCCCCTTTGACCTAGGGTTTTCCAGGGCTATATATATCTCTCATTTCATTCGGGAGCTATCAAGTCATTTTCGTTCGACGCTGAAGAAGCAGAGAAGCTAGAGGGACACCTCTCGGAGAGCTGAGGGTCATGCTAGTTGTCTAGGGTTTGCCCTAGCCAACGTGGAAATCCTGCGAGGAAGACCACGTCGGAGTTCTGGAGCTAGTTCATCAAGATCAAGGTAGGATCCTGATGGTGATCATGATGTACGTTCAATCATTCATAGTGAAGTCAATTTGAGTTTTCAATTGTTCTTAGCGATCAAGTGTCTCTCTCTATGATTTTGCTCATTCTTGGGTTTGCTTCTTCTGAAGGACCGATTAGGCGACCAGAGGGGGGGGGGGGGGGGGGGAGTGAATGGGAGCCGATAAAAATTCTTCTCAACCGATCCGGCTATTTTCCCAAATCAACTCCAAAGCCTTCGAAAGCGATCTTGCCAAGATCACGTAGCTACTGAGAAGCTACTGACCCCAGGAACACAATCACAGCAGCGGAAACAACTCTAGCAAATCGAATCGAAATCGAACCGAAACGAGGCAAAACCTTCTCTACCCAGCCAGGGGCGGTTTAACCTCCCTAGGGGCGGTTTAACCGGCCTGGCCTGGGAGCTCTCGGGAAAAGTCAACTCGTGAATTGATCTCCTAAACGACTTGAGCTCTTGAGACGAAACTTTGGGGAGATGATGTACACCTCCAGTGGAGTATATTCCCCAAAAATCTCGGCCTCACTTCCACTAGAACTCCCGGAATCTTAGATCTCGTGAAGAACACATCCACCCCGAGTTCATCCAAAAATCCCCAAATCCGAAGCGATTCTTTGGGTTTTGAGGAGGCAAATCACATGGAAAAGAGTGTCCATGACCTCATTTGTGAATCCCCCAAGCAATCCCACAAAGAAACGACCTCAAACACAAGGAATCGAAAATCTTGCAAAGGCACCAAAAATAGCCACGGGATGAACAAAGAAATTACACAAATAGGGATACAAGAAAGCCAAATCTTCCATACATCACGAGGTCAACTTCTTTACAAAGAGACTAGCTATCCTCCCTCATCCTACCCTTTTGAAGATTTCACCGATGAAGCATTTGCTAGCCTATGGAAAACTAGAAAGGGAAAAACTAAAAGAAAATAGTTCAAGTGCAAGGGAAATAAAACTAGACTACTTGGATGATTGCCACCAACCCCTAGGGGGTCTATTATATAGTCCAAGTCGTGGTGCTCTAAAGACTAAACTACCCCTAAGTGATACATACCCCTCAGGGGCAAATTTGACATTTTCTGCAAAGATTTTTCCGGCTGGGACACCTTCCACTGCAAGCTAGCTTCCCTCCGACGCAAGCCTTGCAGTCACGCCGCGTGTCCTCCGGATCGAAGCTCCTCGACGCCGAGTTGGGTCAGCCCAGGGAGAGGCGGTTAAATCGCCCCTGGGGTGGGGGGGGGGGGTTAAACCGCCCCTGGCTGGCACCACAACCCCTCGACCCAACATCGCCACGCCAAGTCCTCAACCTTGGTTTTGAGGCCCAAACCAAGGGAAACCGTCCACCGGATGATTTTGTGGCCAAACCATCAAACCCCGCGTGCAAGCTTCGGTTGTGAGCCGCTACCTTGCACCAACTTCTCGTCCGTGTACGAGCTTCGGTTGTGAGCCGCTACCTCGCACCGGAACCACGTCCCCTCGCTCGTTCTTGCCACCATGTGAACCGCACTTGATCCATCTGGCCATCGGGTCCCTCGAACCAAGCCTACTTGTCTCTCCGCTCCTCGGAGGCCGCCATGGCTAAGACCTTTCGCGCCTGTTCTTCACCTGCACCAATGCAACCAAGCCGCATTCTACACCTGCAATACTTGAGCCAAGGGAAACGTCAGTCCACACCATGTTGTCAATCACTCATCACACCAGGAAGCGACCATCCACCAGTCCTCGGACACACCGGGTCCTCATCTTCTAAGATCTATTATCGAGATAGATCGATCAGGATGTTCTTTTAGCCGTGGTGGCTAGGGGCTCATACCGGATCTACCAAGGATGTTCAACACGTTCGTAGAACGTGCCCTTGTGATTCATCTAGCAGATAGAGAGCGTCGTGACGGGATGTTACTCGTGTATGGCGATGATCCTCGGGAGTTTGACCAGAGGCTATGATTTAAAGATGCTTTCAATGAGATTCTCATCTTGCTTACTTCACTACTTTGCTCAGAACTATAACGTTTGCATGATCTAGGCGATCTAGATTGGTTATCTCTATGCTTTCTCTTGCTACCTCTGATGTTCTTCGGATTGATCTTTAGTAGATTAGATTGATTCAAGTCGCAAGTGTTTCTCTGCTAGTTAGATTGGATCTTGCGTCTTTAGTTCCACGGATTGATAAACCTTGGGGGAATACTCTCTTGAGGGAAGAGCTACAATGATCCGTGCGCTTGCGGTGGATCTTGGCGTGCGTTTTCGCCGCCAACAAACTTTTCTGGCGCCGTTGCTGGGGAACTAATGATCAAGTTCTAATTTAGTGATGTAATCGTAAATATTTTTTGACTTTTTTTTAGATTAGATCTGTTTCAACTCTTTTCTCTAGATTAGATTCGTTTTTGATTTTTCGATCTTTTGGATTATATCTGTTCTAACTCTCTTAAAAATTCATCCACAGATTCATCTGACTTAGTTCACAAAAACTTTCTCTTAGATCATGTATATACTTTTTTTTCACTAACCGCTAACAGGAGATGGACAGCTACCTCTCCAACAAACCGAAAAATTTTGTGAATGATTCAGAAAAACTTTACAGGCAAAAGAGACGCGAAGCACGACTGAAGAAACTGGAGTTGGGAGATTCAAGCAAGACAGAGGAATCGTCCTCAGGAGAAACTCCACCGACAACACCAAAGGGAGAAGTATCGAAAGACAAGATGGGAGAAGCACAGCAACCGGAGCATACTATTGGGGAGTTGTTCATCCCGAGCATCGCCGATCTGCCCCTCATGAACCTCAACAACATTGCAAGACCGATCGAGATCAAGATCCCAACGCTGAGGATGGTGCAGAATTCGCCCTTCACCGGTAAAGAAGATGAAAATCTTCATATTCAAGCTTTCACGCAGCTATGCCTCACTTTCGAACAAAGGGGTGACTCAAGATCAGATAAGAGCAAGGCTCTTCCCGTTCTCAATGGAGGGGAAAGCTCTACAGTGGTTCTACTCGCTATCGCCAGACATGGTGCAGAATTGGGATCATCTGATGACAGCCTTCTTGAAGGAGTATTACTCACCAGGCAAGAACTAGAATTTGCGCAACAAGATTCTCAACTTCGTGCAATACCCAATGGAGACGATAGAAGAAGCTCATGATCGATTCAACGACTACGTCCGAGCCGTGCCTCATCACAAGCTTCAAAAAGAAGACCTCGTTCAGAAGTTCTACCAAGGATTGCAGCCTGCGTCAAGAATCATCATCGACACATCCGCCAGAGGTTCGATGATTGATGTCACCCCTACTCAAGCTATCAAGTTATGCAAGAAGGTGGCAGACAATGATACATGAGTATCAACTGGGCGCCTAGTGCTAGCCCCGCAGACCGGGAACGCAAAAAGTGTGTTGCAAGTGGATCGTGAACAGCTGCTCGAAGGGAAGATCGATTCTCTCATGAGGAAGTTCGAGAAGATGGAAATAGAGTAGAAAGAAGCTCAGATTTGAAGGCAGCCGAAGCTAGATCAAAATGTGAAGAGTGTGGCGAGTACGGACACATCCAGAAGAATTGTCCAGAGGAAGCTATCTTCCGCTACGGACAAGGTAGACCTCAATTCAACGCAAGCTCCTCTATCCAAAACGCAGTGCCTCTACGCATACAGTTGAAGGAGTTCGTGGAAGAGCAAGGCAAGGTGAATATGGCTACCGCAAACAAGTTCAAGGCTATGGACAAGGAATTAGAGAGCATCGACGCTAAAGTTGCAGAGGTCGGAAGCTCGAACCACCAAGTGATCAACATGATGAAGATGATAGAAACACAGATGGCCCAGCTTGTCGGACGCCTATCAAGCAATGAAGGAAGATTGTCAGGTCAGCCCATACCACCAGAGACAGCTAAAGCTATCCAGACTCGCTCAGGAAAGGAGATAGTGGATCCGGAATCTCCAGCCGGAGCAAGGAAACCTAAGCCAGCCGCTGAGGCAGAGATGACCACGAAGGAGAAGGAAAAGGCGCCAGCTCAAACGCTAGAGATTGAGACGCTCGAGCCAGAGTTTGACATGGTTGTGAGCGACACGAGGGTCCAACCAAAGAAGCCACAGTTCCGCAAAGATAAAATTGATGAAAACTTTGAGAAATTTGTTGAAGTGGTGCGCAGGTTGACCATCAATATGCCGCTCTTGGATGCTCTACAAGTTCCTACCTATTCTCGCTACTTCAAAAACATACTTGCTCGCAAGTATGAGATGACATTGACAACTTCAGACTACATCAAGCTGACAGAGGAGTGCAGCGCAACCATTGTTGAGAGGGCTCCTGAGAAGAAGAGGGACCCGGGATGTCCAACCATCCCGTGTACCATCGGTGCACTCATATTTGAGAGAGCACTCTGTGATCTTGGCGCAAGCGTGAGCATCATGCGGAAGGCCGTGTTCGAGAAGCTACATCTGCTAGAGCTAGAACTGACAGCCATGTGTCTCGAGCTTGCAGACAACTCAGTTCGCTACCCCGAAGGGATTGCTGAAGAAGTGCCCATGATGATTGGGAATCACTTAGTCCCTGTGGACTTTGTGATACTCGACATGGGAGAAGGAGCCAAGGCACCACTCATCCTTGGGAGGCCGTTCTTGAAGACCGTGGGAGCGAACATCGACGTCGGCCAGGGAGAAATCATGTTCGACGTCAATGGCGTAAAGAGCGCGTACAAGTTTCGTCCACGAGTTGAGGTATGTAACATGAATAATGTTAAATATGTTCCGCCTCACCGCTGCACCGCCAAGGAAGAGCCGAAGAAAGAAGCGAAGGAGGTGAAAGAAGTCGTCGTATCAGTCAAGACCAAGGAAGAATGCCAGCATGTGAAGACCAAAAAGATGATGAAGCCAAAGAATAAGCCTGCACCAAAGAAACAACCTGTGCAGAAGTGGGTACCTAAGGCTGCAGCACCATCACCGAGTGCTGGCCAGAAGTGAAGAGAAGATGAAGAGTCTAGCTATAGACTATAAACGAAGTGCTTTGCGGGAGGCAACCCGTTCGTCGAGTCAAGAATAAAGCTACTGGGAGGACAACCCTGAAGAATAAGCTACTGGGAGGACAACCCTGAATAAAAGTAAGTTAGTCACAGAATTTTCGCTTTGCAAGATATTGAACATTTAAACGGTTTCTAGTTGAACATTTGAGATTTTATTTGCTAAGAAAAACCAATGATATGAGCCTTCCAATGATTTATTTGCTTCTTTTTGGAGAAACTAGAACCAAAATCATGAAAACCCATCGTAAATTCGTCCTTTCCGTTACAAATTTTACGTCAAATTTTCTTGTTCTAATCACAACCATACGACTAGAGCCACGTGTTCATCCTTATTGTTTTGTTTCATCGTCCGCATGTAGGCTCTAACGTAAACTTTAAGGTGAATATTTCAGATTTTTGGTCGTGTTGACATGAAAAATTTACCGGTTTCTCTAGAAATAGAATTTTTCTGAGCCCAATTTTATTTTGTTCATTCAAAATCCTCTATCTTATTTAGCCAAAATTAGAACCTAAACCCATGACCATACGGTTGAAATCGAAACCGTTCTCTTTCAATTCATGAAAAAGAGCGATACCGGTGCAACCTAAATTAATGGAGTCGGAAAGTTTTCGACTTACAAATGTTTTGATGCTTCAGAATTCCTCCAAATATTTATTTGAACTCATTGCTAGCTCTGAGTTAATTTTTAATTTTTGAAATTTGGAGAAAGGTTAAGCATCTAAGCATGATTTGAAGGGTTTATGAGTTGATTAACATCTAATGGCTTGATTTAAGTTCACGGGAAAGATTTTCTACTTCCACCTACCACCACATGCAAGATCAAACAAAAGAGGGAACACATATGCATGCAAAGCACCAAGATATGGCAGAATTGGTGGCCTCATATGGTGTATAATTGATGCCAAGACATGGAGGTGACTCAAAGGAGTAAATCATGAGCAAGTTGACAACATCTTCAATCAAAAGGAGTGGTTCACAAGCAATGGACGGTGCAAACAGTGGGAACACAAGGACATGGGCTAATGATCAAGACATGAGCATGTGGGAAAAATTTGGAGAGGAGTGGAGGAGGCAGCACGCCTGGCCGGCCGGCCAGGGCCCCTCTGGCCGCGCGGCCACCCCCCTACAAAGGCCACCTCGGGCTCCCCTTTCATAGGTAAGTCTTTCACCTTGTTCTTGTTCTACATTCTTGAGTTCATACTTGTTCAACCCCTAAAACTCCCTAGAAAAAGTTTAGATCAAGAAGTTGCTTAAAAAACCACCAAAAATCCAACAAAAATATTAGTTTTCTCCACTCTTTTCCATTGTGTTCTTCCACCGGACAGCAACCCCGGTGTCGTATTGATTTTAGTTGAGTGCAGCCATGTGGAAGAAAGTAAACCCATTTGCAAAGAGGAAGACAAGGTCGTCGACATCCGACGCACCTTCTGGGAGCTCATCAAGAAGGCACTCGGTCTCCGGGTCGCCTCATCCTATGGAGGAAGACATCGTCGAGCCAAGAAGAGACACGCTGCTACTTGGTAACACACGTGACCCGAGGAGTGCTTCTGTGCGCTTCACGGGGCCCCTTCCGCAAGCCGGCGCACCACCACTTCCACCTCGTCGTACCACACGCTCAACCGTGCTACCGCTGTACGAACCAAGGGTGACACCCTACGGGTTCACCATCTATTCTGAAGACGAGGAGTTGAAGCTCAACAACCTGAAGGAGAGACTCATGAAAAATGCTTGGGAGTGTTTTGTTCTTTCTCGTATGTGATCAAGTGCAGGAATTGGACATCGGAGGGCAACACTGATTTCTATCGAAGACTTACTCGAGGACGAGCAAGGTCTAAGCATGGGGGGATTGTTGGCGCTGTTAAATGAAATACTTTTACCCCTGTTTAACTTCGATAATTGCATGGATTTAATGTCTAAACTAATGATCATACTCTATAATCGAGACATATTCGTATATGCATGTGTTTTTGGAGTATTTTGGTTTATGCAGGATAAATGAAAAAATCAAGATGGATTTGGGCTAAATTCAAGACAAGCGTAAAGCGAAGGCCGGAAGCCCACAACAAGAAGGCCTACTGGGTCCAGGCGCCCAGGGCATGGACTAGAGGCCCACTCATGTTCAGATCTAGCCCACCAAACTCCAAGATTGCTTAAGGACTAAACAAATGAAGATAAGATCAAGTTACTTCGAGATGAAGGCAAGTTCAAATGGAAAGTCATCAAGAGATAATTTTATCCCAAAGTAAATGACGTCCAGGGCCGACATGCATAGAGAAGAACACTCCAGAACGAACCATGAAGCTTGGGGAACAAGATGAAGCCGAGGTGGCCCAAGAATGGGCCAGGGCGCGCGGCCTAGGGCCCTCCTGGCCGCGCCGCCCAAGCCATTCTTGTGGCCCCTTGACTTCCCCTTTGACCTAGGGTTTCCCAGGGCTATATATATCTCTCATTTAATTCGGGAGCTATAAAGTCATTTTCGTTCGACGCCGAAGGAGCAGAGAAGCTAGAGGGACACCTCTCGGAGAGCTGAGGGTCGTGCTAGTTGTCTAGGGTTTGCCCTAGCCGACGTGGCAACCCTGCGAGGAAGACCACGTCAGAGTTCTGGAGCTAGTTCATAAAGATCAAGGTAGGATCCCGGTGGTGATCATGATGTACATTCAATCATTCATAGTGAAGTCTATTTGAGTTTCCGATTGTTCTAAGCAATCAAGTGCCTCTCTCTATGATTTTGCTCGTTCTTAGGTTTGCTTCTTCTAAGATCTATTATCGAGATTGGTCAATTAGGATGTTCTTATATGCCGTGGTGGCTAGGGGCTCATACCGGATCTACCAAGAATGTTCAACACGTTCGTAGAACGTGCCCTTGTGATTCATCTCGGAGATAAAGAGCGTCGTGACGGGACGTTACTCGTGTATGGCGATGATCCTCGGGATTTTTACCGGAGGCTATGATTTAAAGATGCTTTTAATGAGATTCTCATCTTGCTTACTTTACTACTTTGCTCAGAACTACAACGTTTGCATGATCTAGGTGATCTAGATTGGTTATCTCTATGCTTTCTCTTGCTACCTCTGACGTTCTTCAGATTGATCTTTAGTAGATTAGATTGATTCAAGTCACAAGTGTTTCTCTGCTAGTTAGATTGGATCTTGCGTCTTTAGTTCCACGGATTGATAAACCTTGGGGGAATACTCTCTTGAGGGAAGAGCTACAATGATCCGTGAGCTTGCGGTGGATCTTGGCGTGCGTTTGCGCCGCCAACAAGTTCTCCTTCAGCAGACCTCTCCCCACAAGGTCTTCAAAATGAGTCTCCGTGACTGTGGACTTAGAAATGACTCGAGTCGATTTCTTGTCCTCGGTCTTCTTCAACTTTTGTCGCTGAGATTCCAGATCTGATGCTTCGCGCTTCGAGGCGGCGGCTCCCTTTTCCGATCTCTTTGGTGGAATCATCTTCAAAGCTTCAAGTTCCTCTACTCGCTAGCACTCGGGGGCTCGAGGAGCAAGTAGGCAAGCAAGGATATCAAGAAGCAGTGAGCGGCGGCGGCGCAAGTTCTAGATTTTCAGCCAGACGGACGACGGGTAAAAAACAAAAGGTCCAAAGGGTTACTTTTATAACCCTAAGGCACACGGGTCTAACCTTCTTTTAATAAATAAGAGGTTTTTTCCAAGATTTTTGGAAAAAGAATTTTCGCTCAAATATTTTTTGGGAGACGTTTCAAAAATAAAAATTTGTGTGAATTTTCTTTTTTACAAAATTCCAGGATTACCATTATTTATTTTAAGAAAATAATTAGCCACGAGTTCCTTTGATCCTCTTTACCACACCAAAGTATGGTTCAAGGCTCGGGGGTTGCAGGGTATGTATATGGTCATTAACATAAAGTTCTCTCAAATTTTACCCAAGACTTAAGATTTTAGGGACCTTCAGCTTGATTCATTGATTCAACCTAAAGCGCGGGGGCTACTTCATATGAAGCGCGACTTCAAATTGCACTCCATCTTACAAAATCCAAGAACAAACCGGGGCTTGAACTCAAATCGCACCTCACAGCCTCTTACTTAGCCAGAGATTGCAGTCCAAGAAGTACTCGAAGACTTTCAAGGAAGCTCGAGAAGTACTCGGACCAGCGGGCTAGTACTCGGGGAAGAGGAAGAACTCGGCTATGAAGTGCTCGGGGGCTTGTCGGACATAGAGGAATGGGCCCATAAGGATGCAGGAGGACTTCCAAAGGAGGATATGGCAATAAGTAGGGACTATGGCATAGGATGGCATAGGACTCTACAATAAAAGGAAACTAGTCGTTATGTATGGAAAGTACTCGTGTATACAAGATATGTATCTGTTCTGTTTGTATTCGACTAGGATCTACTCTTTCCATCCTGTAACTCTGTCCGTCGTGTATATAAGGCCGGACAAGGAACCCTTTCAATAAAATCAAATCAGGACCTGACATTAACTAACTTCAAGTATCTCATAAGCTCAATTGATCAATACACAAGATTGATAGGGCAACCTTGTACTCATATTTTGACTACATAATACAAGATCAGCAACAGGACGTAAGGTATTACGTCTAGTTAGGCGGCTCGAACATGTATAAATCCCGTGTCACGTAACCATTGAGTTCTTGATTCCAAGAACACTTCTCCTAAACTCTACTACCTTGAGATACCCCTCGGTGGGATTGCCGGTAAAACGCTGACACCTTGTGTCTAGGGTTTTACCTGCATTAAAGTACACAAACACGAAACACAAGATATATGCAATAATAGAATTAGGGTTAGTCTAAAAAGTTAGATAGATCGCCCTAAGGTTCATGTTGCCGATTCTTCGGCAACGGCGCCAGAAAAGCTTGTTGACGGCAATTAAGCGCACCAATTGTGAACCGCAAGCGCACAGATCGTTATAGCTCTTCCCTTAAAGTATTCTCCCAAGGTTTATCAATCTATGGATCGACAATGAACAGCCTAGGGTTTTCTATCTATCTAAACGGATTTAGTTCTAACGTTAAGCATAGATTGCATATGAGGTTAAACTAGAGTGTGAGGTGGACATGAATATGAGACGAATAAAATGAACTCATAACACCCAATCAATATGTGATAACATGACCAAAGGGGTAGCACAAGACAAGCTAACGTCTTCTAGTTGCAACTCCGGCCAAAGTGATAACAAAACTGTACTCCTACCATGATACAGAGTCATCTCTAAGAACTTTCCCATGGGCGCCCTCGCGAGGTGCACTAATACAGCGCCTAGGGCTACCTATAGCTTTGCCTCAAATGACCACCAAACGCTCTTCTCCTGAGCTCCTCCTCTTGATAGCCACTGCTACAACCCCATGGTACTCGCCGTCGATACTACTCAACATTACACGTTAGTTCGGCCTTTTCCTTACCGCAAGCTGTCACCAAATGATGATAATCAGCGCCGACTTCCTGTGCACTACCGCGATGATTCGCAAGACATAGACTAATCACCACGATTAGATCTAATCCTACTAAGAACATATGGAGGCCTCACATATGAGAGATTAAAGGCATGCATTGAAGTAGATCAAAGTAGAGATCACCATGAATGCACACAAGTGCCTTGGTAGATCCAAGGCATGGCTCCGGAATTCTGCCATGGCTTCACCACGCAGGGCCAACCATGGCAGCTAGGGTGTGGCCTAAGCTATCTCCTAGGCAACGTCGAGGACTTGCAGTGGTCGTCAGCTTCGTTCGGTGTGCTTCCCTCAACTCGTCAACTTCTGTTGTATGGGATTATGTGCGGACTTAAAGAAGTGCCAAATATATAGGGAGAAAACCCTAGCTCGAAGGGGAGACTGAGGCGGCGCAGAAAAGGCTTGGGTCGGCTGGCCTGGCGCTGTTTTGGCCCGTCTCGGTCCCATCTTTTGCGTGCAGCCTTCTCTTGAATTTCCTTGTATATATAGGCAATATATCCTTTATGAAAACTGCTCTGAACGTGTCGGTTTTGGCTCCTCTTCTAGGCTTGATCCCGTCGGGCTTGGTGTTGCTCTTGGGCTTTGTATATAAATGCCCCAATTTGGGTAATTTTCCTGCAAAAATACAATATACTTCAAAATACAACACACGTTTCAAAACAGGATTATTTTACGTGTCAAGTGGCGGGTTAGTATATGAATTAGTATGAAAACACCACTTAAATGACACTAAAAGTGTGCACTTAACGAGCGCCAACAAACATGAATATTATTCCATAAACATGAATAGTATTTCATAAGAATTTACTCCTCCTCATCTTGATTCCAAAGGATTTCTAGCATCCACTCAGACCTCTAGGTAAAATTTCTATGCATGGAGAACGAGAAATTTAATTGCTATCGGAGCCCATTAGGCCAGTCTCAGTGAGAGTTTTATGGGCATTAAACATGCTGTCATGTCACTATTTTTGATGATGTGGCAGTGTATTAATGAAGAGAGATGAAATGGGTTTCATGGTGATCAAACCCTCTCTACACTGTTACCTAGACAACTTGTGTCTTGCATGTAGCCTAGGGAACAACAAGAGATGAAACTTTATATTGAGAGGGGGTGTTTCATCATAGTTTTAAACATCCTTTAGATGATGTGTCATTCTAGATAATTGTGTCCACGAAACTTCCATTGAGATTGGCCTTAGTGAAAATAAACAACTCCATTATGGCCAAAAATCCTTTAGGATTTCTATGTTTTCCTGTGATCTACCCAAATGGATCTTCCTTAAAAAATTTCTATCTTTCTACAATCCTACGATACTAGGTGATTCCCCGCGCGTTGCAGCGGGATTTGAAGGTTTTTCGGTAAACTATGAATCACTGTGGTTGTTTAGTTGCTCATAAAAAAAGTGCACTCGTAGAGATTACCTCGAAAGACATATAAGCTATCTCTTGATGCAAATCATAAACTTTTATGTTACTTTTGAATAGATAAGAAAAAAAATAATAAGACATAATCTAATGAATAGAAAATGTTGACCAAGTTACAATTAATGCATCTTAGTTGGGTGTTAATGTATCTTAGTAGAAGGTGAATAGGTGATGATGTGGCTTCATGAGATTGAGAGAAATTCTTAGTGGAGATCTCCTATAAAGTCTTAGTAGATTCTATCTTCCTTAAAAACCCCCGGACGCCACCTACGCGCTGGGGCTGCAGGGCTCCGACTACCGCAGCGTCGAGCCGGCGCCGCCGGAGTTCAGCATCATCGCCCCGGACTACGGCGCCGCCGCCGCCGCGCGGGCGAACAGGGGCTTCGACATGATCCTCTCCGGCGGTGGCGGCCGGGACCGCGCACTACTACACAAACCACTATCACAAACGGGCTATCACAGCCGGTTTTTTGAAAACCGTCTGTGATAGGGCATCACAGCCGGTTTTTGAAAACCGGCTGTGATAGTGGGGACTATCACAGCCGCTTTATCTCAGCCGCCCCCCAAAACCGGCTGTGATGGGGGTTGCGAACCGGCTGTGATGCCGGTTTGTGTAGTAGTGCGCGGCGCCGCCGGCGCGGTGAAGGATCAGCACGACGGCGAGGACGACGACGACTACAAGCACATGACGGACGCCATGTGCCGCGTCTACAGCCACGCGCCCAGGGAATTCACCATCATCGACAGGGTATGTGACCTTGAAAACTTGATCGTTTCGTTTTTCAGGTTGGCTAGAAATGCATGTGGCCGGGAGACTCATGCGAGTTCTTGTGCGTGAACTGCTGCATGGCAGGAGGAACTCCGTGTGCTTGCACAGGAGGGGGTTCGAGGAGCCGTGTTCGGTCCAGGGTCCCAGTACCAGTGGTACGCCTACGTGGCAGGGGGCTCAATGCCTGCGCAACCCCAATCTCTAGGCTCGCCGTTCGCATCCAACGCCTGCACAAGACGGATGTCAAAACAGGATAGCAAGGTCACATGTGTAGCAAAGCTAGTAACCAGTGGTATAATGAACGCTGTCCGTATTGAAATGCTCATAACAATGTTAAGTAGACTTATCGCTCGATGTTGGTTGCGACGATGCTAAGTTCGTTGCAATGTGGTAAATGCAAAGAACGCAGCGTTTCATATCGCAATTCACAACCACAAACATTTCTAAATCTGGCCACGAACCAGGAAAATTCTCTGTTCATGCCGATGCCGAGCATATTGCGGGAGAACCAAAAGAAAGAACTGCCAGTGTTACACTTACCCCAAGCAACAGGACATTTCTATTTTGTCCGGAAAGCTTGCTGTCCTAATTCAGCATCATCCGTCTGGACTGGACTCCGGACAAGAGGGCTCAGCTCCGGCGGGCAACCGGCAAACACAAAAGAGGCATCGTCATGATCCTCTATGGCGGCCTCGGATACGGCAGCCTGACAGCACATGACAGAGAACAAATGACACTGGAACATTACATCAAATGTAAAGATGTGGCTTGGCAATACAAGGAAGTCTAACAGAAAAACTACGTATGGCTGCAGGCTGTACCAACCACGGCGGTATACAGATGCTGGTAATCCTGCTCACAACAAACTGAAAACCGAGGAACTAGGAACATTAATCTTCTGTATATCCACAAAGTTGACACGGATGTCAAATGCGATGATGCTAAGTTGCAATGCGGTCAACAGCACCGAGGAATAGCACAGCATTTATTATCACAATTACAAACATTTCTAATCCCATAAGTTATTCCAAACAAGGAAAATCTCTGTTGCTGCCAAGCATGTGCTTTACCAAAAGGATGAAGAAGCCTCCAATGTTAAACCCACTTCAAGCAACAGCTCAGTTGTGACAAATTTTGCACCATACCAACTTTGGACAACGTCAGGTAGCAAGCTGGGCAAAGCCCATTACCAGTCCTTCAATCCCAATTCAGGTTCCAGGCCATCATATAAGGAACCATTTGCGTCCTTGCCGCTGTTGATAAAATTGTGCTGTGTCAGTTGGACCGGGAAATAAATTATTGTACAGGCACTGGCTTTTATTTTATTTGATGAAGACAGACACTAGCTTTGAATGCAATGGAACGATATTACATATTTGCCTTTAGTTGACAGGAAGCATCTCTATTCTCTAATCAAGTTTAATTATGAGCTGTAGGAAGCTTTGTCAGTGCTGAGATAGGCCCCACGCAATATATGCAGACAGAAATGAAAAGATGTGAAGAGCCACAGCAACTTGAAGCTAATATGAGGAGTTAATTATGAGATGGTAGGAAATTTCTTTGTAATGAGGAAAGATGTACTAAAGGAACAGCCTTCAGGGTTTTAAAATCTACGATACCTTATAGGAACATGAATTGCAACAAGGATTTGTTTTATAAAGTATTGTTACTAGTATGCATCTTACCAAATTAGGAGAACCCTCATTGTAGATTCCTGCATGTCGGGCAAAACCATTTTCCCTTGAATCTTGTTTCTGGAGTCAAACCCACACAAGTGTAATGAAACCATTCACCTCCTTCACACTGTTGAGTGAAGGTAAAATAATTAGCACTTAGTGGAGATAGGGTTACTAGCTTTCACATGAGAAAATAATTTATACCATAAAATTGGTGCTTCAAATGTGACAGCATGACACAACTGTGGATTCTAATCGTAACATTTGGTCGGCAGAAACCTGCTGGATGTTTCTTTAGTAGCGATGTTTGGAAATCATACTATTTCAGTTTAGGCTTTATGCATGATTGCAAAAAGCCATACACATATGACCATGATTTGACGACAAAAAGGTAGAAAAAGTTCAATTTGGTTTGTAGCAATGCTTGGAAATAATACTATTTCAGCAATGACAGAGTAATGCACCATGCATGCTGGTATATGACTTTTTTGTTGACAAAAGTTAAAAAAAAAATTGGTATATGTGTAGGTGCATTTATCTGGTTTATCGTGTCATGACAACTCAATGACAAAACATGGCCTATGTAACTAGCAAAGCAATGGAACAGGGGATAAATGATGTAAGAACATATTGTAACTGATGAATCTACAGTATCTGAACTGCAATATACTCTAGATTATACGATAACAAGCCAATATTGTATCCCAGCAATAAGAGTAAAGCAGTGAGCAAAATTCTTATTCTGCAACTCTAAATGGCGACAAGTAAGAAAACTACAAACTTAGCATAAGACGATACACTATCGAGAAGTGTAGCTGCAACGAAGTATATTGAACTAAACACCACTACTGTTGTTTAAAATGGAGAACAAGTCTTAAAATGCAAGCAAAAACACCTCTGCGAAAGTTTTAAGCCTTATCTGAGATCTGACAAGCTTATAGCGCAAGGAAACTATTAATTCTGGCAAATAACCCCGACTCATGATTATTTGGAACCAAAACAACTTACATTCTCATTGTCACAGGCAATCATATCACCATATGAAACCTGAAATACCGATGGCAAATAATAATTTTATTCAGCAAGCATTTGTGAAAAAATAATGTATATAAGATGCAAATAGAAGTTCCAGGAAAGATTAAGACGTATATTGTTTCAAAACTGACCTGGTGGCATATACAATACGTCGGTTCATTTGGGTCAATCATTTGATCCACATCCATAGATGTACCTGCTTTCTTGCTGCTACCTGGAGGGGGCATTAAATCAAAGTCCATACCCCTTTCCCTGTCCCACTCCCTCTCTCTAAATTTCTTTGATGCTTGAGGTGTACTAAAACCAAGCCTCCTTTTCTCATCCCTGCTAACCACTGGAACCGGAGGAAGCACTGGAGGCTCATCTGGTGGTATCTTTCCTTCTGCAATTGAGAGGAGCAGATTAGTAATCTGTTTAACGAATAGCTAAGAATGGATACACACAATCATGTCTAAAATGCTGCCATGATTGATAATACCATGCTTTAAATCTTCTGCAAACTGGCCCAGGTCTTCATCAAGGCGTTTGATATGGCTCTCTATCTGTACAATAAAGTCCAATGTGCTTACAATAAGATATTCACACAAAGTAACTGGCACCAAATAAAACGGTAAGACAAAAAAAAATCCAATTCTGAATATCAGATGTTAGGATTCTAAACATTTAATCTAAGATATATGGTGGCATATCAAACAATACGAATCGCATCAGGCTCTTCATACCATATCTAAATTTAATTTCATCTTGCATTTCATTTTCTAGAAGTTCAATTACTACTAATTTTTGAATTTGTGCAATTTATAACGGTAACTCAAGAGCATATCAATGGCTACAAGAATTTGTTTCAATTTGTGCAATAGTACAAACGCATACACTTGCAGTAATATTTTAGATCGGAACAAAATGTTAGAGCTGACTGCTTGTCAACATTAAACAGCAACTAAGATAAGTAGCAAAAACATGAAATAAATGTGTTGTTGCACTAATTGAGTGCTCAACATTGAATTGCAGGGAAACACAGCGAGGAGGCAATACCAGATCATAAGCTTGGCGTGCCAGCAGCACTTTCTCAGTGCAGAGACTCAGAGCATTGTCCTGACTGGCTTCAATATCCTTCTTCATCCTCTCCGACTCATCATCATCCATGTTTGACCTTTCATACCCATGGGATGATACTCCCAGGAGATACTTTATCTGCTCTTTGGTCTGACCCATAATGCCTGAAACACAAAACCGTACATGGACAAACTTAGGGAAAAACAATCATCCAAATAGCATCCCACCAAGCAGCAATCGGTGCTCAGATGCCATCAACAGCTCACAAAATTACAATTTAGCACCAACCAACACAAAACAAAAACAAAAAAAAAATTGTCTACATATCAAGCAAACAGAAATGATAAAAATTTGTGAACATTATTCTTATAAGAAAACAAGAAATGGAGAGAAATCATCACCATGTGCTCTGTCGTCAAGCTCGCGCATGGTGGAGAGGATCCTTTGCAGGTCGCCGGCCAAGGTGCTCGAGTCTGCACAGTTCAAAACACCAAACCACCGGTAAGGGCGAGCAATCGGAGGCGGTAACAAATTCGATAGTCCGTGAAATGGAAGCGAGAGAGCCTTACACTCCAGGTAGTCGTCCACGTACACGCCGGTGCGGGCGATCGCCATGCCAACAGATTCCACAGCTCCGCGCTGGTTGATTTGGGGATTAGGGTTTCAGAGGCTGCTACGGAAATTCGCTGCGAGCTTCGAGAGAGAACTTCCTAGTTTCAGTATTACGTCAGCAATTCGATTTGGTCCACAGGGTAGGCTGGTATGTGGGCCCAAAGCCTGTGGTATAACGGATTGGGTTAGTTGGCCTACTTTATAATGGGCGAATTTGTCTTGTGCATGAGTTTGCGTGAGACCCCTTAGCCAGCCCGATCTACCTGAGACCAACCTAGAGGACCAAGAACAGACTCTCCTACCTCAGATCTTCGAGTTGGTGCGCTGAAGCAGGGCAGTACTAGCTGACTATTTGAAAACGTTAAATAGAAACATAAGCATACAGTAGCAGAGCACGCTCTAAATTTTTGGCAGGGCGAACATGCAAGACAAAACTCGTCGTAAAAAAGGTCGTGTAGGCATGCCACGCATTCTGATTGAAATCACAAAATTAAGAGTACAAACGATTAAAATATTGGTGTTTAAATATTGAAGATGGTACCTCATATAAAAAGGTAGCAAAGTCTTTAATGCCATAATATAATTCATTAATTCAACACCAGCCAGGATCCAAGAGCTAAACAAACCAAAACTTCGATTTGAAAAATAAATCAGTCAATTCCTATTTCCCTGTTGCCAAAACAATTAATCACATGACAAGAAGGTGAATGAGAAAGCCGTGCCGAGCATGATGTACAGATTCGACACGGCATCCACAGTCCAGGTTCAATGAACCGGACTGCCACTGCCACCGCCGGCCATGGCGCCACCGGCCGCGCCAACCACAAGCCGCCCTCAACCCCGCCATTAGCTAACTGAGGAAGCCGCTCGCCCCCTCCGACGGCCCTTCCCGCCGGTTGCCGTCCGCTGCCCGCGGCGCCCACACCGCCTCACTTCGCCACCCTCGATCCGCCACCGCCTCCGTGCCTAGCGCCGCCGCCAGACACTCCTCTAAGCCCACCGGCCATGGAACCCTCCCCCGACGACCCCGAAACGGAAACCCTAACCCAGCTATCACCATGCCTCAATCCGAGAGAGGAATGAGGAGCAGGAGCAGGAAGAGGACGACCCACCTCGTCGCCGGCCGCCTACCACCACCCACCAGCGTTGGACGAGCACGAATCGTCGAGAGAAGAGCGATGCGTTTGAGTGCGGACGGAACAGGAGAGGGAGCGGCCGGCGGGGGAGGCGATTGGAGACAGACGAGAGGATCATCCGCCTGCGATGCTCGGAGACGTAAATGGCTACTTGCCGTTTTCCCACGGAATCCATAAAGATAAAATCTAATCGGAAACGTATAAGTTCACCGTTTCATCTTCAATGTTTAAAAATATATATTATGCACCTTAATCTAGATCAAACCGGTTAAAATAATTTCTAAGGTTGTTTTACTGACCGGTTTTGCTAGGTTGTAGATCCACGATGGCATTTTGACACCGTGATACTTAAGCCCCGCTTATGTAACATCCGAAAAATTCATCCAATTCAATCACGCGTTAAAAATCTTTTTAACAGTTTTGTAAAATAATTTTTAACCTCAATTTCCTTTTATAGCTAAAATCCATCTCGTGTCGAATCTCTATTTGACTAATCTATCCTTGCATCAGTTCATCCACCCATTCTCTAATCCGTCTACTTACTTCTAATTACATTCACGCTCACCTGCATACAAGCGAGTCTACTCTGTCTTCCTTCTTATCCTTCTCTTTGCCTGTACTCAGCACACACTCGTCCATTTCCATGCACAGCACAGTCGTTACTGCTCTCTTCTAATTTCAGAACGCACAACACCATTCACCACGTGCGGGCTACTCATCTCGATTCCCATCTTCCTGTAGTATCAGCATGTCCAAGCACACAACGACGCAGCATGCCTCCCTGTTCGTGCGCCAGAGTAAAGCAAAACCGCAATCCACGCGCACGCAGCACGCGGCCAGGCCCCCTTGCCGTGCTTTGCTCTCGCGGCAGCCGGCCCCGCGACGTGACCGCTCGCTACGCCCAACACCATGTCGTGTCGCCCATAGCTGCGGACCCACCTCCACCGAGCTGCGTCGTCTCGACCACTTGTCGGCCTCGTCGCTCGCGCGCATCATCCCGTCGCGGAAACCGACGACCCGCTGCAACGCTCTACCACCTTCTGCTCGAGCTATCCCATCACCCTGCACGCGTCGTCGTCTCAACGCCACAGCCGCTGCAAGCTGCCACGCCGCAAGCGAAGCCCGGCCACAGTCCCTCCATTAAAGGCAGGGTGCGGAGCTCGAGTGGCCAACCACCCCTCCTTCGCCTATAAATAGCACCAGCAGCAGCTTCTCCTTCGCCAACCTCACCTCGCCGAGCAGCCCCTCTACCCGTCATCCCCGCTCCAATTCCTCTCTGCTCTTCACCACACAGAGAAAGGGGCGCCACCCTAATCTCCCTCTGCAGGCTGCCTCCCGCCGAAGTGAGCTTGGGAAAAGCTTCCCCTCGACTTCCTCTCTATCGTCGTGCCCTTGGATTTGAGTATGGTGGTTACAATCGCCGCCTGACGAAACTCCAGGGAGCTCTGTTGCCTCGAATGGCGGGCATGAGACCGAGGAGCACGAGCTTCTCTCTGTGATGTGTCTCTTCCCGTGCCTCTCTCTTCCTGTTACCTTTGACTCCAGCCCAAATAAAACAAGTAGCCCAAGTGCTGGTCGAAAGGCCCAAAATCCCGTTCGGCCCATCCACATGAAATCACACCCACGTACGTCTCCATGATCCCATCAGATTATGTAAAATCATTTCCGGAATTTATTTAGCTTCCAATATTGCAACTCCAATATTCCATCCATCTAAATTCTGGTGGACTCAATTCCTTTTCCTAAATTCTTCTAAAATCATAGTCTATTTATTTTCTTCATCCCTCCATTTGAGCTCATTTTATTTTGTGTGCTTGTTTGATTGTTGTGTGTGTCGTCATTGTCGTAGACCACATAGTGACCGAGGAGCAACCCGTCGAGGAGTTTGGAGGACCGTACCGCGAGCCGGAGTACGCAGGAGAGTACCGCGAGCCCGAGCTCGAGGACCCGTACCGCAAGCCAGAACTCCCCAAAGGCTTTGAAGACGGCAAGTCAAACTCCATCCTTTGATACATATTTATCCTATGTTTTTGAAACACAACACATTGTCCTATTTTTAAAAAATTGTATTGTTTTATTGTAAGACCCGGTTGGATAGCCACCCCCTGATTGCTATGACTATTCCTTGATCACCTAGGTTATCATTAAATATGACTTGCTCTGTTTGGATGGTAGCCATCGCTAGATATGCTTAAGACTTGATACTCTCGTAATAATAATGATGCTCATGTGTTTTAAAGAAAATAAAGTAAGCGTGCATGTTTAAAAGCAAAGGGTGGGTTTTTGTGAAAACGAAAGAAAGGTGAACCCGATGAGATGGATGGGTGTTTCTGTGTGAAGCGCCAAATTGGTGAGCTCGTGCTTGTGTCACTGTGTGGCTGAGTAGGTTGTGGAGATATCCATCTTGTCATTAATTAAGGACCGAGTTGATTGTCATCTTGTCTGGCCCAGTTTAGTGCTATTGCCCGACCGTTGTATGTGGCAACGGCTTAGCATAAATCCCACTAGCTGGTTGGTTAGCCAATGGGTGAGCTGTGAGCAACGGGAGAACAAGGAGCAGGAGTACGGTCTTTGTGAGTTACGTCCCGGTCATGCCTCGTTGGGAGGACATGAACCCCTTGGTTGCTTCCATATTGGCTAGTCTGGCTGAGCTAAGGTGTGGTAATGGCATTGACAGGACCGCGCCAGCATGACGATGTTGCGTCGCGAAAACTGTTTGGGTGGGCTAAGTGTACAATCTCTGCAGAGTTAAAACCTATTCGAATAGCCATATCCACGGTATTAGACGAGTCACGGCTTGGGCCTGAAACTAGTTTTGGGGAATGGTTTGGATCGAATGGTGTGAGTTGTTTTGGAAAGTGTTCGACAGGTGTGCCATGTGCTATGATAGACGGGGAGTCCGGTAGCTTAAAACTTAGATCATTTGTGTAGGATCAACCCCACTTATTAATTTGGTTACTTGAAGAACTGTTTTATAAAACCCTTTTCAAAACAAACTCTTGCATATGTTAAAATCTAGCTTTCCGCAAATTAAACCCTAGTCATATCCTTGATTTACCCTGTGCATATTCTTTATATCCCCCTCCGTGGACGTGGTTGGACTTGTTGAGTACTTTTGTACTCACCCCTATTTTTGTTGCTACAGAGGAGGATCCGGAATTTATTGCTGAGGAGTACGAGTAGAGGTCGTGTCCGCACCCGACGCTGCTTGTGGTGTGGCCCCCTTTCGAGATGCTTCCGTTGTCGACTCTCTCCTACTATGGCCTAGAACCAGTTTGGGTCATACTCTGGTTGTGTACCGTTGTACTGTTGCTTATCGTGTTGGCAATCGTCATGTGCGCTCCCCTGGAGGTGTCGCATAACGACTGAACTATCTATTGAATAAATGTGTATCAGCCTCCTGAGACTGATATTTGTATCATATTTAGTCTCTGCTTAAGTGGAGACGCTTCAACTTATCAAGATTGGCAGCCCATCTATTTGGCCAGACCGGAGCCATCATTTCTTCGAAGACCTGTCTCAGTTCCTCCCTGTTCTCTCTACGGCTCTCGTCTTTCTCTCTAGCGAAGTGGACGGCGAGGGGTGAAGAGAGGCCATCGGCGGGAAGGGAGCGCTTGCTGCCATGGCGGAATCAAGCTCCCGAGCATCAAGAGCTGTGGAGCAAATAAAAATCATAAAAATTTGTAAACATTATTCTTATAAGAAAAAAAATGGAGAGAAATCATCAACATGTGCTCTGTCGTCGAGCTCGCGCATGGTGAAGAGGATCCTTTACAGGTCGCGAGCCAAGGTGCTCCAGTCTGCACGGTTCAAACACACCAAAGCAACCGGTAAGAGCAAGCAATCGAAGGCGGTAACAAATTCAATAGTCCGTGAAATGGAAGTGAGAGAGCCTTACACTCCAGGTAGTCATCCACGTACACACCGTGCGGGCGATCGCCATGCCAATAGACGATACGCGGTCGGATTCCGCAGCTCCGCGCTGGTTGATTTGGGTATTAGGGTTTCAAACGCTGCTACAGAAATTCGCTGCGAGCTTCGAGAGAGAACTTTCTAGTTTCAGTATTACGTCAGCAATTCGATCTGGTCCACGAGGTGGGATGGTACGTGGGCTTGAAACTCATGACCCAACAGATTAGGTTAGTTAGCCTACTTTATACTGGCCGAATTTATCTTGTGCATGAGTTTGCGTGAGACCCCTTAGCTAGCCTGTCGGACGATTATCCAGGGGATTATCCAGGCACAGAAACCACAAATAACTGTAGTGTTCGAGAAGAGAAAATGGATCAAGCACGAGATATAGTTATACAGTGCACGAGAATAAAAAGAGGCTTAATCCCAGAGTTTGTTTTATTACTCTCTCCAGCAGTACCACAACACAAGAAACTACCTTAATGTTGTTCAAAAGTATAGAAATCGGCTGCTTTGCTGAAAATAATAGAGCTAAAATAAGGCAAATACAACAATCCCATGTCACAGGGTATGTAAGAGACCTATCACAGGTAGCACAACACGAAAAACCAGTCATGGGAGCCAGCATAGATGCGTCGGTATATAGTCGAAATAGCCACCATCAGTAGAGCAGCAAACAGAGGAGGTCGTGGTTGACTTGTCACGCCGCGATCTTCCCAGAAACAGTAGTCAGGTGCCAATGTAGTAGTAGCCCCGTCATTGGTACTTGGCGACTCGAATATGCTGAAAAAAGGCAACTAGGTAAGCCTGATGGCGAACCGAGTTGTAATTTTAGCGTCAACCCCTGAGTATGGAAGCTGGCGAAGATGTGATGGCACGCTACGCGGCCTAGAGGGTTTTCACCTGAAAAAAGACAATTAATACATTATGTAGTACATATTGTGAAATATTTAATATACCGAAATGGTATTCAGTAAGAGAATAAAACGTCAATTCTTAGGCATGCTGAGCTCTTGTTAGGCCATATATTCTTCCGAGTAGTCCACCTGTTACGTTTAATCACCCTGGTCTCGTACTGCCTTACCTCATAATTCTGTATGAGTCGCTCATGTTTCGTATGAGTCGGTTAGGTACTGACTGGAAACTCAAGGTTTCACGGATTAAGTCATTTGCTACTCGAGAAGAATAACGACCATTAAGAGAAATCAGCGAAATAAGGAGTCGACTGCGCGACAAAGAGGATGCAGACTTATAAAGCAGTCGGCAAGAGCGCGTATTGTGCGCGAAGAAGTCGGCGTAGCCTCCGAGAGTAACTGCATAAATCTCGTTGAGAGGCATACCCGAACAAAGTAGTCGGTGATTGGCCAATCTTGTTAGATCAAGATAGAGAATTTAATAAAAGTAATTGAAACAAGTAACTTAGCTTGATTCGTCGCCGTTTGTCGATGAAGTAGACTAGTCAGAGTTGATTCCGACTAGTTTGAGTGCGTGAGAGCCGTCGCCGAGTAGTTTCGGATTGACCCGAGTAGTTGATTTTGGCAACGGCACAAGCTTGAAGTAGTCGAAGGTCAGCCGGGGGTCATCACGTCGGTGCTGCTGCGTGAGTGGAGGCCGTCGTTGAATAGTCAGAGTAGTCGTGGCGATGCGTCAGTGCCGCTGTTGCGGTCGTCGGCGGCGAGCTTCATGACGTGTTGTCTGCAGCGTCACCGGAGATATTGCTGTGCTGTTTCTTTATTCACGCTGAGCAAAAAATTTGGAGCCTCTCTGATAGCTTGATATATGCATAGTTGGATTCCAACAAATTTGATTTTCAGCAAGAAGAACCAGGCGTATGAGACAGCTATCGCTGCCCCGGTCCGCGAGCAACAGCAACCAATTTTCTTTTCCCGTCTGCACGTACTCTCTCCGTCCCGTTTTAAGTGCACTTGGAGCTTTCAAAAATTTTCCCAAATCAACCGGCCCATATCAACTCCTATGCCAGCCGTAGTACCTGTGTTGTGGGTCCCATTTGATAAAAAACAAAGCCAAATACGAGTAGTACTCGGTTAGTCGGTTCCCATTCCTTCCTTCCTTCCTCACTGCACGTTCCTTTCTCGAGTCTTCCGCATCCTTCGGGCTTGCCCGCTGCTGCTCCTCGACGCCTCGCTGCTGCTGCTGCTCCGCGTCCAACTCTCCCTTCCTTTCTCCTGCGAGCTGTAGATCTCGTGATTTTTCCATTCATTCTCCCGAGTTTCGAGTTCTAGATCTCTGTTCCCACATCCGCATCTGAAGGTCGTCCACCTCGATTCCATGACGGGCGGCGGTAGGTGCCCATGGCGCTGCAGCAGATTTTCCAGACCGCGGGCGCTCGGCCGCAGTCCGCGTCGCCACTGGAAGGGCTTGAGCCTCCGCCGCGGGGCCGGCGCGCCCATGGCCTGGTGGGGCGGCGGGGGACGGGGAGAAGACCGGGGCGCAGCCGGCCGGGTGAGGCGTAGGGTGAGGGGCGCGCGCCACCGGAGCTCGAGGAGAGGGTGGAGGCGGCGCGGTGAGCCTGCAGCCAGCGGATGGAGGTCAGCAGGCGCGACGCGGCGCGGCGAGCCTATGGCCAGGGGAGGTCGGCCAGCAGAGCTCGAGGGGAAGGGCGTGACACGGGCGAGGCGAGGTCGGCAGGTAGCGGCGTTGCCATGGCCGGCAGGGGAGGACTGGGGAATCTAGCGCCTGGGACCTTCCCGACTGTAAACGTGTCACATGTTGTTAGCCATTACCCCTTTTTTTTTCGAAACACATTACAGACGCAGACGCTCACAAACGCACGCACACTCAACCCTATGAACACACGCACGCAACTCTACCCCTATGAGCACCTCCGAGAGACTGAGCCGGCTGATCCTCGAGATTGACGAAGTCACCACTGGCGCCTCGCTATTGACGGGCACGTCGCCTACCACTGAAAGAATAGCACCGGTTAAATCCTAGAATAAATCCAGGAAAAGGTGCTATCGACGGGCACGTCGCCTACCACTGAAAGAATAGCACCGGTTAAATCCTGAAATAAATCCAGGAAAAGGTGCGAGCACCAGGATTTGAACCCTGGTGGGTAGCGTCTCACTGGACCGTCCTACCATTGGACTACAAGCCAATTCGCATTAGCCATTACCTTTACAAGGGCAATATGGTAATTTCCTGCCAGTGTTACATTTGCACTTCAAATGCTAGAAATGCAGTTATTGTGGGACAGAGGGAGTAGGCAACAGGGCTCAAACTCATGACCGTCCTGCTCCAGCTCTCCAGCAGTTCCTCACCGAGTACTTTTATACCTCGAGCTGGTGCCTAGTACCGCCGTTCTTGATTCGGAATCACAGCTACCGTGCACACGGCGCATACACGGTACCACCGTGTCCGACATGGGAGTCCACACCACGCTCGATGAAGTCCGATCAGTACTCGACTTGGATGCCAATTTCGTGTTGGCTTTCGACTTGATGACACAGGAGGTGAGCGTCGCTCGAGTTCGAATCCGCCGAGGTTTGTACCGCAGAAAAGATACACGGCAACGCGCTTTCATCAAGAAGATGTCGGGATGTGCCAGATGAACCTGCCTTGAACTGAACCGATCTTGAAATAGTAACATATATTGCGATATCGCGCACTCTTCTTGAACTTGACGAAAAGACGTGCTGAATAGCTGAGAGACCACGAAGACAGCAACCGTTTTCGTCGAGTAGATTGACCTTGGAAATTAGCGTGGGTGGATGCTCGAACCGAACTACTCAACGGATTTTCAAATCCGACTCGAGCAGTCCGATCCAAACTTGATAGACACCATTAGGTTCGCTACGGGACCTTTGATGGACACCCCTACCTGACGCGCCAGATGCCGATATTCTACCGTCGATCCTACCGAGGGATACCCCGAGGTAGTAGAGTTCAGGTGGGGTTTCGCCGAGATCAGGAACGCAAAGGCTAAGAGACTCAGGATTTTAGACAGGTTCGGGCCGCCGAGATAGAGTAATACCCTACGTCCTGTATGGTGGTTTGTATTCAATGAGGTCGTAATTGTATGTGTCTCTCTGTTGAGAGTTGTCTCTCTGTTGAGAGTTGGTCTGGTCTGCCGATCTAGGTACCCCTGCCCTCCTTTATATATCCCAGGGGGCGGAGAAACTAGTCGGTTACAATGTTAGAGTCCTAGTAGGATTACAGAGTAGAGTCCTAGTAGGAATCCGACTTCTTTTTTCCTTATAGGTATCTAGGGGTTCCATACCCAACACACAACTAACAGAAAACTGAAGTAAAAACTTTCCCATGATGAGCCCCAGCTAATGAACTCCTGTACCAAACCAGGTCTATAATTCAGGCAGTAATTAATACATCTTAATTTGCAGATACCACAAAACCTGCAGCATTTGCAAGATCGTTTACCAGCCAAGGCAACAGGTAGGTGACATATGATGCTTAGTTGCCATTTGACGTGCCACTTTCATGTACAGGTTTGGAGGCATTTGCCGCTTCCTCAGCAAGAGTGCCTTCCTTGCTCAATGCATGTTTATGTGTCCCTGGATTGCTATCAGTTGCATCCTTGTCATTCTCTTGAGAAGCATCAGGCCCCTGGCCAATGTGAACAACAAGGTGGTGTCAGAATCAGAACCTATCATTTCAATCCATACAGCCACAGAAGACTATTGAACCAGTGCATCATCAGCCAAAATAAACATACTTTTTAGCGCAGCGCAGCCCAATGAACAGACCCTAAATAACAACAGTATCAGTACTTGCCTGGCCTTGCAGTGATTGCTGCTTTGCTCTCTTTCCCTGCATCAGCTTTTGGCTATTCTCGTAAAAACCAAAATCGTCCAAAATTAAGGTTTTGCTAACATGTTCTTTGAAAATCTTAAACATTTCAAGACCCTACTCAAGCTTAACCTGCAGCATTATGTTCGGATAACATAGGGCGCTATCGTAAGTAGACTGCTAAAAAATAAATTATACAGTTCTATATAATTTGTCAACCACCCTCTTCAATCTAATGGTCTTAGAGGCAATTCACTGTGAATTGCCAAACAACATCATGGGCTGACATGCAGTCGAGCTTATAATTATAGATAAATAAGATCGTGTTACATGAAGGTTTTCAAGGAACATAACTGTAAACACGGCATAGTCACACACTCATACATGACTGTAAACACAACATACAAAATAAATGTTCCATATTTTGTAGTCCCCATTAGCATTTCAAGCATACCCCTGATAAACTGTAATTTTTTAAAATATCTTGAAAATAAACTAACTAGACCATAAATGTTTCATATTTTGTATTCCCCATTAGCATTTCAAGCACACCCCTGATAAACCTGTAATTTTTTAAAATATCCTGAAAATAGACTAACTAGGGCATAAACGTTTCATATTTTGTAGTCCCCAATAGCATTTCAAGCACACCCCTGATAAACCTATAATTTTTTAAAATATCCTAAAAATAAACTAACAGTACAGTATCTTTACAATAACTCCAGCACACTGCATCATGATGTAATTTATCACTATTAAGCGTTAAAGCCAGTAATATACCTCTTGTGTGTCACGGCTGTTTGTAACAGGCTCGTTATCATTGTTATCCAGTGTAATATGCTTCAAGATGTTGTTGGGCACATCCTTGACTATGTGCCACTTGATTCGAAAACAACCATTCCACTTGTCTTGTTGCCAATACTCCACAATCTTATCAAAGTCAACAGGACCTACCATTTCAGCAACACCAACAAACTGACCACTTGTGTTCACCTAAGGGCCAAGCTCAAGGTCAAACAGGGAATGTCAAAGAAGAACAGGAAATAATAGGGAAACATGCAACAGACTTACAGAGAAAACAGACACTGGGCAGTCATTGGATTTCTCCTGAGCCTCTTGGTATCCAGCATCCAGCTTCTTATTTCCATTAGGAGTGCTAGCCCACACGTTGTATTTTATACTCTTGTGCACATCATCTTCACTATATGATTTGATAACAAAGAATTTTGCATCCTTATAGGCTACAGGAAATCCCTCCTGATTAAATTGGCTTTTTTCTAGAAGAGCAATGTTCTGCTTCCCCACTGAAGGGAGGGCCTGACCCTTCACAGCAATAGTGACAGTAGGCCCAAACTGTTTTTGGTGCTTGAAACCACCAGACCTTGGTCCTCTGTTCAGCTCGGTAAAGCCATCTTGATTCTCACCACCAAAACCAAAAGGTGCATGCCATCTAGGCTTGTACTTGGTATCCACGACTCCCCACCGCCCATTGTTTCTTGAATTATACACATTTGATCTGAAACCAAGCCCACCTTTCAGTGTGTTTCCATACTGACCATACTGTCCAAATAATATGTTGTCAGGGTACATCCTAGAAGGGTAGCTAGGTGAGGTCAAGCCCATCCCAGACGAAGGCATCTGTGTATGTATACCCTGGAAATAATGAAACTAACAGCTAAGCTTTATTCAAGGACACTGCATACTTGCCATAATAATCCAAACATGCAAAGCATCACACTTGTTATATGTGCAGTCTTTTAAGAAAGGCTGTACAAGTCATTATCAAGGATATGTGAGAGTAAGCTTTAGGAGCTTTTTTTTAGGGCAGCTTTAGGAGTTATTGATTGCCAGAAATAATTACTCAAAATGAAACTCTGCTAAACAATACTACGAAAAATGATTTGCTCGGAGAACACATACACCATGAGGTTTGCTGTTGGACGCTGGCTCTGATTCTTCGCAGAAGATGAATTGAACGGTAAGATGTGGAACTACCAGTTGGTCTCTGACGCCCATTCGAGTAAACTGGCCATCGTACCATTGAGCTGTAGAACGAAGACCACTGTGACCATAATTGTTTGCAGAAGGTCCACCACCTTGCATAGGTCCTCTTCCATATGAACCATTGTTTGCTACTGATACATAGGTTGGTCTGCTTAAGCGGCAGCGAACTGTTGTTAGCAGTCAGCATACCATTAGCACTCCCGTTAGCACTTGGCTTTGTTGCATCTACAAAAATACGCGTCTGGTGAGTGACGACAGAAGGCATCTCAGGTTGAGAATTGGCGCCATTTACACCGTGTGTTGCATTTGTCGGGGTACTGATATTGCCGAGAGCCATATGATTGGCCATCATGCCCAGCATTTGGTACAGGAGAACCTGAAGGATATGGGCCATAAGGAGCGTAGCCATATCCATGGTACATGTCGCCGTATACACTTTGCTATATTGGTTCAACGGAAAAGAAAAAGGAATCAGCTCCATCTCTTATGTTGTGTGCATGAGTAAACAAGCGATTCACCAAAATTCAGAAATAACAGCCCTGAAATGAAAGCACATAATCCAAATTTCAATGTATCTTAAACTCAAAAACACACCTAAGCTAGTTGAGATTATGGCACGGTTTCCTTTCAAAAAAAAAGAGATAATGGTACAGTCAACAGACACAAATAATGCTAACTTACAGGGGGCATGTCCTTGAGTCCCACTCATTGGTTGAGCAATCATAACCTGGCGAGCCAGGATACAAGAATCAAACATTGCAATTATTGATCTTAATCACCTACCAAGGTTTGCGGCCACAAGGCGAACAGGTTATATACCGGCCACTAGGATAATAAAGTGCCATGACATCCGGCTTGACTATACCCCAACAAGCTATGTGGAAAGCTCCAGTGAATCCATCCGGCCCCGGTGCTTTGTTGCCCGGCATTTTGTCAATAGCTAGCCCCCGTTTGATTTCTGCTTCCGTAAAAGGGGCAGCTAGAGAGGCGAGACCATGTTGTTGGACGCTTAGGAGGTACAAATTGAAGTCTGTGCGACGAGGTCCAGGCCGTTGCATGGCCGTGTCAAAGTAGTTGTGGACTGCTATTGCTTTCTCTCATGCGTTGCATGCCCATCCGTTGCCCTACCGTTCTCCTTGGCCCGTGTTTAGTTCCGAAATGAAATCTTTTCACCCATTACATCAAAGGAGAATCTTAAATGCATGGAGTATTAAATGTAGACAAAAAAGATGAAAAATTACATGGATAGGCTGTAAATCGCGAGACGAATCTAATGAACCTACTTAATCCATGATTTGCAACAGCCTGTCCACGTAACTTTTCACGTTTTTCGTCTACATTTACTACTCCTAAATTGATAAAATCAAAACCCGAAATCTTTTCACCGAAAACATTTCGGGAACTAAACACGGCCCTAGATACTGAAACTATTCGCATGTGAGGTAAAAGTCATATAAGCATGAAACAAGTTTTTTTCAACCATTTTTGGGTGGGGCTGTGTGAACTTGTACCCGTTGTGATGTGTCAGTTTGTAATGCTCAGTTCTCTAATAAACTAGATTGTAGAAATTGAATCGATCGTAGTTTATCATAGACAAGCAAGTCCCTCATATGTTAATAAGGACAAACTTTTACTAATCACTTGCACTATAATGGACAAGCGAGGCTACCATGCCTGCTCCAGATCTAACTTAAGCATATTGTTGTGTTATTTGTTATATACGTTTGAGTTTGACGCCTGATGGTCATACACCAAAGTCAGTGCTATTTTTCTTTTATAGAGCTAAGTTCATAATCCCTAGCACAAGCCATGAGCATATTCCCTTTTTACATTATGCCCAGTTTCTGTCTTGTAGCCACTCGACGAAACATATGCAGACAGAATACAAACTGACATTCATGCAATCCACATGCATACTAAAACATAGAGTAAATTGTTGGCATTGTTGACATAGTACAAGCACAAACAATACAAATGATTAATCAAAGGAAATTTCCCTACCTTCAATTTGCTCGATTTGGAATCAACCACTCTACGGCTTAGCAGTTACCTACCATGACATTCATTTTTCCAGCCTCATAAAACACTCTAGTTAAATGGACATTTGAACCCATTGGAGTAATTATTGTTCTCAAGTATAATTTTTGAAAGTTTAGTTATGATTTTGAGATTAGTTTTCAGAATGAAAGCATTGTCTTCTAATCTTCTAGTACAAATGAAAACACTCACAGTTTGTAACAAATTTGCTTTAGTAAAAAATGTGATGACAATCTTCTCAAATAAAATATAGTTTTCTAATCTTCTCATTGCTAGTCCGCACGAATATTGACATTGGGTGCATCGATCAACCTATCTTACTCACAACTGGCATTTATTTTACGAGATAACGATTGCCAAACATTACTACAGAACGCATTTTTACAAACCGCCGACGTGTACATCATTCAACGAAGAGAGAGACGCGAGCCGTCGTCTCGTTCGATGCCTAGAACAAAAAACCGGACTGGACCAGTGGTCCGACCGGAAAAACCGTGAACCGGTGACCGGACTGGTTCGGTTCAGTTAAAAGACCGGCCATGCAATTGAACCGGTGTGAACCGGTCGAACCGGCCGGTTTTGTGTTGAACCAGTGAACCAGTGACCGGTTGAACCGGTGGTTTTTTGTATCAAACCAGTGAACCAATGATTAGTTTGATGTTTAGGTAAGAAAACATATATATTTCCCATACAAATCATAAGAAATAAATATTTTACTAATAAATAATGAACCACTGGTTGGACCAGTGAACCATTGAACCAGTAGCCTGACCGGTTCGATCTCCGGTCCGGTTTTTTGTTCTATGGTTCGATGACGACCGCGGCTCGTGCTCCGAGAAGTCGCCGATGCGTTGTACAGCAGGGGACGTCTTCTCCAGACGACGGCGTTGGCCGATCCGGTGTGGGAGGCGGTGAAAAGAAAATCAGCAAGGGCGAGCAAACTTGCATGGCATGCGTGCGTCCGCTCCGTGCTGCTCGCCGGCCGATAGACGCCAAGGTGCCCATGCCCAGCTACACGGTGCCGCGCTTCCATGCCGGGCCACACCTGCCGCCGGACGCCGCGCCGCCATGCCGAGCTGCGCTTGCCGCCGAAATCGAGCTGCCAGACCGGTCGCGCTGGATTGAGAAATAGGATACGGGAGTCAACGGGAGAGGGCAGTAGTTTGGATAGAGATGCTGTCTTTTTTACCATATGTCCCTTGTAATTAGCTGTGTATTGGCTGTCCAAATCTGATAATAGTCCGTTATCTTGCAAGTTAATGAGTGCCGCAGCTGTGTATTGATTATTTGAGTGATAAACAAATGGTCACCCATCAAATTGCGCAAATGTCACGTTTCTCGTTAGGTCTGGATAACCTAAACATTGATATTGGATAACCTAAAAAATGAAAGTGCGGGTCCTTTTTTTTTTGTGGACGCCACCATGGCCGAAAACCACACAACTAGGGGTGTGCCACACACTTTCCCACAACTTCGGTGCGACGACTGACAACTCCCCATGGACTTGCGCTCTTGAAAGTGTGTAGCATGCTACGTTGAGCCAACTTGGATTTCATAGAGATACTTCGGCGTCAGAATTTATTGAGCACTGAAACGGCCGAAACAACAATTTTTACATTGTGGCACAACAATGTAATGGTTTGCTTTTGGTAGCGTCTATTACTTATTTCCGGGACGTCAAGTTGAATGTGGCTTTCATCTACAAGGTGGTAGCACATGGATCACTACTGCAGAAGCAAGGCACGTTCAGTGCAGCTTATTATCTCTGAAGAGTAGAGTAGCCATAAACTTTGTGCTTCAATGCGCGTACATAGGTTGATCTCCTGCTCATTCATTTTTTTTAAAGGAATTAATCTCTTAGTAAATTTTTTAGACATGAGTTACACCTTTTCCCGGCCCTGTTTGGTAGAGCTCTAATTCTTCGAGAAAAGTGATTTTGTGGCTGAAAGTCATTCGTTGTATTCCTCTGTAATAAGCTTTGTAGATAAAGGTATTATGTGCGAGATGAATCATGACAAACTAGTTTTTTCAGTTCCACCCTCTTAATGAGTCATTTTAGATAATCACTTCACATCATTCTCAAAAACTATTTAGCAGAGCTTCTACAATCAAACATGCCCATATGTTTATCTCAATTTAGATGGTAAAATTATGATAGAAAATCCATAATTGCACCATCGAAGGAGTGCTAGAAATATTAGTAGTAATTTCAGGCAAAAGAAACAACTGGGTACTATAAACACCGCCGTCCGGTCCACTGCCCCGCTTCCAGGTGACTGGTGAGGAGGTATGGCAGGGCAGCTGTTGATCACTACTGCAAAAAACGTTAACCTCATCTGCCCATACGAAGCGGGCCAAAACAACACGCTTAGTTTAAGTCATTGTAAGCGGCGTCACCAGTGCCGCTTAGAATAAGTCCTTCATACGAAGCGGTGCTAGACATGAGCCGGCTCGGATATGTAAACGAAGCGGCGTATAAAAAACTGGTTACAGTGATTGCTCATCCTAAACGGTGCATTTTATGCCGACTACAATATTCGTTTACTGAAGCGGCGCACAATAAAACCGGTTGGAATGATTGCTTTCGGAATTTAAAAACGCTTGTGAATTGGAAGTTGAAGCGGACGTGCGCGTACGTGTTGTTCATCTTGCGATACAAGTTGAAACCGGTCTATCTTCTTCATCTTGCCAAGCAAGTTGAAAGCAATATTCTCTCTCTTCTCTGTTCCTTTGATTATAAATAAAGCTTCACGGGTCTCCTTTGTTCCTCACACTACATACCCAACCATGGCGCAAAGAATAGATCTCGTAGGTAGAAAGCTCTTGCTTCTTGACTCCATATATAGTCATACACAACTTCCATTTCTTATCGCTAAGAGAATTCTCGTGATAGGGTTGGGTTTCTACCCCTTCTTCAATTTTCCTTTCATATATGCATCACCCATGCTATCCCAAGAGGAAACCGATCAAGGAGAGGAAACCATCGGCCAAGATGGAGGAGAGTTTGCTTCTTGGTCAGTATCCTGGTAAAACCATCACTAGGAGAATCCTCGTGATGACAGGAGAATCCTCGATCAAGGGGTGGTTAATGCCTCCTGTCCGCCAAGATGGAGGAGTCGAAGCGCATCGAAGTCCAGCACGTACGTAGCAAGAAAAGCACAAATTTGCGCTTGCGCTTGTTGTACCTCCTCTCCGTCCTGCCCTCCTCTTAGGGGGATTTATCAGATCCGTTAACGATGAAAAAAATTGTCGTTTGATCGGCAACGATGAACAAAATCAGCCTTGTACTTTTTTCTTTTAGAACTTTGTAATAATCCTTTGTTATGGGCCGTCTTTGATCAACAAAGAGTTGGATATATCATGTTTTTTTAATATTTTTATGACTCATTCAAAGCGGCATGCTATCAGCCGCTTATAGTAATCATCACGTGTCTTCCAACCGCTTCATCGTGCACAAGAAGTTGATATTTTGTGGCTATGTCCTATTTATTGGTACTCATCTGCTTCCTTCGTTCATATCCCCCTACATCTTTTCTTCTTTTTTGTCCAGGTTTTTGCAAGGAAACCAAGGGGGTGGGCATGGATGCAGTGGAGGCGCCGGCGGCCATGGAGCGGCGGAACAACAGCTGCGAGCTTGTCACCCAAAGGGTGCTTCAACTGCTTCAGGTGATCCCTGGAGATCTGAAACACCTCATCATTGCCTTCGTTGGGCCTCGACTGGGACCACGTCGTCGCCAACGACACCCCTGTCGGAACCCATTCATCACCATCAGCTTCGTCGTCAAGCATGTACTCGGGCATTACCGCTCCAGGATAACAATGAAGGACGACCGCTTCCACCACACCTTCTTCGTGCGGCTTCCTGAAGCAGCAGACGTCGAGATGTTCCATGCCCGTAGCTAGAAATGGAGGGGGCAGACAGTGAGCTTCTACCGTGTCACTGAGATCCAGATGAGGACGGATTGGCTTGGGGGCGTACATGTCCTCGCCTGTACTGCTGCCCTGTCGCACTAGTTTTTTTAGAATATAGATCTGTTGTGTTCTGTGTTGTGAACAACATATTTGTTTAATCATTTGCATGTTTATCTAGACTTATGCTTCATGTTTTGTTTTTTATTTTTTGTATACTCATTATAAGCGGTCAACACCACACTGCTTAGAATGATTCTGAATCTATATATATGAGGCGGCTCCCCCCAACCCTAACCCTATCCCCGGCCACTCCCCCCAGCCGTCGCCGCGCGCCCACCACCACACACATCTGGATCTAGATCTCCTCCCATCTCCTCCACCTCTTCCTCCACTCTTCACGCCTTCATCATGGCAACACCCCGTCCATTATTTGAGGTCCTGCGCCACGCCAGTCCACATGACAAAGAAGCCCTCCTCGTATACTATGCTTATCAGACGGCAAAGATGTCCTTTTGCCGCACCTTGCTCCACGCCTTGTTCGTGGCCAAGGCCAGGATTTCCGTCGTGTGCTTAGAGGCTAGGGCTGCATACAGGACAGCCTTGGCCATGATTGATATCTGTGCAGGCCGACCGTCGTAAGGAGCTGCTGGTAAGATCCATACTAGGGCAATCAACACCGGACGGGAAGAGGTGAGAGTAGAGTCCCTCCAGATGTTTTCCAAATTCTTCGCCATGGCGGCTGCCTACAGTCGACATGTCGAAACGCTTGCGATCTCCGAGATGTGGCGGGATATGACGCGCCTTCGTCGTTGTGTCCTCTTCGGCCATGACCTCCATCCCTATGGTGGGCACGACAGGGGGTTCTACAGGTGCGATGGCGGCGATGTAAGCGCCGCCACCCATCAGATCCGGTGAAGTAAGCGCCGATGTTATGAACGAATTGCCATTTGTCTATTAGGTTTCATCGTTCTACCTATTGAAATGTGTTTTGCTATTTTATTCAATAGTTGTGGTGTTCAACCTAGTTATGTGATGAACTTGTACCTATTATATTTCCATCTTATTATTACTTATGATTCTTAAGGTATTGAGTCAATCCTTGTATGATGAACTTGTTGAGTTTAGCTCTTACCAAATGATGATTTGAGTATGATGTTATTGTTATGAACGTCTAGCATATACACGTGCACATACTATAGTATGTGCAAATGATGTCTATGCAATTCGTTCATAACAATGCGGCATTACAACTGGGTCCGTGCGATTTTTTTAGTTACTCTGATAGCATTCTAATCGGCGCTAACGAAACTGGTGATTTTATGGAAACTAAACTCAACGATGCATATTGAACCGATTCATATACATGAACCAAACGAACCGGCGAAGAAACACTACTACAAAAAACATTTTATGAGACATTGTCAAAACATTTTCCGAGACACTTGCAAAATGTGTGCGTCTCTGTTAACTGCCCATTATTTTCGGAGGCGGTGACGATCGATTAATGGAGGCGGAGCAAATCCACTGTCTCCGTTAATCAATTAACGGAGGCGGTTTTTGTAACGCAACCGCCTCCGTTAATACTACATTAACGGAGGCGGTTTTTGTAACACAACCGCCTCCGTTAATGAATGGCTCAGATCTCTTTTCAGCCTCTTTTTCTTTTTTTCTTTCACACCTTTTTCTTTCCATTCCCCTTCTCTCTTTCCTTCCCATCACCTCCTCTTCCTTATCCTCCCGCAGCCGCTCCACTGCTACCCACGCCGCCGCCGCCCCTCCCCCACGCCGCCTCCTTCCCCACGCGCTGGTGCCCCTTGCCGGCGGTGAGCAGCGCGGTGGCGGCGGCGCCGGTCTTCGTCTGCTCCTCCTGCACGCCTTCTTGAGCCGCCGGCGCCCGGCCTCCTCCTCCACGCGTCGTCGCGGGCCGGCCTCCTCCTCCCCAAACCGCCAACGGCCGGCCTCCTCCTCCATGTGCCGTTGCGGGTCGGCCTCCTCCTCCCCGAACCGCCGGCGGCCGGCCTCCTCCTCCACGCGCCGTCGCGGCCGGCCTCCTCCTCCCCGAACCGCTTCATCCAGTAGGGTATCGATTGTTACGTGCCCCCCCTGAAACCCCCTCCTTGGTTCGATCTGTTCGAGTTTTATCTATGGAGCTCGATCCCAGGTTTTATTTGATCTAGATTTTTGGGGATTTAGGGTTTATTTGATGCAGCCGGCGTTGATATTTGTGGAGTTATTTACTGTACAACAAATTTACCCATCCATATTACAGATTTCCAGTGAGCTATTAGCAGTTAGCACCTAATATAAAGCAATGGTAATGTAGATCTTTGAGTTCAGTGCTAAACAAACACGAATTAAATGATCTGAAAATAATCTATATTGTGAGCATGAGGTGCTGGAACATCTTCTGTTTGGTTTGTTGAGGTAATATGTAACCAAGGATTGTTGACATCAGAACATCTATATTGTGAGCATGAGTGGAGCTGTTTGATGACAGATCATCCATCCATAAAAGAGGTTTTTATCCTACAGATTCTCCATGTTTGTATAAGAGGTTCTTAGCCTTTGTACAGATGGATGGATTCAGCTTCTAGCTTCTTGTCTACAAAATTGTCACGGATATTGATATAGATAGGTTCTGATAGGTTCATTAGAATCCCTAGGTTCTAAGGAGGAATTTTCTGCAGTCTTATTTTACATCTTGCATATGCTTTGGAAAGGTGACATAATTATGCCACTTTAATTGCCATGTCACTTTCGTTCCAGCTACAATTGCCATATGCTTTGGACTTGGTCTTAGCGTGTTCCATGTGCCTTGAGCTAGGTATTGGATAATCACACAGGATATGATCTGTCTACACACGTCAGCTATTTGTTTTCCATATTAATGATATCCACATTGCCTTCTGGTTCCTTGCAACTACTGAAATGTAAATGCCCTTTGTTTTTTAATTGCTGAATGGAAGGTTCGGATGTGTGCATAGTGCATAGTAAATGCTTCTACTGAAATGGAAATGCCCTTCATTCTCTTTCAGGGCATGTCATAAGTCTATTAGCAAGTACTAATTTCCCAATGTGTGTGCAGATCAGAGACCCTTTCTGTGAGAGCACTCTCTTCGGCAAGCATCACCATGTGAGTGCTCAACTGTTACACATTATTTTAGTAAATAGGTGTATTGATATCCACCTGATCATATTAGGCTTATTCACATGTCCTTCAGATTTGAGCGCATTTATAGTTTGACTTGCTGTATGAGCTGTTGGGTTTCATTTTTTTTCTTCAGATTTAATCACCTAAACCGTCCAGATCTCTTTTTATTTCTAGCCTACGTCTACTTGCTTATTGGTAAATAAAATTGGGTTGATTATTGCTGGTGTAACTTTGAAGCTATTCCTGGCATATCAGTACCATGTTTGTTTGAATTTCTAAACTAATGACAAGGAGCCAAAAGTAGAATTGATCTACAGAAGCTGAAAATTAAAGGAGTAGTCGAATATCTGTCCATCGATTGCATTTCTAAACTTATGAATGTGCATAGTGCTATCATGCTCTATTTCGGCATAATCTTGTTGGGCTTTAGTACTGGAGTTCTTTCTTATGTGGTAAGCAACTCATTACTCATGCATTCTGAATTAGATGCACTACACTGCTTACTCTATCAAATTAGTTCCAGCATTCATGTTTTAACCCTTAAAACCTTCATTTTTAGTGCACTAATGCGCTGGATCTGGCAGGTGCCTGTGTTCATAGCTGAAATTGCACCAAAGAATCTACGAGGGGGCCTTGCAACTTCAAACCAGGTTCGAAAACTAGAGCTCAAGATTCCATAACTTGCAGAATTTTAACTGTTAATATTGACTTCTGGCTTTCTTCTGCATTTGCAGTTGTTGATCTGTTCTGGAAGCTCAGCTACCTACACAATAGGGGCCCTGGTTGCAAAAGCTGCGAGGAGAGGATGCTGACATATCTGACGAGGCAATTGAGATTAAAGTTGGTTTCTGTCCTAATTCATTGTATATATTGGAATTTATAATGTGAAGAAGACCATGCTCAATCTGATATTTGATTCAGGAGTATATTGAATCACTCCATAGCTTTCCAAAGGCCAGGCTTCAAGACTTGTTTCTCAGCAAAAATATATATGCAGTCATTGTAAGAAATAATTTCCAACTACATATTTAGAATATGCATATATTTCTGTTCACTAAATTTGTATTTTAATCGTATGAAACTTTTCAGAAACATTTTCAGCTGCAATGTAATTTGTTGGTCTTATATGCACAGGTGGGTGTTGGCTTGATGGTTTTTCAGCAACTGGGAGGGATTAATGGTGTTGGCTTCTATGCAAGCTATATCTTCAGTTCTGCAGGTATGCAAATATCTGATACTGTTGTATTTCTCTTAACAGTCCTTCATGAATTTGTTGGTTTTATCACAACTTCAGAATTTTCTGGAAAACTTGGAACCATCTTGATAGGCATTATTCAGGTTTGAGAAAGCCACTTTCAGTTGGTAAAAGTTACTAATTAGAACATTGCTGGTGTATTCATCTTGGAAATTGTTACTGAAATATATCCTCAGCTAAACACATCTTTGGAGGTACTGATTGTATTTGGAGTGATATGATGTAGGCAGCTTGCTAACAAAAGTTTTTTATATTGTTTAGAGTGCTACAGTTCACATCTTTGTAATATTGGTACAACACACTTGTTGTCTGATATATCCTTATAGTTTATTTAAGAACTTTGTGTTAAGACTTAAACATTTATGTGTGATGATAATAAGAACATGAATGGATGTAATGTGTTTATCCGACACGAATGTCTGTAATATGTATGGCCCGACAAAATTAGGATTTAAAATTATTTTTTTTAATCTGTAAAATCATTAGCAGAGACGGTTTTGTTACAAAAACTGTCTCTGTTAATAGGCATTAACAGAGTCGGTTTTTGAGGCATTAACAGAGACGGTTTTGTTACGGTTTTGGTAACAAAACCGTCTCTGTTAATGCCTATTAACAGAGACGGTTTGGAAACTGTCTCTGTTAATCGATGATTAACAGAGACCCCAGCTTAGAGACGGTTGCCAAAACCGCCTCCGTTAACGCAAAAAAACTGTCTCTGTTAATGTTTTTTGTAGTAGTGAAAAAGCCGATTCAAGTATCATACTATTCTAAGCGGTTAAATAACTGCTTAGAATGACCCCCTTATTGGCATCGGAAAAAGGAAGCGGCGCCGACGCCGGCGCAGATGAGATTTTCGCGCCGCTTAAATTAACGGTTTCTACAGTAGTGGATGTTCATCACCGCACGATCGTAAGCGTTACTTTATTGACACAATGGCCCTGGTAGTGTCTTCAACCCAAACAGTATCTAGACATGGTAGCAGTTATTTTCACTGTACTAGTCACTTGCCAGATTGGATTCACGATAAGGTGTCTTCAATAAGCTGGTAACCCAGGTCGTTTTGGCTTTTTAGGATTCATTGATTTTGCTATGAATCTAGACTATAGCGTTTATCTAGGTGCATAACAAAGATGATGAATCTAGAAAACCAAAACGACCTATAATTTGAAACGGAGGTAGTATCATAATTTGTTTACATCCGTGGAGGATAATTACGAGGATATTTGATGACACTATTCCCTCTCCGTCTTAAATTATGGGTTTTTTAGATTTTTTTAGTTCCTAATTTTACTATTTATATATAGAAAAGTCAATACTACTTATAATTTTGAACTGGAGGAAGTATTTTCCATTAATAAAATACAATATCTATAAAACCGATAACGTTACGAAAGTAGTTTGCACACATCTAAAATGTTTTCAAACTATATATTTCAGAATTGGTAACTATATATAGTAAGGTTTATAAAGTTTGGCTGAAACCTCGTCCAATACGTACAAACTAGAAAGCAGTACAAATCCCTGGTGGTTGAAACGTGTGGTTCGATTCCTTGGAGCCCTTTTATTATTTGCAGCATTTGATCAAAATTTTGTCTTTACTTAAGTTTGACTTAATATATCGTAGCCGCCGTACCTGCTCCTCCGATCCTGATCTAACATAAGCATTTTCCTACGTGTTATTGTTATGTTTGACGTCGAATAGTCATACTACAAGTGCAGTCATATTATTTCATGGTCAAGTTATAAACTTTAGCAAACCATATTTACTAGTTCCATGATGCATTGGGCGCACCAAGGGGCAATCAGATATGCTCATGCATATTCGAATAATCTTCCCTACCCCTCAATTCTCCCACTCCAAGCACCTATAAATACCACATCTGTGTCCCCTCATTTGTTTCAAAACTACTTATAATTTAGAGCTGGAGGGAGTTTTTTTATCAAAATACAATTCTATAGAACCCATAACATTATTAAAGTAGTTTCACACATCTAAAATGTATTCAAACTATATGTTTCAGAATGGGGAAAGCTAAACTTCACCCGGGTGATTCAGAGGCTCTCTTCACCCAATGCTTGTGTTGTCCAATCTTCATTGATTCCGGCCAAATCCCGGCGACCTTTTCTGGCTCCGGCTATATTCCGGCGAGTTTAGGGGTGCCGGGTTAGGGCTTCGGGGTTAGGGTTCGGGGTTGCCGGAGTGGGTGCTCACCGACGGGCCTAGAGGAAGGCCGGTGGCGGTAGGCCGGCCCGACAGAGGCGGGTTAAATAATGTGTGGGTTGGGTTCAAGAAGCATGTTACTATGGTTCATGACCTAGAGTTCGGGGTTCGTGTATGTATGTCAAATAATGTGTGGGTTGGGTTCAAGAAGCATGTTACTATGGTTCATGGCTATAGATCCACCTTCCATTGTATCATTATATGTTGTCTCTATGTAATGTTTGGATGGATGCTCTGGATCCTTACTTCGGTTGTAATTTAGAAATTTCCTCTGGTTGTGGAATTTGATTCTAATCTAGCTTGATATTATATTCCCTCCGTCCTTAAATATATGTTTCTTAGGACAAGCCATTTGGTTCAAAAATGAACTAATTTGTTTGTCCTAAACGACATACATTTGAGAACCGAGGGAGTATATACTAATTACATACATTCGAGAACGGAGGGAGCATATACTAACTGTATGCAGAAATAATAGCGTATAAATACTTTTTGCATTATTAAAACATAAAACAAGTACGTCCGTGTCTCCGTGAGGTTCTAAATGCACGCGGAAAATGCACCTCAGATTTTGTGAAAGTTCAGATGAATTTCAAGTTTGTTGTGTACTAGTTACCTTATTAACCCACGGTCAAAAAATGCCTCTAGAGGGGTTGTGTGATTTTGCTCTATTTTTAAATTTGCATTTCTATGAAGCATAAAGTAGCGATGAAATAGATCATTTAATTATAATCTTTCATTTTATCAAAGCGAACTGTAGCTCATACAGACAATATGCCTCTCAACGTATTAATGATGCCCGGACAAGGATTCTATGACTCAGATCTGTTAGCTTTGTGTAAATAATATGTACAGGTGATAAAATAATGAGATGATGAAGAGTGACAAATGGTCATTCTATTCACAAATGAATAAATTGGATTGTTTGAATCTTCAACAACATTTCAATACTAATTTAACATCAACATCTGCATCTGGTCAGATCTTATTCACATTCACAACACAATCTACGGTTTGTTAAGGTAGGCTTTCTAAAGCTTGCCACTAAAGTAGTGCAAGAGTTAGTTTCTAGCACTAGGATCATCATAACAACCAAGCTTGGTGCTACTTAGAGTGTACAACCAACCTCTTTGCAACCAACCGAATACCAGCGTTTTGCTGGTAGTCATATATTTCCAGCGAAAAGTAGGCGTCCACCTGACTGCCTCGAACAAACAGAGAATCCAGTTCTGTGGCATCTACATTGCTAAAAACAAGCTTCTGAATGTTACCACTAGGCTCCTTCTGGCATATATCTGTTGAGTAGATCGCAGAGTCGCCACTGACAATAGTGGGGATGCTGCAGGGTAAGGACATTATTAGATCTCTGAAAATCGTAAGGGCTTAACAACACAAAATGAAAAGGGGGGACAGAACTCACTTCAGGCGGACAGTTGGGCGATTCACATATCCATACTTCTTAACCAGGGGTCTCCATTCAGAGGTGCTGCCTGATTCCTGAGACGACCTCCGAGCAAGATCATCACAAAACTCCAGAACCTTACTGAGATTCTCAGGGATATCTACAACTATGTTTAACTTTGGTCGGCCTGCGTTGTCTAGAAACTTTGTACTGACCCCAAACTGGACTTTCAAGCCTGCAGAACAAAGCTGTAGTGGGCTGTCTTTGTGCTGGATAGATGATCTCCGACCAAATTGGTGCAATGGAGCAACTGAGATTTTTATGTACTCAGTTGAAATATCATCTGGCTCGAGAAACGTAGAATAACCACTGGAACTTGCATCCATCTGTGTGGTGCTGTCTGACTTCATTTCCTCAATGTGGGATACCAACTCAACAGATTCCCTGCTGGTTGAAGGATCACTTGTTCCTTGATTACCTCCCTCAGGCAATGCACCTTCAGCTGGACAAACTGTGCGCTGCCGTTTTGAAGAATCAGGTGAAGAGTTTGCTTCAGGTTTTGGCACCTCAGGAGAAGCAGCCCCATTAGCTCGGCTCCTTGTAATGGCACGCTCAACAAGGTTCTCAACAGTAAGCACCTCTGGAAGACTTGCCTCCTGTCAGAGTAACTTTGGAATTTAGCCAACAGATTACCTCCAATGGTAAATAAGAACAATTAGCTACAAATATACCGCAACAACATGACTCCTTTCAAGGAATATTGTTTTTGTAACTGAAGTTGTTAAAAAAATGTGCGTTGCAGCATGCATTGTCGCAACTGCAGCATCTACAAATATACCACAACAACATAGATCTCTAGTTCGATTGCAAATTATTTGCAGAAACCCGCCGGCAACTGCAGCAAACAGAACAGAGAGCATATGCCAAAAAAGAAGAAAAAACTACAGATTTCCCTATGAATCAGCAGTTTTTTTAAAAATTATTAAGTTATTAACATGTACTCCCTGCATCCTGAAATATGGCATTCTAGGATTTTTAGGACAGATTAAGGAGGTGGGTAAATGTCCCATATACCCCTAGCTAATTGTAATACAAGGCAAGTTTTCCAGTTAACAAGGAAAATATTTATCTAATCAAATTGAGTGAGTACTTGCAAAAAAATTCTAGAACGCCTTATATTTAGGGACAAATTTTGAACCCTTTGATGCCTTGTATTTCAGGACAGAGGGAGTATGGCGTAAATAAAAATTATTATCATGTAGGGCCTATTTCCCAATAGCTAAACTTGACTTGCCCATCGAGCCATTGAGGTGCTGAGGTACTCCAGATGCCTACATGGGAAACTAGTAGGGGAGAAAATACCAGAAGCGCTTTCATGCAACGAAACACAGATTGATGTGATTGGAAGAGCCCAGCTAATGAAATAACAAGGCATGGAATAAGTTAATGCAAACATACCAGGAACAACACTGTAGCACAGTACTTGAGAACTTCAAGGTTCATTCTAACATCATCAAGACTCCTGTAGAAAAAATGCATATAAAATTAGTGAGATGTCACTCCCTCCAACTTCGTGTAGGCCAAGATAAAATCAAAGCAAGGGAAATTCAACTTGTAGGCCGTAATTAATATCCTATCAACTGTCAGCAGACTGTTGCAGAAGAATGCATAAAGGGGAACTAAACTGAAGAATATTTAACAACATAAATTGGAGATTAATGATTAGTACTTCTAATGGCAGTTGTTCATGCCAGGTAGATAGTTGTTCTGGTAACATGAACGTGTATGTAGTGAAGAGCTACACTACTGCACCGGATAACTACGGCACCTATTTAGCATGATCTATCTAAAGACAGAAGGAAAGAACCATAAAAGTGCACACCATCTTTTGGGATATTAGCTTGTCCAGATGAGCAAACCCCAAGATGGGCATGGAAGATCCAGGGGGGTGGCAAATAGAATACGAGCTAAAAGGATTCCAATCCAAGTTATAAAATTGAAGTGATCCAAAGGGTGGAGATGTGCCCAATATCAAAATGGGAAAAGGTGCATGTGAAAACTAAATGTTGAAAGGAAGCAATTAGTAGAATTCAAATGCAATGGTATCACTTGAATTAGCATGATATTTACCTGTGTCTTTGCTTCCCTAGACCAAAGTAATTTGCCAAGCTTGCCATCTGCAGGTAAAACGGATAAGGACAGAAAATGAGATACCTCTTCTAATGACAGAAGGATCTGAAATTTTCCAATAGAGGCCAAAATATATCTTCTTCAATACAACCACACCTATCATTATATCTTCCTAAAACACAATTCCCTTTAAATTATAAGCTGGCTCTAGTGAACACATAGTTCATTACCTTCATGTCCCCTGCTCTCCTCCCAAACCGCTGGGTAAGCAGAGGTAAGGTGTCGATCAGCCCCTTGGGCTCGGGAGGTGGCCGGCCAATCTCGGCGAATGCCTCCCTTATTCTTGCGGAATCAAACCTCACAATATTGTGCCCTGCCCAGACACGACCTGTCAAAAGTTCAGAAGAGTCCTTTCAGTGACTGAGTCCTAGTTTCTATATACCATGACAATGCAAAAGCGTAGACCACCTAGCTTGCACTGGACAAAAGTTGTAGAGAGATCGATCAAAACTTGGACACAGCATGCGGATTCCTTGTTCTAATTTGACCATATCAGTGCCATGATAACACTAACAAACCCACAAAATTAAAACAATAAATGTGGCCATTTGAGACAGTAATGCGTGCACGACATGGTACTGTTTCCCAATTAACGAACGGATCGATCCCTGAGTTAACTCATACGAAAACGAGAGGAATCGGCCAGCTCGGTGACTCACCGTTGAGGAGGTCGTAGACGGCGTCGGCGACGTCGCGGAAGGGGGGCGCCCCGGAGACTGCGTCCCTGGTGATGCCGTTGCATCGCACGGAGGCCGCGGAGACGGCGGATACCGGGTCGGCGGGACGGACGAGCGTGGCGTAGGACGCGACCTCGACGAGCCTGCGCGGGCAGACGAGGATGGCCCCGAACTCGAGCAGCGCGTACCCCTGCCCGGCCCGCTGCGGGACCGAGGTCTCCACGTCGAAGAAGGCGATCTCGGGGCCCCCGGAGCCCGGGGGGAGCGTGGTCGCCGGCGCGTCCCCCTCCGGCGCAGGCGCGGGGGTCGCCGCGGCGGGGTCGGCAGCGGAAGAGTCGGAGGCGGTCGCCATCTTGTCAGCAGGCAGGCAGGCGGGGTGTGGTGGATGAGGCGTGTGGCGGGGCGAGGCGGCGGATATAAAGGAAGATGGAGGAGAGGGTTGGGGATTGCGTGGGGTGAGGGGCGGCGCCGGGGGTGAGGAGGGAGGGAGGAGGCGTGAAGGGAGCGGCGGCGGCGAGGGGAGGCGGGAGGACGCCGGCAAGGCGCGGCGCGGTGGCGTGGAGACGGGGGTTTGGGATTGGGCGAGCTGGTGGAATTGGAATAGGAGTTTGTTTTCGATTGCTTTGGTCCGGCTCCGTTCGGTTGCTTCCGGGTTAAGGAAGGCACACGTCTGCTGATTGCTAGGCTAAGGGGGTGTTTGGAAGAGCTCTGGAGCTCTAAAAACAGCTCCACTTCACCATCTCCAACAAACTTGCAGCCAAACATGTCCATCTCCATCAGCTCCATCTCCAAAAAAAAAAGTGGAGCAAAGGGTCATCTCCACCTTTTTTCTAGAGTACCTCAAGGGGTGCTCCAAAAACCTCAAATACATACCTACTCATGGAGATGATGGGTAATTACCCACCATGCCACTGTTTACACAACGTACCGCTTCGATCTCAAAAAAAAACACCGCTCTTCCCCCGTCGTCCCTCCCACCGTCGCCCCTTCCATCCTGGCTCCGCCAGACGCAGCGGCGGCGCCCGCACGGCCGAGTCTCCCCGCGCGCCACCGCCAGACAGGTCACCCCGCGCGCCGCCGCATTGCTTCCCCGCCGGCCAGACCTCCCCGTGCGGCCGCCGCCCTGCCCCCGCCCGTTCCCTTCCCGTCGAGGTCGTGTCCGCCGCTGCAGCCCCGGCCCGCCGGAGCCGCCACGACACTCCCTTGCCTGCCGGAGCCGCCGCGCCGCTCCAGCCTCGGCCTGCCGGAGCAGCCGCGCCGCCCCCTTCCCCTGTCCGCCGGCGCCGCCAACATGAAGACCTTCTCGATCTACCAATGGTACTGGACGCGCTGCTCAAGATCAAGAACGAGCAGGGCCCGTCGCTCACCTTCGCTCACCTTCCGCTGCAGCTGCCGCGAGGGCATCTGCGGGAGCCTGCGCATGACATCGACAGCCTCCACGGCCTGAGTGACTGAGTCCCGCCGCCGTGTGTGCAATTGGCGGACATTGTACAGAGGCCATTGTGATGCTTTCGATTGCAGAGGCTTCACGGGATATGGACTGAATCATCAGTTGAGGCATGAGGCCGGGGTGAATCGCTCTGCATATACAAATCCAACAAGGATTGGATTACCCTGTTCCTTTCATCCCTGCCTACTCTTATCTTGCTACTACCAGGTCTGTCAGTAAGAAATAAGAAGTCTATATGTTTCAGACTGCCTTCCGTTCGTTTGAGACTTTCAAGTTTCAGTGTTGTGCAACAACGACGGGTGCTCGAGGAAAGAGAACAGAACAGATTGATAGAGCAATCGAGCGGAGAAGAGGAGAGACTGGCTAGTAGGCCATTCATAAAGGGTAAAATAGACTATTCTTATCAAGTATTCATGTTTCTGTAGCTGGAGTATCACAGCATGCCAAACACGTACACCAGCTCCATTTTTTTCTAGAGACGGTGAAGTGAAGCTACCAAAATATGGAGCTAGTGGAGATGGAGCTATTTTTTTAGAGGAGCTCTTCCAAACATACCCTAAAGCAGTAAAGCCCGGCCCGGCCGTGTAAATTCAGGGGGGAGGGCGTGTCAGTGTCACACACACTCACACGTAGGGGCGGGCGCGGCTGGAGTCCCCAACCCACACGTTGGTGCTCGATTGGTGTCGACAAGGACTTCTTTGCCCCCTGTCGCAAGAAAGATTACAGCATAATCCTCTACCATGCCCTGTTTAGATGTTTCGCGAAATTTTTTTCGAGTATGTCGGGCACACATTTAAAGTATTAAATATAGACTAATTACAAAACTAATTACAGATTCTGTCAGTAAATCGCAAATTATGTCTGGTTAAATTATGTTTCAAATTACATTTGAACTAATTTTTTTAAGATGGGATTGTCTCAAATTATGTTTGGTTAAATTATGTTTGGTTGGGAGGGACGAGTCTATTCCATTTTTGTTTGGTATAAAGGATGAAAAAGAATGAGCCGGATGATGTTACTAGTGGGTTCCATCTGTCATTCTCTATGCTTGTCTCTTTTATTTTCTTTGGACGGCATTATCTTCTTCGTTGGACACGGACGAACTTGCTGGACAATGAGGTCACGAAGGACTCAATCTGAGTCAAATCTCCATCAGCCTCTCCCATGCTGCTGCCCCCGTCTCATCTCTCTCTATTTCTATCTCCCCAAGTTCAATCCTAGGACGGAGCAGAGCTCGAGCTCGCCTGCACCATGGCCACCGCCCAATTGGAGCTCGCCCGCGCCATGGCCGGCGCCCAGCTCGGGCTCGCCTACGCCATGGCCGGCGCCCAGCTCGAGCTCGCCCGCGCCATGGCTGTTGCCCACCTCGAGCACGCCCACGCCATGGCCGCCCAGCTCGCCATGGCTGGCGCCCACCTCGAGCTCGCCCGCGCCAGGGTCGCCCACATCGAGCTCGACCAGACCTCGGCCACGTCCTCGCTCGCTCCCTCTTGCGGCTGACTCCTCCGTCCCTGCGGCAGACACTCGAGACGGAGCCGGACGGCGCCCAAAAGAACGGATGACCCCGTCCGTTCAATTTCATGCGACGCGGGCATCCCGCAAAATAGAGGAATATTTGTGGCATTCCGCATAATAGATGAATATTTCTCTAAAGGGATGACCCTATCCCACCTGCACCAGAACGGATACGATACGAATACGCATTACAACGGATACGATACGGAATACGCATTAGAATAAAATAAAAGAAAAGAGAAAAGAAAAAGCAGTTTAGTACCGGCTCACCAGCCGGTACTAACGTGCGCGATTTAGTACCGGTTCTGGAACCGGTACTAAACGACTGCCAATTTAGTCTCGAAACGTTAGTATCGGTACCAGAACCGGTACTAACGCAGCCTTTCCGACCGGTACTGAAAGTAGTTTTTCCTGTAGTGTTGATTACAAACCAAGTACATCAAAAATTGGGATTATCTTGTCCAGTGTCATCCCTGGAACCAAACACATGCTTAGCTTCCAAGCCTAAAGTAGTTAGGAAGCTCACAGAGTTGATTCTTCGTCGAATACAGCAAGAGCTCTGGCAAACAGTTTTCAAAGAAATGATTCTATTCTAATTTTGTGAAGTGATTCTCTAAAATGAATTAAGGTTTGAAAGTTTAAAAAAGACTAGTTTCTTCTGATTTCTATGGAATGATTCTCCATCCTGATTTGAAAATTTGTGCTAAAAAATCAAACAGAATCACTTACAGCCATAGGCTCGCTCTGTCAGAGAATCAGCTTCTATAGAGAATCCGATGGAGCTCTACCAAACAGGCCCTTACGTTGACGGTTAACTTAAAGAACAATAGAATGGAACGAAACACCCATTGTTACTTGTCACTCCTCACGGTCACAGCCAAAACCCCAAATTTTGCCATTAGCAAGTGTTCACCCTCAGGGGAAAAAACATACTAACTAGTCGCAGGAAGGGATTATGTCGATGGCTAATATGATGTTTGTCGCTTTTATAACATCATCACTGGAACGGGAACCGATCGAATTGTGTTCCCCTGTCTCGGCATGCAGCTGTTGTTTTCGTGGAATCAATCTGTTACCCATTGCTCCCAGCCGCTAACGTTGTTGTTACTTGCTTTCCTTTTTTAGATAAAGGAACATCCGGCCTTGATCACTCCCAGGGAGTGGTTACAGCCAACAGAACAAAACAACCAAACGCAGTACTCAGACTACAACTTCGACGCTTACATCGAAAGACTGAGTTGGCACTCAACTCACAAGTTCAGAAAAACAAAACGGCTCCCAAACTAAGACGATCAAACACGTACTCTAGGCTTGAATTCTTCTTCTACACTTCCAACCAAAATTGTTGAAGATCTCTATCGAGGTAGTCTCCAACCTTCGGCACAGGTTCTTCAGACTCAAGGCGTCTTCTTCATTAGAAAGTGTCGCCCATGCTCTTGTCCAATACGTTCCTCGGAAAATGACCTGCAAGAATGTGTTAGAATTACTATTTTTTTTAACACAACATCATTACGACTTAGCCATAAAGCTCAACAAAGAGCCGCAACCCCAATAAGAACTTGCTTTCTACTCTTCCTTGGCTAAGCACTAAGCCACTCCCCAATCAGATCATCAAAATCTCTAGGTGGTCTCATGCCAAAGGTAATTTGTACTGACCTCCAAATAAATCTTGCCACCTGACACTCAAAAAAGAGATGCCCTATACTCTCCTTTCGGCTGCAGAAGCAGCACTCAGTGCCACCCTTCCACTTTCTCTTAGCAAGATTGTCCTTTGTTAATAAAATTCCCTTATACAGATACCATAAAAGGATTTTGATCTTACGGGGAATTTTAACTTTCCAAAAGATAAATTTTTGTGGCACCCTTCCCTCTTTCATCGTATCCCCATACATTGCCTGCACCGAAAAACTTCCCACTCTTATTACAGCTCCAAACCAAAAAAAAAAAAATGAAGGTGGGCTACGGGGGAGCTTAAAGCTCCACCTGAATAAACGTGAGAGCCAGGATTCGACCCCTGGCCGGTTAGCTCCTCCCAAGGAGACTAACCAGCTGCACTATAGGCAGCTTCTCGCTCCAAACAAAAACATCCCAAGATCATTCAGTTTAAAAGTGGCTACACTCTCTACCAACTGAATCCACTTAATCAAATTCCCTCCCGTTAAAGCTCTTCTAAAAGAGATGTTAAAAGGGACTGTACTCAAGACACTAGCCACCGTCACATTTTTCCTCCTAGCAATATTATATAGCGATGGGTAAGTTCTCATCAAGGATTCATTTCCTACCTAGACATCCTCCCAAAATCTAGATTGGTTACCACTGTTAATCTTAAAACGGCCTCTAGACAGAAAAAAAATCCAGAAACCTCCATCAGCACCACTGTTACTTGCTTTCTTTCTTGCCGAGATAAAGTACTCGGGAAATAAGTACGTTAACCAATTGCTGCATCTCGCGACGCGACCGACAAGAGCGGATCGGGAGGGAGGTATCGTCATTGACATTATCACCTTTGCAAAACTGCAGACACTTGCCGTTTGCGTGCACACCTTCCCTCATCCTTTCCTATGAGCAAGCTAGTACGTACTCCCTCCGGTTTAGTAAAAGAAGTCGTTTAGGACAGCGACACGGTCTTCAAAGTACAACTTTGACTTCTTATTTTTATAAAGATATTTATTAAAAACTAACATATGTATACTTTTATGAAAGTATTTTGCAAGACAAATCTATTCATGTAGTTTTCACATTTCCAAACTCAACGAATTAAAAGTTATTCACGATTTATATTCCCAATGTTTGACTCAAATCTTGTCCAAAACGACTTCATTTGCCAAACCGGAGGGAGTACGTATTAGCTCGATTGAGCACGCAGCTGGCGCTTGTTCTCCAATTTTTTTTAGATCCACTCTATGTAACTCCAGTTGCCCTAAAAAAAATATGTAACTCCAGTTGGCCATTTGAGAAATTTCTTCAAGCAAGTATGCAACTGCTTCGCTGGGCCAGTTTGGGTGGGCTTTTCTCCTCCCCTCTGGAGGATTAAAGAAGCCCAGGAGGAGGCCAGGAGGGGGAGGTGGCCTGCTGGGTTCCATCTTCCTAACTCGTCAGGCAGGGAGAGCCCAACTCGCCTAGTAACTTCCCAAATCGCAGCGCATCAATGGCGGCGGCGGGCGCCTTGCTCCGGCGAGCGGCGGCGGCTGTGCCGCGCATACCGTTCGCTCTTCCCGCCATCCCGACCCCAGCTCCTCCTGCCCCAGTTCTGGAGGTGCCTGCCCTCGCGCCCCACGCCGGCGGCGCCGCCATGGACCTCATGGCCGTCCCCAAGAAGAAGGTCGGCCATCTCCTCTTTTTCTCTCCTTAATGCGATCTTCGGTGCGCCGCGTATAACCGGACTGTGGCGGTGCGATTTCTGTTCTTGTAACCATGCTGTGTGCGGTGTGCCGATGGCCAGTGTTGGAGATCCTGCGGTAGTGCAGAGCGCGCGCACCAGGTGTTCGCTAGATTGCTCCTGAGCCGTCTGGCCACAGAGCTGGTCATTTCTCATGTTCTCTGGTTGTTATGTTGTTTCATGCGTTCCGTTTCATGTAGACTCCAGTTATTTAAGGATGAAAACGAGCAACAACACTATCCTCAACTTTGATAGCATTTCATTCGGTTTAGGTGTGCATCTGCATCTTAGGTTTGCATGGACGAGCAAGCTGCTTAGGAAAGCTTTATGGTTTCGCAATCGGTTTTGCTTGTTTGGTCTCAGTCTGGCTTGCACATTACCTTGCGCCCAGTTTTAGCTCTTGATTAGGATAATGGTAGTCTCATCTCAATCAGCTTCATTTTGATTGTATCTGAGCAATTTGTTGTCATCACATCCTGCAAGCAGTACTTTGTTTTGTTATAGCAAGTAGTTATTAGTTATGTGGAAGATTCACCCATAGAACATTTATTTCAGGTCTCGAAGTATAAGAAGGGTCTCAGGAATGGACCCAAAGCCCTAAAGCCTGTTCCAGTGATAGTGCGTTGCAGGTAAGCCTGAGAATTGTACAAAGTGTACATCATTTTTTATTTTTCCTTGATATGGATCATATCTACTCAATACTATATCTGTTGCACAGCAATGGTTGAAGTGTTAAACTCTGCTTATGGTCAGAAATGTGAATTGCTCCACTGAATTTCATAATACTCCATACGCACGAATATGCATAATTTTAGCCTTCTAGTGAAAGCAGAACAATCAGATATGTCAAATGGCTTTTTCGATTATTTGCAGCCTGGGTTATTGGTAGAAAAAATCGGTACAGGTTATATTCCTATTTGTATCTGTAAAACTTGTTCGTTTCAGAGGACGCCGTTGCCATGTGTGTAAACACAATTTGAAGACAATCTGCTAACCTGTTACATTTTGATATGTTATTATTCTGCTCGATTGACAAGAAATGTCTTCAGGATGCCGGTATTTTTGTTTCCATACGATGAGTCACATGTCTTTAGTTTTCACACTATACCACGATATACTTGGTCGTGCTATGCAGGTGTTGTGGCCGCGTGAAGCTGCCGCACTTTTACTGCTGCAGCGGTGAGCGAGGGAACCCCGATTCTTCAAGCTCATGATGTGCTCGGCTTTGGAATCTTTGACATCGGAAACTGGAAGACACGATGAGACACCCGATGCCCTGACAGTCATTAACCTTAGCAGTGTGCATGTGCTGCTTCTTCCAGTTCCATCTAGTGGCTCCATCTCCACCTCTGTACTCTTGTAGTAGCTGAGTGTACTCCTTTAGGCTCATTCGCTGTTGCTTGGGATATTCATAATAATTTGTGTATCGTCATCAAGCACACTGCTAACTACTATTGCGTATGTCGATCATAATCTTGGTGTAGGGTTTCATTACACCAGGGAAACATGAGGTGAGGAGCATGGTTGAGATTCTTGGCCCCAGTTTGCTGCTATGTTTTCTGTTCTTTCCTTTGCGGCAACATTACCTTCGGACACGTTACCTCGCTATCTGGTGCCTCATCATCTTCGGTGTCCTCGGTATCCGTCACACTGATTCAGGGAAGAGGATCATCAGAAAAGGGGAAAAAAGGGCACCGCGTGATGATAACGCAAGGCATTTGCATATGCTGCGTCCGCCAACTTCTCACTCCTTTTGTGCTGAATAGAAGCATTCGCAACGTTCTTCTGTCTTCCTCTCCCATCAAGACTAGAGATTCAGACTTGTATTTCCATTTTTTCTGACTGTTTATATGTGCATAGCACATGTCAGCCAATGCTGTCAACGATTTAACCAATTGTTGTAAACAAGTACGGCCAGCAACAGCTTGAAAGAATACGTTTCTTGCAAGAATCTTCCAAATTAAAGATACACTACAAATCCCACGCAAATTGACACGATAATGAGTGCGGCTGACGCCGACTGCCCACAGGAAGAACACGCTCGAGACCGGCCCACAGCGGCGACATTGGTACCCGGAAGAGCACCACAGGGGTGTTGTTCTTCTTTGGATCGTGTGCAGTCGCAGAAGCAAAATGTAGTAGCATTGTCTTTCTGTGAAGCGGAATACAATATTGTAGGGATGATGGTTACCTGCCACGGTGTCTGGCTAGCGCATCTGCTCTCTGAGTTGAAGAGTGAGCAGCGCAAGTCTTTCAAGTTGAAGATGGATAGCCAATCAGCGGTAGCACTCAGTAATAATCCAGTCTTTCATGAAAAGAGTAAGCATATAGATGTTTGATTCCATTGTCTCCGTGAATGCATCGGAGATGGTCAAACATGTTCGCACTGGAGAGCAGGTCGACGATGTTCCCATGAAGGCCATTGGATGAGACAAGTTGTGTGAACTGCGCATTCAACTGGGAGTCGCCAAGATCAACAAGGAAGGACATCAAGTTTAAGGGTGAAATGTTAGCTTCTTTTAAACTTGTGTTCAGTATCTGTTTCCATTGGAGCGCGCATGCAGTGGCCGGGAGGAAACCAAGCTCTGCCTCCCGCTTCCCTTTGATTCAGTTGATATATAAGCAAAGGCTAAACAACAGAAAATGTCGCAACGCTACCCTTTACGCGGCACCAAATCCACAGAGTTGTTCGTGAGTGCCGATTGATCTTGGCTGAAGGAAATCCAGCTCGGCCGATCCGTCTTTTTCTTCTCCTTTCCCATGGCGCAGCAGGTGTTGCAGGTGGCGCCGCCGGGGCAAGGGGACGGGGAGGCGTTCCCGACGGTGCAGGCGGCCATCGACGCCGTGCCGCTGGGCAACCCGACGCGCGTCGTCATCAAGCTTGCGCCCGGGGTGTACAGGGAGCCCGTCCATGTCGCCAAGACCAAGAACTTCATCACCATGACGGGGGCGGCGCCAGAGGCCACCGTCATCTCGTGGGACAACTGCGCCAAGCGCATCCAGCACCCCCTGGTATGCGCCTGCGCCCTGCTCGACGGAATGCTCGGCTCGGGAGGAGTAGCCCGTGAGCAAACGATCACCAATTCACACACCAGAACACAGCATCTCCAACAGTTCCCTGGCACAATTCTAGATGTGATAAATAAATATTTTTTAATGATCCATATATAGAGATCTCAAAATGATGCACTCTCCTCTTTTCTCTTATACAGCCGTCCAGTGTTATCGGTGAGGGAACGTTCGGTTGTGGTACATTCATTATTGAGGGGGAGGATTTCATTGCAGAAAATATCACGTTTGAAAACTCATCTCCCCAGGTAGTGCTTCTTTCTTTCTTGTTCTCATGGCACAAACCAGTCATGTGACAGGTGTGGGATTGAAGTTGATGTGTGCAACTCGCATACAGGAAGATGAACAGGCAGTTGCAGTCCGGGTGACAGGAGATAGGTGTGCTTTTTATAACTGCAGGTTCCTCGGTTGGCAAGTACGTCTGACTCTTCATCTCCTTGGTTAAATCAAATCAATAAACATGGTAGTAATAGTCAACAACACTTTATTACAAGTTTTGGAAACTCTAATTCGAAACAAAATTTGTTTCAGGACACATTATATTTACACCACGGAAAACAGTACTTAAGAGACTGTTATATTGAAGGCAATTGTGATTTCATCTTTGGTAACTCTGTTGCCCTTATGGAGCATTGCCATATCCATTGCAAAGCAGCAGGATATATTACTGCCCATAACCGGAAATCCACTTCCGAGTCTACTGGCTATGTATTCTTGAGGTGAGTCTGTTGTACGTTTTTTTTCCTGTTGTATGTAGTAGTTTGTTTAATAAGACACTTAATGATTTTGTAATCTTTTGAATTTTATTTGCTTGATTAGTTTGATAAAATTCTGAAATCTCTCTTCAGCATTTTTAATGTGCCATTTTTGCTTGACACTCGGACAAATGACCAGGTGTCAAATTACTGGAAATGGAGAAGCTGGATATATGTTCCTAGGTCGTCCATGGGGATCCTTTGGGAGGGTTGTCTTTGCACACACTTTTATGGATCAATGCGTCCAGCCTTCTGGGTGGCATAATTGGGACAAATCTGAGAATGAGCAAACTGCTTGCTTCTATGAGTACAGGTGATAATTCCATCCATGTAGATATTTATACTCCTCCATGCTTTTCAAGTTGCTGTGACCGACTAATTGTAACAATCTTAGCACCAACCAGATGGCAATATGTTTTTATTGTTATGAACCTAGTGTGTTCGGGACGCTATGGAGTGTAGACTGTAGTGCTAACTGCTTGTATACTCGTTTTTCTGTAGATGCTCAGGGCCAGGCTCCTGCTCATCAGACCGGGTGGCTTGGTGCAAACAGTTGCCCGATGATGAAGCAGAGCAGTTCCTCTCTCACACTTTTATTGATCCAGACCTCGATAGGCCATGGCTCCGTCAGATGATGGCAACAAGAGTACCAGCCTCAGTATAGACTGATCCTCCTAGGATCCTTGTTCACCCCTCCTTTCTGGTCCATTTAATAAATAAAGCTGGAGGGTGTATTTAATTTATAAGTTTGTAACATTTGGCCCATTACTATCCACTTTGATCATGTTTTGCTGTGAGAAGCTTGCGGTCCAGTCAGGCATTACTCTGAAATAAGCAAAGATTAATTCATATACCCGTCAGCGCTGAAAGTGCAGTGGCAATATTTTTTCTTTAAATAATTCGCATACCATTTTGTAGTTTTGTACCCCTGAATGCAATGGGCCAGTGGTACAGCTGCATGTTGTACTTCCTCCGTTCCAAATCATAGTAAATTTGTCCCTTTTATCCCAAATTTGACCGCTCATTTTATTCACAAAATTTGTACAAACATAGTCAAATTTAATTCATTTTAAACATCTTTTATTAATATAGCAAGGCACATAAAAAATATGATATGCTGCACAATTTTGAATAAGACGAGCGGTCAAACTTGAGGTAAAAAACGAACTATAATTTGCAACGGAGTAGTATGTGCTAATTTTTTTGGATGCAATACAATTTCGACCAGTATGCAAGAAGTTATCCACGAAATCAGAGTAAGTTTGATCAAACCCAGCTTGTTCGATTAGATGTGAAGTAAGCACGTTTTCGTGCCTATTGGGATTGGAAAATTATGTAGGGAAGTATTTATGATATTTACATGTACGGCTTTGTAAGGAAAATGGACATAGTAATAGTAATATATATATATATATATATATATATATATATATATATATATATATATATATATATATATATATATATATATATATATATATATATATATATCATTAGTGATTTTGGCGATTGTGTGTCAGTATTAACTCATAGACTAACAATGTTTGATAGTATACAAGAAATTAGTCACATGGTTACAAGGTGACGGACTTGGGTGATCAAACACCTCAAACAAGGTCATAAGGCCATATACATGGCATTAGAAGACCTTCAAGAAACCCAACACATCAGAAAAGAGAAACCGGGACAAAGACATGCGAAAACTCAAAGCGAAGGACAAAAAGACACATTACACCAAATCAATTGATGTACACGCATTAGCAGAGGATGATCAGTACACATCAATGTAAGCCTAAACGTTAAACGGTAGTCGTTCGGTCAAGCACAGTTTAGTGTGTAGCCTGTGTAAATGTTGTGTACACGGATTACACGTTAGTGTTCGACATCAGTAGAAATGTCATTGGTCATAAGAAATATAAGAACTAATTTTCAATTATTAGAGACTCATAGAGTTATAGGTGACATAGGTCACAACAACACATGTAATCAATCAAGGAGATTGCTAAGGTACACCCAAACCACTGAGGGCCGTTGATCTAATGACATATTACCTCCTAGTCCTAGGAGGTAATACTTTTAATATTTATTTTATGTATTTTAAATCCGAAAATAGAATTAATCACTTTCTTGGATCTAACTTCCTCTTCTCTCTCACGTAACGATGTGCCGATTATTTTTTCTTTTCTGAACTCTCTCACGCATACAAACGTGTCGGTGCATCTTTTTTTTCTCACGTTATAGAAATGTGTTGCTGATGTGTCTTTATGTTGCATACGTGTTGGAAACCTCTACATATCACAGATGTCTGTCTTTATGTATTTTAAATCTGAAAATAGAATTAATCTCTTTCTTGGATCTAACTTCCTCTTCTCTCACGTAACAATGTGCCGGTTATTTTTTCTTTTCTGAACTCTCTCACGCATACAAACGTGTCGGTGCATCTTTTTTTCTCACGTTATAGAAATGTGTTGCTGATGTGTCTTTATGTTGTATACGTGTTGGAAACCTCTACAGATCACAGATGTCTGTCTTTATGTGATCCATACCTGACATTTGTTGTATATATTTTCTTTACATGACATATGTAGGGGGGAATCTAATTTGCGCCCGCCCTCACGGAAGGAGCTGCGCGCACGCGCTAGCCGACAGAAAAACAGACAGGCAGGGCCACCCCTGTGTACGCATGTTAGAACATGCTCTCCTATAAGAAAAGAAACTTATACAACACAAAAAAAAGTCTGCCAAAGAAAAAATTTACAAAGAAATATTTCTTGCATGAGACAAATTTTGTGAGCGACAAAAAAAATTGAAAATTTTTGTCAAAATTTTTTTGACAAATTTTTTCTTGCTTGCTTACGACAAAACTTTTCAGCGTCAAAATTTTTGCAACAAACTTTTGCTTGCGACAAAATTCTCCAACGTCAAAATTTTTGCAACAAAATTTTGTCAACAAAGTTTGCTTGCCTGTTTGTGACAAAATTTTTGTAATAGAAATTTTTACAGCAATAAACTTTTCACAGATATGAAGGGCACCGGAGCTATAATACACGGCAGGGTGTGGGTCTACCCACGTGGAGTTCATCATGTACGTACAGGCACGCAGCGGCAGCGCTGCCGAGCGCAAGCTCAGAACCATGCGGTCGGACGCAATATTGAGATCGCGCATATGTAGAGGTTTGTGCAGATTAAAAGATCCCCAATGCATTGTGACTCTTTTCTTGTAACGATCTTCTTATCCTGCATATCCTTCAATTGTCTTTTCAACTCCTCCAATTCTTCGACTGTCATGCGATAAGGTCTTTTCCCTATCGGTGCAGTTCCTGGCACTAAGTCAATCGTGAACTCCACATCTCTGTCTGGTGGTAGACCGGGTAGTTCTTTCGGGAACACGTCTGGGTACTCACAAACCACTGGTATTTCCTCTAGGGTCTTGGTCATGAGACTGTACACCATGGGTACTTCTCCGGGCTTCAAAGGCTCAAACAGTATGTTCCCTGCACTCGGGTGTTCCAAATGCACAAGTCTGGGTGAGCATGATATAACTCCTTTGTGCTCTGTCAACCAATCCATTCCGAGTATGACCTCTATGCCATCCGACTTCAGCACTGTCAAGTCTGCTAAGAACTCGTGTCCGTCGATCAAGATACGCACGGACTTGCAGATCTCTGAGCATCTAATATCTCCAAGTGGTGAGCTGGTGATGATCGGCTTCCACCTTAATGCCGTTGGAATTGACTGCTCTGTGACAAACTTCGAAGATATGTATGAGCTTGTTGCTCCTGAGTCAAACAGAACTAACGCTTTCGCGTCATTGACTAGGAACTCTCCCATGACAACTTTCGGTGCATTCTTGGCATCTTCCTTGGTTAGGTGATTCAATCTTCCGTGATCCACTCTATCACGAGTCACATCTTCTAGCTGTGGTGTTCTACTCATGGGTGCTCGGGTCTTGACTGTCTTCTTCTTGCCTCGCGGGTTCCTCCCGGGGCATTGCTTCGCCATGTGTCCAAGTCTCCTGCAGTTGCGGCATTTGATCCTCTCAACTTCCGTTGGATTGCCTTCCCAAGTCTCTCCTTTCGCAATTGGTTCAAAGTCTGGTTCGAAGTCACTACTCTGGTGGTCATTCCTCTGAGGGTCTCCTCTGTAGCTAGGTGCTGGGTGGGTGGCAACTCTCGACCACTGTCTCTGTCTATCTTCAGCTCTTTTCCTCTTCGCTCTGAGGCTTTCTTCCTTGCTATTCTGTTCTTTCTCAACTTGCATGGCTCGGTTCACCATACCCATGAATGATGGATATTCTATTCCTGCCAAGAGGATCCTGATCTCGGGCTTTAGACCTTTGTGAAACCAAAACTGCTTCTTATCCTCTGTATTGGTCTCGTCAGGGGCATACCGCATCATCCTTGTGAAATGTTGAACATATGCTTGGACAGTCATCTTCCCTTGAGTCATCTCACGGAATTCTTCGGCTTTGTTGACCATCAGCTGCTTCGGGAGGTGGAAAGCACGAAATCCTTCCCTGAACTCGTTCCATGTGATACGAGCGGGGTTCTTGTGCAATCTGCAAAAGTTGTCCCACCAATCACTGGACACTCCTTCCAGCTGGTGTGCTGCTAGAGCGACACATTCTTCATCTGAGCATGCGGTGATGTCCAACTTCTTCTCGATTATCCTCAACCAATCATCTGCCTCAAGTGGATCGTCAGAGTGGTTAAAAGTAGGTGGCTTCAGTTTGATGAATCCCTCAATCTTCCTCCGAAATGTTTCCTCAGGGGTTTCTTGCTGTAGAACCACTGCATCTGCAACTTGCTGAAGTATCTGAGTCTGATTTGCCAATGCTTGCACAAGGCTTGGTTCTGGATTCGGGCCTCGGTAGGCTTCATCTTGTTCTTCTTCCATGTTCTACAAGGCAAGGTGGAGGGCAAGTCTAATTAGGACGGTTCGGTTACTAACTAATAGCGGAAACAACACAAGCAAGAAAAACAACTAGTAAAACATTCCTACACTCATGGTGAAGAAGCATGAGAATCACGATGTTCCAAAAAGAACCATGCACTCAAGCAATGAGAATTCTAGCCTAAGCACTACGTCGTGGTATAACCAAAGTGGTAGGCTCTATTAGTAGGGGTTGTTGGTCTTCTATCTGTCATCCTTTACAGCTTCTGTTGATCTTGATTGGTCCACGTGAGAATTGCTTTGACGTAGGTATGATAGAAGTTTTTCAAGGCAAAGAGGGGTAGATTTCAAAATATATCAAGGAGGGTATATAAAGTAGAGCGTTTAGAGTGTCCTGAAGCTAACGACCAGTCTAGGGTAGCGTGCTACGGTCAAGTATGGCTTTGATACCAACTGTAACGTCCCAGATTTTCGTAATCGAGAATCTGGCTCTCTGTACCCTTGTGATAGTCCCTGGATCAGTAGCTATCACGTACAGATCTCGTTTCAGCATAATATCATAGTCATACAAATGATTTAGATTACAAGAGGGGATTTACATCCATACCAACATGGAAATACGAGTATAATACAAGCCTCTCGGGCTGAGCGACAAGCGGAAGTCCTGCGTAGTGGTAGCTATGTCTTCAAGTCTTCATCCTTGATCCACAGGCAACCTTGAGCGAAGCAGCGCTACCCATCTAACACATACGGACTTGAACGCCAAGTCCTAACCTGCAACTCACAAACTATCCCCAAGGAATGGGATAGGTCCACGTCACCATCTGTATGCACGCTTTAAGTGGCCTATCATCTAAAGGGTAAAAGTATAACAAGGAATGGCTCGAGTTTCCTATGCAGCAGCAGCAAAGAGTAAAATACCATCATCATTATCCCAAACTATGTCACAACACCTCGGGCTATTCTGGCACGCCAGACTCCCGTCTCAACCTCACCACCTTCTCCTCTCGAGTCGACGGGGAAAGCTTCTATCTTTCCCCATCTCAACGGCACACGCCGGACCTTATCCTGAACTAGCAGCTCTCGTCCCAACCTATAAGTTTTAGAAGAGGGGGAGATAGAAATCCCAAAACACTAATCAGCGAATAGAACGCAGGGGTGTCCATGACCGAGGACGCGGCTATACGTATAGTTTTAACTCTGCAGAGTGCGTACGCCAGGACCCACTCGGGCTGCAGACGGTGGCCGCCGTCTTGAGACACAACCCACAACCATGACTCCCTAACCGGATAACACCAGTCCTGAATTCCCGGATTTGGACCCGTTTGAGTAAACCCATACGACCCGGGAGCGTGAGTCTCCAACACCACACACGGGCGCTGAGAGTCTCGGAAACGAGGGCGAGAATCGCCGGGCGCCGAACATCCCGAATGTCCCATGGGCATGTTTGGAAACCGCCCAATCCTAACACACTACTCCCTCAGGACTGGTACCACCGAGAAAGAGAATGGCTGGAACCCCTCCCATAGGGATAAGCGGTGCGCATGTTTACATAGTCCCGCGAAGCATAGTTCAACCGATACATCTAGACCAGAGCAGCAAAGTCCTCCATCGGCAACCTTCATAGGTAAAGCCCGCCTTCTCCTCAAACCCCGCCATGAGGTGTCCAAAGTTCCTCTCCGACCCGAGGGTCGGTTAATGTCTGCTTACTCCAGCCGGGGGTTCGAAACTCTCCAAGTTTTTCCATCCCAAAACACTCACGCCAAGACGTTTTAAACCACCACTATATCCCACACATGCAAGCATAGCATATCATATGTAGTAGTGTAGTAGGCAATCAAGGAATCAGGATATATAAATAGGCTATGCAGGCTCATCATCATCTCATCAATGCAATAAAGCGCTAGCAATTCTACTTGCAATGCCTAATAGGTAAAAATTATCAGATGGGCGTGAACCTGGAGCATCGTCCTTATCTTCGTCTTCAGCGTAGTTGACGTCGTCGAAGAAGTCCGGGTCCTCCGGGGATCCTAAAGGACGCATAAATAAATAATTATCGGTATCTACTAGCAGATGAACACCAATTAAGAACCAAATCAGAAATAAAAGAGATTCAAATGAACTCAAACAGTACACCAAGGGCTTGTTCATGATTTTAGAAAAATATAGAAACTGGTTTCACATTTTTCTGAGCTACGGTTGATTTATTATGATTTTTCGAAGTTTAAATCCTTTTTATAAGCCTTTAAATCAATTCCGAAAAGAAAATAAAAACAACCAGGGACCTAAATGTAAAACTGCCAGGGTGGAAGGACCTATATGTAAATACTCAGGGACCTATTTGTAATTTTAGAAAAAGTCAGGGACTAAACTGCAAAAGTGCTGTGGGGCCGGGTTTTGCTGACGTCATCGTGGGTCCGGATGACGTCAGCGTTGACTGGTCAACGTTGACCAGTCAACGGTCAGCGGTCAAAGCTGACGTGGCTGTCCACGCAGGCGCGAGGTGGCAGCCGCGTGGCGCACGCGTGGCGTCCGCGTGGCGCACACGTGGCAGCCGGTCATAGAAAAGGTCTAGGGGTTAAAGTGAAAAGCTTAGGGGTCTTATTGTAAAGAGAAAAGGAGAACCAGGGAGTTTTGTGGAAAAGGCCAGGGGTGTTTTTTAGAGAGAACAAGATAACCAAGGGGTTAGGCGTGAAAGAGCAGGGGCCTCTTTGAAAAAGGTTGGATCCGGCCGGGTGAACCGAGTCCACCATGAGCCGTGAGAAGGGTTCATGTGAACCGGGTCTGCGGGATCCGTTTGCGGCTAGAAGCTGATCCCATGCGGCTAGATCTTTGTAGACAGATCGTGTGGTCGAATTGGGGGAAAAACTGGGCACGCGCCCAAGGTGTTTGAGGAAATGCCGAGGCCGGTGGTGGCGGCGGGCGGCGAGGCCTAGCGACGCGCCCAAGAGTTGGCGGCGGCCGTGGTCGACGGCGATGGCCTGACGAGGTTCGGAGAAGCTTGGGCGAAGACTTAGGGAGGTCAAAAGGGGAGGCTTGGCTTAGGTTCAAGCGCGGCGGTGACGTGCGCGGCTGGGCGCAGGGCGGCCAGAGCGCGCACAGCGCGCGAGCACGAAGCGGCGGTGCGAACAGCGGGGGCACGCTCGCGCGACAAGGCGCGGAGCACCTGCAGAGAAACACCCTGGCGCGAAGGCCGGGTCGCAGAGCATCGAGAGACGGCGGCTGGCTTACTCGTGTGCGAGGTGGCGGCTTCGCCATGCTCACAGCGCGGCCGTGACGTCCGCGCGGACTCCCAGCGTTCCAGGGCCGCGGGCACGCCATGGCGAGACCTACTTGAGGGGGCAAGCATCTGGCACGAAGGCCAGGTCCACAGGCGGGCAGTAAGGTGGACAAAAAGGGCGGCTTGGGGTGGCGCTCACCGCGGGGCTCGTCGGAGAGGACGCGACGCGGGGAAGGTGCCGAGGCCGTGGCGAGGCGACGCTGTGCAGACTCGGCGTCGTTGTGCGGGGCTCTGTGGCGACGTGCTCCTGCTTCTTCCTGCGGCGAGCTTCTCCTTGGCGTGGCTGGCCTCCTGCTTGAGGGCGCCGCGGTGCTCGGTGTCGCGGGCGGCTCCGTGGTTGAGGCAGAGCGGCGGCGCTCTTCCCCCTGGCACGACGCAGGGGCGACAGCATCGCAGTGGCAGGGAAGGTGCGACGGCCGTGGCCTAATCCTTCTCTTCTTCTTCTCTCCCTCTGGTGGCGGCGCAGACAGGGAAAAACCCCAACTGGGGGGGGGGGGGCTTGGGCAGAGAGTGGCGGCCACGGCTTTTGTAGGCGGCGGCGGCAGGGTGCTCGCGGAGGGGTGTGATAAGGAGGGCGTGGACGGCTAGGGAGTGTCCGGGGACACGCGGCAGTGGATCCTCGAGGGGAAGCTAGGGTTGGCGAGGCGGAATTGAGGTGGCGGCCGGTCTTGGCGTGCGGGCCAGCCGGCGGCCAGGGGTAGCTTTGGTAATTCCCCACGGGAAGCTCCGAGAAGGGTACCGGCTAGGGTTTGGGGTCAAGGCGGGAGCGGGGCGAGGCGCGGTCAAGGCGGTTTCGCCTCCCTGTCGCGACGCGGGGGCGGCGGCAGGCAAGAACGGCGGCCGCGCGGCTCTGCTCTGCTTTAGCGCAAGGGGAAAAAGCAGAGGAGGGCGCTGGGTGGAGGAAAGGCTGACGTGTGGGGTCCGCGCGTCAGCGAGAGGGAAGGGAGGCGCGGTAGGTGGGTGTTGGGCCGAAGTTGCTGGGCCGCGAGCGGAGAGGGAGATGGGTGGCTGGGTGATGCTGGGCCGGATCAAGGGGAGGAAAGGGGCCGCGCGGGTGAACAGGCCGAGGGAGGAGGTAGCGGGCCGGCTGGGGTGTTGAGCTGCCTGAGGGTTAGAAGGCCGGCGGCCCGGGGTTAGGTAGGCTGGGCTGAGAGTTGGAGGGGGAAGGTTAGCAGGCCGGCAGCCTGGTTCGTGTTAGAAGGGTAGGCCGGGTTGGAATAGTTAGCTGGCCCACGAGGTGTTAACTGTTAGTTGGTTTAGGCCTGTTAGTTGGTTTAGGCCAAAGAGAGGTTAGGGGTTAGTCTAGTTTGTTTTAAGTTTGTACTCCCTCCGTCTCAGGATATAAGGCATGCACGTAAATCAAAATTCAAACTTTGAAAACTTTGACCTACGATTAAGCTTGTATAATAAAAACTTTGTCTTCCAACAATAATATAATTGTATTCATATTTAAAAGTACTTTCATTTGACTATAATTTTGTTGCTACAAGTATTATATTATAAAAGATATTAAGAGTCAAATCTTATTATTGAAGACCGTGCCAAGTTTGACCGCGCCTTATATCCTGAGACGGAGGGAGTATTTGAAAGAGATTTCAAATACAAACTCCACTCGAGCAAGATTCAAAAATATTCAAACCAAATCCACATGGAATTCCACAATTCCGGATAAAAGCCAAATCACACATGCATGAGTATGAGAAATATTTTATGCACGAATTAAATTACTAGGAATTTCAAAGAGAGCAATTATCTTATATTACAAATGCTTCATGTCTCACACCAATTTACACCAAAAATTTTTAAAATCCACTTTTTCATTACAAGTAACAGACTGCAAATCTGCGGGATGTTACATTTACTGCTGCAGCGGGGAACGAGGGAACCCAGATTCTTCAAGCTCATGATGTGCTCAGCTTTGGAATCCTTGAAATTGCAAAGAAGAAGACACGAGGGGACATCAGATGCCCTGGTAGTCGTGTGTGTGCTGCTTCCAGTTCCATAATTCGATGGATCCGATACGCGTCTCCTCTTTGTACTCTTAGCTCCTTATTCCTCTTTGTACTCTTGTAGCTGAGTGTACTTCAGGCTCTTTGGCTGCTCATTGGCGTCCTGAGATAATCGGTTTAGGGTCTTCATAACGATCTGTGTATCGTCTTCAATTTCACCGCTTACTACTATTGAGTCCACTGCCTACAATCTTGGTGTATGGATTCAGTAAACCAAGGAAAGCTGCATGAGCCATGAGGTGAGGAGCATGGTTGAGATTCTTGACCCCAGTCTGCTCTCTAGGGTGAGGAATCTCATCTTGGGCGTCCTGCAAAGGACGGCTTGTGCGTCTCCTTTTATTATTATTTTTTTTGATAGAAGCGTCTCCTTTTATTCGTCACGTGATTTCAGGGAATAGGATCGTCGATCATAATTCATACAAAGGAAAAGGGCAGGCACACGCAGGGCACAGCGTGATGCTAACGCAAGGCATTTGCATATATGCTGCGTCGGCCAACTTTTCTCCCCTTTTCTCTGTGATGAAGAAATGCATTCATCGGCCTTCCATCAAGACTAAAAAGGTTCAGACTTGCATAGCAGGCACCAATCTGGCGCCTGGCAGGCGTTCTTGACGCTGACCCGTCTGTCAGCCAATTCCGTCAACGATCTAACCAATTGCCGTTAATCAGTACGACCGGTAGATGTTTGAAACAATACGTGGAATCTTCAAAAGATATACTGCCACTACAAATCCCACGCAAATTGAAGGCGAACGACAGCGAGTTAGGCTGACGCCACCACCCACAGAAAAAACGCGACCGAGCCGAGGGAACGCGGTGTGGATTCAACGTCGCGGCCCGGCTATTTAAAGCCCGCGCCCGCCGCGGTTTCTCTTCTCTTCCTCAGTCCACGCGGCGCCAACTGACTTGACTGTTAGACACCAACCGAGCCCAAGAATCCGTCTCCCTCTCCGGCCGATCCGTCTTGTTCTTCCCTTTTCCCCCATGGCGCAGCAGGCCGCGAGGCGGGTGCTGCAGGTGGCGCCGCCGGGGAAAGGGGACGGGGAGGCGTTCCCGACGGTGCAGGCGGCGGTGGACGCGGTGCCGCTGGGCAACCGGGCGCGCGTCGTCATCAGGCTCGCGCCCGGGGTGTACAGGGAGCCTGTCTACGTCGCCAAGACCAAGAACTTCATCACCATCGCGGGGGCGGCGCCAGAGACCACCGTCATCTCGTGGGACAACACCGCCAAGAGCATCAAGCACTCCCAGGTGCGTATTCCCAGCTCTCTAGCCTCTGCTCGCGCCCTGCTCGACGGAATGCTCAGCTCGGACTTGTCTGCACGCGCTACGGTTACTATGAACCCTTTTTCTTTGCATTGTCAGACTCATGAACCTTTCTTCCGCCACATAGTTTGATCAAAGTCACACTCACAACCTCAGGGGAGTTAAGATTCTTGTAGAAGCGCAGTAAGTAGTACTGCCGGTGCATAGGGACACCGAGTAAATTGTTCCCGCATGGTTTCACTAATTTTGACCAAGGTTTCTAAGATTGTCCTATGCGAAATTTATAAGATTTCAGATGGTTTCACTAATTCTGACCAAGGTTTATAAGGTTTCACATGGCAAAACTGTAGACACCCCCATTAATTCACTCGGTAGCACAATTCTAGGTGTGATAAATATTTTGAATGATTTATATATAGAGAGAGCTCAAAATGATGAAGTGTGTTGTTTTCTCTTATAAAGTCGTCCAGGGTTATCGGCACAGGAACATTCGGCTGCGGCACATTCATCGTTGAGGGGGAGGATTTCATTGCAGAGAATATCACGTTTGAGAACTCAGCTCCCCAGGTACTGCTGCTTCGCTTGTTCTCCTGTCACAAACCAATGATCATGTGATAGGCGTGCGATGGGAAAGTTGATGTGTGCTAGTCATGATACAGGGCTCTGGACAGGCAGTTGCAGTCCGGGTGACAGCAGATAGGTGTGCTTTCTATAACTGCCGGTTCCTCGGTTGGCAAGTAAGTCTGCATCCTCACCTCCTGATTAAATCACATCAATAATCGGGATAAGAATCAACAGTATTTTTTTATAACTTTTGCAAACTCTAATTCCAAACAAAATGTTTCAGGACACATTATATCTACACTATGGAAAACAGTACTTAAGAGACTGTTATATTGAAGGCCATTGTGACTTCATCTTTGGTAACTCTATTGCCCTTATGGAACACTGCCACATCCATTGCAAAGCAGCAGGATATATTACTGCACATAGCCGGAAATCAACTTCCGAATCTACTGGCTATGTATTCTTGAGGTGAGTCTGTTGTCTATTATTTGTTTCTGTTGTATGTAGTTTGTTTAGTAAGGCACTTGATCCTTTTGTAATTTTGAACTCTGTTTGCTTGATTAGTTCTACATTTTTTTTGAAATGTTGCTTCAGTACTGTTAATGTGCCATTTTTTCTTTGACACACCACAAATGCTCAGGTGTATTATTACTGGAAATGGAGAAGCTGGATATATGTTCCTAGGTCGCCCATGGGGACCCTTTGGGAGGGTTGTCTTTGCACACACTTTTATGGATCGAAGCATCAAGCCTTCTGGGTGGCATAATTGGGACAAATCTGAGAATGAGCGAACTGCTTGCTTCTATGAGTACAGGTAATTGGATAATTCCATCTAACCATCAGCTATCATCGATCAACCTGAAATATTGCAGCTTTAAGAGGAACCTTCATATTGTTGTCTTACCACTCACATCAGTTTGATCCCTCATGCAAAGTACTGGCATGTGCTCTTAAAGTCATTCTGACTAAGTGATTGTAACATTCTTAGCATTGGCCAGATATGTGCTGTGTTGTTATGAACATAATATTTGGGGGTGTGATAGATTGTGGAATGTAGTGCTAACACTAGGATGTTTCTATCCTTCATGCTTTTCAAGTCGCTTTGGCTGACTGATTGGTAACGTTCTTAGCACCAACCATATGGCAATATGTTTGTATTGATTTGAACCTAGTGCGTTCCGGGTGCTATGGAATGTAGACTGCTGCTAACACTTGTAAACTCATTTTTCTGCAGATGCTCAGGGCCAGGCTCCCGCTCATCAAACCGGGTGGCTTGGTGCAGACAGTTGCTCGATGTTGAAGCGGAGCAGTTCCTCTCTCACACATTTATTGATCCAGACCTCGATAGGCCATGGCTCCGCCAGATGATGGCAACAAGAATACCACACTCTGCATAGACTAATCCCAGGCCAGGATCCTTGTTCATCCCTCCTTTGTAGCCTATTTAATAAATAAAGCTGGAGGGTGTATTTAATTTATAAGTTTGTAACATTGGTCAACTAGTATCCCCTTTTATCATGTTGAGTGGATGGGTGGGCTTGGGGGGATGTTTTGTTGTGAGTCTTGCGGTTGAATCAGGCATTACTCTGAAATAAGAAAAGATTAATTCGTATACCCTTCAGAGCTGAAAGTGCAGTGACAATGTATTTTTTTAAAAAGGAAAAATAATGTGCAATTCTTTGTAGTTTTCCCCCCTGAATGTAGTGGGCCTGTCGTAAATCTGCATGTTGCGTATGTGCAGCTAACTTTTCTGGGTTCAATTCAGCTGCAAGCCATATGCAGATGCAGGAAGTTGTCCTAAAAATGAGAGTAAGTTTGGTCCAAACCAGCTTGTTTGATTAGATACCGAAGCAAGCAAGTTTTCATGTCTTCGTGGTTTGGAAAATTCTGAAGGATTTTATGATGTGTACTGCTTCTTGTGCAATTCCTGCATTTTTGTAATTTTTTCCCCTACACTTAACCCCGAGGGAGACGTTGACTTCATAATGTGCCAGATGGTTTCATCCAAAAATCAGGAGAAATTTCCTGATGGGAAACAATTCTGTATGTGCCCAAATTTCGTGAGGGCAATCTGTCGCCTCAAAAGATCGTCGATCAATTAACAGCTTGCCAGTTGAATGTGCCGCTGATGCATTGAGTTGGACCCTGATGACAACAGGCCTCTCCGAGAGCAATGTCGTGATGCACATGCCTGAACAAGCACTCAACACAGCATGAGCTGATTTTCTTGCGAGCCATAACGCACGCAACAGTAACGACCGCAGAAGGGATATGACGCTCACGTTTCAGAGCGAGCACGCACACGATATACCAGAAAATCAGATAAGAACCTATATATATACACTGTAGTAGCTTTCATCCTCCGTGCCTCTCTTTAACACCTTGTGCGACCTTCGCCGGAAAACTACAGGAGCCTAACGCAAGCTCTCTAGAGTAGTACCAGCAGACTTTAGACCGCCACACCAGCAATGAGGCGTTTCGTTTCGCATGATGTGGTCCGGCCTGGTTTGGCGTGCGATGGCAGCCAGCCATGCGGATCCGATCCGATCCGTCCAGTGGCGTCGCCGTCCGGCTCCGGCGTGGATAAAGATCCATCCAGGCAATGAGGCAAACAGGGGTCGCTGTGATGATGTCCACACCGTCGATGGCAACGGCCTGCCAGCAACACATAAGGACACTGCCGTGTGCTAGCTTTGAATTTTCTTTATGCTACCTCCGTTTCGAAATATAAGTCGTTTTGACATTTTTAATTGGGTTCGTTGATGCTGCTATGCATCTAGATACAAACGTATGTCTAGGTGCAAAGCAAAATCTGTGAACCTAAAAAATGCCAAAACGACTTATATTTCGGAACGGATGTAGTACTTGATTTTTAGTGAACTAGTTTGCTATGATCATTGCAGTCGACATGCATGTCCGGTTAATTATTAGCTAATCCTCGTATTAAAGCAGACCATGCATCGTAGATGTAGATTGAGAGGGGAGAGCGAGAGAACTAATATAATTTGCATTAGCTTAAAAATTTTATTTGTTTGAGGGTTTATACGATATTAGAATATGTTGTGTTGGTCTTTGTTGGGAGAGAAGTTGTCAACAACATCATCAAGCACCCAACATAAAGGCATTTCTTTTCTGTGACCCCCCACGTTTTCTAGGTGCTTTAGACGCCCCCTGCATGTTCTATCAACCGGTGGTAGTAGTTGCATGTGCGAAGCACACCTGACACGTTACTAAAGCATTTTTGCTACATGATAGTAACCTTTTTTTTTATCCTACGTACGTGCCCATGCATTTGTTTGGAGATGAGATGGCCTGAGTTTCCTATTATGTATCGATCCACAATGCCCTTACAAAATCAACAGGCTTAAGGTGCATGCATTTAATTAAGTATATGCTGGCTGCTAGTAGTTGTTGGCACAACTATGTTTCGTAAAAAAAATCTAAATATATTTCAGAGCCTTTTAATCTCTCAGCTCAGATACAGTTATAGAATTCCAAACGGGCCGCCCGGCCCTAGCCCAATCTGGCCTGGCCCGACGCAGCCCGGCACTATCAGGCCCGATGGCCTCTTAGTGTCGGGCCGGGCCGTTCTGTCGTGCCGCATTGGCGGCCCAGCCCGGCCCTATGGCCTGTTTTTTGGGCCAGGCCGGCACTAAGCCCGTTGGGCACGGAGGGCTGGCCGCCGGGCCATCAGGCCTGGCCAGCCCGACGCCGGCGGAGGAGGCCGGCGTGACCGGCGCCGAGGGACGCGATGGCGGCTGTAGAGGAGGCCGGCGCGGCCGAAACAGGTCCTCCACGGCAGCGAGGCGGAGGAGGCCAGGGAGCAGCGGAGGAGGGGGCCGGCGCGGCCCCGACGGCGGCGGAGGTGGGAGCCGGTGCAGCCCCGGTGGCGGCGGAGGGGGCCGGCGTAGCCCCATCGGCGACGGAGGAGCAGGGGCAGCGCCTTGCGCCCGCGGCGGCCGCTGCACCCCAGGCGGCAGAGGAGCTACCGACGCAGCGACGCTGAGGGTGGGGAGAGAAGGGCGACGGTCGGCGGCCGGCGTTGCTCGTCGTCCGGTCTCGAGCGGCGGCGGTCGCGGCGAATCTGGAGGAGAGGAGTTCGTGAGGGAGAGAGCGGCGGCGGTCGGCGAATCTGGAGGAGAGGGAGTTCGTGAGGGAGAGGGAGGGCGTCGGGTGAGGGGCTGAGGAAGGGGGACGGACGGGCGGACGGCTGAGGAAGGATCAGGGGGCTAGGGTTGGCCAGTTGGGGGTGCTGGGTGCTGGGGAGGTTTGAGGGAGTTGGGCTGGTGTGAAGGCCGCCTTTGCTGGCAGGCCGGGCCATTTTCGTGCCTGAGGCCGGGCCGCCTATCGGGCTGGCCCCATCTGGCCGAGCTAGCGTGTCGAGGGAGCGGCCCAGGCACTATTTAGTCATCGGGCCGGGCCGGCCCTAGTCACTATTGATCGGGCCTTGTGTCGTGTTAGTGTCGTGTTTTTTCGGGCCGTGCTTTGTGCTGCAGATCGTGCCCGACCCATCTGGAATTCTACAGATACAGTCCAAGAACAATGTCATGAATAATCCACACAGGGAAGCAAGCAGAAGGGCAAAACGAAAAAGGATCATCAGGCTCCCCCATTCCGTGCCTTCTGAAACCCATCGCCGCGCCGCTGCACCGCCGGCACGGCCTTTGTCGCCGCCGACACGTCCACGGCCCTGTGGCTGGCGCACCCCGCCAGCAGCCCCACCGGCCGGTGGTCCCGGTACTGCCTCCCGGCGCCGACCGGACCCCTCCCGCCGGAGCCGACGCGGTCGCCGCGGTGCTCCGACGCGGCGTCGGCGGCGGCGCTGGCCGTGACGACGCTCCACTGGATGCTCGCCTCGCTGGGCTCGTAGGGGCAGCACTCCGCAATCATCAGGCTCTTTATCTCGAACAGGTCCGAGCTCGACTCGCTCCCTCCGCCGTCGTACTCCTCCTCCTCCTCCCCGCCGCCGCCGCCGCCGCCGCTGCTCGCCGGCGGCAGCACGTTACTACTGGCTGCTGCTCTGACCGGAGCCACGAGGGTGACACTCCTCCTCACTGAGCTCGAGCGGGCGATGAGCTCCGCCGCCGCCGCAGCCTTATTCTCCTCCCGCGCCGCCGTCAACGTCATCTCCCTCCCGACTATCGCCGCCACCTTCGCCGTGCCGAGGTTCAAGCTTGGCGGGAGGCCGTTGCCGACGTCGCCGCCGGGGACGAGCCCGAGGGCTGCCTTCTGCATACTTAGCTCCCTGTACCAGTCGACGACCCCGCCCGCCGCCGGCTCGCCTCCGCCGGCGCCGTGGGCTGCTTCCTTCTTGCTGCCGGCGGCGGCGGCGGCGCGGCCGTCGTCGACGCGCACCGACCGCTTCCCGGAGCACGTGCGCATCAGCACGCCCACCTGCACGCAGCACCTCCTTCCGCCGGACCCGCGCCGCCGGTGGCCGCCGCGGAAGAGCGCGGTCTGGCTGTTGGCGCTGGCGCTGGACGCCGCCGAGCTCGCCGTCGTGAAGCTCGCCGTCGACGCGCGCGTCGAGGACGGCCTGGCCATCACCACGGCCGTCGTCTCCGCCGCCGCCGCGGCGCCGGCGGCGGCCTCCTTGCGGTCGCCGACGACGCCGTCCATTGCGCCCTTGAAGTACCGCTCGGCGGCGAACACGTCGAGCTCGCCGTCGTCGGCGTACGTGCGGCGCCGGCTGCCCATGCCGGGCGCCGGCATGCGGGCTGGCGGCTTCGGCGGCGGCCTTGTTGCTGCCGACGATGTCAAGGTACGACGAGAGGGAGCCGCCGTTCCGGCGCCGCCCCACCACCGCGTCGTCGAAGGTGACCACCTTGCCGCCGCCACTTCGCGATCGCGTCATCTCCATGGTGTGCAAGTGCAAAGACTGCAAGTATAAAGGAAAAAAATAGTGTGTGTGTGTGTGTCGCAAAAGGGACGATGTGAATAGGCGCCCTTATATAGGCAACACACATCGCCAAAACAAATAAAATAAACAATAAACCTACATGGGCACAGTTGATGTACGAAAACCACTAATTCAACAGACAAATCTAATTGCCAATTTGTCTTAACCAAGCAACTCTGACGGCAACAGGGAGGAGATTAGGAGCGACCTTTGCAGACAGTACTGCTGGAGCACTGATGGCCATGCGTTTATTTCAGCAACGTTTTAATTTCCCAAGTTTTATTATATGCAAATCTTGAAATGGAGAGACGGTGGTTGCCGACTTGACGTCCATGAGCGTAGCATAGGAGCTTGACGCGGCCCTGACACTGGTGCTAAACTTGAAACTGTTCTGCAGCGTGACTCCGACAGCGACCGGGGCGAGGGAGACAGGGAGACCATTTGCCCATCGCCCGGCCGGGGAAAAACTAACAAAAGGGAAACTGTGGCGGTTTCCTGTCCATCTGGGCATGGGACACTGAGGAAATTTGAACACAGTGATGCTTTTCGTCTCCAGGTAACACTTGGGATGACAAGGGTCCTCATCTTGGATGGTGATTTTCCGGCGGGAAATTATGAGGTTTTACGAATCAGAAAGTTCCAATTAGGAGCCTGGTCCCGTATTTCTTGTGTCCCCAAATGAGAGGTTATAGGGGAGACAGGGAAGCACAAGGTACTGTCTGGAACAGTGAGATCAAGACTGTCTGATGTTTCGAGAGTTTCTTCTTGCAACAGTTGAGCTGTAGGCGTGTACCATGGAACAGTTCATCCCTCTGCTCCACAAGAGCCTCTCTCACTGCTCAAAATCTGCTGTCAGCACTGACGATATTTAATTTGGAGGGCTCCTGCATAAAATTGAATTTGCAGATATTATTACAAGGACTCCAGCTCAGATCATGATATGGCATGAGACGCTGAAAACCTGGTAGAGTACTGTCTGCCGGTTCCCGCTGCATCCAAAATTCAGAGTCTGCAGCAGTGAGCCAAGCCTCAACGGGAGGTTTGGAGTGTCTTGGCTGGAATAAACGAATGATCAAACGATTGAACAAACAGTATCTTGACCACGGGAAGTGCGGCATTTGCTGTTTGGTCTCTTAGGTAGGTAGGCTTGGACATTCAGTTTGTTCCCCTTTTCTCTTGACCTGTATTTTGAAGGTGTTATATTTGGAAGGTAGTTTCGTCCCAATGAGACCATCTTCATCTTCAATTTCTGATCGTTTGTTTTGCAGTTCTGTCAATTTAAGGCCTCCTTTGGAACACAAGATTTTTTCAAGGGATGTGCAGTATTTTTCACATGAATCAGCTGAATTCTTACAGCATTCAGAAAAACAAATCAAATGCAAAGCCTTTCAGTTTCTTTCACCCAACTACCAAATGAGGATTCATCCAAGAAGAGGGAAGGAACCAAAAAAAAAGAGCAAAAGCAGCATTAATAAAGTGTTACCCGTACTGAATGTGGCCATGGAAGCAAAACGGCAATTGCTAAACAACTTTTTTTTCGCGAAGGGCTGCTAAACAACTTGTTGTAGATGATAGAAAGAAAAAACAATATGAAAAGCACACGAAAGAGACAGAAATATACTAAATCAAGAAATTAAACATATCGCCGAGGATGTTTTTCGTGCAATATTTGAGGCAACAAGGGAATACACGTATAAAGTTTGTGGACCACAACACGTCTCATTATCTTAGCCATAGGAAGTTCACGTATGGACCCTGCGTCCTATGTTATCATGATAAGAGTTTGTCAACATTCTTCAGAAAATTTAAATTGCGGTTCAATGATTGTGAAGTCCAATCATGTACAGGTTTGACCAGCAAAACATCCATTATCCTTGCCCATATCTCAACTTATTTTGAAATCCAGGATCTATATAAGAGAATAATATTTATCGAAATGTTCAACTCATGAGTATTGCAACGGAAGAATTTTATTAGCACCAACACCAAATACAACTTGAAACGTGACATTACACATCTTGAAGCATGCAGGCACTTGTGTCGGCATTAGGCACATGCGGATTCCAGCAGCTTCCAGTGCAGGCTGCACGCTGCATTCTGCCCTGGCCCGACACTGCATTTAACATGGTGTCGATCAATCAATTCCCAATCAGTTTCAGTATAAACTACTGGAAGCCCAGTTAATGCATATCCTCTGATATCCATGTTCTGAGGTGATGGTGGGAAACTGTGAATGAATTTGAAGCCACAGAAAAGACGGCCAGTAAGCACAAAATTTTTCACATATTCGTCGATTACAGAAGCAACATTGCAATACAAGTCAGACTATTAGTATTGTACATGACAGAGGGGATGGTTTTCTAAATAAACAAAAAATACAGTACCATTTTCTATCAGGAGGTAGGGTCATTGAGGCTTCTCTCCTTGCTCCTGTTCACCTTCGCCCTTCCCAACAAGCTGCCAACATTCAACAAGCTTGAGTTCCGTCATAAACAGCATCATACTATCACAACCTTACGGCAAGACGAAAGCTCTAAATATCGACTGATCCAATGCTAAAATGTGCTTTGTTTGAATTTGACATCTACTCATCATAAAGCACACTTTCCAATAGTCTACTCAAATCTCAAAGGCCAAACAGTGCAATATGAAGCAAACATATAGTGCTAAAGCAGTTGCACGAGACAAAAAATGAAAACAAAGAAAAGAGATATTGCTCAATAATTACAGTTACTTGAAGTAGCACAAGGTAAAATCGTCACAAGCAAGTCTTACATCACACAGTTAACTCTAGGAAGAAATTATAAGATGTCTAGGGACATGCAGGAACAACATTCGTCTATGAATAAAAAACCATATATCTAGTATATGTAACACATTGTAGAATTAACCACAGAAATACTAGAAAGTTAAGTTGTTATACCAGGGAGCCAATCAGTTCATATGCTTCCATCACTTTCGGGTCCTCTTCGTCTTCATAACCAACCTGCAGAATTCGTGGCCCATTAACTGACCAAAAGGACCGTCGGCCATCATCCTGAAAAAAGATGAACTTTCAACAATGATTTGATATTTGAGCAAGTGGCAGAGGCAGATGCTAGCAAGTGGCAGAGGCAGACTAGCATCATATGACGTGTGGAACCAAAACGATATAAAGTCATGAAGTCATTTACCAAAAATATTTGTTATAAACTATACTAGTCCTTTATTTAAAATTCAAAATTGACAGTTGAGTCAGGAGGGTCTGGTCTGTACTTGCTTCATGTTTGAGCACCTATAGGCTTTGTATTGGTTATAATTTTATTCTGTTACACTATACATCTGGTATAAGCTCTGAATACTGAGGCGTCAAGTACCTTGAGCACCAGTATGCCAGAATGCCAGATTGTGGGGTACCATCAAGCAGAAGTGTGTGTGGCCATGCACCACTTGCCCTGTCATTTTGGTTCATTACGGCACGAGTGTGGTGATCTACTGACCTGGGTTCCGGGCCACAAGTGCAGCCCCACAGCAACCCATATGGGGTGGAAAAACTATTTATATATGCACTTATCAATCCAGGTGGTCAGGCATGCAACTCTTTTCACAGATCCATCCCCTTCTAGTTTAACAAAAACCTATTTTAGAAAAGTGCAGTACACAGTGCTAAAATTTATTTTCAACACACGACGAGTAACAAGTATGCAGTTATCAGTATTCAAAGTCATTAAGTCATATTAATACATAACTAAGAAATATAGTCGAGCAATTTCCAATATCTTTCTTGACTACTGGTCCATTATTATTGATAAACTGATTTTTCATTTTGTTTTTCCTTGCCAATGTTTTTGTTTGCGCTCAAATTTTGCATGATGATAGATGATAGAACATGGTCTACCCATACATATTCTTTTTGGAAATTTAGTGCATAAATAGGGGATTGTGTGGTTAGTAACATAGTAACACCTAAAGGAGATGTAACACAGGTTATGTTCTCCTGTCCTATAATTAATGTGGCTATTAAAGGTTCACAATAGAAATCCAAAACTGTGCAACATGACCAGCAGGACTAATAAAAGTCTAAAACGGCTAGGGAGTAGGGACAGACTGACAAATGATTTTTCTCAAATACAGAAGGAAAAATACAATATTGCGGATGCAAATAGGATCATTTAGTTACTTCCTCCGTTCCAAATTATAGGCCGTTTTGGCTTTTCTAGGTTCATAGATTTTGTTATGAATCTAGACATAGTGTTTATCTAGGTGCATAACAAAGATGATGAACCTAGAAAAGCCAAACGACCTAGAATTTGGAACGGAGGTAGTATATGATTACAGGGGGTGGGGGGTTGTTGAGGAGTTTATTCAGTTAAGACAACTTAAAACAATGTGTCAAAAAATAATTGAATAATTAGAATAATGAGACAAAAGCCACTAGTCCACTACAATGGAATATTATAACCACCTGCAATACGATCATATAAATAGCCTCCAGTGTCTGTTGGCGAATTTCAGAATCCTCAACAGCTTCTCGTTCATGAGAGAGTGCACTTGATAGCTCCAGTGGCATTTTCAATCTGTCTTCTTCACTATATATCTGTAATATCAGCCAAAAAGATGTATGAGTAGTACACTAACATATGAATATTCATCATTTAGCACAAAACAACAGAGAAGGTCTTTTTGAGCAATTACTCAAGAGGCTAAAGTCATATACTTGCACAACTAGAGTAACAGATCCACTGTTGACATTATGGGTCCCCACATCTGTACTTTTGTAAAGTGTATTAAAGAGATTGGATGTGCCAGGTAATGATGCACATATGAATTTCTACATGAAAATATAAATGCTGAGTTAAGTCTTCAACAATATAATATTATCAGGAGAACCCCTATACACAGTCTCCTACAAGATTATGCCTTCTAAAACATAGAAAAATGGAACACATAGTCAAAGGAGGAAAACATACTGCTTTTATTTATTTGTAAGACGTAGTCAGCTAACCATGGCCACAAGACAGTTGTCATCAGAGCAAAGTTACCAATCAGAAGGAAATGAAAATTTCCAAAACAAAAGAAACGGGAAAACAGGTACACACAAGATTATGCTAACAAAGGATACTGTTGCAGAAACATTAACGATATGTACCTTCTTTCCAGCTACAGGCAAAAGTAGAGCTGGCCAGAGATATTCTGCTAAAGAAAGCAAATTCTGTAGCTGAGTATCAGCCTCAAAGCAACAATTGCGGATTGTACCAGCAACCTGCAAAAATTAAAAAATGTATAAAAGCAAAAAAAAAGCAGCGTAGCAATTCATAATAATTTATACTAAATTCCTAAAATAACAATACAATTCAAAAAAAAAGTATGGCACTAATTCTAAAACTTGAGTGCAAGACAGAACTAGTTCCAATTGCTGGTAAATCAAGAACTGGTACATGTGTAAAAAAATAAGGTAGATACGAGTTACGGATTAATGCAGCTTTACATATTGAAATGTCAGCAAACTGATTTGTTGACATTCCCTCTGTGTATCTGCAGCAGAACACTGCACTGCACAGCAATTTCATTAAAATATCACAAAAGCTGGCGACAATGATCAGTAAAACCTTGGCCCTAGGGGAAGACCTCTCCCAAGCTATTGCAGTACGAAGAAATTTCTCAGGCTGCTGGACTGAGAAAAGGAACCGAAGGCCAGTTGCTCAGGACGTGCCTGCAGCATGTATAACTCTGAAGGCAGCCATGGTGAGAGTTATCTACCTCCTATTGAAGATACATGTCGTTTAGGACATCGACAAGGTCTGCTAGATGAAATCTTGATCAACAATTTCCATGAAAATATTTCAAATAAAGGTAATTAAAATTTTGAAAGTAATTTTCATGATGAATGTAGTAGCATCTATGTTGTATTGTCAATCTATGTAATTCTTTAAACACCAATGGTCCAAGTTAGAAAAGATTTGACCGCCACAAATCCAAAAACAACATGTGTTTTGAATCAGAGGGAGTATCTGATAAAGAATTGGTCAAACTATGTCAAAAGTAGGGAAACCAGGAGCAGCCACTTCAGTATAGATGTCACATTTATGCCAAAACAAAGATTAGGCAGCATGTACCCCTTTCTTTCTAAGTTGGTTTGTTGAATCAAATTGTCGAATAATCTGCTTCAGAAGACCTCTCTTAGGTTCCATCAATATTCTCCTTCCAGCTTCAACCTTAGATATATTGACAAGAATGGAGGCAACATATTCAAAAGTGTCTTGCTCTGCATTATTTAATTTATAAGGTCAGTTCATATACATCTCAGATGAATATTTTGGCGCAGACTCAAGACAAACAATCACAAAACTGGTCAAAAGGCTATGAAAGAGATTGCAAAAATGAAAAGTAGACCAATCAGGAGGACAAAAAATTAGATAGAAGCTTCACATGGACTAAAATGGTGCTTTAAAGTTCAAACCATGTGAAAGGTTGCAAGAACAGGTCATAGCATCGATGCATGATACAATTTATCATTATGTTGGCAATGTTTATTGATCATGAGCTGGAATGATGCGTTTGAACCTCTTGCATAAATTAAAATTTACATGAAAATGTTTCATATCCATTATATCCATTAGAGTGGCTGTTTTTTATGCTAGTTCGCCAAACCTAACGCACCCTCCTCCTTTACCCGGGCTTGGGACCGGCTATGTTGAGACGACTCAAGAAAGTCTTCCAGTCAACACAGACGGAGTTTACATGAAAATGTAATCAAGAAAAGTTAACAAAAGAAAATGAGCTAGCATGCCTAGCACGACCAAAATGAGAAGCAGAATCTGACATAACCATAAAAATGAAAACAAATTTATAATGTATTAAATAGAGGAATTGATCAAAGTCTCTTATTTGAATGTAGAAATCAAATTAAATTCGTAACATATGGACAGAAGAAACTAACCTTCAGAATCACTGGATGACCTACAGAATGAACGCACAAGCTTTGCAACATACAACCCTTGCACCTTTTCATCCCCAACCTTTCAAAATGATGGGAGTCATATTAGTCTTTCTTTGACTGATCTCATCACTAGGAACGGCTCAAAAAAAAATTACGGTTTCAAACAAATTGATCAGTCACAAACTAAGCATAGTGTGGATACCGGCAACACCAATGATGAGCAGCACTTTTAGGGATAATAAACACAGATACAGAACAACTTGATCAATCAAAAGCAATGATGATTGTAACTTGAGCAATATTCAGTAATGATTTAGAAAAATAGATGGCAAACATCTGGAAATATGGTAAGAATTGCATGTATAATAGAAACAACACAACTGTAAGAGCTTTTTACAGAAGTACAGAACCAAGAGTTGAACAGCAAAGCGGCACCATCCCCTGTGGTAGTCCATGGTGATGCAAGTATATTCATTGAAACAAAATTTATTTGGTTGTCAGAACTAGAATCATTCCCCTTTTGTCCTTGCAGTGAAAATCAGGGATGTCAACAGCAATTACAGATGCCATCACCCTTTTTTTTGAAATTAGCCATCACCATTTCTCCAAACAAGAATTGAAGCTCATCGACAAGACAAACATGTTAATCAGAAGGTGGTTCTAGCAAGCTCCATCTTTATGGATCAAAATGTCACATAGGGGCAACTGGGCAAGTGAACTGAGACACCTAGTAAGGGAGAGAAGAAAAGGCAACAAGGAGGCAGCGACGGACCTGGAGAAGCGCGGCGACGCCGGATGCAACGTGGGTGAGGTTGACGAGAAGCATGACGAGGCTTCGCGCGAGCGCCGGCTCCTCCCCGCCGCGCTTGGCCACGACGTCCATTGCGGCGTCGACGGCGCCGAGCGCGACGAGGCGGGCGGCGAGGGCGGCGTCCTGGCTGAGGTTGACGAGCGAGTCCGCCGCGGCCTCCCCCGCGCCGCTCCCGGCCGCGGAGGCCAGCAGGCGGAGCAGCGCCGGCAGCGCGCGGTCGGCGCGCGCCGTGAGCGCCCGCAGGCCGTCCTCCCCGCCCGTCAGCCCCCGCACGATGTCCACGGCCGCGACCCGCACCTGCGGTTTCGGGTCGGAGAGGAACTCGATCAGCTCGTCGATCTCGTCGGCCATGGCGGCGGCGGCGGCGAGGGTTTAGCTCCCCTTTTCCTTCGTTAGTAGAAATCGTGGGGGTTTCAGGAGATTTCCCAGGCTGGAGAAGAGTTCGGCGGCGACGCAATATATGGGTGTGGCCTTGTTACGTGAACGTTCCGCGAATACGTAATTTGCAGAATTACGTATCCGGCATTGGCCCGAAGGACAGGGCCAAGCCGCCAACGGCACGCAGCAGCGGTCGCCACAGAGAATCAGGTGCGCGGGGTACGCGTCGCTTTCCGGTTGGGACCGGGGAGCAGAAGCGGCGCACAGAGAGGGTCCGGGGTTTTGGCTGTTGGCAGTTGGCATGCCGCAGGTGGGGCCCGCCCCGCGTGCATCACGAGTATTTTTCTTTTCCGCATGAGCACCTGAAGATTTTTGTAATTACATTTCAAAAACAACAAGCCCGATAAAGTTTTAATGTGTACTCCGTATATATTGTTTCAATTTAGTATGTAATTATATTATTGATTACGTTTTAATCACGAATATTGCGTTCTCCTCTCGGTTAGGCCGCTGCCACCGATAAAGCATTAATGTGTATATATCGTTTCAATGTGTGTAATTACACTAGTGATTACGTTTTAATTATGAATATTGTGTCGTCCCCTCCAGGTCAGCTTGAAAAGATCATTCATGCATGAATATTGTACCGAGCAGTCTAGGTCATCCTCAATGGAAGTTTTATGCATACGGTTACTTAGTCTGCGAACTAAGTAACTATGCATGGGGATGAAACTCTCTCATTTAATAACCTTGTCACGTCAGCAATTATAATGATATGGTATAGAAATTAGTGCCCATAAAACTTCCATTAAACCTGCTGGCCTTAGACACATAATCACTAATTATACACATTAACGCTTTAGAGGTCTTATTCGGTGCTTCATACTATCTTATACTGGTGTTCAAAAAGGACCAGTATAAAAGAATCTGACGGTCCAAATTAATTGTATACTACCAGAACATCACCTGTAGTATAAGGGGGTATGGGTCGAGTAGTGTCGGCGTCGGAACCGCGCGGGGGTCCAACACCTGCAGAAAAGTGCGCTGTGTCCCGTCTCTCGATGGTCGATGCAAGGGCAATGCGATGACACGGGGTTTATCCTGGTTCCGATCTTCCGATCGTACGTCCAGCAGGGGTGCTTGCGCACTTGTATTGCCTTGCACCGGGAGATGCTCGTAGTAGGGGGCTACAAGCTTGGCGGGAGAGAAGGATAGGCCTCCAAGTCCCTTAGAACGAGTGAGAGTTGTGTCGCTTGACGAACTGAGTGGCGAGTGTATGAACGAGTGTGTCTGGTGGTCCTTTTTGTTCTATGGGGCTGCCTCCTCCTTTTATAGTTCAAAGAGGGGCGGTTACAAACAGTAAAAGCACAGTGACGACGTACGACGGGGCGTGACTGCGGGCGTGACTCTTGTCTTGGCTCGTGTTGTCGGATTAGGCGACTCCCCGGCGTATGGTGTTCTGGCGCAAGACGCGACGTTCCCTGTACATGACGCACGCTCCTTGTGCTCCTGATTTTATGGGCTGGCGTGGGTCGTCATCATCAAGTACATCAGGCCACGGACCCGTTCGAGGGCTCCCCCTGTCCGTTCGAGGGGTCCCCGTACCGGAGTTGGTAGAACAGGGGAGCGTGACAGTACAGGGCTGTCACATCGCCCGGGCTCGTGACGCCACACAGGTTCATCACGCTGCACAGCGTAGAGGATGACCGCATGGAGTCAGGGATGACCGCACGGTGTCGGAAATGACCGCACGGTGTCAGGGGTTGGCGGAGATGACCGGGGATGGGCTGATGATTCGTTGCTTGACTTCCTCGCCCCAGGCCATGCGGAGCCATTTAATGCTCTTGTCCATGGGTAGGTGAGCCGTCAGCGGGCCCTGCGAGCGAGGGGTCTCGAGCGAGGCGGAGTTGGGCATCGAGAGCGGCCTCCGGGCCTCGAGCGAGGAGTCTCGAGCGAGGCGGAGTTCCGCTTCGCTCGAGGGGTGCAGGGCACCCTCGAGCTCGACAGCGGATCAAGGCTTCCTCACTTGTTTTTCGCCGGGTTAATTGGTTCCAGCGGTTTAGTTGGTGATTACCGTTGTCTTAGGGCCTCTCCCAGGATTGGCACCGACAGTAGCCCCCGAGGCCATGCAGTGATGAGTGTCAGACCTGCATGGGTTAGAGTTCTTACTGAAGTTTTGGGGTGCTTCGAGGCCCCTTCGCAGAACTTTCCGTGGGGGCGCGCTAGCGCACTCGCGGGTGTAGCCCCCGAGGCCTTGGAGGAGTGAATAGCATCGTCCAAGGTCTTATTCTCGCCCTTAGACTCCAGGTTGTCTTGTTTCGAGCCATCATGGGTCGTCCCTTATGGACCGAACCCTGACTCGGCCAATTTCGCGAGGCCTTTGACCATGAGTTTCGACCCTCGTCGCCCCGTCACGGGAGGAGGGGGGACACAGTTCCATGCTACCCATGAGCGGGCCGCGAGTCATGGACGTGTCGGTGAGCTGTTAGCGGGTGGTTCAAGTGGACGTCCGTGCCCTGTTCGTTTAGGGTCGGCTCGCGGTCCGGAGACACGTCTCATACAGAACAAGCTTACAAAGGTACGCCAGGCAAGGCTCGGTCCCATTCGTTAGGACCGAGGGCTCGATGCGCTCCCTCGTTGGGATCCTTCAACTGGCCTCCTTTGTTTAGCCTTGAACGCGGATCAGGGCATCCTCGAGACCTTGAGGCCTTTGTTCGAGGTTGAGCGTGTTCGTGCATGCCCCGTTCGCCCCTGACTCTGTTTGATCTGGAGAGCCTGTCGAAACTCTCGACGAGAGCCAGGCTTCGACCCCCTGATCAGTAAAGCTCGAGCGATATATGCCTTACCTGTGCTGGTGCGGAGCGAGGGAATATTCGCTGGCGGTTTGGCTGGGGCGGGGTCCGAGGCGTCCGGTCAGGCAGTCATGGCCAACGTGGCGCGGCCAGTTCGCAGTGGCGCGCCTTTTCAGGCGAGAGCGGCGCTGGCGGGGCAGTTGGATTAGACGCGCTACAAGACTCCGCGACGCCTCGGGCGGCCACAGTCATAATTGTGCTTTTATGTTGGCCCACCACGTTTGCGGGGTCCACTTGTCAGCGATAGGGTTGAGTGCGGAGTTAACGCGTGCTCGCAGCCGCGCTTTACCCGCGGCCCGGTAAAATTTCGTCGATAAATACGGGGAGAGGAGGGGTCAGTCTCCCTTACCTTAGCTCAAACCTTTGTTCCCTCCGTCTCTTCGTTCCCTTCATCTCTTCGCGCGTGCTAGCCCTCGAGAGCTTAGATCCAATCCGTCTTCACTCCCCTTTCTCAGCCATGGTGACCTTGAGGGAAGCTGCCCCATGGAGCCCGTCCACCGCCGACAAAAACTACCTGGAGTCGCTCACTGCGAGAGGCCTGCTTCCCAAGATCACTTCCGCTGGCCAGCCGGAGTGGATGGCGCCGCCATCCTCGCACAGGGTGCCGGCTCCACCCCAGGGCTACATCGTGAGCCTGGCTCGCCTGCACGAGCGCGGGTTTGGATCTCCTCCCGGGGATTTCATCCGCGCTCTGTGCACGTACTACGGGGTGGAGCTCCACAACTTCGCCCCGAACGCCATCTCCCAGGCGGCGGTGTTCGTCGCGGTATGCGAGGGATACCTGGGGGTTCCGGTGCACTGGGACTTGTGGATTCACTTGTTCCGGGCCGAGCTCCACACCGTCGCCACTGGGGCCACTGGGGTGCGGAGGCTCGTCCGCGCCGGCAGCGTCATGTTCCAGCTGTGGGAAGGGAGAAAAGATCTCTACATCCCCACCACCATGACGTCCAACAACGCGGACTGGGACAAGGGGTGGTTCTACCTGCGCAACGACGGTAACCTTCTCCCCCCTACACCGACAAGATCATGGCGGAGAAGCCGCCCGCATGGAACTGGGGGGTCTCCCCCAAAGCTCGTCAAGACAAGCTGGGGATCTTCACCACGGCGCTTCGATCCCTGGCGAAGAAGGGGTTGAACGCCGCCGCCGTCATCGCCAACTTTCAGCTGCGGCGGGTGGTTCCTCTCATGCAGAGGAGCCTGCCCCTCTACCAGCTGACGTCGAGGGCCCCTTTCGAGGGTTCGAGGATGGCCCAGGAGCCGCTCTCGGCTGCGGAGGCGGCTCAGCGGGCGCGGCGCGCCGTGGACTGCACCAAGATGGCGGTCGAGGACGACGTCCTTTGGGCCATCAAGATGCGCCCCGACGAGGGCTACCTCACCTTCGTGAGTATTTTCCCTTCTCTTTTCGAATCTTTTCGCGCTCGTGTCGAGTTTCTTAAGCAATTAACTTGTATTCTCAGGGGCTGACCCACAAAGGGCACCGATCGGCTCCCCCTCTCCCTGACGTCCGCGAGGCCAACCGCCTGAATGCCGAGCGGCAGAAGGCGCATAAGGACGCGGAGAAGGAGACGCGCCTCCGGAAGCAGCGGCGGAGGGACGAACACCAAAAGGAGAACCGGAGGCGGGAAAGGGAGGGTCTCTCCCCGCTGCCGACCCCCGACAGCACACCCGAGCCAGAAGAGGACGACTCGTCAGACGACGAGGTCTTCTTCGAGTCGGGGACGGTGGCGCGCGCCGCTGACGCGCCCCCGCCTGCAGCCGCGATGCCCGGCGCGCCCCCGCTCGTGGCCGCGGCGCCAGGCGCGCCCCCGCTCGTGGCCGCAATGCCAGGCGCGTCGGGCGCTGCTGCCCCGGCGCCCGCCCCGCCGGCGAGGGCCGGGGTTGCCGGCGAGCGAGCCCCTGCGCCTGCGGCACAAGCACCTTCGCGCCGCTCCCAGAAGCGGAAGCTCAAGGGCGTCAACCGGTAAGTGTTTCATTCCCCTTCGACGGCTTGTTCTGGTTAACGTCTGCGTCGACTTTCTAATTTCTTGGTTTGATTGTTTTAGCGGGACCTCCACCCCCGCCGCCCCCACGCTTGCTCCCATCAAAGCCCTCAAGACGAGGGTTCACTCGACACCTCACACCGAGGCCCCGCCCTCGCGCACGACGCGGGAGGCGGAGGCCTCGCTCGTGGCCAGCTACGAGGCGGCCATGGCCAGGGGGGTCGAGCGAGCGCGGCGGGAGCTTGGCCTCGAAGGGGCCGCGGAGGAGCGTGGCTTGGCCCCCGCTGGGGTCGTCGGGCAGGGTCGTCCGGGCGAGCCTGCGGGCCCAGGCGAGGAGGAGGGAAGGCGCGCGAGAAGCGAGGTGGTCTACCTCCTCGCCGACGAAGAAGACCTGGCGCCGGGGTTCGAGCCCTCGTACGAGGTGCAGGCGCTCCTTCCTGCCAGTGCGGCGCTTCTGCTCGAGAGCGGGGGTGCCGTCGCTGAGGAAATTCCCGCACCGGCGGGGGCCGCTGCGGCGGTCAGTTCCGTTGTGGCCACGGGCCCAACCGCGCCTTCGAGGCTGGAGGCGGTCGAGGGTCGAGGCGTCCCCGCTAGCGCTGGCGCCAGCACGAGCGGTGGCATCCGAGGCATCCTTGGGCTGGACCGCCCTGGGATCCCGGATGAACTCGTCTCCATCGCGGAGAACGAGAACCAGCTCTGGCTGGAGCACCACCAGATCGGCACCGACCTCCAGAACGCCCTCTCCGACGCGCTGGAGCTTCACCGGACCAGGGGGCTTCAGCTGCACGTGGTGAGTTTGTGTTTTTCGCCCTTGGCCCCTTCGATTTTTCGCTTCGTGTCTTGACTTCGTGTTGTTCCCTTGTGCCAGCAACTTCGAGACCTCGCGGCGTCCAAGGTCTCGCATATTGCCGACCAGCACGCCTACGTCCACGATCTGACGCAGAGAAATGCCGAGCTGAGCTCTGAGGTGGACCGGGCTCGTGCTGCGGCAAACGAGGCGTGGGCTGCTGCTCGCACGCACGGCGAGTCCTTGAGCTGCGCGGAGAGGGAGCGCGACGCTCTGCGTGCTGCGGCCGCAGAGAGGGCCCTCGAGGTGGAGCGCCTGAACGCTCTCCTGCAGGAGAAGGACGCTTCCCTCGCCGCGGCGCAGGCCTCGCTCCGTCAGCAACAAGAAGCAGCTGCTGCGGCTGAGGCCCAAGTCCTCGAGCATGGCGTGGCTCTCGAGGTGCTGCGGTCAACGACCCAAGAGCAAGGGGCCTCGTTGGCGGCGCTGCGGGAGGAGTCATGCGCGCTCCGCACGCAATGGTCCGCTGAGAAGGAGCGGGCAGCCGGTAAGCTTCGAGCCTCTGCGTAACCTTTCCGTTCTTCCAGAACCCACGCTGGCCCTATCACTGAAGATTCTTTTCCTTTTTTGATTTATCCTAGGCTTGCAAGCGGCCGTGGCGGACTCGCAGGCCAGGGCGGAGGCGGTGGGGGTCGCTTACGCGTCCTCGCAGCAGGAGCTCGAGGAGCTTCGAGAGGCCGCCGCCGCGGTGTGTCTGGAGTTCGAAGAGGACGGTGCCCAGTCTGGCAGTTCGCTGGCCAGCCGCCTGAGGTCTCTGGGTGACCGCGTCGTGGGGCGGGTGAAGGACGCGTTTCTCCTCGGCATCCGCAAGGCTCTTGGCGTGGTGTCGACGCACTACCTCATCCAGCTCGATGCACTGGCGACGGGCTACGTCGTCGCTGAGGGCCTCGACGATGATGCTGCGGTGGCTGCGGTCGAACAGGCTGATGCCAACGTAGCAGAGACGGCCGCCGCGCTCGCTACGCTCTTCGCTGACGAGATTCTCCCCGGTTCAGGCGAGGGCGACGACGACACCTCTCCAGAGCGCGCCGTCGACGGGGATGGCGCCTGAAGAATTTTGCCTGCGCCAGTGCCTCCGAGGCAAACATGTAATAGGTTTAGAAGTCTTTATGCTTTGAACTTGTGGATGTTTTGAGAACTTCGTCATCGTGCTTGATCCTATTTAAATTCGTTAAGTTCATTGTCATTTCGGTTGTGTGCCTCGAAAGGAATTGGACTGGGTTAGACCATCTCCCTGCGCACGGGAAGAGTTTGGACTGCTCGAGCCCAGGGGTGTCGATGGGGGACGCCGTATCCCAAAGGCGTAGGCTTTCCCTCGACATCGACACTCTTGGACTTCCAGCAGCCGCGCCCCACCCCTCTGCGAGTAGCTTAGGTTCGAGGGTGTCGAAGGGGGATGCCGCATCCCGGAGGCGTAAGCTATCCCACGACGTCGCCACCCCTTTGCCTTAGCTGTCGATGCCCAACCTCCGTCACTTCTTCGTACACACAACCGAAATATGACAGAGCGACGAAAATTTGTAGAAAATTGCGAGAAGAGACAAGTGGCGAGGGGTGGAGTGTTTGTTCCCCAGGGCCATGTGCCCTGTGGTAGCCCCCGAGGGAGTTTTTGTCTTCGCGCGAGGCGAAGAGAGAATCTCCCTGCCCCGTGCGTGGAAAATCGTGATTGAAATGATGGAGAGATGGAGCGTCGAAGAAACCGTAGGATGGAAGGGTAGCTTAGCTTTTTGTCGGGGCGGCGCAGGTGATGCGACGGGTGCCTGGCTCCGCTGCCTCAGCGCTGGTGATGCGACGGGTGCCTGGCTCCGCTGCCTCAGCGCTGGTGATGCGACGGGTGCTTGGCTCACGCTGCCTCGTCTCGTCACGGGCGTCCTGTCACTCTGTCAGCGTACAGAGCATTCAACGAGGGCTACGGCCTCGACATGCGTGTCGCTCGTTGAGCGATGGCGTGCTGCGAGGGCTGCGGCCTCGACTCGCGTGCCGCTCGCTGAGCGATGGCGTGCTGCGAGGGCCGCGGCCCTCGACTTGCGTGCCGCTCGCTGAGCGATGGCGTGCTGCGAGGGCTGCGGCCTCGACTCGCGTGCCGCTCGCTGAGCGATGGCGTGCTGCGAGGGCTGCGGCTTCGACTTGCGTGCCGCTCGCTGAGCCTCTGATGCCGTCCGCCCCGCCTTTCTGGCGAAAACAGTGGCCTCGTGACCTTGGCCGTAGTGCACGTCCCCGTCAGACAGCCACGCGTCGAGCGTGTTTCCTTTCTGAGGGACGCCCGCCTCTGCCGTGCTGTCACGCGTTGTCCTTTCGCCAGGGGGCCCCCTTGGGGGTCTGTCCGCAGAGGGTCAGGCGTATGCCGTGAAATGGGCCTAGGGCGTGGGCGCTATAAATAGACTCGACCATGGTGGCAGGGATCACAAGTGCTGTGAGCCTTTTACGAGTTCCATGGGTGTAGAGTTAAGAACGGCGGTGTGGGGTGGAGCTCGCCCTCCTGACTTAGTTCGAGGGTGGGCGGAGCTTTGGTGTTAGAAGAATGCTAGCGAAGGGGGAGGCAAATGAAGGAGAAAAGGTGCCGGCTGCACCTGCCTTGTTAGCAACCGCTGCATCATCTTCCAGCTCAGGCTGGTTGATGCTCGGACAGCGGTTGTCCCCGTCGGGAACCGGTGCCTCGTCTTCCAGCTCGAGCTGGATGGCGTTCAGGCGATGGTTGAACGAGGCAGGTGCGATGGTCACCCGTCCACGGCGTCTGGTGGCGGCGCGCTTTGGTGGCAGAGTGGTCTTGCTTCCGGGTGCGCGCCACGTCTTGATAGGTGGGCGTCGCAGCCGGCGTTGCGCCACTCAGGACCTCGCCATGTTGGTGAAGGTCGTTTCACCAACCGGGGCGCGCGTGACGACCTGGAGGTCGACGAGGTTCTTTGAACCTTTGCCGCGCCAGCCGTGGAGAACTCCCGTTTGCCCCGGCGTATGTGGCCATGCTGGTGTTAGAAGAAAACTAGCGATGTTCCTAGTCGGTCTAGGGTCGCCAGTGTTGAGAAATGGGCATGGCTACATGCGTCTTTCGGCCGCGAAGGGGCGGCCTTGTATATTGTTTGTTGTACACGACCGTTCGCCGGTCATGCATTTTATGGCAATAAAGAGCTTCCTTCATCCACTAGAGTGGCGTTACGCCTTTCTCTCCGCGAGACAAGTGATAATTCCAATGCTTAAACTGTACACGATCTTTATTATTACTAAGGAGTCGCATGAGCTGATACATGGGAAGGCACGAGGAGCCTAAGGGTAGAAACGACGCAGTTGCTGGATGTTCCAGGCGTTAGCGAAGACTTCGCCCTTCTCGTTGGCTAGCTTGTACGTGCCTGGCTTCAGGACCTCGGCGATGATGTAGGGGCCTTCCCACGGAGGGGTGAACTTGTGGCGCCCTCGATTGTCTTGTCGCAGCCTAAGGACCAGATCTCCCTTGCTGAAGTCGCGGCGTCGCACCTTCCGCGCTTGGTACTGACGGAGCGTCTGTTGATATCTTGCCGAGTTTAACAGCGCAACGTCGCGTGCCTCGTCCACGCAGTCGAGGGAGTCTCGTCGAGCTTGCTGGTTCGCTTCATCTTGATACGCCCTGAGCCTTGGGGATCCGACTCTAGATCCGTGGGCAAGATTGCCTCGGCGCCGTACACCAGAAAGAACGGTGTGAAGCCCGTGGCTCTGCTTGGGGTAGTTCTAAGGCTCCAGACGACCGAGGGTACTTCGCCTATCCACTTGCGGCCAAACTTGTTCAGCTTGTTGAAGATTCTCGACTTCAATCCTTGCAGTATCATGCCGTTGGCTCGTTCCACCTGGCCATTTGTTTGGGGATGCGCAACGGCCGACCAATCCACGCGGATGTGGTTGCGATCGCAGAACTCCAAGAACTTCTTGCCAGTGAATTGGGTGCCATTGTCAGTGATTATCGAGTTCGGCACTCCAAACCTGTGGATTATGTCGTCGAAGAACTGTACCGCTTGCTCGGATCGGATGCTCGTGATGGGCCGGACTTCGATCCACTTCGAGAACTTGTCGATGGCAACCAGTAGGTGGGTAAAGCCCCCGGGCGCTTTTGGCAGCGGACCCACAAGATCCAACCCCCATACGGCGAAGGGCCACGTGATGGGGATGGTTTGTAGCTCATGCGCCGGGAGGTGCGTCTTGCGGGCATAGAACTGGCACCCTTCGCAGGTACGCACGACCTCTATTGCGTCGGCAACCGCCGTGGGCCAATAGAAACCTTGTTGAAAGGCGTTGCCCACGAGGGTTCGGGCCGCCGCGTGATGTCCGCACGTTCCTGCATAGATGTCTCGTATCAACTGTCGCCCGGCGGGAATGGGGAGGCAGCGCAGCATCACCCCAGAAGGGCTACGCTTGTACAGCTCGCCGTCGATCATGGCGAACGACTTAGCTCGTCTGGCGATGCGTCGTGCCTCGGTTCGATCTGAGGGTAGCGTGCCGTGGTCGATCCAGTCTACGTATTGGTGTCGCCAGTCCTGTGAGGCCGGGGACCCGTCGATCTCCATTGCCTCTTGCTCCTCAGGCGGTGGTGTCTCCGGTTGGGGGGTCTCGACGCCTGGTGTCGAGGGATCCTCGTCCATTGGCTCGATGTGGGCCTCCCTCGAGGACGCTTCCGACGCCGCGTCCGGACGCGGGGGCTCGATGGAGGGTCTCGAGCAGTCGCGGGCGAAGACGTTCGGGGGAATGGTGGTTCGCCCCGACGCAATCTTAGCCAACTCGTCCGCTTCTTCATTGTACTTACGCGCGATGTGGTTGAGTTCGAGGCCGAGGAATTTGTCTTCGAGGCGCCGTACTGCGTGGCAGTATGCTTCCATCTTCTCGTCATGGCAGCTCGAGTTCTTCATCACTTGGTCTACGACTAGCTGTGAGTCCCCTCTGACGTCGAGGCGTTTGATGCCCAGCTCGAGGGCGATACGGAGCCCACTGAGGAGGGCTTCATATTCTGCCATATTGTTGGAGGCGGGGAAATGCAGCCGTACCGCATAGCGCATGTGTTCTCCATGAGGCGAGATGAAAAGTAGTCCCGCCCCTGCTCCGGTCTTCATCACGGATCCGTCGAAGTACATAGTCCAACACTCTGCCTGTATCTGGGGCGGGGGTAGTTGAACGTCTGTCCACTCGGCGACGAAATCCGCGAGAACCTGGGACTTGATGGCTTTGCGCGGTGCGTACGTGAGCGTTTCGCCCATCAGTTCCACCGACCATTTGATAATCCTCCCAGACGCGTCCTGGTTGCGGACTATCTCTCCCAAGGGGAACGACGAGACCACGATCACTGGGTGCGCCTCGAAGTAGTGCCTTAGTTTCCTTCGAGCCAGCACGACTGCGTACAACAGTTTTTGGATCTGCGGATACCGCGTCTTGGTTTCCGATAATACCTCGCTGATATAGTACACGGGTCGTTGTACCGGCAGTGCATGGCCTTCTTCTTCTCTCTCTACTACGATGACCGCGCTAACCACTTGGGTCGTCGCGGCCACGTATAGGTAGAGCGTTTCCCCATCCCTTGGTGGCGTAAGGATGGGTGAACTCGAGAGTGACGCGACGAGCTTGTCGAGGGCCTCCTGTGCCTCTGGGGTCCAGGAGAAACGTTCGTGTTTCCTCAGGAGCCGGTACAGAGGTAAACCCTTTTCCCCTAGCCGGGCTATAAAGCGACTGAGCGATGCTAAGCACCCCAGGACCCGTTGGACTCCTTTCAAGTCTCGGATCGGGCCCATCCGTTCGAGAGCAGCAACCTTCTCGGGGTTGGGTTCAATGCCTCGCTGGGAGACTATGAAACCCAACAACATGCCTCGCGGCACTCCGAAAACGCACTTCTCCGGATTGAGCTTTACACCGGCGGCCCGGAGTGCTTCGAAAGCGGCTCGCAAATCGTCAACCAAGTTGTCTGCCTTCTTGGATTTTACGACGATGTCATCGACATATGCTTCCACGGTGCGCCCGATCTGGTCTCCGAAGACCCGAAGCATACATTGCTGATACGTGGCCCCCGCGTTTCGAAGCCCGAACGGCATCGTAGTGTAGCAGTATATGCCGAAAGGGGTGATGAAAGAAGTCGCGAGTTGGTCGGATTCTTTCATCTTTATTTGGTGGTAACCGGAATACGCATCAAGGAAGCAGAGGAGTTCACACCCCGCGGTGGAATCTACGATTTGATCGATTCGTGGCAAAGGAAAAGGAACTTTGGGACATGCTTTATTTAAACCAGTATAATCTACGCACATCCGCCATTTCCCATTCTTTTTCATAACTAGTACAGGGTTAGCTAGCCACACGGGATGAAAAACTTCCTTGACGAATCCGGCCTCCAAGAGCTTGCGCAGCTCCTCTCCAATCGCTCGACGCTTCTGCTCGTCAAAGCGCCGAAGGCGCTGGCACACCGGCCTGGAGTTGGGCTGGATATCAAGGGAGTGCTCGGCGACCTCCCTCGGTATGCCGGGCATATCCGAGGGGCTCCACGCGAAGATGTCGGCGTTGGCGCGGAGGAAGTCGACGAGCACCACTTCCTATTTGCGGTCGAGGGTGGAGCTGACCTTCAACGACTTGTCGTCCGGGTTGCTGGGGTCGAGGGGTACGTCCTTAGTCTGCTCGGCTGGCTCGAAGCTGCCAACGTGCTTCGGCGCGGGGTTGTCGATCTCGTGAACCATCTCTTCCAGACGGGCCACACAAGCTTCATCTTCAGCGAGCGCCTCGGCGTGTTCGACGCACTCGACATCGCACTCGTAGGCGTGCTCGAACGAGGGCCCCACGGTGATGACTCCCTTTGGGCCCGGCATCTTCAGCTTGAGGTAGGTGTAGTTCGGGATGGCCATGAACTTGGCGTAGCATGGTCGCCCGAGGATGGCGTGATAGGCACCCCGAAACCCCACCACCTCGAAGGTGAGGACTTCCTTGCGGAAGTTGTCCGGCGTCCCGAAGTAGACCGGCAGGTCGATCTGTCCGAGGGGCTGAACCCGCTTCCCTGGAGCGACGCCGTGAAACGGCGCCTTGCTTGGGCGCAGCTGGTCCCTGCCGATCCTCAGGAGCTCCAGGGTGGGAGCATACATGATGTTGAGGCTGCTGCCTCCGTCCATGAGCACCTTGGAGAAGCGTGTGTTGCCGATGACGGGGTCGACGACGAGCGGGTATTGCCCCGGATTTGGAATGAAATTGGGGTGATCTTCTCTGCTAAAGGAGATGGTCTCCTCCGACCAGTCGAGGTACTTCGGGGCCGCCCGGTGCACTGCCAGGACCTCTCGACGCTCGCGCTTGCGCTGCCGAGACGTCATGTTGGTCGTGGGCCCCCCGAAGATGAAGAACACATTCTCCACCTGGGGGAATCCACCCTTGTCCTTGCCGTCGGCGTCTCCCCTCTCGTTGTCGTTCTTTGCGGCCACGCGGTTGTAGTATTTCTTCAGCATCTCACACTGCTCGAGGGTGTGAGTGACCGGGCCCCTGTGGTATGGGCACGGTTTCTTGAGCATGTCGTCGAAGACCCCCGGGCCTCGAAGCTGTCCCCCTGGGCCCTTGCGGGCGGGGTCCGCCGCGAGGGCTTCGTCGGAGTCGTCGTCTGGCTCTGGTACTCGTGGCACCTGCTGCGCCTTCTTCCCTTTCTTCCCCTGCTTCATCTTCTTGGCGGGGGTCTTAGGCTTGTTTCCCTCCACGGGCGCTCCTTCCACGTGTTTCCCCTTCTTGTCGACGAAGTTAGCGCCCTCTGCCTCTTCGCCGGAGGCGTAGCGCGTGGCGATGTCGAAGAACCCACTAACGGTAGTGGGGGGCTTTCGTCCAAGTTTGCGCACTAGGCCTCGATTCGTCGTGCCCAGGAGGAAGGCGTGAAGCACCTCCGAGTCTCCGACGTTCGGAAGGTCTGTGCAGCATTTGGAGAAGCGACGTACGTAATCCCGCAGGGATTCGCCGGGCTTCTGGCAACATTGCCGAAGGTCCCAGGGGTTCCCCGGGCGTACGTACGTGCCCTGGAAGTTGCCCACGAAGGTGTTCACAAGATCGTTCCAGTCATGGATCTGGTTCGGGGGCAGCTGCTTCAGCCACGCTCGCGCCGAGTCCGCGAGATGGAGGGGCAGGTTGCGGATGATGACTTCGTCGCTGGACGCACCACCCAGCGTGCATGCCAGGCGGTAATCGTTGAGCCAGACTCGAGGGTCGGTCTCCCCGGAGTATTTGACGATGGTGGTCGGTTGCCGGAATCGCGGAGGTATCGGTGCCGTCCGGATCTCGCGGCTGAACACCCGAGTACCAGGAGGTTCCGGCGACGGGCTCTTGTCTTCACGGCTGTCGTAGCGGCCTCCACGTCGAGCGTGGTACCCATGGCCGGTGGTGGTGTCGAGCTTCCTTTTGTTGAGGATGTGACGGGCGTCGTTTCTGCCGGCACGCGTGTCCAGCATGCGCTCCTTCACAGGAGCCTTCATCGGGCTCTTGAGAGGAGTGCGCACCGACTCCGCCCGGTCTTGTGCTCCGCCCACGACTCCCGTGGTGTCGGAGCATCTCATACGCGACGCGGAACTCTCGGCCTGTTGTACCGCGGCCTGCTCGATCAGGGCTTGTGCTTCACGGCGCAGGTTGCGGCCCTGCGGCGTTGATGGCTCCGGCATCGCCCGTATCAGCGTAGCCGCAGCGATTAACTTCTGGCTGGTCCTTGCTAGGGCCAGGGGATCATCCCCGTGGTCGTTGGCCATGATTCGCGCCTGCGCGGTGCGTGCCACCTCCTGCGCGAAGTTGCTGGGCCCCGGTCGCCCCGTTTCGAGGGCTGCGCGCAGCCGTCGAACCTGGCGTCGCTCGTCTTCGAGGCTGGCCTCGAGTTCTCGCACCTGGATCAGCTGGGCCTGAACCAGCGCGGCGTCTCCGGTCGTGGGAGGTGCTGGCTGTCGGGGTGCCGCGCTTCCCACGGGATCTCGCGGCGCGACGGTGCCGTTGTCCTCCGTGTCCGGCTCGATTACTGCCGCGACAAAGCACTCCCGCGCAGGGTCGTGATCCCCCGTGCTCGAGTCATCAGAGTAGTCGAAGCAGTAGTCCGCCGCGGCCTGGAACGCCACGAAAGCCTCGTAGTCACGAAGTTCGAGGTAGTCCCACTCCGGGTCCTCCTGCGAGGCCTCGTCGGCGCTTGTGCCGAGGTATGAGTCGCCCGGCGAGGTCGCGATAAGGTTCCGGATCGAGAGCAGGTGATGTCCAGCGAGATCGTCGTAGGCGTCCATCGCCGTGCTGATGGATGACGAGTACGCCATGCCCGCTCCACGCATCCCATACGGGAAACGTGACGGCTCGGCCTCGCCCTCCTTGTTCGGGCGCGTGGTCGGAGGCGTGGGTGTCGGCGTGGCCTTCATCCCCTCGGCAATGGTGCTTTCGCTGAGGTCGACGTCGTCCAGACGGTGCGCACGCGCAGCCCGGCGCCGCTCCATGCGTGCTCGTCGCGAGCGTTGCCCTGAGCGCCTCCTGCGCCTGGGCGTTGGTGGCGGCGGTGGGCTTGTCGCGGTGGTCGTGGCAGTGGTGGCCGCATCCCTTGGGAGGAGCCGCATGAGATAACCGTTGCCGGTTGCCTCAAACCCCAGGCTCCCGAACCAGATGGTGAATCCGGCCGGGAGCGGGTCGGATGAACCGTAGGAGCAGCGGTCAACGAGGCGCTCTGTACGGATCACCATCGAGAGAACTGGTGGGTCAAGGAGTCGATCACAGCGCGAAGCCCCTACCTGGCGCGCCACTGTCGGCGTCGGAACCGCGCGGGGGTCCAACACCTGCAGAAAAGTGCGCTGTGTCCCGTCTCTCGATGGTCGATGCAAGGGCAATGCGATGACACGGGGTTTATCCTGGTTCCGATCTTCCGATCGTACGTCCAGCAGGGGTGCTTGCGCACTTGTATTGCCTTGCACCGGGAGATGCTCGTAGTAGGGGGCTACAAGCTTGGCGGGAGAGAAGGATAGGCCTCCAAGTCCCTTAGAACGAGTGAGAGTTGTGTCGCTTGACGAACTGAGTGGCGAGTGTATGAACGAGTGTGTCTGGTGGTCCTTTTTGTTCTATGGGGCTGCCTCCTCCTTTTATAGTTCAAAGAGGGGCGGTTACAAACAGTAAAAGCACAGTGACGACGTACGACGGGGCGTGACTGCGGGCGTGACTCTTGTCTTGGCTCGTGTTGTCGGATTAGGCGACTCCCCGGCGTATGGTGTTCTGGCGCAAGACGCGACGTTCCCTGTACATGACGCACGCTCCTTGTGCTCCTGATTTTATGGGCTGGCGTGGGTCGTCATCATCAAGTACATCAGGCCACGGACCCGTTCGAGGGCTCCCCCTGTCCGTTCGAGGGGTCCCCGTACCGGAGTTGGTAGAACAGGGGAGCGTGACAGTACAGGGCTGTCACATCGCCCGGGCTCGTGACGCCACACAGGTTCATCACGCTGCACAGCGTAGAGGATGACCGCATGGAGTCAGGGATGACCGCACGGTGTCGGAAATGACCGCACGGTGTCAGGGGTTGGCGGAGATGACCGGGGATGGGCTGATGATTCGTTGCTTGACTTCCTCGCCCCAGGCCGTGCGGAGCCATTTAATGCTCTTGTCCATGGGTAGGTGAGCCGTCAGCGGGCCCTGCGAGCGAGGGGTCTCGAGCGAGGCGGAGTTGGGCATCGAGAGCGGCCTCCGGGCCTCGAGCGAGGAGTCTCGAGCGAGGCGGAGTTCCGCTTCGCTCGAGGGGTGCAGGGCACCCTCGAGCTCGACAGCGGATCAAGGCTTCCTCACTTGTTTTTCGCCGGGTTAATTGGTTCCAGCGGTTTAGTTGGTGATTACCGTTGTCTTAGGGCCTCTCCCAGGATTGGCACCGACAAGTAGTATTGTACCATAGGGGTATTACGGGAAAAAATATTTTTAACATGTGGTATAAGGTGGTATATCGAGTAGTATAGTGGTATAGGTGTATTATGAGAAAAATTATTTTTATTTTCATACTCATTTGATCCAATATATTTATTTTCTTTTACACATATGTTCATTTAGATTAGGAGCTTCGAATAAAAAATTATATTACAGTGTAATTACAAAATTGTCCATCCCTCCATACTCCATACTACCATAGGGTGGTATGGAGCACCGAAGAAGACCTCATGTTTTATTGGCACTTGGCCGAGGCCGAAGTCGAGGGGAGAACACAATATTCGTGATTAAAATGTAATCACTAATGTAATTACATATTAAAGCGTAGTTACTAGCGTATCCTCTAGCCACACACTCCTTGATGGCATGCACTTTCATAGTTTGAGCTTCGAATAAAAAATTATATTACAGTGTAATTACAAAATTGTTCATCCCTCCATACTCCATACTACCATAGGGTGGTATGGAGCACCGAAGAAGACCTCATGTTTTATTGGCACTTGGCCGAGGCCGAAGCGAGGGGAGAACACAATATTCGTGATTAAAATGTAATCACTAATGTAATTACATATTAAAGCGTAGTTACTAGCGTATCCTCTAGCCACACACTCCTTGATGGCATGCACTTTCATAGTTTGAGCTTCGGCGACAAGGGTCTTGGGTGTGTCCATAGGCTAGGTGTCAACACTACGGAAGAAATGAGCAACCATCCCCACACTGTAGTACCGGCTACAGACAACAGTAACAAAAAAAACCAGGTTAGTATCGGTCGAGGGCACCAGCCGGTACTAACGTGCATCATTTAGTACCGGCTGGTTTTATTGGCCGGTACTAAATAGGTGCGCCACTTTAGTACCGGTCACAAACACCATCCGGTACTAAACGACGCACGTTAGTATTGGCTGGTATTCTCAACCGGTACTAACTTGCTCAAAAATCTCCTGCGTGCGCCGCAACTCTCTCCCTTCCTCTCCTCTCTTTTTATCCCCTCTGTCCTTCACCTTCCTTGTCCTTTCCCTTCTGTCTCTCCTCTCTCCCCTTCTTCTCTAGCTGGCTACCTTATCTCCTTCTCATGTCTCTCGATTTGTGTAGGATGGGAGGCCGGCAGGAGCGTCGGCGCGCAGGCGGGCGCGGGGCAGGCGGCAGCCAGCCTGGTGCGCGGCGGCGGGGAGCGCACCTGAGGACCGGGTGTGTCCAAGGACAGGTGGATGGTCGCTTCCTGGTGTGATGAGTGATTAGCAACATGGTGTGGATTGACGTTTACCTTGTCTCAAGTATTGCAGGTGTAGAATGCGGCTTGATTGCATTGGTGCAGGTGAATAACAGGTGCGAAAGGTCTTAGCCATGGCGACCTCCAGGGAGTGGAGAGACAAGTAGGCTTGGTTCGAGGGACCCGGTGGCTAGATGGATCAAGTGCGGTTCACATGGTGGCAAGAACGAGCAAGGGAACGTGGTTCCAGTGCGAGGTAGCGGCTCACGACCGAAGCTCGTACGCGGACATGAAGCCGGTGCAAGGTAGCGGCTCACAACCGAAACTTGTACGTGAGGTTTGGTGGTTTGGCCAAAACACCATCAGATGGATGGTTTCCCTTGGTTTGGGCCTCAAAACCAAGGCCGAGGACTCGGCGTGGTGTCGCGGGCCGTGGGCTGCTCACACAGCTTGGGGCGGTTTAACCGCCCTCCCAAGGGCGGTTTAACCCCCCTGGGCAGGCCCGAGAGGCGTCGAGGAGTTTCGATCCGGAGGACACGCGGCGTGATTGCAAGGGTTGCGTCGGAGGAAAGCAAGCTTGAAGTGGAAGGTGTCCCAGCCGGAAAAATCTTCGATTCAAATGTCAAATTCGCCCCTGAGGGGTATGTATCACTTAGGGGTAGTTGAGTCAATAGAGCACCACCACTTGGACTATAAATAGACCCCCTAGGGTTTGGTGGCTGCTATCTCTCTTGGCTTAGTTTCATTTTTCCGTTGTTTTTCCCTTTCTAGTTTTCCATAGTCTAGCTAGTGCTTCATCGGTGAAATCTTCAAGAGGGTAGGATGTGGGAGGATTGCTAGCCTCTTTGTAAAGAAGTTGACCTCATCATGTATGGAAGATTTAGCTTTTGCTCATCCTCTCTTGTGTGATTTCTTTGTTCATCCTGTGGCTCCTTTTGGTCCATTTGCTAGATTTTCGATTCCTTGTGTTTGAGGCTGTTTCTTTGTGGGATTGCTTCGGGGATTCACATATGAGCTCGTGGAGACTCTTTTCCTGGTGATTTGCCCTCACAAAACGCAAAGAATCGCTTCGGATTTGGGGATTTTTGGATGAACTCGGGATGGAGGTGTTCTTCATGAGATTTAAGATTCCGGGAGTTCTAGTGAGTTAGAGGCCGAGATTTTTGGGGCATACCCTCTACTTGAGGTGTAGATCATCTCCCCAAAGTTCTGTCTAAAGAGCTCAAGCCGTTTGGGAGATCGGGTAATTCGATTTTGGGTGTTACTTTCGGAGCCCGTGCTTCTAGGCCAGGCCGGTTTAACCGCCCCCCTTGGGAGGTTTAACTGCCCCCAGGGAGGTTTAACCGCCCTGGCTGGGAAGAGGAGAGTTTGTCTCGTTTTGGTTCGATTTCGATTCGATTTGCTCGATTTGGTTTCCGCTGCTGTGATCGTGTTCCTACGGTCAGTAGCTTCTCAGTAGCTACGTGATCTTGGCTAGATCGTGTTGCGAGGATTTGGAGTTGAGTTGGGAGAAAAGCCGGATTCGTAGAGAAGAAATTTTTATCGGCTCCCATTCACTCCCCCCTCTCTGGTTGCCTAATCGGTCCTTCAACACCCTGGCGCGCGGCGGCGAGGAGCGCGCAGCGGCGCGCGGCGCAGGCGGCCTGACGTGGGCGCGGATCGAGGCCTGGAGGATGGGATCGAGACCTGTGACCTGTCGGATTTTTGTGATCTTGTTCCTGTGAGATTTTGTTGTTCGTGTGAGATTGTTGTTCTTGTTTATGAGTGAGAGATGAGATATCTTCTATGATTTTTAGGATTGGATTGTGAGATGTATATATTCTTGTGATTTTTATGTGATTGTGAGATATATGATAGTGATTCTTATTATGACTTAACAGAATTTGTTTGCGATGACCGAAGAAAGGAAAGAAAATGAGAAAAGAAAAATGGAAAGAAAATAAATGAAGGGTGCTCAGGGTTGATGCGCATGTATGGTTGTACCGGCCGGTACTAACGTGCGGCACGTTAGTACCGGCTGGCTGTGACCGGTACTGACGTGCGGCACGTTAGTACCGGATCGACCTTTAGTACCGGCCACAGCGACCGGTACTAACGTGTCCTGTGATCGGTACTAAAGGCCAATTTTACAGTAATATAAGTTTCTAAAAATTCAGAAACAAAGTTGATCGATTTATATATTTGTTATAAAAATACCTGTATTAATACGAAAAGAAGACATACATGACCACATACAGATAGACACTCGCACAAGGATACGGTAGGTTTAACTGTTCCATCCCAACAACACAGAGACGTACAGAGAAAAATTAAATAAAACAAGAAAGAAATCCTCAGAAGCTCCTGTGCTTGCCAACCACACTGCCGCCGGACACACCGAGGTGTATGTGAAGATCAAGAAAGAATTATATTATATCAAAGGTGAGTACATTATTAAGTTACACATAGCACCCTTAACGTACTCACGCACCAAGCAGCTCCAAAACTCGATCACAAACCTATGTAAACAATCAAATAGAAAGCCGCACAGGCATACGCTCAGCAAGTAGGCTGAGAACAAGCGCCCAAAGAACGACGACCAACATTCCTATAGACTAGAACGAGCACAATCTTTTTCTTTCTTCTTGCGTCTTTCCTCTTCCTCTTTTTGGCACCGATGAAGAAGAGAGACTGATCCCAATCTATCCGATCCGAGACTCATTGACATCAGCTCGGGGAACAGACCTAGTCTCACAAGCCTTTCATCGTGGTTGGATCTAACCACGACGAACACAGAGAACTGGCCGGAGAAAATTATTCCAGGACAACGGCACCATCCCCGCCTCGATGTCGCCATCCGGAAACCTAATTCTCCATGTCGTCGCCCCAAGAAAGTTGTCGACGCCGTAGATGCCGTCACCTCCTTCGTCGGTGCCGCCATGGAGAGACTCAAGCCACCCTATCTCATCGTTGTTGCCGGCGAGGAGAAGGAGGAAACCAATCTCCCATACCACGAAACGCGGCATGGAAAACCCTAACCCTAACATAGATTCGATCTATTAGAATCTATTAAAAGAGAGGATCCTCACTCCCTTCGGTCTCTGGCGAGATGCCGGAGGTGGGAAGGGAGGGGGACCAACGGTGGTGGAGACGGAAGGCCGGCGGGTGGACGGGATCGGCGCCGCCCGTGTCGCCTGAAGGCGACGCGGGGGCAGGCGGGCGACGGTTGCATCACGGATATTTCTCGCTTGAGGACTACAAAGCTTCTTGTAAACTACGTTTATACTAATTGTAACATCCCAGATTTTTTCTAAATGTTTATAATATTAAAAATGTGGATTTAAAAAAAATCATGGATTTAATACTAGCTAGGAAAAATATAAGGTTGTCTTCGTTGGACCTTTCCCAAAATTCTTAGAATTAAATATTTTGCTAAGGTGTCCATGTCTTAGAGTAAATATTTGGAATTTATTGGATTTTATTTGGATTTATTTGAGTGTAATTTGATTTGAATTGATTCAAATCCAAATCAAATAAAGTTTAAAACCTAAACTAATTTGGGCCCTAACCAACTAACCAGCCCACTAACCTAAAGTCTAGTTTTGGCCCCTCTCCAAAACCCCGGCCCACTTCCCCTTTCCTTTCCCTGCAACCCAGCCGCCGGCCCAACTCCCCTCGGCCCGTCATCCACCGCCGCGTGCCGTTCTTTCTCTCCTTCCATTGACAGGCGGCCCCCACCTGTCAGCTTTCCCTCCTATCTCACACCGCCACCGCCACTGTCCTACCTGCCGGCGCCGCTCTTCCGCCACCGCCGCGCCTTCTCGCGCTGTAGGCCGCGAGATCATCTCGCGCTTGGCCCCACGCCTCGCCACCACAGCTCCACCCTAAACCCTAGATCGGGGAGTCCCTCGCGCCATCTCGCGAGCGGCCGCCCCATCTCACCCCGCCGCGCGCTCGGGCCCGCACGCCAAGGCCGAGCCGTCCCGCTCCAACCCTAGCCTTCTGCCTCTCGCACCGCGCCGCGTGTCCCCTCTCGCGAACCATCCTCTCACGCCCTCCTTTCTCCACCTAGTCGTGCCGCCGCTATAAAGCAGTAGGAGCGCCGCTCCTCCTCTCCATCCACCGCTCGGGCACTTGCCCTTCATCCAGCCTCCGCCGCGCGAGGAGAAGAAGGAGGAGAAGGAGAAGGTGAGGACGAGGAAGATGGTAGCAAGCCGGAGCCGGAGCCGCCCGTGAAGCACCGCCGCGCCGCCGGAGCGCCGTCGCCTACCCTGGAGCAAGAAGACCCCGTACTGATCCCTGTCGCGGCTCTTCGTACCACTACACGGCTTCCCTTCATCGCCTTCAGCTCACGAGCCGAGCCTTGACCCCTAGGTGAGCCGCCGCCGCGATCCCCTTTTCCCTTGCTCTGTTTCAGCCGTCGCCGCGCTGGAGCACGGCCGTGCCAGACCCAGGACGGCCACGCCGTGACTCAGAGCCCCTGAGACTCGCGCGCGTAGGCTCGCCCTGTGGAAGGACTTCGCGCCTTTGTTTTGGACCGGAAGCCGCCGTCTTGGCCGTCGCCGCCGCTAACCCGAGTCAGCCGCCGCCGACGCCCAAGTACTTCTCAAGCCGGCCTTTTCTCTGGCCTGTGTCCTGGCCTTCGTGCCAGGAACCTTCTTGTGCAGGAACCCCGTGTCGTCGAGCCAAACCCGAGCCTTGAACCCCGGCCGCCCGTGGAACACCCCTTTGGGGCATTCCACCGAGCGCTCGCCGTGCACACGAGCCCCAACCAAGATCTCGCCATAGCCGGTCCTAGGAACCTTTGCCGAGCTTTTTTTCCGTGAATGCGTGACCCAAGTGATTTGGCGCAGGGCCATGGCCTTGTCGCTGGATTTGAGCGAGGTTGGACCGCCGCCGGCGCGCCTCCGCCGCTGCGCTGAGCTCGCTCCGCCGCACGGCTTCCCGCCGCGCGCCTCGTGTGCGTCTCGCCTCCGCCGCCACGCGTCGCGCTCCTGTGGAGTCACACGCTTGGCTGCGCGAGCGCAGCCGCACGGGATCCGCCCCGCGTCGCAGCCGATCCTGTGGGCGCGGTCCACGTGAACCGCACTCACGGCTCACCATGGACCACGTCCACCAGATCTACGCCGGCCCTTTATCAACCAAGTCCCTGTCTTCTTGCATAAAGGCCCCTAGAGTTTCGAAATCCTTTCAAAATAGTCCCAGGCCTGTGACTTTTACTCTGAGCCCCCTGGACTACTTAGATTTAACATCTAGGTCCTTCTCCTGACGTCATCAGGGCCCACTGACGACGTCATCATCCGGACCCACCTGTCAGCTTTGACCGTTGACCGATCAACGCTGACGCCAAGTGGGCCCTGCTGACGTCAGCATTTCGGCCGACCCTAGGCTTTTTATAGAAAACGTCCTAAACTTTTCTAAAATTACCAATAGGTCCCTGGTTATTTTCAAATAGGTCCCTGGCCTCTTTTCTTTTTCAGATTATTTAAAATTCAGAAAAGAATTTAAACTTAGAAAATCCATAACTAATTCATTTTAACTCCGAAAAATATGAAACCAGTTTCTGTATTTTTCTAAAATTATGACAAGCCTTTGGTGTGGAGTATGAGTTCATTTGGATCTTTCTTGGATTGATTTTATTAGAGTTAATTGCTATTAGGTCCCCGGTATTTACTTTAATTACGTATTTAGGACCTACCGACGGCCAGGAGCTGACCGGAGAGGAGCACTACCTGGAAGACTTTGTGGAGGAAGAGAACTTGCTCTCAGGTTCACGCCCAGCCATCTCTTGAATGCCTATTAGACATTGCAACTAGATGAGCTAGCGCTTTACTTGTTGCAAATGAATGATGCTTGAGCCTTGCATATCCATGTGTTTATTCCTGTGATTGCCTTGTTACCTACCACTCTATATATGATATTGCTATGCTGCTGCTTGCATGTGTACGGGATCATGTGGATTAGGACTCTTGGCGTGTGTGGGGATAAAACCGGCAGGAGAAGGTGTTTTTGGAACTTAGCGGGGGTGAGCACTTTATAACAACTCGGTCTTTGACCAAGGTGCCAGGAGACCCCTGCTCTCGAGGGGTCCCACACCGTACTTGTGGCGGGTACATGGATGGATAGGATCATAGGAGTTGGCGGCGATACCTATAGTGGGTACTGCGACTTGCGTTCTTCTTCGGAGGATACGCCTTTGGGACGATGACGCTCACCCCGGCCTGAAACCGAGTGAGGGTAACCACTCTTTGGGCCCCACGTACTTACCGCTTACCCATATGAACGGGTTCCAGCCAGCCTAACTAGCGCGATGCCCGGATTGCGAGAAGATCAGGTGAATGGTGTACGGGAACGGGAGAGGTCGTCTCCCCGAAGGACTATGGCCCCGTCTGGCCCTACGAGGGAGAGTTCGACAAAGCTTCCGAAGCATTGGATTGCGAGCCGATGGACCGAGACCGGAAGAGCAAGCGGGCATCGTCGCGGTTGGGGTCTGTGCTGTGGGTTGCGTCTCGAGATGGCGGTCACCATCTCGCAGCCCGAGTGGGTCCAGTTGTACAAGCTCTCGAGAGTCTATAATCTATGCGTATAGCCGCGTCCTCGGTATGGACATTGCCCACTGCACTGTTACCTCTCATATTTGGGATATTCTACCTTCCCCCTTTCTAGCCAGATTTGAGAGTGACTAAGATTCGCAGCTACGGACGGGGAGAAGGGAAGTTTGCTCCCTTTCCTTTCAGGATCCGGTCGTAGTTAGTGAGGTGCGAGGGGAGGGAGCTCTCGTATCGACTTAGATGAGTGTGGAGATGGAGATGGAAGTCCGGCGTGCCGGAATAGCCCGATGTGGTGAGATATAGGATGGATGGATATGGAGATACTTATTTTATATTTGCTGCTGCATAAGAAACCTTTAACCTATCCTTGATATACTTTTATCCCTTTAGATGGTAGTCCACTTAAAGCTTGCATATACGGTTGGTGACGTGAACCTATCCCATTCCTTGGGGATAGCCTTTGAGTACGTAGGATCTGATGATGAGCACGAGTTCAACTACGATGGATGGTACGACTGAGGCATCATCTTGACGCGCAAATTGCCTGTGAAGGAGATCGAGAAGATGGAGGCTTCTACGCCTAGATCCGCTGCGTTGGATGTTCTTTTGTTTGTCGTTCAGCCCTGAGGGCTTGTATCAGACGTTTTATCATGAGAATGATGTAATAAATAAGATATTTGTACTTTATTCGTGGTATGGATGCTGATATTCGCTGTGATGAGTTCTGTACGTGATATCTACTTGATCCAGAGAGTATCACAATGGTACAGGGAGTCGGGTTTTCGGAAATCGGAAACCCGGGTCGTTACAATCTCGACGTAGTCAATTGTCATTCAGGCTCAAGCTCAGCTGCTGACGTCCATGGCCCGTGGGATTAATTTCCTGATCGGAGTTCAACGTAGCGTAGCCAGCACTACTCCAGTAGCACCCTGATCTGATGCCGTGCTGGTCAAACACATGCGGCATGCACTTGCCAATAATTTGAGCTTCCACGACAAGGGTCATTGGGGGGTGGTGTGCCCATGGACGAGATTCCTCCAAATTCAAAAACATGTTGACTGATTTATGTGTTTATTAGTCATATTACGTACATATTGAATTTCTTTTTAGGGTAGTATATATTGATTTTCTATGACATTTGCCCTCCCACTTGTGATGTTATATTACCATCAATTGTCTCTGTCTCGCTGTACTATTGTCTTGCGTGCGTTCTTATGTGGCAAAATGGGTAGGGTCTTCTGAGTATTACTACCTCTGTTTCGAATTATAGTTCGTTTGACTTTTTTGACTATAAGTTTGATCACTTGTCTTATTAAAAAATGTGTACATAATATCACTTACTTTGTTATGTCTTGCTTTATTAATAAGAGTTTTTCAAAAAAATACTTAAATTTAACAATATTTGCATACTTTTTTTAATAAGACTAGTGGTCAAATTTGAGGTAAAAAAAACATTGGTTCATGTGCGTGTTAGTCAGGGAGCAATTTTTACCCTCAAACTTACATTGGTTTCTCTGTAGGCTATTGGAAGCTATTCTGGGCACCAAGTCTCTTTTCTACGCCGCTAATATGAAATAGAACATGCCGTCCACAATGTCTATAATAACAACTTTTAATCTCATGACGACAGGATGCATTCTTTGATTAATTATTACTTGTATATGTTAGCTTAGTTTGCCTTTGTACACGAGAACAACCATAGTGACTAGATCTTTCACCATAAGTACCCGATTTTCTACATAACTTTATCAATATAAATTTTACAAAACTATGTAATTTCACAGTTATCACAAACTTTAGAAGTTAACTTTGACATGCTAAAGTTTATGAAACAAAATATTTAGATACGTATCGCAGGATTATACAATTTCCTAAGCCCAATGTTTTGCGATATACGATGGCATGTAACATACGAGTTGGCTTCTTCTTAGCATACAAACTATACGTTGCTATAACTTTCTTTCGCGAGGCGGTTTTGCAGCAACAAGGTACGGAGTAACTCGGACAAACAACATGTACTTACAATTTCAAAAAATCAAACAACATGTACTGTCAGTCTCAGTGGAGAATATCATGAGCATTAAATATAATGTCACATCAACAAATTTGTTGACATGACAGTGCTATTTATTAGGTGAGTGTCATGGGATGAGAGAGGATGTCATGGTGATACACTCTTCCGACACAGTTTTCAAATTTTTCAGTCTCGGCAACCATGCAATGGACGAAGGATGTGCACCAATATCATATCGTGGCCTTAAATGAAACAAACAAGAGAATTACATGAAACCATAATGGAACTGGACCACCAAGGTACGTCTTGTTTGCACAGTACGGCACACCGCAAGAAAGGATGAAGGCCGCATGTCAATGGCGCATACCTCGGGGTCGTCCCCGCAAAAATTTCCCCCACATCCAATCCGAAATGTCCTCTTGTTCCTCCTCTTCCTCGCGCCGTCGCGGCCTCCCACGCCACCGCCATCCGCAGCTACCACCAACACCACCACCCCCTCCCCACCCCACCCCGCCCTTTCAAAAACCCAACCGAAAAAAGCGCACGCAGCCAGAGCTGCTGCACGCGGGCGCTGCATCCACCCCCCCCCCCCCCCCCACTCCTCCCCTCCGCGCTTCCGTTCCGTCCTCGCCAAGCAAGGCATCACCCACGCGCGCGTGCCCGTCCCGGCTCCCGCATCCCGATGCCGCCGGTGCTCGCGGCGGCCGCGGCCACGGCCACGGCGGCCGCGGCGTGGGCGCTGCGGGCGGCGGTGTGGGCGTGCCTCGCGGCGTCGGGGATGCTCGTCGCCGAGGCCGCGTACATGGGCCTGGCAAGCCTCCTCGCCGCCGCCGCCGCGACGATGTGGCGCCGGACCGGGCGGAGGTACCGGTGGGAGCCGATGCCCGGGGGCGGCGACGACGTCGAGGCGGCGGCGGCGGAGTTCCCCATGGTGCTCGTGCAGATCCCCATGTACAACGAGAGGGAGGTGAGGCCGCTTGCCTTTTGCGTTTCAGAATCTCTGCTTCTCCTCTGTAAAAGCTGAACGATTGAGTTGCTGCTACACGTCGCGATCCGCGAGATTGTAGATACCCACCTCGAGTAGAACCGTAGCATACGACGCGGCGTTACGAATTTAGGAGGGTTCAGATGTGGACCTATTTGTCTCAAATACTTGAATGCGTCTTTCTGAAAGAGAATTTCTGCGGCATTTATCAAGCTATTAGTTTGGTGACTTCAGGGCGCGCTTATTCTCATAAACACTTGGGTATCCTTTTTTGGAATGAATTGTGGATGACGAACTGACCACTTGTGGAATTTATGAATTCAAAGCTATGGGTATCTCATTGTGCTTGTAGTGTTCTGTCTTTACTCTCAATGTGGAGTTAGTATCAGAAATGAGCTCCGCTGTTTAGGGACACACTGCACACTTGCTTGGATTAGTGGAATCGTGATGCTACCACTTAAATATCGTTAAGCCCCCCTACAAATGATGGCATTGCATCGCTTAACAGAAAATGAAAACCCCTTGGTTGCATGCCTAAGGGGGTCATACTTTGTGCTTAAAATAATCGAGTTGGAAGGAATGGAGACGGATGGGGCAGAGTGCAGTGTCTGTGCTTGCTGCTGAGTGAGATGGATGAGGACAGTCTTGTTTTTCTTGCTTTACCGACACTGTCACCAGTGCAAGTTTAGTCCTTTGTTTACAGGGCTGGGCAATTGACTAACAATGCTGAAAAGCAATAGATTTTCTGTGGTGTCTGAACATTGCTCTTGTGTGCCCCGCAATTTTATAGTATTTGACACTGAAACCAATGCAACACTTGTTTCTTTTTGCAGGTATATAAGCTATCCATTGGTGCGGCCTGTGCCCTCACATGGCCACCAGACCGTATTATTATACAAGTCTTGGATGATTCCACTGATCCGATTATTAAGGTAGACCTTGGTTACAGCGACATGTTTTCTCTCGATTGACTAAAAGTAAATACTTTAATATAATTCTGGGTCAAACAATGGTAGATGTGATGCATTTTTTCAAGTCAATTGTGGTTAAAATGATCAGTTTCTCATCTCTATAGAGCATATGAATACGAAGGTACTCTCGAGCAACACTGTTTCGTTCTACTAAATGTATGAGTAGGATCATTTAGTCACTTATAAATATGAAAAATTAATGCTTCAAAAGATTTAAAATTTAGAAAGGCTTTCGTGCAATATACCAGAATGTTAAGAGTAAAGGGATAGACAAAGCTTCTGTATACTGCACTTCTGTTGTGGGCAATACTGAACATATTGTGCTGGCCAGCAGCCTGTCATAATGCTAGTTACATGATCTGTTAAACATCTATAAGTAGCTAAGCTTCTGTTTGTTTTTTCTACAGAAAAGGCATTAGTATTAATGTCTTCAACCCTACATGCTAAATGCAGTATATGTGCTTGATATTAAGAGCATCCATTTCGTGGTTGTATTTAGATAGTTTTGCCAATGTAATATGTTGAAATCACTTTCCTCAAATGCAGGAGCTAGTGGAGCTTGAATGCCTGGATTGGGCCAACAAAAAAATTAATATCAAGTACGAGGTTAGAAATAACAGAAAGGGATACAAAGCAGGTGCACTGAAGAAGGGCATGGAACATATATACGCCCAACAGTGTGACTTTGTTGCTATCTTTGATGCAGATTTCCAACCTGAATCTGACTTCCTTTTAAAAACTATACCATTTCTTGTGCATAACCCAAAGATTGCGCTTCTACAAGCACGTTGGGAGTTTGGTAAGCATAAAAGTATCATTTTCTAGTCATCTGTATATTTAGGAATATTCTATTTCTGGAGTTCCTATCCTTGTTAAAAAATTAAGCAAGTATGTTATGTGCATGGTTCTGACACATGGTGATCACCAGGTGTGTTGTTCATGTGTAATTCTTTTTATTTGTGAAGAGAGTAGATTGGTTTGGTTAATTTGGATTCTTTTGTTCAGTTAGTTTGTTTCATTAGCAGAGCTTTAATTCTTAGGATTATCCAAGTCATCCATGTAAACTACATGGTAATTTGTCTTTTTATTCAAGTAAAATTTGATTACTACTGATGTTCTGACGCAATGTCTTCACCATTTGCCATCATAGTGATCATATTGATGAAGTAAGTGAGGAGTTTTGTTCATTATGATTACAGGATGTTCCTGACCTGGCCTTTTGCCGGGCAATTTTGCAGTGAACTATGATGTTTGCCTGATGACAAGGATACAGAAGATGTCTCTAGACTATCATTTCAAAGTCGAACAGGAATCAGGATCATTTGTGCACTCATTCTTTGGCTTCAATGGTAAGAACTGTTTCGTTAGCTATACACTGAGCTTCTGATTTTTTTCCCTGAGACTGGATGTTTCTTGTATTCTTGTCACAGGATGGAGTGGGATAAATTGTGTGAAAAATAGTTATAACTGTGTTCTGTTCACAGGTACAGCTGGTGTGTGGCGTGTATCTGCTATTAATCAATCTGGGGGATGGAAAGACCGCACCACTGTAGAAGACATGGACTTGGCTGTACGGGCAAGCCTCAAGGGATGGGAGTTCTTGTATGTTGGTGATATTAGGGTATTTGGCCGAATCTCTGCGAACTTTAAGTAGTTGCTTTTTTGCTGAAGCTATGATATGTTGAGCCAAGTCAGCATTACAATTGCAAATCTATACAGGTTAAGAGTGAACTTCCAAGTACCTTCCAAGCCTACCGACATCAACAACATAGGTGGACTTGTGGTGCTGCCAATCTCTTTAGGAAAATGGCATGGGAAATCATTGCAAACAAGGTTTGTCTTCTCAGACCCCACTCCATAAGGCAATGCAATGAGTTTGTCACGCTATAATTACCATCTGACATTATGCAGGAGGTGTCAATATGGAAGAAACATCATCTGTTATACAGCTTTTTCTTTGTGCGAAGGGTTATCGCTCCCCTCGTGACATTCTTGTTTTATTGTGTTGTAATCCCTTTGTCTGCCATGGTTCCTGGTGTCAGCATTCCAGTATGGGGGCTGGTCTATATTCCCACTGCCATTACATGTATGAATGCCATCAGAAATCCTAGGTACGCATAGTCTAACTGCGACAACCTTCCATCTGCCTGTTAATGTTGCCAAGTTCATATGACATTGTGTAATACATCAGGTCTCTCCATCTAATGCCCTTTTGGATTCTGTTCGAGAATGTCATGTCCATGCACCGCATGCGTGCTGCTCTAACTGGTTTGCTCGAGACTACACATGCAAATGACTGGGTAGTCACTGAGAAGGTAGGAGATCTGGCGAAGGTTGATCTTGATGTTCCACTCCTTGAACCACTAAAGTCAACCGAATGCGTTGAGAGGTAACTGGAGAAGCTCGTAGCATAAAAACATTACATTTTTGGTGTTGAAAGAATAAATAACTATTGCTTCTTGCAGAACGTGCTTATGATTTCAATCTCTGCCTTTGCAGGATTTACATTCCTGAGCTCTTGCTTGCACTCTACCTCCTAATATGTGCCTCATACGACTTGGTCCTTGGAAGCCATAAATACTATCTTTACATCTACCTCCAGGCCTTTGCATACGTCGTAATGGGTTTTGGTTTTGTTGGAATGAGAACTCCATGTTCATAGCAGCTTTGATGATGTTACTAGCCCACATTTCACAATTTGCTCCTAGGAGTACAAGTGTACTTTGTGTGCGAGGTAGACCTTATCTGATGATTGTGTTTTGCATGATACTGGACCATGATTAGTCTAGGGAGTTTTAGATTCCTAACAAGAAAATTCCTTATTTACCACTGGTAACTCAGAATTTATGTTTGACACTGGTAAACCTATTTTCCATGACATACATGTGTTTTCTCAATTATCGGCCTGTGCTAGTCTGCTAGATGTATTTGTCTGTAATAGTCCCATGGCAGAACTGAGATATAATTGGGCATGGATTTCAGATTCTTGGTTCATAGTTTGAATAGGACAAGGGTAGTTGTATCCTAGCTGGATTAGGAACTTTGTGTAGGTGTAGCATATATTTTTATGATTGTCTGTAGAGATGCCAACCATGGATGTATGGACATAATGAAACGACAATGAAAGATGGTATCGATTCTTGTATTGAGACAGAGCAATAACCATTTTATTTCAACTCTTTGCTCTATTCTGCAAATGGTGGAACAATGTGGGGTTCTACATCAGTATTAAATCAAAGCATAAAAACCATATATGATTGGCGCTGCATGTGGATCATCCGTGTTGATGAATGATGATCTCCATGCCACATAGAAATGCAAGCAAGTGAAGCAAGAATCTTTTGCTTTCTAGGGTGAGCAAAGGGAAATCTAGCTGGTTCGTTTGCTTTGTCGGATGCTGATTGGCCACTTTATATGATGATCTGTATCTTTTAGATTGCACAGATCCTACAATTGTCCGGCTCTGCTGGAGATTCAATCTTCTCGTGTTCTGCCTTTTTTTTTCCTTTTTGGTTCCTTGCTGTGGTCTGGTTTTCGTTGCTTTGAAGCAACTTTTGCTACAGTACTCTAGATAGAGTAACTAGGCATATAGCCTAGCTACACCTATTTGCTAATGGTCCTCCTTGCACGGGGTGTATTACGGAACGACTATGATGCCAACCAATTAAAATATATATTACTCCCGAATAAGAAAGTTATTAGAAATTAGAATGCATGTGTCTTCCTAATTCTATACAAAAATGGGAAATGTCATGTCCACTTTCTACACAATTACGACAATGAACAAGTATGAATTGTCAAGTGAAGAATGTAGGTAGTATGTGCTCCCTCTAGTCACTAGAAATAAGTGATGTTCTGGCAATGGCACAGTTTTTTAAACATACAACTTAGACTTTTTTTTCAAAATATTATAAAGTACACAAAAAATATTGTTATGGAACTTAAATTCTGAGATAGGTCGTATGGTTTACAAATATCCAAACATAAAACAAATTTATTTTGCTACCAAAGTTTATAGAAGTTGACTTAAAACAATCCTAAATTATCACACATGTACGACTCGAGTATGCTTTCAATAGAAAACCTGACTGTGGAGACCTAAGATGTGGTCAATGAGAGATATCAGAGATGGGCCCCGCACCGGGCTGCATAATTTGCAGTCTCAAAAAACAAAACAAAAAAGGGGCACCTGTCACTTTTTGACTGGGTAGTTGCCGCCACGTGTGTTTGCTCTGGGAATAATATTCAAGCTGATTTTAGTCCAAAGGTGCAACCGTGTCATTTCATACAGAGATTGAAAAGATTACGAAATCTGAAGATAAAATGCATGCATGATAAGCTTTGTTAACTGAATAAGATTGTTTTTTGTTTTCTCTAAATTGAGTTACACTGTTTTGTTCCTAACAAACTAAAAATTACATACTAGATGTCGTGATACATGTGAATCGCCGGTCTCTTTCCGCTGGTTTTGAGTTGAGACAGGTTTCTATTGTCTTATTCCTGATTGTGCAAATTAAAGTGGATTCACTAATAACGAACCAAAGGACAAGTCGCCGTCCGTAATGGGATGTGACCAAGGATGGGGTTAAAAGGCGTCAGCTTTGACTAAAGAAGGATTATGAAAGGTGCAGCAGAAGGTTCTGGAAGAGAAACGTGGAGTTCCACAAGCTGGACTCGATGCTTTGACTCGCTTTTCACACCCCTTTGGTTTTCTTTTATGTTTCAGCGTGGGGAAACATAGTCACCTTTTCAATGTATATTTTTACGTGTTGTTGTATATTGTAGTTCAAATGTAGTGTCAACAAATAAATGTAAAAGAAAATGATGAGAGAAATGTATGAGGTATACTCTCTGAAGACGCGTTGTATATGTTAATTTATTCTGAGAGCTAGATTAGACGTCCGGAAAGTCTAGTCCCTTTGTTTGAAATTGCAAAGATTGTATCGTTTTGTTAGGGCAAAGTCTTTGACTAACAACTAGTTTAATATTAATACATAGTTGTTGCAACACAAAAGTGACGTTGTTACCTTCGTATTCACAAATAATAGTTATAACTATTCTTATCACATAAATAAAAACTATTGAAGTAATTCTTGGTCAACAAAGTCTTATCCTGATGAAAGAAAAGTGATACAATGTTAGCAAGGTCCTATAACAAAAGGTGAGGGAATATGTGTTAGCAAGGTCTTATTATAATCAAAAGTGATACAATTTTCGAGCAGTAATATTGGATTTATTAGAGGAAAAAATGTTGATGATGTAGATGTAAGGAGAAACAAAAGTGGGGAAAACACAAAATCCAGCTTGGCATGTCAGCTTGTCAATGCCGGTGTTGGGAGTGACACATGATAGGTCTACACATCAACCTGGTGGACCAGGTCCATCTAGAGACTCTATGGACCTTATTGGATGATGAGTAGGAAGAAAGCAAAGCCATAACCGGTGTTCTTATCAAAAGAAAAGAAAACAGGCACAACGATGACCTTTTCTTCTCGTCTGTCTTTTCCACATGGCTATTCTTTAAACACCATTTAAACCTTTCTTAAATTTTTAAAACACTATAGATCCCTCTTTTAGAATGAAAGCATCAACAAGCTTCCTGAAAACTCTTTTGGCATGTTCCCTTTTCTTAACAACCTTTTTTTGAAAAAAAAATGTCACCCATAAATAAATAGTCATAACCCAATTGTTCGACGACACATGTTCGGCACATAACGATACAAGAACACTCATGGCACAACTTAACCATGCCCATGAGATTATATCACCTTGCAACCCTCATCATAAGACAAAACGGTAAATTGTACTGCAAAGAACGAGAGGGCTAGCAAAGCTTGCACGGCAATATAATCTAAGCTTCAATAAAAAGAAACCAACGCAGCATGAGCAGCAGTGTAAAATCACAGCCACAAAGAGGTTGCCGATTGAGTGAGGCGACACCATGCAAGGGAGAGAATGAAACGCTTTCGGCACGCTACCGAAAAGCACTAAACCCTTTGCATGACTGCTGGATGCAACCAAAGGAAAAATAAAGGAAACTATCAGGGACCACATACATGTATGATCACTCACTGTACACGAGTACACGACGACGGCAATTCCTCTGAATCTAAATCACAATATGTTCTCTGCCTGTTTTTTTCTCCCCCCATGTATATAGGTAGGAATGAAATCACCAAACAATTTTCCGGCGGTAGATAAGTCTTCCTAGGATCTATTGACACGAGTAGGGAGGACTTTTTCTGCGCATGGACGATAGTGACGAAGAGAAATAGGTGTAAAGATAGCCACGAATTGGTTGCCAGGTTAGCTAGGCAACTTGACGAAGAGAAATAGGAGGCAAAAAGGTCATTTGCAGCAGCTTCAAGCGTGTCCACGAATGGATTTCCATGTTAAGCAAACGAGAGCAACAGGTGCCAAGTGAACATGCATATACCAAGTAAAATCAAGCGGGGAATGCTAGCACATATGCATCTCATAATATCTCCATGGTGGAGGGTGTCTCTCGCAAAACCATCCAAACATATGATTTTTTTTAATTCACGTCTAAAAATCACCACAACCTGCTAATGTAAAACCATGAAACTTGCACCACGGAAATGATCACACCATGCATGCAGACACACAAACCTGATCGGCTGATCAGAATCACCAATCTGATCTTATATAGGAAAATAAACTCGCGCAATTGCACTGCCAAAGTGAAGCTATGTTTTAGCAACAAAATGTAAGCAAGCAAAGTCTGAGGCGCTGTATGAGAAAAAGAGCTTCAAGAAAGGGATATGTAATAGCAGTACGCCCAATTTTTTCAAGACCATGCATGACTAGTCCAAAGGTTTTATTGAGCACGAGACTGAGAGTGACCTTTTTGCATGGATACAAAACTGAGTTCTAAGATGGCCACTAACTCGTTGCCAAGCAAATCAATTCACAAAAGCAACAGAAACCTAGAGAACCCTACATGGAGCTTTGTGGATGGTCATGTTTCAATTGTATATGGTATACCGTATAAGTTAGCCCTCCCTCGGTCCCAAATTACCGTTCATTTTAGCTCTAATTTTCTAGGTACATAACCAAAAGTTATGCATCTAGAAAAGCCAAAACAGATAGTATTTTGGGACAGAGAGAATATTGTAGCACACAATTTAACTTGGTAACATCGTCGGAATCTCTTCCTTATGAACAACACATTACACATGCATGTGCATTTCCATGTTAAGCAACAAGAGAAACATGTGCCAAGTGAAAGTATACACCATGTGCATTTTACATTGGTCACGATATGCGCCAAGTGACCCTATTGAATAACTTTTTAACATTTTGATCAATATAATGTGTATGGTCGGCATATGGTCACGATATATCAGGGTACATCCCTATATGATCCATGGTGAAGTCCTCTGTGGCCACACAATTCTCTCTACCTACCTGTTTTCTGTACAGCTGGGAGTCCACAAACAAAGTTGTCTACCTGGAGTCCTAGGTTTATTTGGACATGGCATGAGAGCGACGTGGACTCTGAAGGGGTCTGAAACCATGTTACCAAGACAGCCACGAATTGGCGGCAAAAGGAGCCTACATGTGGACCGTTGCAGATGGCCACAAACACACTGCTGTGTTAAGCAATGAGAGCTATACATGCCAACCGAAAGCGAATTCGTTACTATGCTATGTTCAGAGAAGCTCGGACAGCCACATGTCTTGTAATGTTACTATAGCAGCAACTAAAATGGTTGGTGGTTTTGCCAAAAAAAAAAACATAAATTGGTTTGCTAAATGCTAATGGTATTGAACGCTTTTGCATACCTGAATGCAATGCAAGGTACTGTTCTCTAACTTCGTTTTACCTTTTTGTATGAGATCGCCAAATAATTTTTTTAATGATAAATCCTTCCTAAGAGTTCGACCTCGATAGAAAAGGTAGTTTCAAAGGTCGCCAGAAATTGGGTACCGGTTATCAATCAAAACCAAGGAATCAGTCTAAAACAATACACACTTTTTACCTCGAAGGCGCGCACGTCTCCTACTGCTACCAAAAGAAGATGATGTTTTCCTCGTCCTTTGGCAACGGCAGCAACAAGAGTACAAGAGTTGGGCACACACAAGTACACAACACGAACCTGGATTGATTGGGTAGCCTCCAGCTCAAGCCTGATGAGAGAAACAAGAATTTGCCACAAGGCTGAGGCGCCACATGCAAAAAAAAAAAAAAAAAAAAAAAAAAGGGGGAGCTAGCGGCAAAAGGGGCAAGTCGTGACTACTAGCTTGGTTGCAGTGACCGTAGTGAGGGCGAGAGGCAGGCAGGCAGGCAGCCAAGGGGATTGCGCCAGGTGCCTGGTGACTGTGAGGAAAGGGGGATTTGTGGGCGCGCGCGCGGGAAGAAAGGCGATGCAGGAGGCGAATCAAAAAACGCACCCCCGGAGGCCACAAGAGGAGCTTGTGGCTCTGCACCGCTCGCCGTGGCCCCCACCCCGCGCACCCTCCTTATAGTTATACCGCCCTCCCTGCCCATGGCCTCTCTTACCTAGCGCGCCACAGCACACCACACCACACCACACCACACCACGATCGAGAGGAGGGAGAGGAAAGATGATGGCGGAGTGCAGAGGAGGCGGCGGTGGAGGGGACGGCCTGATCAAGCTGTTCGGCAAGACCATCCCCGTGCCGGAGGCCGCCGCCAAGGTTCGTCGCTGCGTCGCGTGCTTGCTGCTTCTTGCTTGGATTGGATTGGATTGGATTGTTTGTTTCTCTTGGCTGAGGGTGGGTCTCCTAGGAGCCAGCAGCGATTGGTCGTTTGGTCAGAGGATTGCTTGCGGTTGCGGGTGTTCTTTGACTGGGTTTGGCTTTGGGTATCCCAGCCTCAAACATGCTCTTGTTGCCCTGAAACAGAGCATGCTGTCTCCTGGTCTCTTCGGATAAGAGGCTTATCCACTGATCTCCCTCCCTGGGTCTCAGGCCATTTCCTCCTTAAGCTCTAAGAAAACAACTTCTTACCTTCCAGTTCCAGTGGTGTTAACAAATAGAAACAAGTACCAAATACAGCAACTGCACTCATGGAAATCAGTAATAACAACAGAACAGATTTGAAGATTTCCCTCAAATTGCACTCATGGAAATCAGACGTGTAATTCCTAGGAAAAAAAATGGACAAATAAAGATGATGTGTCCTCTTCGCTCTTCTTTCACTTTACAAAGTAGATCAGTCATCTTCTAGTTCAGGCAACGGAAGTCTCAAAATTACAACTGTTCTTTTTTCTGACTGTAATCTCTCTGTTCCATTGCAGGAGAGCGCCAGCAGCATCAGCAGCTCGACTGAATCCGATGCCCCGGAAATTAGCGCGCACCCGGAGGCCTCAGACCCGTCCCCACAGCCGGAGGTCGTGGACGCCGAGGATCCCAAGAGCTCGCCGGAGACGGAGACGACGATGCGGCAGCCCGACGCCGCCGGCCAGAGGGACAAGCTCAAGAAGCCCGACAAGGTGCTGCCGTGCCCGCGCTGCAACAGCATGGACACCAAGTTCTGCTACTTCAACAACTACAACGTCAACCAGCCGCGCCACTTCTGCAAGAACTGCCAGCGCTACTGGACCGCCGGCGGCGCCATGCGCAACGTCCCGGTCGGCGCCGGCCGCCGCAAGAACAAGCATGCCGCCGCCGCCTCCCACTTCCTCCAGAGGGTCCGCGCCGCCGCCGGCGACCCGCTCAGGACTCACGGCGGCACGGTGCTCAGCTTCGCCAGCCACGGCCATGGCGCGCCGCCGGGGCTGCACGACCTCGCCGAGCAGGTGAACCGCCTGAACGAGAAGCTGCTCATCCCGGCCAGCAGCAACCCGTCGCCGGCGGGTCCCTGCAGCGAAGGATCAAGCAGCACGGATGACAACAACCATGGCGGCGTCAAGGAGAAGCAGTCGTCTGCCGGAGCGCCGCCGCAGCATCCGGCGAGCATGAACGGAGCAGCAGTGTGGCCATACAGCTGCGCGCCGTCTCCGGCGTACTTCTCGTCGGGCATCGCGATCCCGATATACCCGGCAGCACCGGGCTACTGGGGCTGCATGGTTCCCGCTCCCGGAGCTTGGAGCACGCCATGGCCGGCGGTGCAGCCGCCGTCGCAGGGCCTCTCGTCGCCCACCAGTACTGCTCCTTCAGTGTCACTGTCATCATCCGGAGCTGAGTCCCTCACGCTGGGCAAGCACCCGAGGGAGGTTGACGAGGGGAGGAGCGGCGCCCATGGCAGCGGCAAGGTGTGGGCACCGAAGACGATCCGGATAGACGACGCCGACGAGGTGGCCAGGAGCTCCATCTGGTCCCTGATCGGGATCAAAGGCGACAAGCAGAAGCAGGACGCTGATCATCACGGTGTCGGGCACAAGCATGGAACGGTGTTCGAGCCCAAGAAGGTGGCGAAACCGGCCATGATCGCGAGCTCACCGCTGCTGCACACGAACCCTGTCGCGCTAACGCGCTCGGTGACCTTCCAGGAGGGATCTTGAAGCCCATCGGCAGTACTGAAATTTTTGTAACTCAGAGGATTGTAATATAGGTATTGTGGGGGAAAAGGGAGGGAAACAGAGTGTATGTGTAAAATAGCTACTTGTGGACTTGTAATAGGTAACCGCAGGTGTACATAGAAATAGCTATTTGGGTTGAGAAAAAGGCCAGGAGATGAATATGGTCCCTGGTTGTAGATATGTAACATAAAGAAGGAATATATTGCTTTGAGGTATTTCATTCTTCAGTACTGTAGCTTGTTAACAAGGTCTTGCTATAACAAAAAAAAAAATTCTTTTGTACATGTGCATACACTAGTCCGCTAGATTCAGGATATATTCTAAAGGCGTACCTTATACTAATGTATTTTATTCTTGCATCAGGATATGGCCAGGGAGCATGAAAACCAGTATCAGATTTCTTTGTTGTGTTCTGTGCATCAGTCCTTTACGCAATTTCCTTTTTCTTGTGCCCTTTTTGCCCTTTTAGTTGTGGGATAATTGGACCAAGAAAGTGATGCCAAAAAGTGGTAGCAGGCATGGCCAAAAGGGGGGAAAGTGACATGCAACTGCTTGTGTAATTGCTCCCACTCACCTTAAAAGCCAAAGCCGAATATTGTAGCTCCTTTGCAATACTGCCAGCCCACTCCTACAAATTAAAACAGTCCAATCAATATGAAAAAGGACCGAGAAAGAATTGAAGCAAAAGAGAGAAATGCAAGATCTAGTAACAGATTTGTGACTGAGATGGGGAGAGGGACACATGTACATGTACATACTTGTTTACTAATCCAGTATTAGGTTGTACTGATAATCTCATGAATAAGCAGAATATATGATTGGAAGTAAGCAAGTACTTAATAATATAAAAACAAAATAGGATATGGAATCAAGAAAAATTCTTCCACGCTTTTATTAATTATATTAAGAAGAAGAAAACGAGCACGTGTGTTGTTGACTGAAAAGAACATGCACATGTGTTGTAGCCTGTAGACGGGATGAGTTACTCTAAAACTGACTGTGCGAGATAAAAATGGTCAACAAGCTTCCTGTTTGTTGAGAAAAAAACATCTTTACAATGCTTCAAAACATGAATAATTACCCACCATTCATACTGCCTTTTGGGCGTTGACATTTGGGTGGTGCTATCTACACTTGCACGATCGTCAACCAATTCAACAGGGTATTATATTTTACCTAATCTTTGAGACCCAAAGTCCACCCACATGTCAAATTGTCAACTTAGAGACCAGAAGATTCAGAACCAAAGTTGTAAAAGGTGATTGGTGGTAACAAGACTGGCCACACTACTGCCCAACTGCCCAAGTGCTGGACAATCAATGCCTTAGTAGTAAGCATGCTTATCAAAAAGTTGAGAGAAGGGCGTGCTTACAACTAAGTGCCACTCTGATACCTTTTTGGGATATTCAGTAGTGCGAGTGCATTCATATTGCACCCACAACTCGATCGAATATATGATCTTAAATTGAAATTTGAATTGCGCCCATAACTGAGACAAACACATGATCAAAAAAAAGATTTCAGAGGAAACTTTGCTCGGAAATTTAACATTTGGCCAATTTATTATACTTTAACACATACCTCCAGATAAGATGAATCATTTTCCTTCCAAACAGAGTTCCATGTGGTGACTGTGACTCAAAAATATTGATATGTTTCTGAGAAGCGCAGCAAAATTTTATATGCAGCAACTTGAGAAAACAGCCAAGCTTGCTCATGGAACGTGTATCTTCAGTAACTTTCGGCTGTGCTATAAAATGAGTGAAATAATCCTTTTTGTACACCTGGAGGTCAAACCCTATAGGCAGTCGACATGTGTGCAGCCTCCTAGAACCTTTTCAAAGTGATGCACCGAAAAAGACACTACTAAAAAATAAACTTTGAACAAGCTTTGAGTGCACTTTCCCATCAAAGGCAAGTAAAGGAAACAAAGCAGCCATACCCATACAGTGGCTAGAGAGGACTCATGAGTCACTAGTTAGGAGGATTCTAATTTCCTAGTCCACACCAAGTGTTAAACAATCTTATCATGATTGTTTTGAATGGTATTTTTACGTGTGGTCAAGTTTAAATACGGGAAGGGCATAAGAAAAGAGGGAAGATAGTGAGGCTCCAACCAACCCACTATGGACACGCACAGATTTTTACGCATGTCGCTCTCGAAAAGGGAGAACATATGAAAGCAAAGGTGAACATGCCTTGCAATTGACTCAACTGATGTGCACCAGTAACTTGTTTGTAACCACACAGGCTGATAAAAAGGTAATTATCTAATGGTAGAATCGCCCAAGTCTAACTACTCTATACATGTAGCGTTCAAAGGAAATTAAGTTGTATGCTTATGTTTCATGGTTTTCAAGTGAAACTATCAGTAGAAGTCAAAGGTTCCATCTTGTACTTAGAAACATGCCCGCAAGTCAATTTGGATGCTGAATTCATATACGGATAAATAAATGCAATGAGATGTCAAAAGGTTGTTATGCTGAGACACTCATTCCAAACATCAAAACAACAGATTGTGCCGTAGCCAAGATTATTAGCTACAAGACTTTCTGGGAAAAGGAACAATACAGTATTTGTGCATCATAAATAGAATGGCATAGTCATATAGGTTACTTATGATATCCTCCAAATTAAATTATGGAATCACAAACTTTCTTTAAAGAATCAAGATTGAAAGATATGCTGAAAACAAATGATCTCGGAGGATGGTACCAGTCATTATCTCTTTGATGGCAGCATTGTACAGCTAAGGCCTGGATTTGGTATCATATTCATAACAGGAGTTAAGATGATTATACACCTCCATGCCTCATCCAGTAGCATACACCTGTGCACATAGATGCCATCTCAATAGAGTTGCATGGGAGCGTTGCTTTGTATACGCAAGTTGCAATTCTTTATGAACAACTGCAGTGCTATAAAAGGAGAAAGAATCAATAGAACAAGGAATTAGAAATGTCATATCATAGAAGCAACCACATCGCTTTATGTCTCTGCTCATTTTATTTTGCCAGCAAACCCAGCAAAAATGTTAATGGCCAGCTTTGGACTAACCCAATGATGATTACTTGTTGGTTGCAAATTAAACTTATGATAAGGGAACACAAGGTCACAACTTCTGAGTTCAGATGTTATAGTTGAACATCTTGTGTACGCGAATAAAGTAGAGTTTACAGTATGCAAAGATGCATAGCTTTTAACAAAAATGACAGATTTCATTCATGATAAATCACTAAAGTACCACATCACAATTTCATAATGGTGCATCTCTTTTTTATAACTGTGGCGATGGTAGTTTTCCTTGTCAGGTGCGACTCTAGCGCTTTAAAACTTACTGTTTCTTCCAATACAAATACACAATACCTGAACTGAGAAAAGAGAATGCTACTTTATCATTATGTTCAGCAGTGAGGCCCTATCAAGAGTGGTTTTAAAAACGGCTGAAACGTGAAACCTGCTTTCTCATACTGGCTTTTCAGCACTGTAACACCGGAACTGCCGACCATTCCTGAAGGAAATAGGCCCGATTCCGTCAGAGCACTAGAAATGGGGGAAACAACATGCTGGACCCTCCATGAATTACCCCCTGAATAACTCTGGATCTTCTACACCTGCATTCAACAGGTGATAAGGGCGATCAAACTAAGAAATAGCTACCGGCATGGCGCATCAGCTTCCTGCTAAATTGCGCAACGAGCATTTGATCTGAAAGAAAGGCAGAGTGCAAGAGCAACGATTCAGGAACCGCCTAATGGCCGTCAGCAGAGGCAGCAAAGATACAGACCTTCAACGAGCTCACCTGGAGCTTAAGCCGGCGGTGCCGCCGCCGATAGTGGTGGTGCGTAGGAACATCTCCGCACCGTCTTCAGGGACCGCTGCTCCACGGCGCCGGCGGCTGTGGGTTAGGGCCCGTCCGCAGGGCCTTCTCCCCCCCCCCCCCCCCCCCCTGCTGGATCAAGAACCAAAGCTGCTCGTTTTCTTGGACCTAATTGCAATCTGCCCGAGCTATTACTTTGTCCATGATGATCCGCTAATTTTCCTAAATTTTGAAGCGATCTTGGATATGATTTTTCACCTAGACGTGGCAATATTGACACGAGCCGGGATTAAGCCAAACCATGCAACATGGGCTCATTACATTTACATCGACCGGCACTTGTTAGGCATAGTCCATCAACCAAACGCACCGGCCTATAGCAAACATAAAGATAGTTAATGGTAAATAATTGTGACACGTTAAATAAGGTGATCAGTGCAAGCCCTTTTATAAGATGATAGATAACAAAATCCTCATCTTCAAACAATTTTAGGACCCCTCTTGATTACTTTTTGTATAAGTCGAATCTTTAAACCGTTTAACCTAGGCCATGAAATGCAACCATGGAAGCAAACGTTATGAAATATGTTTATATAGGTATTAAGTTGCCTCTAATATACTAACTTTCAACTTGAAACATGCCACGCTTTGTTTTATTAATATTGCCATTGCAAAAAAAAAAAGAGTAAATTGCATTTGGAATACAAAACTTTTCAGGTAGGTGTAGATTAGTCTAACAACTTGTAATTTGTTTACTTCAGTGCAAGAATTATAGTCCAACAACTTGTAATCTACTTATTCCAGTGCAAAGAACTTACAATTTCGTGCGTGTACGATCCAAAATTCAAATGCAACCATAGTGCATATTTGTCCAATGTGGGCGCCACGTCGAGGCAATATACATTCATGGCTAGAAACGTTGCATATTTTTTTACGGCTCGGTGCCCTCAGCTCACATCCGCCAATAGCAATGGATCCACTCCGCTCATACCCAGACATCACGGTTCCAGAACTAATCTACTGCTCCCTCTGTCATTTTAGCTTTTCTAAATAAGACATACGCTGTGACTAAATACATACTAAAAACTATGTATAGAAATACCAAGCCGAACTATAATTTGAAATGGAGGAAGTAAGCCATAGCAACCGATACAAATGGAGAATGATTTGAAACAATGCAGTGAACGAGGATTTGGTGGACGTCATGGCACGCTACTTCGCGCTAGCGACCGCTGGAGCCGGTTGTGATGGAGCTTTGTCTGCGACAACTAGGGCCTGAATGTTAGGGTACAAGTGGAATGGATCCATTGCTGTCGCCAGATGTGAGCCGAGAGCACCTATGATACAATTTTGAACAAATCCCCACAAAAAAACTTGCAAAAATGTTTATTCAGAACTTTAATTATTTGCTCGTCTATGCACCTTCCTTTTATGTTAGAAAAAATGATTTTCCAAATCTATTTTAGGTTGAATTTGTCAAGAAAGTTGGTCTTTCAATTGGGTTTCACGTTAGCGAAGTCACAATTTAAGCATTTTTTTTCTATGAAAGATGGCATGATTCATGCAATGCTTGTGTTGCGGTATATCCCACCAGAAAATCATAGATTTATACAATAATCTACCTCGCCTATAAATGCCCTTTCTAATTATAATAACTAATATAAACTACTAAAGTCTAATAGAGGTCTGGTGCTTGCTTGGTGATATAGAAGCATAGAGAATGACAGTTTTGCCCTTCTGCTCAAAGCCCCCATTCGCCTCCTCTGCGGTCTCGGCTCAACTCCACTCGCTCGTCTCTCTGCCACATTCGCTAGCCGCTCGCCAGCCACCTGCTCCACTCCCGCCCCCTGCTCCGGTAGCGCCGCCGCCCGGCGCCGAGCTGCCCCGGAGCACCGGGACGCACTGCCGCCCCCGTCAAGCAGGTATGGGTTGTCCCCCTCCCACGGTCCCACCCCCTTGGCCCCTTCCCTAACCCTAGATGGGTCGCCTTCACCCTCGCCCTTGATTCGTGGCCACGGCAGGTTTCGCCGCCCGTCCCGGGCGTGGAGCAGTGCCGGAGTCGTTGGAGCCCGGCGGTGGTGGAGCTTGGCCCCCGGGGAGAACCGGGACTAACACCGGAGCAGGGGCATATTAGTCCTACTTAGCAGCGGTGATGGCAAAAATCTAAGATAGTGGTAAAATTGTGATCTTTCCTTGTTATTCCCTCTCGTTGTCCCATACCTACTAGATGTTATTCAGAATTTCTTTGAAATTAAGGTCAATTGGTTACTCTGCCTCACAGATTGAAGCAGCTTGGTGGTCACCCATGCTGTCTGAATAGGGATGACGTGGCGGATTTACAGCAAACAAAATCTTGGAGTGAATTTACATGCTACTTTGGGTGCTGTATTAGAGTCTAACTGGGATGGGTTCATTATGCTGTGTGGCAGCGCGGCCACATGGGACTAGCACAACGAGCCGGGAGTGGTCCTCTATTGGCCGGAGCGACCCACCCTGGCGCACTAACGCTGGATTATCTCCACCTCTGTCAAGGGGGTGGGAGTACAGGATCAATTCAGAAGGGTTGTCTTATGGATCCCATGGTGATAGCGGGGTTGCTGCCAATTATGGGTCATCACTATCATCAAATAGTAAAGAGGCTAGTAGGAGCTGGGAGAGGAATGAGCTTCCACAAGAGCACCGTTACTCTACATCTGAGGGTGCCATTTCGTATTTCAACAGCCCAGACATTAGTTTCCAGAACCACCATGTTATGCTGCCTATGCTGCAAGATTCTAGCATTGATGAATACATGAGAGGTATGTGTACCAAAATTATCTTTATCCTTTCTGATATTCCAGTTGCTTCCGTATCATTAATATTTCTCAGGCTAAGCATGCCCAAGGTTGTTTAAACTCGGAACCCATACTTTCCTTTTTTTTCTGTATTAACTATGCATCAATTTAAAAATTGGCTTTATGTGTCACATTATCCTCTACTGCCGTTTGGTTTTAATTTTTATATTGCACCAGCTTATATACCCCATTTTAATAGTTTTTAGACTTGTTGTTTTAAAGTTCACTTTGGGATAGTTTTATAAGTGCCAAAAACAGCCCATGGACAATTGCTACCATGTGACTCTGTCAAGTATCAATCTCTGTAGAATGCGGCAAAATTAATTTCATAGTAAATTTACTGTAGGCACCCCCTTTCACAATAGCTGATTTCCTTTCTGGGGTGACCAATGTAAAGTTCAAGAGAAACTCATGGACATGACGAATTGATAGCTGATTTATTGGGGTGATATGATCATAGGCATGCCAGATTACATAACTTCTGCCACAAATTTGTTTGTGTGACAATAGAAACTTGTTAGTTCTATGCCAATATCGTTGCCGTTATGTGCAACAGGATTTCCATTTGATAGTAGTTAGCAGAACTGTCGACTTCAATGGAATCCTATATCCATGTGTATGATAGTATTTGAATTACCCTCGTATATTTGACTAAAAATCATTCTTCAGTTAAATACAACCCATGTCTGGCTTAACAATAAAGATTGTTTCAAAATCATAATTTGCTTCACAAATTCTGGACACTTCTAAATATAGATGTTCCTTATTTGACTCTTAAATAATGGGCTTTACTAGTATGGTAATGGTTTAACCACAAGCAGCCTTTCTGCTGGTTGGGCTGATACGTACTATGTATGTCGTAGCGGAAACAAGGGTCTTACTGGATTGAGTGACAGAATGAACTCATAAAACCTAAACTGATTGCTATGCTATGAACTGTTATTTTGTGCATGACTTTTGAGTGATTTTCAAATCCTCAATTATGGTTGCTAACTTTATTTCAAGTTGTATTCCTTGATGACCAACTAACAGATTATTCATGAAATGACAATTGTTGTTCCCAAATCTGTTCTGTAATGGTATTGGTTTGGCTTGACCATTGACTAGTGAATAGTGATCATTATTGTTGTAAACATTCTCAAATGCTGTAAATTACATCGAGATGAGTTGCCCCCCCTTGCATGAGTGTAGGTGGGTTTGCCCATTTTATAGTTCAAACCGATGATGCATTCTGAAGTCAGCCATTCTAAACTTCAACAACAGTTACGAGTAGATTTTTATAGAAAATTTTGCTATGTGTTTACAAATATATTATAACAAAGAATAGTAGTCAAAGTTGCATTTTGGAGATCTGTTTCTGTGTCCAAAATACTACTTGTTTGTGACGGGGGAATACATGGTATTGAGTTGGGGTAGTGCAAATGTGCCTTCATTTTGTTTGCAAAAACTTCATGCCACAGCTGGATGATATATTTCCAGATCTAGTTTTATATTGCAGATTGCTTGCTGGTTACATAATTTTTCATTATGGCTCCTGGAATCTGAATTTTTTGGTCTTTTGATTGAGCTGTCGTAACTGAAGTATCAGTCATATTGTTAAATCCATTCTAGAGATATATGACTACCTGCTCGCCACCATGAAAATTTAGGACCGGTCATTTATCCCCAAGGGTTTTCCTGGTACGGAGTAACCAACGCCATGGCCAAGCTCAATGATTATATTGTCTTTGTTTCAACTGAAACTTAAGATGCTTATGATATCCAGCATTAGCTTTCTTGAGATGTGATCACTGATCAGTTACATTTTCTTTATTAAAAACATATGCACCACAAAATGTTTTGGCAACATGCTAAGTTTTGGTGCCAAGTGAATTCAGAATGTGTCTGACCCCTAATTAATTAACAATAATCCCACACGTTATATTGTGGACATGCCTATGATGATTTGCTGGTCTAGTCAAGTAAATATCTGATTGATATGTTATTTCTTTCTGGCTGAACCATTTGAGTATCTCAATTCTCAATAGCCTTATTCTTTTAGGCAAAGTAGTTCCTGTACTAATACAGTAGCAATGCAAAGTTACCAATGAGCTAGCAAAATCTCTTCTTATTTATGAGCATGGCATTATTGAATGATGTGACATAGTTATAATTCTAGTTGTTACTCTAGAATTTTATGGTCAGGATGAGTGCAAGATAGCACATTTGCTAATCCGGTTAGATTATCTACATTTCTCTTCAAAGTGCATTTGTTCTGTTATATAGTTTCTTTTATGATTTGCGCCTCTATGACACCGTTAAAGTTCTCTGTTAGTTTCTGCTGGATGAGCGTCTATAGTTTTCTTTTGAATTGCTTAATATAGTGATTGTGTGTGTATCATCACCTTTATGTGTGCACATGGCTATAGCAGGTCCATGCAACCTTTTTCCCAAAGCACTTTACAAAAAGATATGTTGTGTCAATTGGGTGTTTGTACATCTACGTGCATGTACATGCAGCCTTTTCTAAAGAAACTTTACAACAAGATCAGTTGTGTTAATTGGTGTTTTTCACTATGCAGTTTCGGTTCCTGAGCCGATCGGTGCTTTATTGTTGTCAGAGGTATGTAATAGGTCAGCTGTTCATGCTATAGTATATTCATTTCTCCCTTCATGTTCAGGGAACTTAATTTCTTTTTCTCTTGGTTTAGGGTATATCAGGACAGCAGAATAGTGGTGGTTCCACCTCCTCTCGTTCTGATGGAAGTGAATATGACATAGTACCTAAATCATACTCATCAACGCCCCGCAACTTTCCAAGTCGTCGATCATTCCTGTCAAAGCCAATCCATCCTCTCTCATTTCCTGAACATGCACTAGAAGCACAAGGAAGTCCTGTTGCCAGTGCAAGCTCCAACAATCCTCTGCGCTCTGAGTTCAAGGGAACAGGAGAGCTTCGCTCTCCAGGTCCCATGGACTATGGCAATGGCAGTCATGGGGAGTCAGGAAATTGGAGTGCTGCAAGTAGCATGGATCTTACTGATCTATCAGAACGACCTGAAGCTGAACGACTTGGAGCACAACGTTCTAATAATGTAATGCAGAAAACAAGGTGCGACCTTTGTGAGAGGCTTTTGACCAAGAGATCACCTTGGGGTTCTCGTCGAATTGTGCGCACTGGAGATTTGCCAGTTGCTGGTGTTCTCCCATGTTCCCATGTCTACCATGCTGAGTGCTTGGAACGGACGACTCCTAAGGGGCAGAAACATGACCCTCCTTGCCCTGTGTGCGACAAGCTGGCTGGTAAAGATACTGAGCATTGGTCGATTTGTAGGTTAAAAAACGGATTCCCAAGATTACGTTCCCTAGGGGAAGGGCCTTCTCGAGTTTGGAGCTGTGCTCATGCTGGAGATTGTGTTGCTGGGGCTGTCCAGATACCAAGATCAAATAGCATTGCGCTCTTGTCTCGGAGTGGTCACAAGAGGCATGCCTCTTCAAAGGGAGAGCTTGGCAAAGACTGGGCTGAAACATCAAAAAGTGCTTGCATGTAGCTTCCTAGTGCACTCCTGTAGGTAATGCTTATGACCTGCACTGTTGTGGTCGTAAGGTAAGATGTATGGGCACAGATGTTGCCATGGCTTGATGGTCTGGCTAGGAAATGACATAGATATGCCTGTGTAGCTGACTAAATTGACCTCCTATCAGTTATCAAGATTGCCACTTGTGTATAACGGCCTTGTATCGCTGCAGATTACTTTTATGGGCTGAAACTGTTCCTGATGAGGTTGTATGTGCTGGAAATGTAAAAGAGTAGAACCGTGGTTAAACTGCTCTCTGTAACTACTCATCCAGTTCTATGAAGCTGTCGCAATTAACTCCTACTTTGTAGCTTTGTATGGTTATAATTTTGTTAGTGTTGTGATGGATGAATGTTTAGGGTTGACGCTGCATCTAGACTTCCAATATTCAGAATCTGCTGGCCATAACTTTGGACTTGATCGTTGATCTTGAACTGCCCCTGGGCCGTTCATGGTTACCTGTAAACGAAAGCGCAAATTCAACAGGATCAAGCCTGGGCCGCAAAGATGCAATTTTTCCAGGTGGTGGCAAAACCTTTCGCGGAATCTGATGGCATTGCTTGCTTCAGTTTTTTGCTGCATGTCCGGCTGTCTAATTCAGGCATGCGTGCAGGAGGCGTCCGGGAGGCCGCTGCTCCCGCCACTTCTCCAGGATCTCCATCCAGCTGTGCTTCAAAATGGCCAAGCGCTCCTCTATAAAACCTTCCTCTGCTACTGTGGTCCTGTGCTTCCTGTGGCTTCCTCGTCCTCCCGGTTATCACACCCGGATCTAATCCTAATAAAATTCGGTAAATGTCAAAATCTCTCTTCTTTTAGGGCAAATGTCAAAATTAATTGGAAGATGCATTGTTTTTCTGTTATAGACCCCACAAATTTATATTGGAATTTTGCTGCAAGTACTGTAGCAAGTGAGGTATTATAGCATTCCTGTAAACTGCTAGTTCAAGGAGGTTCATGGTGCATCTTTTTCTGGTTGTAGAAGCATGGCTGAAGAGAAGAAGAGCCATCCGCGGCTGAACGAGCGGATCATGTCATCCCTCTCAAAGCGGTCTGTTGCTGCACATTCCTGGCATGACCTTGAGATAGGTAAACATGTCTGTTTTTTTCTCTTTTGTTTTTGTTTGGCGTTGTAGTATGACTCTGGAGATTCATAAGCTGATGCTTCAAAATTCCCAAATGTCAGGACCTGGAGCTCCTTCTGTTTTCAACTGTGTAAGCATCATGTCCTGTTTATCCTGGGTAGTAAAGTCGAGTAAGTGCATTAATTTCTGATGCTTCAGAAGTAAAAAACCTTCCATGCTTGCAGGTTGTTGAGATCACAAAGGGCAGTAAAGTCAAATATGAGCTCGACAAGAAGACTGGATTGATCAAGGTACAAACTGTCCCTTAAAAATTTAAGCTTGCAGGAAATAGAAAATTTGACGATTTTTTCTCTGATGCAATTGGTAATTTATTTGCAAATATGTTTCTTTAGGTTGACAGGGTGCTTTACTCATCAGTGGTCTACCCACACAACTACGGTTTCATACCACGCACGCTGTGTGAAGATGGAGACCCAATGGATGTGCTGGTGCTGATGCAGGTCAGCATGCCTTCTTGCTGTTTGTTTCATCTAACCCACTTAGTATTAATGATGTATGTTATGTTTGAACCTCTGAGGTTATTCACTAACTAGCTTACAACTGAACAGGAACCAGTGATACCTGGCTGCTTTCTTCGGGCGAGGGCCATTGGCCTTATGCCTATGATTGATCAGGCATGATGCATTTTATGGGGTTTTCATTAAAATTTTACATATTACATTATCTTGGATTGATGGTGTATCTGTTTCTGCAACAACTAGGGTGAGAAAGATGATAAGATAATTGCGGTTTGTGTTGATGATCCCGAATATCGTCACTTAACTGATCTCAAGGAGCTGTCTCCCCACCGCCTTAATGAAATCCGTCGTTTCTTTGAAGACTGTATGTGCCATTTCTTTCCAAATCTGTCTGATTTGCTATAATCATAGTACTGCAGTTGATCCTGAAGTGTTGAAGTTTATTTCACATGTATCTGCAGACAAGAAGAATGAGAACAAGGAAGTTGCTGTGAACGAGTTCTTGCCACCAACTACTGCCCTGGAGGCCATTCAGCATTCAATGTGAGTTCTCTCTGAAATAGATGATAATTATGCCTTTCTGTCCTTTCAGTCAGAAAATTGCGATGCGAATGCATCTGAAAGTATGATTGCCTCAACATGATATTGAAATATGAAACCTTCAATCATCTGGTTTCACTTCTTTGTACTTTGAAAAATCTATTCGACTTTGTTGTATATGAAACATCAGCATTCTTTATTGTCTGAATCCTCACATTATACATTAGAATCATCTGAAAATACTATTCTAGTTAGGGTACTAATGTTAACCTGTTTGCTGTTGTCAGGGACCTATACGCTGAATACATCTTGCACAGTTTGAGGCGCTAGATCTCGTTTCCCGATGGAACTGTCCCTCTACTGGTCTTGAGGGGAAAGAAGCAATAATCGATCAGCCTCCTGGTTTTGTTTCAGGAACCATTTTTGCAGTATATATAATTGAATCAAGGGATAATGTAATTCTTCTGCAAGTTATTGCAGAATTCCTAATCGAGAGATAATGTATACTTGTACGCATTTTTGTGGAATATTTGAATCAACAATTGGATTGTCTCTAGTCGCTTACTCTTAATTAACTCTCAAGTGTGCCTTTTTCAATGCCTTTACACTTGCTATTTTCAATTATCTTGATATCTGGTGGTTCTGGTAATCTGAATAGTTTAGCGGCCATTGCTGTATCGTGCCTTTCTTCCTAATAAATCTACGAGGAGTTTCCTAAAGTTTGACAAAAACTAGTAGCAAAGGGAAAAAACAGGAGTATAAATGAGGGAGGTTGTGCTCACCTTGCTCCGTAAGATCAAATAAAAAAAATGCTAGATCCAACTCCAACTTGACGAATGAATCAGAGATCAGGAAAGATGAAGAACATGGAAAGCTACCACCTAATTCCAGAGATTATGGAAGCAATTGACTGCCGGATCTACATGTCAAATCATTCTGCTCTATTCACCGATACCGATGGGGTCACGGCCGGTCACCCACCATCAAACATTTTTTTTTAACCTTTCCACTGATCTACAGTATTCACCAATGTCAAGGAAACAAGAGCTGCACATATGGCTAAAACTTAGACGAGAAGAGGAATAATAATAGGGGTTTACGTGCATAAAACTATCCACGTCACTTAGACACATCTACTGGAGTACATGTAGCTGCACATGCGCACGATTGACAAGTTCATGCTTCACTACTTATTGAATAAAGTGGTACAACCATATAATTTATTGTATGATTTACTCAATAAATTAAACTGTCACATTTTTTGCGTCATTTTGTTAGCCACACCACACTTTTCTTGGCAGCCCGCAATTTGTCTAAGGTTAGCTATGATATATCAACCTTATATAGTACTCCCTCCGTATCATTTGTCACTATCGACTTTTTCTTGCAATATTTGACCATTTGTTTTATTCATTTTTTTGCAAATGTATAAAAAGATAAGTCAAATTCAAAATACCTTTGATGATAAAGTAAGCCACAAACAAAATGGCTGACACTCGCATAATTTTTTCAATGAGACGAATAGTCAAATAACATGACCAAAAGTCAACGGTGACAAATATTTTGATACGAAGATAGTATGAAATAGGGCCTAAAGTAACTTCCATTTGTAGATATCCACGTTATATACAACTATACAAGTTTTCCTGCTCTCTTTAAATTTATGGTTTGTCCATATGCTACCATCCATTACAAATTCTGTTGCATATATATAGACATCGGTCGAGCTGAAGAAATTAACTCGTGCTGCACTTCTAATCTTGATCCTCTTGGAGCCACATCTCCCCAAAAGGCCGCGACCATAGCTGCTTCCACCGCCACCCTTTCCCCACACATCATCAATCAAGATGGGCAGTCAGTTGACGTTTTAGCTCCACTTTTGTTGCCCACATTTATGTGGCGGCCACAATTTGTCCAAGTATTGTCCACATCTAGCAAATTTACTTATATATATCTAGTAAATTCACTTATTTAAGCTAGCATTTTTGTATCTGAGAGCTTAGCTATGGGCTATGATCCATGATCTAACTCTAGCTCAATAGGATCTTTGTGCAAATATTGTCCATTTCGATGGCCGGACTGGAACTCCCACCGACCCAGGCAACACGACAACCACATATATCATACGAAAAAGGGAACCGCGCGTGATGGCTGGCCTCAGCGGACACGCCGGAGCGGCCGGACAGTCAGCGCGCGCCCCCAAGACTTTTCCGCTTCCCTTCTTCCTCCACCCCGTCAAATTTCTGCAACAATTTTTTCTCCACCACCCCGTGGATCCGCCCTCCTCCTCGTCGTCGTTCTTTCCGGAAGGAAGAGAAAAAAAAAGTCCGGCGTTTTTTCCGCCTCGTCGTTCGAGGAACAAACAAAATTTACAGGTTTCCAAGAAACCGGGACGGAGGCGTCAAGGAAGTGGCACGCCGCCACGGCGGCCTGATCAGTATAACAAACAAAAGCCTCCTCGGCCGCGTCTCCTCTGCTATCGATCGCTTCGCGTGTGCCGCTGCCGGGCTTTGCCGGGGAATCTGGTTCTTGGCAAGGAGAGAGAGGTGGGTTTCTTGATCGGTGGTGATCTCCCCCAATTCTGTTTGGTTCGATTTTCTGCTTCTGCCTGCAGGTTTGGCTGTTTTTATGTGTGGTACTGTGATTGTTGTGATTGCCTTGGTGCGAACAGTGAGAATGATTCCAGAATTTAGTTCTATGCTATTGGTTGGCCTCTTAGTGGAAAGGGGGTGAATTCTCTCTTTTTCCCCCTCCCTGCAAAGAGAGGTTGATTTGGTCCTTCAGTGTCATGATCTTTTGTTTTCATTTCGATACAGTAACCTTGTATGCACGTTGGAAATTCTACGTTTCACACGTTGGAACTCCAATATAGAGCATATGCATATATAGCTTCTGCTTTTTTAACATTTTTCTAGCTAACTTTGTTCCATGCAGTGTGAATATTCTTGTCTCCTCTTCCTTTTTCCCCCAATTCATGTGCATGTGCATCAGTGGCGGCTCGTCAGGAAGCCCTTTAACCCTTATCCTTTACCATGATCTGATACTGATAGTGAGCTGAAACTTGTCCAACAGCATATTTGCATGGTGAGCAATCTAAACAATGGCTCTAGCACAGCCGATGGACTATGCTGGTTCAATTAGTTCAGGCCAGAAGCACCTGCGGTATTTTGGAGTACACACCAGCAGTAGGTTGCAATGTGTGGGATATGACAGGAAATCAAGAACAAATCAGTTGGTCGTTAGAGCCGTATCTGTTGATCACCCGCAACTAGATTTCTCGAACCCAAACTGGAAGGAGCAGTTTCAAGAGGACTTTGATAAGCGCTTCAGCTTGCCGCACTTGAGAGATGTGATTGATGTGGAACCAAGGCCAACAACGTTTTCTCTGAAGAGCAGGTGACATATTTTCTTTCCTTTTCTTTATATACTTGATTTGTCTCAGACTAATTCTAGTCCACATCATTGGTGATTAAACATCTTCTGGTTACTCTGTCTACAACAGGACCCCTCTTGAGAATGTGAATGGTTCTATGCAAGAATCATGGAATGGCTATGTAAATGATGACGACAGAGCACTTTTGAAGGTATGCACCTAACAGTGAGCTATTATATTTACCTTGGTATGAATTGCCTCCATGATAATTACTTACATGGATTTTGTGATTATTTGCAGACAGTTTGAACCATTAACCCAATTATTTACCATGCCATTCTGTAATATATAATTGTTTCACTTGGGGATATGACTTGAACTTTTAAGTATCTTGAGGTCTACACTGAAACAAAGAAAAAAGATCACTTTCTTGCCATGTAGACTCAAGCTCTATTGCTGTAGGAATTGCTTCTCAAGCATAATTCTTGCTTTTCAAGTGCATACCTGAGATCTGCTTAATGTGAACTGTTTCTGTATAGAAAAGGTGCCTTTCCTGTTCTAATAAGTAGTCAAGTGTGCAGGAGTTTTTTGCTTTGCTACTATTTGATTACATCCATTAGTAACAAGTAGGTAACAGAATTATTACTTCTTCAGGTTATTAAGTTTGCTTCACCAACATCTGCTGGAGCTGTTTGCATTGACCCTGATTGTAGCTGGGTTGAACAATGGTAGTGACACAAATGAACTCTAATTTTGTAGCCTACAAATCATTTCTCTTTCCCTAACCGCCAGGCTTATCTTTTCCAGGGTGCACCGTGCTGGTCCACGTAAACAAATATATTTCGAGCCTCAATATGTAAAGGCTGGGATTGTAACATGTGGTGGGCTCTGCCCTGGTCTCAATGATGTCATTCGGCAGGTAGATTCGAACTGGAGTAGACCTTGTTTTGTTTAGAACCCAAATTTCTGATAATTTCAATTAGAGAAAAATATTCTAATCTGTTAGTTGTATCATCTTTGTGATCTTGTAGATTGTGCTTACACTAGAAAAATATGGGGTGAAAAACATTGTTGGGATACAGCATGGATTCCGTGGATTTTTTGAGGATCACTTATCAGAAGTGCCAGTAAGAGTCTTTTCTATTTCATTAGTATCTGTAAACTTTTATTATGAAAAAAATTATAAACATGTTGAAGTGAACTTGGTTCTTTTCTTTCATTCAGCTTTCAAGGCATGTAGTCCAAAATATCAATCTTGCTGGTGGTAGTTTCTTAGGAGTTTCTCGTGGTGGTGCAAACATTTCAGACATTGTTGACAGTATTCAGGCATGTATACGTCCTATTACTTTGCATATTTCAAAGTGTCTACAATAATTTACTGACTGAAAGACTTTATCGCCTTAATCTCTACATGCCACATTCAGGCCAGGCGGCTTGACATGCTCTTTGTACTGGGTGGAAATGGAACTCATGCTGGAGCTAATGCTATACATGAGGAGGTATAATTCCATGCATATAGCACTGAATTTGTAATTTTGGATAAATATAGCATAAGTGGCTGGCTGCGTAGTACCATCTGACTTTGTATTTTGGCATTTTTTTTGTTGCAGTGCCGCAAGAGAAAACTGCAAGTGTCGATTGTGGGTGTCCCCAAAACTATTGACAATGATATATTACTTATGGACAAGACCTTTGGATTTGATACTGCAGTGGAAGCAGCACAAAGAGCTATCAACTCTGCATATATCGAGGTGATTCTTTTAGCAACATCTAGAGATATCAAGTATAAATCTGACAGCAAAACTATGAAATGTATGCATATATTAGCTCCCACCTATGAAGATATGTGTGATTAACATTTGATTGGACTTTAGGCACATTCTGCATTTCATGGCATTGGATTGGTCAAGCTGATGGGAAGAAGCAGTGGCTTCATCACAATGCATGCCTCTCTGTCCAGTGGGCAAGTAGATATCTGCCTGATACCTGAGGTTTGAAGTCTTCTGTTGTTTATGAATCCCCATTTACCATGTTGGTAATCTAAATTATCGATAACCAAAATGAAGGTACCATTCACTCTTGATGGACCGAATGGAGTTCTTCAACATCTTGAGCACTTGATAGAGACCAAGGGATTTGCTCTGGTTTGTGTTGCTGAAGGAGCAGGACAGGTTAGATTTCATTGGATTTAAAAGAAATCTCTGTAATCTTTACTGCCAGTATGAGTGACTCTGGAACCTAATAGTCCATTCTTTATGTTCTGTTATAAAAATTTGCTCAAAGTTATGTTGTGATGCACTTTCAGGAATATCTGCAAAAGTCAAATGCAACTGATGCATCAGGGAACATGGTTCTTGGTGACATTGGTGTCCACCTTCAGCATAAGGTTAGTCCATTGTAAACTTCAGCCATTGTTTTTGCTTCAACCATGATGGATATACTACGGATAAACCATAAATGACTTCAGTCATGCCATGTCACAGATCAAATCTCATTTCAAGAATATAGGAGTCCATTCTGATGTTAAGTATATCGATCCCACATACATGCTTCGTGCAGTGCGTGCCAATGCATCTGATGCCATCCTATGCACTGTACTGGGTCAGAACGCTGTAAGACATCCTTTGTCATTGCCTCTGCTTCATGAAAAAAAATCATGTACTTTTCGCGCCTGACCCTTCTTCATCCTGTAAACCTCGCAGGTCCATGGTGCCTTTGCAGGTTTCAGTGGCATCACAACCGGGGTGTGCAACACACACAATGTGTACTTGCCGATACCGGAAGTCATCAAGTCCACAAGATTCATTGATCCAAACAGCCGGATGTGGCATCGGTGCCTGACCTCAACGGGGCAACCGGACTTCCATTGACATACTTTTTAACAATAAACCTGGTAGTAGCATCTTATGAGTGATGGTACAAGTAGGCAGTGTACAGCCAAAGCGATTTACTTCCACTGTCAATATGGAGAAATAATCATCCGATGGATTTTTCATCTTCCATCTGGAAAAGACCTTATACCCTCCACGGGCCCTTAGATGCAATACGGATACAATAAGCATCTCTCCAAACATTCGTATTTTTGTAGATTAGCAGTATACAATGTACGTAGAAGCATACAAATTTAGTGAAGGTATTTAAGTCAGGAATTTGCTAGGGATGCACAGTTCCCTTTTTTTTAGCGTGCAGGAGCTGATGAGCAGAACTATTTGTATGCTGCAAAGCATGCACGCTACATAAATAATAGGGATCGTTGATGTACATGTACTCCCTCCATTTCAGATTATATGTCGTTCTGAATTGTCATGGCCATTTGATGCATCAGCTGGGCGTCAATCCCAGAATCATCGCAGCAAGCCAGCAACCGGGCAACTCACGAGGGCACGGTTGCATTGCATGGAACAGCATCAGAAAAGAATGAATCAACAACACTGCGTATATGTGCAGAAACAGGCAAACAGCACCATAAAATGCTGAATCAATGGCTGGTACCACCAAAAAAAAAAAATCCCCACTTAAATGTTCAGTGCACGCAACATGTTTGGGAAGAATGAAGGACAGTCAATCTATCACCAACATCAAATCCAAAACAAATAAATAAATTCACTGCACATCTGCATTACAGCATCAATATTCCAACACACTGTCAGATCCAAATTGAATTCCCTGCATATCTGCATTACAGCATCAATATTCAGATTTCAGACACGCAACATGTTTGGGAAGAATGACGGACAGTCCATCGGAACTGTATCCTAGTTCACGTGCCACGGACGCCACCGACGCTGGGTGTTGTGGTTTTCCGGCTAGTAAGTTAACTCGTGCAAAATCCTAGACAAATGGTGCAACGAGCACACAGCTACGATACCTGAAAGTAAAAGTGCCTTTGCAATGTTCTGTTTCTAGCAAACCTATGTGTAGCACGATTCTCCTGTACCCCCTTGTAAATGGAACCTGTGTATCCTGTCATCCTGTGTATACTAATCTTTGCACCTGGGATATATACTAGAATAGAGTAAACTTGGTGGATCAGTCAATCCGCAGTTTCTGCAATCAGCTCCTTCAGCATGTATTTCAGGCCGTTCATCCTCTTCCGTGCTCTCTGAAAAAAAAACAGTGTCACAAAGGAGATGAGCATTTGGTCAAAAAGGCATTTGTGTGAGCTTTAAAAATCACTTTCAACCTACCTTCTGGACCTCGGCAATTTTGACTTCTGCATCATTGAGCTGAGCACCTACTGTTTTCTCGGCACTTACTAGGAGCTTCTTGTGAGATGATTCTGTTGATACAATCAAGAATGGACAGAATAAATTAAATGATAATTCAAATGGTAAGTGATAAAAAAAAATGAGCATGTAGAAGTAGAAACAGATCTACTGGTCTGTGACACAAGTGAACACAGCTATGATTGCAGATGCTGAAGTAGTGACTATGCATGTATGAAGCAGGGACTGCACGCACGTAGAATCAATCATCCAAACTAGCTAATATATTTCTAAATAGAGAAACAGCATGGAAGAATACAATTGGCTAAGCTAACTCAGTTTCAGAATTGGAAAATGGTAAGAAAGGGTGCACCAGATAAATGCTTCAATTGCACTGCAATAGATGTTATGTGTAGTGCTAAACTTACTTTGCTTCTCAGCTACTCCCTTAAGTTCTGCATGGTAGGATTCAAAATCCTCAAGAGAATTCCTGCAACCCAGCAGCTGTTTGTCGACCTCCTCCTTGAACTTTTCATGAAGAATTTTTAATTTTTCTTGTTGCTCTGTGTACCAAAAAGCATAACTTGAGTAACAATATAACATGCATGAAAAAAAGGAAGGAAAGAAAAAACAGGAAAACAATATAACGTCTCACTTTCTCAGGAAACCACTGCAAACTGTGGTATGCACCTAGATACAAACACGATGTCCAAAAAAATCCAAATAACAAATATTAAAAAAAATCCATGTTGGATTATGACACATTAGGAGATGCTACTTTAGGAATTCTCAAATAATCTTTCATAACATGGACATTATGCTTCAGCATGGAAATGTTAATGAGATTATAAGCTCCAAATCTACCAATGTAACACCACTCAAGCTGGCTTGTGGATTCTATCTGCATCAAATGTTTATTATTGACTGATTGGCAATAACCTGTTGTTATGTTCTATTGAGTACATGATAAGTTGTAAATAACACTATAACAGGATATGGTTCTTACTGATTGGATTCAAAACATACTTCGCATAGCCGTTGTTGATTTCAAAATAAAGAGTTTGTACACTAGTGGAGTTGAATAATCCAAATAGTTAGAGATGAGAAATCGAGAATGTTGGATCTAAAGAACATCTTCAGTGAGTAATTGCTTTCTGGATGAATTACATGCTTGCAGCTGACAGACTTCGTCATGATAATTCTCAATTAAAGTCCGTTCTGAATTGATGGAAGCATTAACATGAAGAAAGTTGTACCTTCAAATGTTGATTCTAGGCGTTTCCTTTTAGACTTGCCTGCATTGACCAGCTTGTCCCTGAAATAACAGTTAAACTACCATGTATCAAAACAGCTGTACCTCTACTCTATATGATACTTATATTCACATATAAAACAGGTACATATGCGCAAATAGAGATAAGAGGGGTGTTTCATGGTAGCACTGGGACAAGATCTTACACATCAGCCTGCATCTGCACCTCAACCCCCTCAAGCTGCTGGCGTATTATCTCTCCAGTAGCTGCAAGTATCTCAGAACTTTTCTTGCTTGTTTCAGACTTGATCTTAGTTTGGAACCTTCCCAGCACCACTATCAGTTGATCAAAAGCCCTGGTAGAAATCATGGATGTAATGAAACAAACTAACAAACTAGGATATTAGTTTATTATCACAGCGTAAGACAGAACCTTGTAAGGTAGTTTTCTGGGCATTGTTCTTGTTCTTTCTCAGAAATTATAGTTTCTTGAGTTCCTGGAAAAGAAAAAGTTAGAAACTGCAAACTATGCTGTCAAAGTCAAAGAAGGAAAGTAAGCAGTTTTACCGGAAGTGGCAAAATCAGTAGGTGAAGATAAGCGCCTTGTTCTCATTCTATCCTCTTTTAGATTTGATTTCCTACCCACATGCTCAAGAGGAGATTTATCCAAGCCATCGATATCTGAAAGCCATTTGTGAGATTTATATCCTGCATTTGAAGAACCACATATTAGTTGAGTAGCATGCCACAAACATTCTTAGGAAAGATCTTTGAGGTGCCTCAAGGTATTGGTTGAGTTACGTTGATTTACTCAATTAAAGTTATGCAGTCAAAATCCAAATACAAAGAAAACTCAATATAGCAAACAGATATATGTAAACTAACTTGCAGGATATGAAAATGTTCGTCATTCAATTGATTGCATATATGATCAATTTGAATAATTTTGTGTTCAAAAAATGGTTTTAGCTTGTTGGCATCTGGCAAACATAGATATTCATGAAGAAATGACTACATGTGGCGACAGCATAATTTAAAGTTCATTGAAAAATTATTACATTAATGCTTCCATATATTCAGAAAAGAACAAAGCTATCTGAAAGTTTAATATGCCAGGAATATTAAGAGGTCAAGAGCTAACCCCAAAAGCCTGTATGTTTTCCATAATGCAGAGGGGGAATAGTATACATTGTTGCATTTTCCTTTTTTTTCAATATGTATAATATATATACACAAAAGAAAACATAACATGACACATTCAAACTAATGGTTTGTCCTGTATAAAGTTTAAGAAAAGAGTGGCAATGAGATCTTGTGACCTTTTGCAAAGCTTGGTTTGGATCTTTTAGTCCCTTTATCTTCAGTTGGAGAAGGAGGTGAAAGAGATGGTTGTTTACTGTTTTCTCTTTCTTCTGAAGAAGCAGGAGATTGACTACCAGGTAACTCAGTGGTTTTATCCATTTCATCCTGAACATCATTATATACTAATCAGCAGTGAAAAGATGAAATTGTTATGTTACAAGGAATACAAACATCAATTTACTAAGATTGTAAATATGTGTTACAGAGTAATACCGGTGGCTCAGATTCTGGATCCGAGGCAGGGGAACTTGATCTGGACCTGTCCACACTTTTGGGATACTTGGAACTGTATAGGCCGCCATCTAGCCCTTGCGGGGATGTATTTTCCTTAGGTGCAAGAGTAGGACTTGGATAATCATCTGGTGTGTCTCTGAATCTGTCTGTCCATGGACTGGCAACCTTCTGCCCAAATTTACCAGTTATCTCAGGGCTCACGTCATGATCCCATGGGTATATTTTGGGTTCAGGTGATGGATTAGCAGCACCAGACGGTGGAGAGTTGAAATTATTTTCTGCTGCTGTATGTCCATGAGGGCTTCCGTCTGAATTTTTCAGTGATGTAGAAGAATCATTTCCCTTGCTCTTCAATGATATCGTGCGAGGAGAATAGAGCTTGTTTTGTTCATCATTCTGTGTCTTGGCCAATAGGTTTTCTGGAAACTGCATCTTCCGGGGCCCAACCTTAGGCATCACATTCACTCTCCTCCCCCTTTTAGGGCTTCGAGAACAGCTCTCAGCAGTTTTTCCAGTTCGGGACAAAGAAAAGGAGGTAGCCTTCTCTACCTTGTTATCTGATGGTGTGCTTCTAGAAGATAGCTTTCTTTCCTTGTCATCCTGTGTGGTCTTATCAGAAATTCTATCTGAATAATGTACCTTTTGAGCCTCAACTTTAGATTTCCTATTTGAGTTTCTGGGATTTCTTAAGCTGCCAGAGTCACCAATTGCACGTTTTACCACTGTTTTAGGAGTGCATTTCTCATTGAAGGTAAACACATTGTCCAGCATTTTCTTCTTGGGTGTAGAGCGAAAAGTAGACAATGGTTTCTTTGCACTTTGATTCTGCTTCTTGGAGGCTGCTGGTGCTTTCTTGCGACCCAAGGAGCGAGTAACAGGTCTTACTTCAACAACTTTTGGACTATCAGAATCTGACTCAATTGGATCAAGTGACGGTTTACACTTCGTAAAGTTCACCGTTTGACGATTCAGTGGATCTGGTGTCTTGATGTTATCAGGAAAAGGTGAAGTGAAAAGTTCCTTGCTCCCTGAAGATGGTGCTTTGACAGTTTGACTTTTAGGTTGATCAGGTGTCTTGAAGTCATCAGGATTTGGTGAAGCAACAGCCTGCTTGTTTTGCGAGGTGCCACCAAGGATCTCCCACAGCTTCATCCTGAGCATCTCACTACTGGGCTTGCTTTTATCTGCAGATTCCAGGTTCTGCTTTCGTTGGGAACCTATAAATTCTGGAGTCTCCAATTTATCAAGGCTGCTGCCTTGCTCTCTTCTTGTTCCGAAAGAAAAGGTCCCTGTTTGCTCACGTGTATTATCATCAGGTTGTGATAAAGAAACCTTCATAACAGAGCCAGCTTCAGGTGCCCCTTTAGCGGATCTGTCATTCTTTGCAACTTCTTGTGAGACCCGAAGTGAAGCATTATCATCCTTAGGTGGTCTAGATATTCCATCAGTTCCCTGAGACAAGTTCCTATCAAATGCAGGGGTAGCATCTTTCCCTCTTGATACAGAACCTGCCCTTGGGATCGTGATGCCAACTGAGACCTTAGGGAGTTTATTACCAGGTGGGTACTGTTTGCTGGCTAAACTCCAATAATCACTTGTAGTAGCCTACACATATCATAAAATGTTGATTTGTTAACATAGTAACATGAAACAATTTAGGAATAATTGAAAAGGTCAAATGAATAGGGAGCACACTACAAGGGAACAAGCTAAGAAGAGGCTATTGCTACTCACTTTATAGGTGTTCGGCAGCTCAACTTCCATTGGAGCAGCTTCAGAGTTCAGATATAATAATATGCAAAACTATGGATGAACCTGACAAATTGGAAAATAACTTAATGAATATGATAGTGAAAAAAGCATCTTGCACGATTAAATTAAGCATCATGATAACAACAAAGGAAGCATCATTTAGAAAACACCGCCACAGAAAGGCATTAAGCAGCACAGAAGTGTAGCATATGAGCAACACTGAAAACATTACGTCAGAAAATAAGCATGATTCCTGCACAGCAGCATGGGCATAGAACAAGAATCAGCACCTATCCTTAACAAAATAAGAAAATTAAAGCAGGCAAATATCAAAGCTACATAACCATCAAATCCATATATGAAAATACAGAAGAAATCATGCACAAGAGGAAATAGTGGTAAATATTGCAGTGTCAGTGTGTCACAGAACAACACCATATGCATTTTTCAAATGCGGAAAGTTATAGCATAGTATAGAAATCAATGCATTGTACAATTCACTCCAAACCTCTTTGGGTTGAAATTACGCAAATGACATGCCACAACCAGATTTGGCATTGATCTCTGCAGTAACAGACTGAGGATTCTTCCTAGGACCATTTCAACATCATGTTATCTACTAGCACAGTTGGCACAAAAGCTTTCAACTACTCTGTGAAATACAATGACTAGTCCCCTAGAAGTATATTACATTAGCATACAGCAATAAGAGCAGCTCCAATTGAGCTCCTATGTTTGAGCCCCTACTCCAAATAGGAGATCTCATCCAGATTTCACTCATAAGTCCTCAAAAGTATATCCGAATAAGATGCCAGTTGGAGTTGCTCATGTAGCTAAATCATACAGCAGTTTCGTTTAGACAAAAAAAAAAAAAATCATGTAGCAGCACACTGCCCACAACATTCAGTGGACGTCTTCCTCAAGCACAATCCAGGGTGAGCACTCTACAACGAAGAAACCACATGCAAAGCAATGCTGGCAAGTGGTAATCACAAATTAGAAAGACAACAACACCACGAGGCGTACATCTATCCATGGAGGAGAGCAAGGGTTGCGTACGAACTAACTGCAATATGGGCGGCCCACGACTCCACAACAGCAGAGGCATTCAAAGGAAATTGGACAGCGCGGGCACGAATTCCCCCCATTATGAGCGCAATCCCAGCACAAATTAGAACGCAACGATCCGGAAATGCACAGGATTAACCTCCCAATCCAATTCCCCCAAAACGAAATCGAACCCACAAAACGACTCACCACTCCAAACAGCACCCAAAATCCGAACGCCCAAACCCTAATCCCGCGCACCTAAACCGAAACCGAACGGAACGGGCCAATCGCAGGGGGAGGGGGAGCCCGTACCTTAGCGTCGGGATCGCCGGTGACGCCTCGTGAGCCGTGGAAGCAAGGCGCCGCGCGCCCGACGGTCGAGTGCGCGAGGACTCCGGCCGAAGCTGGCCGCTCGAAGAAGCCGAATCGCGGCGACGGATCCGTGAGGCAGCGCCTCGGCCGCGCCGTCGAAGCCAACCGAGCAAAGCTGATAGAAATAAAGGCGAGGAAACGGTGAGGTGCCAAACACTAGGAGGCGGGGAGGAAGCGGAACCCAACGGGGAGCAATGGGTAGCGGCGGCGGCGGCTGACCTCACCTTCGCTTCGCCTCCTCCTCGCCACGTCTCTCCCCGAACGCGCGGAGCGGAGGACGTCCCGGAGCGGAAGGGGGACGGTGTGGGGAAGGTAGAAGGCGTGAAACGAAAAGGTTGAGAGAGAGAGAGAGGGCGGCGGCTGGATTTGAAATTTTCGGGGTGGAAAAGAATTTTGCACGCGCTCTTCGGCCGCGCTGCAGTTGGCCAATTTCTCGCTGGCACGTGGGACAGGGACACTCGCGGGCCGGCTAAGGCGGAGGAATGGCGAGTTGCTTCCGCAAGCCTGCAAGGCCCATTATCACTTGTCAGATCAGAGATTTAAAAAAGAAATTATTTCCTATCTAGCTCTAAACACTTGCTTGTTCCCTTTTTCACATTGGGTATAAGTTTTGCTTCTTATTTTACATCATGTTTGATTTTCTATTATGTACAACTAAATACCTTACGAAAAGACAATTTTACACCTATAGATGGAAGAACGTGGCCCCACCACACCTACCTTCTCCCTCCTCTCCTCCCCTTCTTTCACAAAGACCTAGCCATGGCCTAGGCACAGGACGCGTGTCAGTACCTGTCCATGGCAGGCAGCCGGCCACCAGGGCGCCATCGCGATGGGCCAACCTCTTGAATCTGAAGATGGTTACGATGGGCCCGCGTTAGTGATGGTTCATAGAACAGTCCAAAACAGACAAGGAGGTCTCCACCAAATAAGAAAAAGAGTGAAGTTGCATCTAGATAAGATTTGCATTTCGTTTTTCGACTCTGTCATGTCATCACATTGTGTCCAAGTAAGTTTGTAAACACCAAGGTATAAATATATGACCAGAGCATAGAGGAAAGATGTAAGGAATTGGTGCTCGTGCCTAAGAGGGGAGGGGTGAATTCGGCATTTCTAAAACCTTAACCTATGGCGACACCTATTTTTCACAAGATATAAACTCACATGCGATCTAGATGTGCAACTAAAGTTTCTTCTAGTGTGTGCACCCTATCTCAAAAGAGTTTTGCAACCTAGAGCCAATCCTAGTAAGATACTGCTCTATGGAAGTAAAGACACTCAAGTTGCATGTATGAAATGCAAAAACATAAAGAAAGGGTTAGGGAATACAAACTTGACTCGGCGATTTATCCCATGGTATTGGTAGGCAAATGCCACCCCTAGTCCACGTTGGAGCCCCACGAATGATATGCTCCTGGTCACCAAGTTGAGATCTCCCGGTCAAGGTCTTAACTCGCCACGGAGGCTCGCGCCAAGGCGGATGAGTCACTTGTCATGAAGAGAAGCCTCACCTCTCCTACTATTCCGGTCTCCTTGATGTCATCTCCACTAAAAGGATCTTCTCCATGAAGGAAGGGGGTCTCCACGCCCCCTTCCCCCACACGATCGGCGTCGCCTCTCCACATCAAGTCGGAGGATCAAAGACTTGCCGACGAGTCACCAAGACTCCAAGGCGCCGACCATCACCTCTTGTATAAATGATTCACTCAAGAACCTCACATACAACGTAGCAACACCTTGCTTTTTCTTAATCCTAGCCTAACCTAGCACTAACACTCATAAAGCTTGTGCTAAAGGCCTTTGATTTGATCTCTATAGCACCAAGATGGGTTGGATGTGATCTTGATGTGGTGATAGCTTCAATGAACTCCTGGACACTTCAACGTCTTCAAATGGGGGTGTATAGGGGTATATATAGCCCAACAACTCGAAAGAGTCGTTGCATAAAAGATCCCAACGACTAGTTTTCTGTTGCACGGGTCGATTGATCCGACCGCTTGCATAAGCCCCGGTCGGATCATCCAATCCGTGCAAAACTACAAATGCTTTCCATACTAGTCGTTGCACCCCTCTGTCCATGTGTCTGGTCAATTCATCTGACCCATGCATTCTTCTTTCGATCGGATCATCGCTTCATTTGAACTCCAAACTAGTCGTTGCTTGCTGACGCCATCCTTGATCAACTTCAACTGGTCGCTTCATTCGACCGGCTCTCGGATCAAACGATCTATGCATTTCTCTCTCATTGTGATGTGCACAAACCTTCTGTTAGTTTCTGTGAGAGCTTGGTATTTGAATTAAATCATGTGATCCATTTAAAGTGGCTTCGATCGGATCAGTTGATTGCATTGCTTGATCTCAGCCATTCATCACCGATCGGATGATAGCCCAAAGATCTGACCGCCTCTATCTCTCTTCGATCGGATCTACCGATCCATGCGCTTGATCTCAGCCCTCCATCTCGAACGATGGTCCAATGATCCAATCGCTCTTGATTTTCTCGCTCGGATGAATAGGTCACCTACGCTTCATTGTTTCTTCTCCCCGCAACCCTAAGGTGGTCGATTGATCTGACCAGTACAAATCCACTCCGGTCGGATCGATAGTTCGATGCAATCTTTGCCGTTTCAACTTCTTGTAGCCCTAGGGCGGTTGATTGACCCGACCCGTACAAATCCACTCCGGTCGGATCGATAGGTTCGTGCAATCTTTGTTGTGACTCATCCAATTCAAACCCTTTGAGTCTTTAGCCAAAAACCCATATTTTGATCTTCAACTCATCGTCATCTTGCCTTCTTGCATGCATCTTCTGGATTTGGCATATAGACTCTTTGAGAATATTACAACTTAGATTGCATCATTTGTATCCTTGGGACCTAAATAGCGTACAATTCACATTTTTGAAACACCGTTAGTCCCAATGACTATGTTTTCACGCAATCACCAAAATCACAAATACATGGCTAAGAGGCCATGTTGGTTTCAACCTCCCTCTTTTTGGTGATTGATGACAACACAATCAAAGCAAACATAAATTTGCAAAAATTTATCAATTGAACCACTTACACTTGCTTGGATGCTTACCATCATCCAAATTGGATCTAAGTCTTGGCCTCCCCCTAAGTCTTTGGCTTGATCTTCATGGCTGAGCCAAACTTGCCCAATGAACTTCTCATCACATGAACTCCCCCTTTGTTCCTCCCCAAATGATCCTCTAGATTTGGCATATTGATTCTTTGAGAATATTACAACTTGGATCGCATCATTTTCATCCGTGGGACCTAAATAGACTACAAATCACATGTTTAACAAACTATTAGTCTCAATGATTATGTTGTCATTCAATCACCAATTTCACAATTACATGGCTAAGAGGTCATGCTGGTTTCAAAAGACACACAATCAATACAAACAACAAACCCTTTTCGGCTAATAACCACCCTGGCCTCCGACCACTCCTTTTCGATGAGTTCGTGCAGAGTTGCAGGGTTCCATTGGTTTGGTCTGAACTTAGGCGAGTTTGTAAGTTGTGTCGCCCCCTAGTTGTATCAGTGGATCCAAGAATTTCTTGGTTAAGTCCAATATTGTGTATATGTGTTGCAAAGGCTAGTTATCGAGCTTTTTCTCTCATGTTCAATTTTACTTGTTTAGATCGGGTTTTGCTCACAAGTTATCAAGCTTCCCGTTCTGTTTGTGTTGAGTCATTTCATCTCGATTCTTGCAACATGGTTTGCTCACCAGTTATCAGTTCCTTTATGAATTTTGTAAGGCTTGCTTTGCTAGATCTGTTTAGGACTATAGTTATCGGCTCTCCTACATATTTAGCTCCACTAGGTTTGCTTGAGACCACAGCTATTGAGCTTGCTCTATTCTATTAGAATAGGTTTTATCGGCTTGTTCTGTTCTAGATAGATCTCGCTCATAATTATTGATTTTGCATGTTTAGTAAGATTCATGTTTTGCTACATTTGTTTAGAATCAAAGTTACCATGTTCTATCATGTCTATTGGGGCTGCTCCTTGTATGTAAGGCTTGTTATTAGAATCAAACTCACCTCTGCTCCACAGATTAAGGTCTGTACTCTTTTTCTTCATGTTTATCTCTATCATGATAGCCGATAGAGTTTTGTCCGTGGCCTGAGAGTGATTCCAATGCTCTTGCCGAGCATCTGATTAAGATCCATCGTTTGGTGACGTTGCTCCCCTCTCCCTGCTGCCGACGTTGTCTTGGTTAAATCCAATCTGATTAGCAGTGACAGGGGGCAGGATGTTATCGGCTTGGCGCATCTATCTACGACGAGCAGTAGGTCTGGCGGATGATCGACTCAATGATCGACGTGCGGACTTTGTTGTCATGTGGCTTATCAACTAACACTCTTGAATCGTTCGCGGTCGCGGTTAGGTCCGATTTGTCTAGTGGTGAAGATGGGACAACTGTTGTTAGTCAACGAGTTCATTTACAATAAAGTAAACGTGTCGATCCTCTCCTCGGACATGAAGGCCGAGGAGAGTTGCTTATTTATGCGCTTCATGTAATATCTTTTATTTATCGCAATCATCGATTAACATAGCCGATTGATTTATCATGCGAGCTCATTCGGCCCACCAACCAATAGGCTATTTGAATGTTTTCACCTTGTTAAATTTTAGGGTCAAATTGATTGTCACGCCTCCTCTGGGTCTTAGCACACCGTAGGGGCGGAATCCACTAGATCCCCTGTTGCTACATGGTAGGTAGTCTGAGCACAAGCCTTTGGCTCAGGTTGCATGGAAAATTCTAGAAGCGGCTTCGTTCACATTTAGCTAACGGTCCCAACTCCAGACTCCGGTAATCCGCGAGGCGGGGCACCACGTGGCTTGTGTCACTGACACGTTGCATAAAGTGTGAATATAAAATAAGATATCCAAGCTCATATACCTTTTTAAATGTTTGCTTTGCATGGAGCCATGCAATAGATTTGCATTAATTAAATTGATACCCACAATACTCAAAATCTACATCTATGGTACTAGCCATAGACTAGCTGTTCACACAACCTCCATTGCATATAAGTAATCCATACTACATTCTACAACTCTAACCATTACCCCATCGAAGCAAGTCGCTCCATGGCCACCACTGAAATTGTTGTTGCCCCCACCTCGACCCCAACCACCGCCGTCCAGTACCGCGGCGTTGCTCTGCTGCCAAATGGCAAGTGGCGCGCCTACATCGTCAGTAGAGATGGCCAGGTAGTCGACGTCGGCGAGTTTGGGACGGCGACGGCTGCGGCTCTAGCACATGACCGTGCCATACTCGCCGTCCTAGGTCCAGGCACATGTGCAGCAGTGCTCAACTTCCGTGCTGCATTTAGCGACACGGAGCTGCGGTTCTTACGCGGTCGCCACGCACCGGCACGCCCTTCCGGAGTGGTCGCCATGGTGAAGTTGAGTGCTGATGGAAGCTATGATACCGAGCTGTCTCGGTTTGCATCGCGTGCGTTTGATGCGTACATGGATCCAGAGCTGGCACTTGATGTGGCAAACTTCCGGTTTGCACACAGTGACATGCTTCACCAACTCAAAGAGAAGGTTGTCATCACAGCTGGCACCACTGCCGACCAGGAGACATGTGCCAAGGCCAAGCTGGATGCTGAGAGAGAGGCGTTTGTGCAAGCAGCCAAGAACAAGGCTACCGATGAGCTGTGGGTCGAGAGATACCACCATCGGCGGCAACAAAGTGGCCGAACATTTGAGGACGAGAATAGGTGGCCTATAACGATGCCTGCCATTGATGTCAATGTAGACTGGTTTCCTGGGGAAGAGCTGATCTACCTGCCTCATGGGAGTTGCTATGTTGATGAGATGGTAGTGAGGAAGGACCTGATTAAAAACACAGAACCTGATACACACATGCATGATGACCTTCTGATTTGATGTTTGCTCATGTGTGATGATGGGTTGCCCTGTTAAATTACATTTGCGATGTACCATTTTGGATTTAACAGAAGTTTTGCACCTTTATTTGATTGTAATGTACGTAGACTTCAAAGTTGAAATGTTTTCTTAGATTTGATGTGAATGAAAACATGGAAGGCTTTTGTTTAGTGTGCGATGACGGATGCCACTGTTTCCCTGAGTTATTTTCCCTACCATGTCTTTTTTTTTTGGGGGGGGGGGGGGGGGGGGGGGGGGGGATAAAATAAAACTGAACATCAAGTACTAACGATGCATTCAAATGCTATCACTACTTCGTAGATACGGCAAATATAATTGAAGCTTGAAGGGCAACGTTACAAACAAGCCGCTTCATTTTACAGAGAACTATGGAGAAGTATATGCTGCAGCAATATGTAAAGAAAATTTCAGATGAGTTTTTGCACATGGCAACATAAGGAAAATTTTGTAAAGCTACTTCTACAGAAGTGTCTAGCCATCTTAAAAGGTTCTTTCCTCTCATTCACAACCTCCAACTTTGTGCCCTGATGTCAAGTATGATGGGTGTGCTTGCGGTGGTGGTTCTTACCTTGCTCCTCTCTGCCTTGTTCAAGTGACTTAGGCCACCATTATTATGCTAATTATGCAGTCGATTACCTCGTTTACTGCTTTTATTCCTTCTGAATAAGGATCCTACTATTGCTGTATTTTGCTTGTAGAATTACTCCCTGAGTATTGAATTATGGATCCATCTCCTTGTTTCTACTTTTCAAAAAGATGCAGCAAAGGTTGTGTCAGAGCCGAGAAAGGAGATGGAGCAGCAAGCCAGCAAGACCGTTATTTATTGGATTTCTTATGTGCTGAATTTCTCAGCAAATTTTGTAATTTTTTATTGGATCATGTCGTTTGTATATGTATTGTTATATAAAAATTATTGCAGCATATCCATTGATGAAGCTGTAATTGTAGACTTGTCCCCACTGCTCCTTTTTCTTATCATGTGGCAGTCATTCTCGCTGTCTTGAATGACGCCGCAAGCCCGCAACCGGTGCTTGTGGGGTTGTGGCCAGAACGGGTTGTCCTTGTGCTTGGTGCTTCCCCGGCCGCGCCGCAATGCTCCTCGCCGCCAGCGGGCTCGGCATTCGGCATGGCCTCCTCGCCACTCCCTCCTGCTGCTGGGCCGAAGCGTGACCTGGGCTCTGCGGGCACCGCAACCCTCTTGCTAGGCCCAGCCTTAGCCTGACGCCACCCGCAGCAGGTCCTGTCCCTCACCTAGAATTCCAATTCCTGCTGCATCCAAGCCTCTCGCTCGAAGAGCATTGGAGATCAGATTAAGCTTTGCAAAGATCGTCAAGAACTGCAGCTGCTATCTGCCTGTCTCCAAGACCAAATCGAAGCTGGAATCGGTAGCCTCTGGCACTCACTACTGTCCTTCCTTTTATCCACTGCTATCTGAAAAAAAAAAGTTTCCTGAAAACAATATTGCAGAATATACTGAAGACAGGAAACGGATGAACACTCACCACAAGTTCGTAAGCAGAATTCCGAATTCCAATCAGAGTCCCTTTCTGTGGGCGTACGTACACACACTACCTTTCCACATGGAAATTGCTCTGCTTACTTGTCAAAGAGTTTGTTTCTTGTAAGGCAGAGCCACCCAATTCCGGAGACTTTCTAGTAGCACATATATACAAAATACATGTACCCAGAAAAGAAACAAATCTATACTAGTAGAAAAGAAATAACAGGTAGGACCATTTAATATGCAACCAATATATCATCACGGGTGCAGGCATTTTCCTCCAACCAAACACCATCATACACCTTCAGATCCAATCCTCAGATCACATTGCACTATAAGTGGCAAACCATTGCAAAAAACAGAATGAACTTTCTCTTGCAATTCATCCTTTCTCTCACCCACATGAGCGATAAGATTGCAGAGTGAACTACACATTATGCAAACTTTACAGTACCCACAGAAACCTAAAGCTATTTGTGCAACATCGGTAGCATCATGGGATTGGAATTCTTTAGGCTCTGATACAGCACTGGAAATAGCTGAGGAACTTCTTTCTTCCCTGCGTCAAATAGCAGCAGATGGAATTATTGGCCAATCTTTGCTAGCATGCCTCAATTACATGCAATGGTGTACAACACAGAAAAATGGTGGGAAAATCAGTAAAGCTGGTCAATCATATGGATTGGAATGCATGACGGTAACCAGAGGAAAAGTTTGCTCAGAAGAAGACTTTGAAAATGTCATACTGAGATTCTAGAAAATGCGGTCATGATGGGCACGTGAAATGTGTCCAACTATGAGTCACTAAAATAACTGTAGAAAACATTCGCGCAAACTTTATGGGTAGTTAATTGCAGCTACAGTTCTTCATCAGGCAGCACATCAATAAACCAACAAAACAAGATGTCACCACCTGAAAGTGACAAGCCACACTTTTTTTCTAGAAGAAAGATGGCCGTAGATAATCAAGGCCAACTAAACCATGTCTAGTTTCTCCTGTTAAAAAAGGACATCTCTAACCACCTGCACTAATCACGCTCTTTCACAAATCAATCCCCAGAGAACTTCTCATAACCTTTTAAATTCACATCATGTTATTACATCATATCATCACATCTACTGGCAAGATTAGCTCAATTGCATAGATAAAGGAGTAGCATACCTATGAGTATGTTTAGACCACCGTCCTAATGCCAAATCACTACAAGATTCAGATGAACGACCTATCCCTAATGGCTCCCAGATAGCAGTAGATAAAAATAATAGTGCACAGTCAGCCACTTGATTGCAGCGCTCAGCAAAATCTTTAAATTGTGTAGTGAATTGGACTATGTAAACCCAAACATCAGTACATCTTACAAATTTTAGTGAAGAAAGGGAAAAGATGTTCGTAGCTATACACATGTGAATGCTCCAATTAACATCCTGCTCCCCACTTAAGAAGCGTATCATGCAATCAGCGATCGCATCAATATCATCCTGAAGCTACTCAAACCTGCTAGTGATGGACGACGACGTTGTACGCCCTCAAGTACAATCATAAACCCAATTTATTTTCCCCAGATAACCTTATCCCCACTCCAAATGGACAGTGACATGGCCCATGGATCAGTACAGCTAACAATTTAGACAGATGCAGATTTGGAGGCTATGAAGAAATTTATGGGCATGTCCCTTTCATCCAAGTTGGGACAAATACCACTACTGGTACTAGCGTCCACTGCATGTGCATAATTGGATGCAGTAGCCTGTGCTATCTGGATGGCCGCATAAGAAGGCAGGTGCGTTGCTCCTAAATTGCTGGTGTGTTGCATAACAAATTCTACGGATGTGATGGTACTCGATTATTGGCTCCCTCTCGTGTGCACTACCAAATGATTTGTTTCTCGAACACAGTAAATATAATTTATCTGAATATTAACAAAACAAGCCCAACCGGTCTGTAATCTTTTTAGAGCTGCACTGCACAGTTCTAGAAGAATCAAAACTAGGCGCCCTTCTGCCCTCAGACAATTTATTGCTACCATTTGAGTTCTGCCTCAACACGATGTCCCAAGGTTCATCAAGAAAAGGAAAGAAAATTCATATCCCCCCAGGGCTAAATTTCTGTCCAGAGTATATTCGTTGCTTCAATCTAAAGCGCTGCAATGAATCCTGACCAACCGAATCTGGCTCAGGTGACTGAGAAAAAGATGAAAGACACACCGCTGTGTCCAAAATCAACGGCGCCATCGCAAGCAAAGTCACGCGTGACAGTGACTTAACAGGCTAGTAACTAGGGGTACCCAGTAACTAGTGGTACGAATGAAGTTAATCGTTGAACAATTAGTTACCGTGGGGGAGCCGTCGTGCAGCGGCCGGCGGTGGTCGTCGTCTGCCGCGACGGCGGCGGAGGACTTGGCCGGCTGCGCCGCCGCCGCCTGCGCCTTGCCCTGCTGCTGCTGCTGCGCCTGGAGGAGGTCCTCGTCGCCGCCGAGGCTGGCCCTGGAGAGCTCCCGCTTGTTCTGCTTGCGCATCTCGCGGATCTTGGTGAAGTCCATGGAGTAGTCCGGCACGGCGCCGTTCTTGACGTCCCACTCCCCGAACGCCGGCACCGTCATCCATCCCACCGCCGCCGCGCCCTGCTGCTCCTGCACGGTACGTAACCAGCGGGGGCGATTCAGCTCGGCCCCGGCCGGAATCGAGGCTCGCGCGCGCGCGGAATTTCCGAAATAAAGCATGGAAAACAAACCGACTTTCCCCAGTAGGAACAGTGGCACGGGAGAATTTCAGCAGATAGGCTCATACCTCCTTGCGATTCTCCATGGACGCTGAGCTCCTCCCGAATCTCGGCGATGTGTCCAAATCGCTCTCTTGCGCGCGCGTGACTCCCTGTGCCGGCCGGCGCTGGAGTGAGGAAAAATCAATCAGGAGCCGTGTCAGCAGCGGCGGCTTCCAGGAGGCGCCGCGCTTATAAAGGCGAGACAGAGGAAGAAGGGAAGCGTTACTGTGATAGAGCAAGCAAAGCACGCACGAGGCACGAGTAATAGTCGCTGCTGCTGCTAATCTAATGGCTTGTGATGAAGAGGGGCCGCCAGGTGGGCCCAAAGCCACGGGGGCATCGGGCGCCCGCGCGGCTTGGGAAACGGGAGGAATGGCTTGCGGGCCGGGCGGAAAGCGGTGGGCCCGGGACGGAGGGCAAAGTGGGGAATGGTCGGCGGGAAGAAGCCAGGATTTGTTTGTGGTTGTGGGCCCGCTCGCCCCACCACGACGGTAACATCCGTCAACGGTCAGCCGGGACCGGTCTCGTCTCGTGTACCGGCGGCCTCTTTCGCCGTGGACTCGGGTGGTAGTACGCGTGGCTTTTCATAGTGCTGTTGCTGCCTACGAGGCTACGAGGCCCCCACTACGGTAACATCCTCCTCGAGCAGGGGAATCTCCCGCACGTTCACTTGGCCCGTGTTTAGTTTCCGAAAAGATTTTGGGTTTAGATTTTACCAATTTAAGAGTAGTAAATGTAGACGAAAAGGGTGGAAAGTTATATGAATAGGTTGGAAATCTCGAGACGAATCTAACGATGGTAATTAGAGGGTAATTAATCCATAATTAGCGGATGGTTACTGTAACATCACTGTTGCAAATCATGGATTAAGTAGGCTCATTAGATTCGTCTCACCATTTACAGCCTATCCATATAACTTTTCACCTTTTTCATATACGTTTAATACTCCATGCATCTAAGATTCTCCTTTGATGTGATAAGTGAAAAGATTTCATTTTGGAACTAAACAAGGGCTTGGCCCATGTTTAGTTCCCACCCGAAATCTTTTCAACCATCACATCAAAGGAGAATCTTTTATGCATGGAGTATTAAATGTAGATGAAAAAGGTGAAAAGTTACATGGATAGACTGTAAATCGCGAGACGAATCTAATGAGCCTACTTAATCCATGATTTGCAACAGTACTGCTACAGTACCATCCGCTAATTATGGATTAATTACCCTCTAATTACCATCGTTAGATTCGTCTCGAGATTTCCAACCTATCCATATAACTTTCCACCTTTTTCGTCTACATTTACTACTCTTAAATCGGTAAAATCAAAACCCGAAATCTTTTCACGAAAACCTTTCATCAACTAAACACGGGCTTGGTCCACACTCGTCTCCAAATTTATCTATGATTTCTCCTTTTCTTTTTTTGACTTAATAAATATCTGTTGAAGTATTTGCTCTAATAGTAAATATGTATTGATTCATCGTAAATAATATTTATCTAATCTCACTAAAAATATTTCTGAAAGCATAATATTTTCAATGAAAAGGCGTTATTACTCAAAATTAGTTTTCTACATGAAAAATTATATAGATTAAAGTTAAAATTCTGACTTGGAACAAACGCGGATAGGCTTAATAAATCTATAATTAGAGATATTTTCTCACAATGCAAACTGACATAGCTAAAAGAGATAGAGACAACAAAACAAGAAATTTGTGATACCAGTCCGGTGGATATATGGTTTCCTCAATCCTCATGATCACTCTTGCATTGCTAGATTACTGCTCAACTGGGCACAGAACGAAAATGACACTGTTGAACGTAACAAAAAAAATCTGCCCGCTAAATCTGCCTGTCCGTTGGCTGCTGGGTTTGAATTTACTACATTTACTACTCTAATTTAAACGGCGGGTCTTGCCGATTTACTTGAACGTAACAAAAAAAAATGTTCACACAAATCAGCGCGTTTAATAGAGTATGATCGATATGTACTTTCGTGTCTGCCTTTGAGCCTTTTGTATATGTTACAAACACCTAACACAGTCTACTCTCTAGCTATGAAGGGAGGATTGTTTTCCTTACACACATAAAAAGCTTAGTCTCGGCAAATTCTTTGACAACAGATGAATAAAAAAATGTTTTTCCGCACGCTACATTCTGCCAGCACTCTGGTTCACGTGTCATGGACTTAGTCCTAAGCATGCTTTTTAAAGCGTCGCTTAAGCGACGCCTAGGCGTCCGAGCGCTAAAAAATGCTGGGCGTCTGCATCGCCTTGCGATGCACGTATAAGGCGTCCGTCTGCCTGTCCGTTGGCTGCTGGCCGCTAAATCTGCCCGCCTCTCCGCCGGACTAGCACAAGAGTTATTTAGTTGTCTGTTCCTCACAAAGTTGATTGCTCTGGTAGTTTAGTATTGTGAGCATATGATTAGGACGTTAAATGCTCTATTTTATATGCTAATCATTCTGATTCAGTGCTAAAGTGTTTTGTTTATGGAATTATTTATGCCAAAGTGCTAGTGTGCTATTGCCGCTTACTACGCTTGTGCTCTGTGCTATTGTTGGTGTGCCTTTGGCCTTTCTCAGATTATTGTAATGGTCACAACAAATGGCAGCAACTAGGTATGTATATACCTGCACGCTGGTACTAATGGAAATACATAAGGCGTCGCCTCGCCTTGCGCCTTACTCGCCTAGGCGACTGAGCGGTGGCGCGTCGCCTCGTCTCGCCTTACCGCTTTAGAAACCATGGTCCTAAGCTAATTGAAGCGCACCACCAAATAAAGTGTGAGGGGCGTCGCTTCGCTCAATCGTCAATTCCCTTGGGTCAAAAGCTTATGGCTCACCACTCATATGCTCACACCACTCATATAGTCATATCTATCGCAACGTGCAAGGAAATTGCCAAAGGAATATAGGGCCTCTCTGCGTACAAGTTTTTAGAGAATTTGAGTGACGAGAGCACGCACTCAATCTGCTTCTTCCTATAAAAAATAAAAAATAAAATAAAATGTGTTGTATCGTTTCGTCTTTTAATTTCCACCCAAACCCAACACATGTGTCATTTTTTACAGAAATGTTGGAATCACTATGCTTCGTAACGACTCCAGAGATGAGATGGATGCCCGGGCCCCGGGAGACGTGGCGGGCGAAACATCCGTACGTGTCCTGGGCATAGAGAAGATCGATGGTCGATGGAGGCGTTCCCCGTTCGATTTCGATCTGCGGCAGTCGGCAGGGGTACCCGTGCCGATCGATCCGTTCTGTGGTGTCTTTAGCAATGAGTGGAAGTGGAACAAGCCTTTTAGGCGCCGACCACGTACGACGCCGGATCATTTAATTTGCAGGTTGCAGAAGGTGGTAGCCGGCTAACCGCCCGTCGGCAGCAAGCTGCTGCTGCCGCCACAAGAACAGTTGCGAGCTTTGTACGTATTACTATATATTATTATTAGTCCCTCTAATTTAAAATAATTACAAGGCAAACCGTCATCTTTTTTTATTATAAAGAGTAAGGCAAAAAAATTTTTTATAAAAAGGAATATATATTAATATCCCAGCCGCTGCATCAATCAATGCATATAGCCGTTTATTATTACATGCTTATATCACAGATAAGCCATGAAACTAAGAAAATAAATTGCTAGAAATTCTAACTATAAATGAAACACTTTGACATTGTTGGGGGTACGACCATGGGCCCACAGGGCGCATGGATTGTCTCCAGACAGAGTCGTACCAGGCGTGAAGAACTCGAGTAGAGTACTGCAAGGACTCTTCTCGATTTGGAAACCAGTCGTATGACTTGTAAACTACTTGGATTGCCTTGTAGAGTAATCTCCGAGTAGTAATTGGTTAGGATTCTATCCGAAACCTACCTCGTAACCCTGCCCGCCGTGTATATAAGGCTGGGCAGGGACCCTCTCCAAACAGAACGATCTCATCAATACCAATCACCACACAGGACGTAGGGTATTACGTCTTCTAAGCGGCCCGAACCTGTCTAAAATCCTGAGTCTCTTTGCCTTTGCGTTCCTGATCTCGGCGAAACCCACCTGAAACTCTACTACCCCGGGATATCCCTGGGTAGGATCGACGGTAGAACACCGACATCTGGCGCGCCAGGTAGGGGTTTTCCTCGAAGATCCCGTGGAGAACGCAATGGTGACCTACATTCAAGCTGAAGAGCCTCAGGAGGGCACAACGTTCCACTTCGGCTCATGGGTCTACGTCGCCGACGGCTCGGGTGGCTTCTACAGCTACTACGAGACACCCGTCGAGTTGAAGCAGGAGCAAGCGCCCATGGTGGAAGATTTGGCCGAACAACTCGGCGAGATCACGCTCGCGGACCTCATCCGCGGGCAAGAGTCTGAGTCGACTACGACTACGGAGAAGAAGACAACCCTCCCACCCCAATTCCCGTTTGGACTCCGTAATTCGACCCACGCATATTGTGAGGCGTTACGGAGCCAGTTCGAGTCCTTTATGGACTCGGAGAGGGACGTTCCAGTCCGAGTCATGGCAGGACACGCCAACTCTCTGAGCCAAGCGGTCCCCGAATGCTACTCGGACTCGGACGAGGAGTCACTACAAGACGATGGCGAACACGACCTCGTGATCTACGCCACGCCTGAAGGAAGATCAGTCTACCAAAGAGACAGGATCCACGGGACGTCTACGAGTCCCGCCAGATCTTTATAAGAAAGGATTAAAAGGTAATTCTATTTCTAAAACGCCAACCATGAACGACAAAGATCTCCATGGCCACGGACTCAAGCATCTTGCAACCCATACGAGCTTGCTGCAAGGCGATCGTCCACCTTCAATAGGAAGACACTAATCCCTTGTCAAATATCACATCATTTCTAGATATCCAAATTGCCCAACACATGGCTCACGTACCTTGAGGTTCCTCAAGGTTCTTGATAGCTGCTCTAATCCCGGCCTTCTCGACAGAGTCGACGTCCGCATCTCCTGCTGTTCTGATGCTACGACGGAATGGCGTGAGCTGTCCATCACTGCCCGGCGATAGTGCTGCCATCACAATCTTGCTACTGAGTTCTGTGCTTCCATCGGATGTGCCATTAGCTGCCACACCTACCCCCACCATGGTGTCAAGGAGGCCACCCAAATCAGGTGTATCACCGCCGGCCGCTATGCCAACTTTTTTTAATTCTGTACTCCCTCTGTCCCAAAAAACAAGTCATTCTAGATATTTTAAGACAGATTAACAAAATATAAAATGACCTTGATTGTCCCTATCTTTTAGCCAGATTTGGTGCTAACCGACTGTTGCATGCCTACATGCACATGCAAACTTGCCAAATCGGGTAAAACGACTTGTTTTTTGAGACAAATTTTGAATCCTAAAATGACTTGTTTTTTGGGACGGAGGGAGTACTTTGTTTTGCATCTTCATGTCCCCCTCCTTGCTGTTAGCAGACTGCTCACTAAGCATAGCTCGCTTGTTTGTGTTTAATTGATATGTTCCCATTCCCTTGCTTGTTTGTGGCCTGATTCTTTATTGCAGTCTCATTAGCCATGTTATCGTGATTTTGGTGATTGAGTGACAACATAGTCATTGGGGCTAATGGTTTATCAAGCATGTGATTTGTAGGCTTTCATAAGTCCCAAGAATGCAACACAAAGAAAGAAGTAAGGACAAAGAGAGAAATAAATTAGACTTGTCTCATAAATATTTATATTTTGGTCAAATGGGGTGGATTACTGGATAATCTTGTGAATCATCTCATAAGATTTTCATAGAGTTTAAGGTCATCAAAATCGGACTCCGAAATAGAAAGTTACGCTCAAAATACCAAGTGCTGAAATCGTATGGACCTTTATATCTGATCCCAAACCTTTATATCCGATCCTTCACAGAATGTTTGAATCATCCGGTCGCAAAAAGTGAATCAAAACTTAATCTAATGGTCTGGGCCCGTTTTGGCAATCGTGTAGAAAATTTCATAAGCTTTTCAACAAGTACAAGATCGCTAAAATCCGAGTTCGGAGTTGTGAGTTATGACCAAAACCCAGAGACGAACTTTATGGTGACTGCGATCCGTTCAAAATATGGATGATAGGATATTATTCCGATCCTTACAAAGATGCACCAAATCAAATGACCTATTGATCCAATCAAAGCCATTTTCAATGGATCGGACTATTGGGTGATCATATGACCATTCCAAGTGATTGTTGTTGTGTGTGACCGGAAGATCCGATCAATGCATCAATCGAAGCTTTGAAAGAAAATATCACGAGTTACACAGAGACGTTGCAAGACACGAAGAAGTGAAGGCATAGGATCGGATTATCCTATGTGGCATCGGAAACAAAAAAAATTAGAATAATAATATATACACATGTCACTATAAAATAATTCTAAACGTGGCTATACAAATTATCTACTAAACCTTCGCTAAATATCAACTAACTGATTGTACATATCTTAAATTAATATACAAATGAAAAAATATATGCTCATTCCCCTTATCTTAAAATCACTATTTTCTCTATCTAGGAACCATGAAATGAGAAATAAACACCGTGAAAGAAGAGAGGATAAAGTTGCTAACCTTTGACGCACTTAGATGAGTGAAATCCCTACAAATTTTGAAAGAAATGGGAAGCACTTCCCCTCTAACACGCCATGGGACAGAGGAGAGCCCGTGCTCGGTCCGAATGGATGGCTCGGGCTCGGGGAGGAAGAAGGGCTTATATACGTTGGGCAGCTTAGTGCCGGCTAGTGACACTAGGCGGCACTAAATGTCAAAGTTTTGTGCCGTTACCGGCTGCCACTATATTGACGCAGCCAAGTTACTACCGGTTAGGGATACCAGCCGATAGTAACCTACCATCTGCCCTGTTAAGAGGTGGGGCCAGGAGCACACGTTAGTACCGGCTGGAATCCCCAGCCGGTACTAACCAGGCTTCGCGGGCATTATTACGGTTTGTAATCTTCGTTCTTTTTTTGTATCTAAGGATCTCCATTATTACGGTTGGCTGTTTTGTTGGATTAGGGATGGTGCAAAATCTAATCAATACTTATGATGTTGGTAAGATTTGAGTGTTCCTTAACTTGATTTGATATTTTAGTGTATATAAATGGCATAGTAACCTTATGTATGTATGTGTGTATGTGTGTGTATATATATATATGTGTGTGTTTTTACAGTTTGAAGGAGAAAGGGAAAAACATTTAGAAACAATTTTTTATATGATCTCGGTTGAAAAAAAAACAGAAGAACTTTGTACTTAACAACTTTTTCATCTGGGCTCGTTTACCTATTCCAAAATGCATTATTAGTCCACGAAGGAAACACATGATTGGCCACGTCATCTATCCACTTCCAAGAAATGTTGTCTTCCTATTGGCTGAACTTTTTCCTACCTTGGTCCCTCTCACTATCACCACGGTCACCACCTCTCTTTCACGCGCGCTCTCTCTCTTCTCTCCCTCTCTCTCTTCTTGACGGTGCGCAACCCGAGCTCAGCGTCGGAAACGGAGCGCAGCCTCATCGATGGCAGGTGCGGCCAGCCTCACCTCCCACGACGGCGGGCGGCTCTGCAGGCGCACGGGGCATGACTACCCCCGACATCGCGGGCTACAACAAGGGGGCTCAGCATTTTGGGGGCGCAAGCCAGCCTCTCGATGGCGTGGGGCACAACGATCAGAGGTAGCGTGGCGGGCTAGGGGCCTACGGCATCGCAGTGGCTAGCAGCCCACCATAGGGCACACGGCTACGGTTGCGCGGAGCGGCCAGGGGCGCAGCAGGGACCAACATGGCGGGATGGGCGCTTCCCGACGGGGCGAGCGGGCAACGTGGCCAGGGGACCGTGGAGGCAAGGCTGGCGGTGGCACCCTCAGTCGGAGCTGGCTGGCTATGATCGGGACGGTCGGCGCAGCCCCAGTGACAGGGGTAGCTGCGCTGGGCGGGCGCAGTGGGGGTCGGCGAGGCGCAGCGGAGCGGAGCAGGCAGCGTTGCCAATTTTTTTTCTTTTTTTTTGTTTTTAAAATCAGTTACTAGGGAAGGGTGACACGGTAATCCGCCCCTGCAAATGCCATTTGTAGGAGTGGGTCACCCAAACACCCTGGCCCTACAAATGGGGTTTCCAGAGGCGGCTCATGCCCGCCCCAGGAGATGGTTTCCAAAGTCGGGTTGCTAGTTTGCCCTTGCAAATAGCTATTTTGTACCTGTGAAAAGCAGGACCCGCCCCTACAAATAGCTTTTCATCCGTCCTTAAAAAAAGTTTTCTCTAGTAGTGTCCTCCTGCCGGAGACACTTGTTTATAAGTATTTTGGTCAGACAATATATGTAGCATGGTTTTTGTAAGTTGTGAGCTTTTATTCAGATCTTGACCGCTTCCGTGTAACGGATGTGTGTAGCGTTAAAGGTACGATATCAAGCAGTGTAGCTATTTTGATCGCACATTACATATTGCCCTGATGACGGCAGCGGCCATGACGAGATCGAGTCATATTTATCCGAGTGCAAAGCCCCCCAAGAAGGACGAGGTGTGCATCTCACATGAACAAAAGGGAGTAGTACGATAAGTACTTCAAAAAAAAAAAAAACAAAAAAAAAAAACAGAGAAGGGTTTCTTTGCTGCAGTGCTGACTGCTGCTCACCAGGAAGAGGCGAACAGAGAGACAGGGAAGAGACGTGTGCACAGAGAAATATATATAATATATATACTATTTATTCATTTATTTATAATAGGACTTACAAAAATAGTAGTAGGGTAGTACAATGTTTTTTTTTCTCTTTTTGTAGTGGTACTACAAACCCTTCTCTATCATTACAGTACAGGTGAAATAGTAGTAGTGTACTATACAATGTTTTTGTTTTTTTGTTTTTCTCTTTTTGTATTTTTCTCTTTTTGTAATTCTCTCTTTTTTTCTATTTTTCTCTTTCTTTGTGTTTTTGTCTTTTTATCTTTTTTTGTTTTTTATTTGATTCCCTACTTTTAGTCCCCTCGCCTCTTCGTATTGTTATAATGCTGACCTAATTTTATTTCCCCGACGACAAAGCTCGATTTCTTCATCATCATCATCATCATCTTCTTCTCCTCCTCCTCCTCCTCCTGCTCACGGCCCTTGAGCCAGCGCCCATGAATCCATCTTTGTGCGTGATCCTGGGGCGTATGCCCCCAGGACGGGGATCGCCTGTGACACCCCGTCTTTTTAAGAGCATTTAAAAATATGCATTTTCTATAATTTCCCTTAATTAAATATATTTCTTTTCTCTGGAATATTCGAAAGAAATTTTAATGATAAAGCTATGCATTTAATCTTGACATGAGTGATGCATTTTGAATGCCTTAGAACCTCCTTCAAATCTTAAGAGAATTCGAATTTGAATTCGAATTCAAATCCCTTGAAAAATAAATACAAAACCCTTTGTTTCCCTAATGGGCCGCAGCTCCCCTTTTCGGCCCAGCCACCCTTTCAACAAGTCCATCAACTCCCCCTGAACTTCCCCCCTCACCCACTTCCTCTCCCTCTTTCTCTTCCCCCCCCGGCCGGCCAGCCCACGCTCCCCCGGCCTGGCTCGCCCCCCCGGCCCAGCTTTCCCCGCCCCCCTCCTGGCCTAGCGGCCCAGCCGCGCGCAGCAGGCCGCCAGCCGCCGCCGGCCCGCGCGACCGCGCGGCCCACGGCCTGGTGCGCCGGCGCCTCCCGCCTCACGGCCCACCATCCGCGCTCACCCCGCGGCCCAGCAAGCCGCCTTCCCCACACACGACCCACGCCACCTCCCCTTTCCCCCACAGCCCGCGCGCCACATCCCTTTCCCCCTGGGCCGCTCCATCGCTAGGCCTGGCCCACGCGCGCGCGCCTTGCCAGCGGGCCGAGCGGCCGCTCGCCCGGCCCACGCGGCCCGCGTAACGCTGAAGCACACCTCCTCCCTCAACCCTAACAGGCAAGCGCCGCCGCCGCCTGGTGCTGGCGCCGCCGCCGTCGCCTGGCGCCGCCGCTCCGGCGTCGGTTAGCCACCGGACCTCGTCGCCGGGATAGCCCTCCTCTTCCTCTATCCATTTTCACCCTTCTCCTTTCCCTCCGGCCGCCGTGCACCTTAGCTCCTTCCGCCGCATGCTGCTGCCGCCATGGGCAGCACCGTGCCGCCGCAAGGGCCACCGCCCTGCCCTTCCTACGCCTCCACCACACTGCACAGCACCTTCGCCCGGGCCCGGCGTATCACGTGCAGCCCGGCTCCCTCTGTGCTGATGACGTCCGCCAGGCCGTCCCGGCCGAGCAGCAGCTCGCACGGCACGAGCCCGAGGAGCACCTCCTCTGGCGAGTCCGTAGCACCCGTCACCCGAGAAGGGCCAACAGGCCACGTCGCCCCCTGCTCCTTCGCATGCCCGACACGACGCCGATTGCCGGTCCCGTAGCAGCGCTGGGAGCAGGACCTCCTCCTCCTGCTCGCTCCTATAAAAGGGGCACGATGGCCTTCATTCCTGCCTGCCCACACGAGAGCTCGAGCTCTCCCATGCATTATCGCATGCATGAAAGCTTTAGCTCTTTATACGCTGCGGAAGCGCTGCCCACATACACATAGAAAAAAGGTGCGCCAACTGCTGCTCTGCTCTGCTCCCGGGTACGCCCGGAACAGTCCAACCAGCGGCGTAGCTTTAGTCATACCACACCGCTCACGTACACATAGGAAAGGTGCGCCACCTGCTGCTCTGCTCTGTTTTCGGGTGCGCTCGGAACAGGCTAACCAGCGGCGTAGCTTTAGCCATTCGCCAGCATTGTGGACGATGCCAGTTCGGCTGGCCGCACAATGCCCGACCCCCGCCGCTAAACCCCATCGCAGCTCGCCACTTCGCGACCCTAGCCAGGATGCTGCCCGATTCCCCAATTTCCAGTCCCGTCTGGCCGAGATGCTGCCCGATTTCCAAGTTTCCAGCTCAGTCCACCCTAGTCGTTATAATGCCCAACCAAAACCACTAGCCCCGCCTAGCACTTATGCTGCCCAAATCCCAACCCCAGACGCCTCCCGGTACAGCCGTTATGCCGCCCAAGCAAAAACCCCAGCTACTAAACCCTAACCCCGTGTAGCCGTTGTGCTGCCCAAATAAAACCCTAGATTAAACCCGGCCCATATGCTACCCGACCCAAAACCCCAGATATTAGCAAACCCCAGCCGGCATGCCGCCCATAATATTCCCGGAAAATTATATTAATAATTTTCCGAAATATTATTAGAAATTCAATCCAATATCCTTAATTATTTAGAAATCTATTTCTAAATAATTAATATAATTATTCGGGAATTACTTAGATATCCAGTAATTCTCAGAATAATTATCCCTAGCCCTTTCTCCCACACTTAGAAGCCACCCCACCGGCTAAACCCCTCCTAAGCCCCATCGTCCTATTCATTAATTATTATTAAATAGTTAATGGATAATCCGTCAGATATCCATCCTGATCCCTAGATAAGCCCCGGAATATCCACCTGCCCTTTCTCTTTCTAATCTATATGCATTGATTGATATATTGATGTTATTTTATGTGTTTTATTGCTCGATAGCCTGACCGGGCCCGACGAGACGCCGGAGCTCCAGAAGGCCCGAAGCCCCACCCAGTCAACATACAGACTACGCCCGTGTACGGAACGTCTAAGGACCGACAATGAAGGCAAGTCTCACCAATAATATCACCTAACCACTAAAGTTTACCGTTCCTGCAGCATAAGCTATGAGGGGGCATCATGTGGGTGGATGCCCGGCCCCGCCGTAGAATACTTTAAGATTGGGAGTGGAAGGATGGCCTCGCTAGGAGGGTCCTAAGAGCCGCTCTGATCTCAGCTAAGGACCGGTTCATGGGAGAGTCTTTCCAATCTCCTGTACAACCACGCATGCCAAAAAGGTATGGCCTTCGGGAATACCTATTTATGTGAGGCCTTGACTCACACCCCACTAGTCAGCACCAGTAAACTGTCCCAAGGGGCCACGACGGGCAACGGGTATGCTGGAGACAGCCCCAGACAGAGGGCTGGGACCGGTCGGCACGGGTCGCATGTGACAGGGCTGGTAGGGCCCAAGGGCGATGCAGAGGCATGCCCTTTACGTATATGGTGCACCATTCCCCGGGAAGGTCCTTTTGTGGACGAATATGCGATCCCTGTTTAGGCCCCAGCAGCACCCGTGGACAGAGCTAGTGATTGGCTGTCTAGCGCTAGGCGCCATAATAGTTGGCTGGCTAGCAATAGATGCCAGTGGGCACGAGTCTCGTAGGGCAGTATCTGCCTTGACGAAGGTAGGGACTGACCGGGTGCGTGGTAGATAAGTACAACCTCTGCAGAGTTAAAATCTATCTGGATAGCCGCAGCTCTCGGCATAGAGCCGATTTGGTCAAAGCCCCCACTGATTAGATTTACTTTATTGCATGAGAAACCCGGACGGCAGGAGCGCCGATGACTGGGTTCTGGGCTTGATACCGGGACTGGCAGGGAGGAAATGCCCCTCCAGGCCCAACCTTTACATTTATTTAATTTAATATATTATATTATTGAATTTGTGAGATTTGCTGGGTATTCAACTCCGAATACTCACTCTTGCTTTCATTGTCATACAGGGTTAAGTTCCAGGGCGATATGGTGCTGCCACCCACCTCGGTGGCGAACGAGTGCCCGCCTCCCTCCGCTAGCTAAATCGGTATAAATATTTAACTTATACGTTATTTACTGCTTCTGACACTAATCTGTATCGAAATCCGTATCAGCGCACTGATCCAGGGACTGATACGGGTGGTCGAGGGACGTCCTGGCCAAGGGGTCCCCACATCGCCCCAGGAGGGAGAGCGTACGACACGCTTGGTCCCGACGATGATGGACCCGGGGGAAGGTGGTGCACTGGTGGAGGATGGTGACAGCATGGGCCCGGGTCCGCCTCGTTCTCAGCGGTGGCAGCGAGGACTGCTCCGACGAGCTTGTCGTCGAGGCACCACGAGCAGCGCCATTTCTCCTCATCCTAGGCGGCGTGAACGGCGGCGAATCGGAAGGCTGGTCGGAATGATCCGCGTCGTCGCCACGGTGGCGCTTATGCAGCCACGAGGATCAGGCAGCCGAGCCGACGGCGATGAGCACTGCCACGGCCACCACCGCGGCGACCGTGATGAGCACCGGGCACTCAGACGCGGCCCACCTGTTCGTCGGAGCTGGAGGTGGAGAAGGCAGGGGTGGAGGCGACGACGACGATGAGCTAGCGCCGAGCTTCCGGTGTTGGTGGAAGGAGGCAGCAGGCTTCGAGGCGTGGGGGGTGATGTACAAGACAGCGGAGGCGGCGAGCGTGAGTACAAGCAGTGCCATAGAGGCGAAGATGGAGCCATGGTGGCAGGGTGTCTCTCGACCTTTACACATGGCACACGGGCACGACCGAGATGATGGCCTTGTCGAGAAACAAGGAGCTGGTTTTATATAGGCCGTCGGGACGCCCGCCACTGGCGTCCGTCAACACGCTGCGTCCGGCCTGCCTGCCGATCCATCTCGACACGTGCCATATCTCAGATTTTCGCACAGGCCGGGCAGATATCTCAAGCACAGGGACGAAAGCAGGAAAAATAATTAGAAGGGGCTAAACAAAAGGAGCAGTTGAGCTTTGGGGCTTTTACCGCATCTGTAGGGGGGCTCAAGCCCCCCTCATCTAGAAAAATTATGCAAGTGATCCATTTCTCACGGCTTAAAAAGATACAAAGAAAGAAAAAGAATTAGTAAGAAAAATATGGAGAAAGCTTTTCTTACTAATCTTTTCATGTTTATAACCTCAGTAATTGTTGTATACAGACTCTATGAGGGCAATATTTGCCAAGCAACCCTCTGATATCTGCAAAGAATGAACACCAATTAAGGGAAGTTGAACACTGATGACTTTGAACTGGAACTACTGGTACTCTCCCTTCCTCGGTGTCCAAAGGCCAACGGCAGCAAAAATCATGATATAATTAGGATAATCTCCAAAACACGCAGCTGCAATCCAATCGGGAGATATCTAGGTAGGACAAAGAATGCATGCGCAGTCGTTTTCGTGCGCTTGACCCTCGATCTCCACAGGGGAGGAACGAAGCTTATGCTTATTTAATTTATTTTATATAAAGGCTATAGCCGGAGATATCTCAGGCAGAGGACAAAAGGACGACGTACGAGTACAGTGGACGATGCACACAGCACACAGTCCCCCGTCTTGCTTGGCTTGATCCGCCCAGCAAGCACGTGCTCTGTTACAACACGTATGACGTAAAAAAATAACATATAATAAGCTAATCATGCATGTAGGGCAATACGCCTTTTCACCAAAGAAAATATTTTATTGGCTTTTTTATCCTAAACTTATTCATGTGACTTCAATTTTTCCCCTGCTTATTTTTATTTTAATAATCAAAATCTCGAAACAATCGCAATATTAATGCATCGGTGACCTCCTAACCTGTGCTGCACGGGTACGGATACGTGTATCAGTATCGGGCGGATGCGGATACGTGGATACGGCATTTTCTCAAAAAACATTATTTTTTAATATAATAAATAATAATATAAATAAATTTTACAATAACAAGTAGATGTTTAACATTAGCAAATAACATAGTATTTTATGTTTTGTGCATCAATAAAGTAACAATTTATAATGCTATTACGACTGTAATGTAATTTTTTTACTTTACTTTGTATGCGTTTTGTCTTCCTAAAGGACCTTTGCGTGATTTATGTCTCTCTTGGTGGTCAAACCATAAAATGACTGTGATATTTCACGGGACGAGGGGATAGAATCAGCGTCCAGAACTCGAGATCCAGTCATCCTCATCTCTCTATCCGTTGACTATCTCCTCTCCTGTTTCTTTTCGCTGGTCTCTCTGTCTTCCTTCTCTCCATCCTCCGTCCGCTCTCTTGCCTCTCGCTGTAGGCAGACGCTCGCCCAGGCCAAGGATGCGGACGCACGCGGGCGGGACCGATGGCGCGGCCGGAGCTCCAAACAGGCAAGCAAGCTCAAGCTTTACGGCCGACAGGGCCTCGCGCATGGCAGCGGTAGGCCATGCGCGACAACAGCTTGGGGGCGGCAAGCATGCAGCGGCGCAAGCCGTATCTCGAAATTAGTCTGGATACGTACCCATGCATGGACGTATCCGTTTTTTTTCCTTTTTATTTTTATTTCAGATACTTAATGGTACGTATCTAAGGCGTATCCCTCGCGTATCCGTATCGGATACGTATCCGATACGCATACAGCACCCTCCTGCACGTATCCGTGTAACGTAGCTCCTAACCAGCAAGAGATACTCTTCTCAAAAAAAAAAACAAAAAAAAAGAGATACTATAACTTGACTTGAGAGACTAAATTAGAGCCAATCCGTTGAACCATGACCAACAATATAATGATTGAATCACCTAAACATATTCATGCTAACAACAATCTCTTCTGCTCAATAGAATTCTTCCTGGACATTAGAACACGTACGTGGCATGAACTTACCGGCGGCCGCCAAGTCGTAGGCCAGCCTTGCCCGACATACTGTTCCGCATCCACCGCTCCATCGCCGTGCACGCATTGCTCATGTTAACAAATGGAGCTTTGCTTTGATAGCATTTTCCATTTCAACATATCTCAGTACAAGAAAAATTTGGATCCATGATACTGGCATGGGGCCATATGCATCTGAGAGAAAACCAAATTAAGGCGCTGTGCATCATGCATGCTACTACTCATAGCTTCACGTACCCTTCACATTTATCGGAAGCCAGACTGCATGGTATTATATGTAAAACAAATCAAAATAATAGCTATTAAAGATTCATGGATCATGTGTGTCCAAAGTCACAATTACACATGGTTTATATTATAGAATAGCTAATTTAGCAATGATTATGCAGTTATTTCATAAGTCTAAACATACAAGAAGTCAAGAATATTATGAAAGGACCACCAAACTTTCTACTCAGGCACTTGCTCACAACTGCAGGCACCACATCACTGCAAAAATTAGAACAAAATTCAGGTATGATTCCATAGAAAAATATCAGAGATTCTATGAGCATAGCATGGAGTTTTAAATAATTCAAGAAAATTTTAGTAATACCATATGCATATAACCTTCTATCGGGATGATATTTATCTGTTAAGATCATCCCGATAGAAGGTTATATGCATATGGTAAATATGATATAATTTATAGACAAGGAGTGAATCTTATCATAATTACAAGGGATGATATTTATCATATTTAGTAACGACGACCATTTTTTCATCATTAATATTATTATGCCACCTATATGAGGCATCAATAATATAATGACCACTTGTCATAACGACCACATTTATATTGTTGTTGATAACATTTTACTGGATACAATAGGGCATTGACGACCATATTTTTAGCACTGATACTTTCACATCAGCTGCTTAGGAATTAACGACCACTTGTGTAGCATCTGCCACAACTTTACATCTTGTACGATCACATATTTGTTACAAAAGAAGACTGTAAAACAAATAAATTTACAATGGCAAACAATTATTATTCATGCAATCTCTCAATAGAAAGTTGAATTTGCTTTTTTTGCAATAGAGAAAAATTAACCAGTCTGAAACACGAAACTAAAAGTGGCTTAGTATTGACCAATTAATCATATACGGAAAAATATGATAAGATTCACTCCTTGTCTTTTGAGAAAGCACTCTATAGAAGTAAATTATATTATATCTGTTAAAAAATATAATTAGTGATCAATTATTGTAATTAGTTAATTAGCTGTTAATGATATCATTAGTGGTTGCTTAATAGGATAAAGCAACCTCCCCACCGAAGGGGTGTTAAGAAATATAATTAGTGATCAATTATTGTAATTAGTTAATTAGTTGTTAATGACATCATTAGTGGTTGCTTAAGGCTAGAGGTCGTGGGTTCGAATCCTCGCGGCGGTGTACGCGTATCTACGTGTGAAAAATTTGCGTGACTTGTGACTAGCCGACAATATTTTTTTTTATTTTTTGGTTGACGCAAAAGTCGTTTAATGCCGGCTGGGGTTACGAGCCGGCACTAAAGTACGCACGTTAGTGCCGGCAAATTAGTGTCAGTCACAGCGACCGGCACTAACGTGTCGTATGAACGTACTGATGAGGAGTTTTCCTGGAGCGCAAATATAGGACGCCCTCCACACCGATAGCCAAGTCAAGGTATAGGCTCGGGTGGATCATGTATGTAGCACGACAGGGCAGGCTGCCCGAGATATCATCTGAGATACTTGTAGCTTTGACCTTTCATGAATCTCGTCACCACGTGTCTAGGCGTGGATAATTTGCACATGGCCCGTCGTACCAAGGAAACGAGCCTAGAACCATATAGCGCAGCCTATGTTCTAGGTTGTCCACGTTCAATGAATCTCATGCTTGGAAGACTATGGATGAAGAAATTAAAGTTTTTAAAGTAAGTTATCCACGGGATCAAGTTTCGCTTGATATTAGAAAATGACCTGTAATAAAGAAATACATGCCACTAAAGTCATAGATATCATCGAGAGCTTTGATTTGGATATTCGGAATGGATAATTCAGATTACGAGGTAGGAGATATATTGCCCCCGAAATACATGTTGGTGTAGAGAAGTCGAATCAAACAGATTATCTTATGACGTGGTTTTAGAGGTCTTAACTTAGTTTGTAGGAGAAGTGATGAATAGAAGATCCTTTTGTTTTCTATAATTTTGGCACCACATTTGCCACAGTTTTAGTTTGGATGTGAGAGATATGATATCAAGAAGGGTACATACGAATATTTGCCTATTTGGTGAAATCAAGTTTCTCTTAATATTTAAAAAATAAAAATATCCATTATAAAGATAAAATAATAAAGATCACAATGGGACTTGAAAGACCTCAAGAGCCACTCAGGTTTGAATACAACTGTCAAAATAAAACAGCTTAAACGGAAAACAATTTGAATTTTAAGCACTAGTAGCCAACTTCCAAAAATCAGGAAAACATACAATAAATTCAGATAAATGCATCTAGTATTGAATAAAGTAACAAGGGCACAGGTGCATAACAAAAATTGGATTTACTTCATAAGGTTGCATTCGATAATAAATAAATATGCATTGACTTAAATGTTTGCTCATGCATTGATGCTCAATTATGTCCAAATGATGCTCATAGTCACATGTTTAACTTGTTTAATTTTTCTTGTTGTCACAAATCCCCACCCCCTAAGGAAATCTCGTTCCTAGATTCAAGTGATAAGAACAAGATAGTGGTATGGAGGAACAACAAGGAACTTATGATAAGACCCCAAGGTTAGAGTAGCCACATTCACCTAGACCAGGGGCTAACCAAGAGATTCCACAAAAGAGTATGGGTAATTGGTGAGGAACTAGTTAGATTCTTTTGATGGTGATTGTATACACGTATAAAGATATAAGTAGATGATTCTTTGTATACACATATAAAGATGTAAGTAGATGATTCTTCAGAAAGGAAGCATGGAGTGATGGAGTAGATATGGCTTACTCATTGGAGAAAATTTCAAGATATTCCTCTCGCAACTTATCTTCACGTTCTCAAGTGGCTTCATCTTCGGAGTGATTATTACTCCATTAGTCCTTGACAAATTTGATGTTGCCCCTTCTCATTTTCCTCTTAATGTAATCAAGAATGCCAAAAGTAGACCCGTTCGTAAGTTATAACAATTTTCAAATCAAAGGATTCAGTAGGAACACTAAGGGCGTCCGCAATGGGCTGTCCTATCCCGCTCCTATACCTATCGAACTCGGATCAAACCTGGTTCCACACACTGTGTGGTCGGTACTATAACAGGGAAACACAGAACCGACTTTCATGTATGGGAGCGAGTCCTATAGAATAAAAAAGGACCAAGGTAATGCGCGACCGGTCACGCACACACCAATCGCGCGACCCCTATCCAGCGTTGCCATTTGTATCCCGTCAATATGATGCACATCCTACACAGCACAGTCTGGGAAAAATGCGCACACCACCCCCTAGTCCTGTACATTCCGTGACAAGCAGGAGCAAAAGCAGACATGTTGCTCTCCTAATGATGTCGCCGCTGACATCAGCGAGGAAACTATCATATTTTCTTAAAATGAACATTATTCTCTCATCGAGCGTCCGTTTTGAAATCTGTTTGTACCATTATGTTCCTTGAGACGAGATTTATAAAACAAGATCCATATTGGATATGTTTTGAAACCGTTTTATGCAAGTGTCAACTTATGTTATATGCGTGTAGCAACTTATGTATAATATGTGTAACAACTTATATGTTATTTCGAAGATAGCAACTTGTCTTGTATGTCTGGTACAAATTTGTGTATGAGCATGTAGCAACTTATGTTGATAATTTTATCTCGTGTAATTTGTATGTATTACAACACCTTATACTATCAACTTATGCATAGTTATGCTACCAACTTATGTGACACGGTACTACTAAGTTATATAGTGACTATGTATCAACTTATATATAAAAATTGTTTATCAATTTTCATAGGCGCAATGCATAAATTTTCTATATCTAACGTCGACTTATGTAGATATCATATAACAACTTAGGTATAATTTTGAATAAACTTAAGTTTTCGTCTTCATATCAACTTATGTAGAAAACGAGTAACAACTTATTTGGAGGGTTATTAGAAAGTTTGCACATAAGTTGTTAGTATCATTACATGTAACTTGCCATTAGAAATATCTCTAAATCATATTAATATAGATCTCATTTTGTGAGGCTCTTCATACAAAACACAATACTGCAAATAAAAATAAAAATATGTATCAAATGTAAGAGTTACCATCATTTCAAATGGATGAACGAGCTAGTACAACCTAACGTAACTAGCTTCTCATTTTAATTTTTGAGAAAAAATAGATTCAAGTCAATCCATCGTGTCCTCTAGTTGTATAGCTCATCAAAACCTACCATGCATCAATAGCATGTAGCCCACCTCACGATAAAAAAATTAGTAGGCTAATCCATGTGCATGCAGGGTCATACGCGGGCCGCGGGGTCGCCTAATTAATGCTGGTAGATAACCCCCTAACAGGCCAGCAATGAGAAAGTCGGGCGGGCCGAAAAAGTCGTGCGGTAACGTGGTAGCGCGACCAGTCGTGATACAGACTTTTCCAATAAAAAAACCAATCATCTCCTCCAACCCACCTTTCTCTCTCTTGCCGTTGCTGCTCGGAAGTGCTATACGCCGCATATGCGGCATATATGCGCTCACCGCGCAGCCTGATGGCTGCCGCCTGCGCGCGACGCGAAGGAAGAAGTCCGTTGGCGTAAACATGATGTTTACATGGGCCGGCCCACTACAGATAGAAAGGTTCGTTTTTTTTTTAGTATGGTGTGGCATTAGTTTTTCTCTTTTTTTATCTAGCTTGTTTCTTTTTCTCCTTTTCATTTTTTATTTTTTTCAATGACCGTGCTTCTCTTTATCATCTTTTACTCGTGTTTCTGGTACAGATGATTTGTTGCATATGTTAAGATTTATGTTCTATATATACGATATTTTTGTTCCACAAGTTACATGATTTGTTCCACTTCTACTTACATCTATTTGATAATATTATGTTCCACTAGATGATTTGTTCCAGTTGTTAATTTTTTGTTCTTTTTATACTATATTTTTGTTTGCAAGGTTAGATGATTTGTTCTGAATGCTAAAATTGGATGAATTGTTCCAACATTTTTAAAAAAATGTTCTCAAATTTTTTTATTTTAGATATTATCAAATGTGGTCTAGTTTTAAAGATCTCGTCATAAAAGTTTCAGCGGTGCAATTGGAATTCGATTTGATAACCGATTCGTGGAATATATATTTTATAAAATCTCTTTTTTTGTGAGGCCGCATACGTGACGTGGTCATGCATATGCGCATGCGCGCTGCTGCTGTGCAGTCTGTTGGCAGAGGGGGTTGGAGTCTGCGGCTACGGGTGACGCGCCGCACGTGCGTTAGGTCCACACAACGTTTTCGTGCCCTGCGTACTGGCCAGTGGGCCTGCCCGAGCGTTGCCTGCCAGCGTGGTCGGCTGCACCGACCCAGTTGGGCTGTGGGCCTGTGGTCAGTAATTGCCGAGATTTTCTTTTTGTTTTTACAAAAGACCTTGGCGAGAATCAAGAGGTGCGATGGGGCTCACGTGCAGTGCATGCAACAAAGACGCAATGACCATGAGTCCATGACAGCGGTTCTATGTGGCTCGTGGAAGTTGGCGTTGACTAGAGAGAGACTGCGGCGCGCCACTGGTGCACATATCTCTGTTCGTACTCAGAACTTAAAATCCGAAATATGCAACGTGAACGGAAGGTCAGAGACGTATCTTCCCTTCATAAAAGCAACTCGGTGTTTAGTTGGTTGGAAACATTTTTCATAAAAATGTCACATCAATCGAAATTGATCATTTTAGAGTAGTAAACGTAGACGGCTAATAAAACTAATTACAGATTTAGAAAGCTCATCGCCAAGTGAATCTAATGACGGATAATTAGGGGTCATTAATCAATAACTAACGATGGTTACTGTAGCAATCACTTTTTCAAAACATGGATTAAGTAGACTCATTAGATGTGTCGCACGAAATCTAGTCTATCCATATAATGATTTATTTTTTCATCTACATTTAGTGCTTTGTGAATGTAAAATTTTCTTTGATGTGATGGATGGAAAACTTTTCGTGGTGCAACTAAACAGGGCCTTGGTGTTTGATAATTCTGAAAACTCTATCATGCGTTGACTCAAACTGCTAATTCGTTTGTGTTGCTTCAAACTGCTAATTCATTTGTGTTGCTTCAAACTGCTAACTCGTTTGTTTGAAAAAAATTTGTGCTATTAACAGAGCACATAATAGATGAAGTTACTAGGAACGAGCCCATACGTTATTGAATAGAGATATTTTAATTTTGTTGTGTTCTGCAGAACATGGATTCTCATAAGTAAACTCTTAGGCCCCAAGAATTTCCAGCGATGGGAGACTCTCCCGTCCTAATCCAATATCTAGGCGACGCGTGTACGACTTTTATCGTCTATACCCATTGACCATCGTTTGTTTCATCTAATGTACTGGCCCGTTTCTCAGCCTGTTTTCATCTTGGAGCCCATTTGTCTTAATCATCTTGGCCTCCTCTTGCTGGGCTCCAGCTTGCCGTGTGTGCCGTCCGTGTTTACTCAACATTTTGCTCTCATGCTGTTGGCCCAAATGGATGCCGGCGGCAGCTCGCTGCACGGCATGGGGCCAACGATGGTGCGAAGCCAATAATGACCGGCCAAGTGCGAAGCCAACGATGAATGGCTAGACATGAACCACCGCCAGCTCGCTCGACCATAGTGCCACCAGCTCGCTTCACAAAGGCTATGGCTGCGACGCAGCCAGCTTGTGGCTCGACCTCAATAACCGGAGACAACGACGGCGCGGCATGAGGCCAGTCACATACGACGCTGGCATATGCCTACGCCAAGCACACTAAAGGCGGCCGAGCCTGGCAGAATCGCACGCCGGAGGACTGCAGAGCAACGTCTGAGGTGACGTAGAGCCGAAAAGGCCGGCGGTCGACGGTGATACAAGGGCTAGAAGTGGTAGCGCATGCAAATTCCCATGTTGTCTCCAATTTAGAATCCGAATCCTGTACGCATTCTCTAATAACTAATTTAAATCGTTAGCGTCAATATAACTTAGCTCGGTGGTTCAATCCAATTTGCTCGATGTTTGCTTTACTTATTTATGCTTCCATCTTCTCTGTGCCTGGTTCGAAGCTAAGAAAAAAGGGGGATGGGTGAAAGTGAAAGGAGGCTGCCGCGCTGCGGGGAAGAGTGAGGCAGCGGCCATTATAGTTCTTTTCATATTGTTTTCTTCACAAATTTAGAACAGAAGTTCTTGCTTTGTCTCCGGATATCATGAACTAATCAGTTTGTTTACTGTTCATATGATTCCTCGCCATTAGTACGTATTCCATCAGGGTAATAAAAAGCAGCGTATGAGGCTCTCAACAATATATAAAGATCTATTCCTAAAAATTATATACCAAATTATTATAATTTTCCTTCTAGGTATGCCCTCTCTTTCTTACTTTGTAGATGCTTCATTCCAGTTGAGTACTTGCAGCAATATTAACCTCATCACCTCTCTATTTTAATACCGTAAATGAAAGCAAACTATGTGTTCATGTGGTGCACTGGTGCTTGCTTTACGGAAGAAAAAAGTTCATTACCATTTAAGTAGGAATTTTTAAGCGGTGTTGCTTTTTGTTAATATTATTCTTTCTTATACTAAAAAAATATTATTCTTTCTTCTGATTTATTGAAAAATTAGAACAGTTTATTTCAGGCAGGTGAAATAATCATTCGTGCCATGGTGTTTGCACGGTGCACTACCGGAAAACGGGCCATTGCCGTGTACACGGACCTTTGCCGTGTGCCGGCCCGCGGGCCCACGGCAAAGGGCCCTCTTTGCCGTGTGTTAGCCACGTGGCACACGGCAATGGTGCAGCACACGACGTCTCTCCCCTTTGCCGTGTGCCCCGGCCTAGGACACACGGCAAAGGAGAAACACACGGCAAAGGGCACTCTTTGCCGTGTGCCTGCGCCTTTGGCACACGGCAAAGGCCAGCACACGGCAAAGAGCATGGAGTTCCGATAGTGGTGCATGGAGTTCAGTAGCATGCAGATGAACTCATGAGCTCAAAATAGTAGTCTTTGATTATTATATATGTAACTGCTAATACGGAGCATCCTTTTTCTTTTCTAATAACAACATAAACTATATTCGGAGATCCAAGGTAGCACCTTATCAAATAATTAATGAACATAGCAAAGAAGTCAAATAATTTTTGCTTGAAATAATTTATGATTTTTATGATGCTAATTAGACAACCGCATGCCTAATCACCAAATCACACTTCATCATACCTTCACGGGTGCAGCAACGCGCGCCACTCATCCTAGTAGCATTGAATCGGGCGATGTAGACGATTTAGAAGCTTACTGGAAAGATACCATTCAATATTGATTTCCTACAAGGCTGCAAGTGGCTACGTTGTATGTGGCTTAGATCTATGGTCCATTAACTTGTAATCTATGGACCGCGGGGGCTATCAATATTGATTTCAATCTATGGCCTTTCAAAAAAAAAAAAAATCGATCTACAGTATCATTGAATTTTTTAGCAGCAAGAACTGAAGGACCCATGTACTTACCTGCTGAATTAGGACCTGCCAATAAGCATCCAGCAAAGAGCAAACTACTTTTCCAAAAAAAAAAACATTAACTGCAAATGCCACAAGTAAGCATGGTGGATTCCTGTTCCCTGTCGAGCAGCTGATAAAGTACTTCCTCCACTGGTCTGTGCCAGCTTTTGTCAAGTTTCAGTTCATTGTTTGAATTGATTTTATTGCAGAAAAAGTCAACTTAATCACCGATTGTTTGATTTCACTTAGCAACCTCTCTTCCAGGATTGGTTGCAAAAGATCTTCATGGCAATTAGTGGAAATTTCGTCATGTCTTCCGCGGTGAGCAATTTTAGCCTTGCCTGTTGTGCATTATGGTTTTCAAACTTCCTTAATGCAAGAAGCCGAAGTGGCATCTTGTAACTACTGACTGGAGTGCCTTTATATGTGCAATGGGACTCATTACAGAAGACTATCCTTTTTATCCGGTCTGTCCTTTTTATACATATTGTGTTCTGAACCAACAATTTAGTGTATGAAATAAGCACTGTTTTGGAACATTGCAGCTATTTTTTCTTGAGCTATGAAAAATCTTCTTTGTAGATCTTTTGGTAGTGTTCTGATCTGAACCAGATAGATCCTTTGAATCTGTACATGTTTTTGTTTATTCTTGACAAACTATTATAATTTTTTATCATACTTATTTTCTTTCTGATGGATTCCAATGGCTGTAGCAAATGGTCTGACGAGAAAAGGGTAACTATTCGGAGTATATACTAGCAAAGGTGATATGGGTACAAACTCAGTATGCTGCGTGGGTAAAGCTGGAGAAGGAGATCGAACAAATAAAGTATACACAGAGTTAGGGATGTTGTTAATGCAAGACATGCTTCAAGTGAGCAGAAGGTCAGACTTGGAGCTTTTATCTGTTGTTAATGCAGGGCGTGCTTCATGTGTGCAAAAGGTAACTACTTGGTTTGCTTTGCCATTCAATTAAATCAACTTGGTTTTTTTGATGAAACAGGATGGGTTTGACCCCCTACTGGTTATATATTAAAAAACATACACAAGAGTTTACAAAAAAGACTACAAAGAAAAAAGAAAAGAAAGAAAGATTACATAAAGTTTTGTATCCATTCCTCAATTCTAGGGAAATTACTTTGCTCTATGGATAACCATTCTGAACTCTTTGATGAAATAACTTTTAACTGATTCTTAAGAGAAAGCTTGCTGATTAAAAATCACATCATTTCTTGCTGTCCGGATACTCCAAGACATGAGGATAATAATTTCCATAAAGAAAGGTTGAGAGATTTGCTGCTTCAGCATTTGTAAAGATTCAAAGGGATCCCAGTTTACTGAAGTTGTTAGGCCAATGGTGTTCCAGCAGTGAGCAGCAAAGGGACAGTGGAGAAACAGATGTTCTATGTCTTCATCATCATTACTTGAGCAAAACACACAGCTACAGTCATCTAGAACCATTGTTCTTCTTATGAGCATTCCTCTTGTATTTAGTCGGTCTTTAAGAATAAGCCAAAAAAGAATTTATGTTTGAGCTGACAATTGCTATTCCATAAATTAAATCAACTTGGTCAATAATTGTGTCTTCAGCCACTATTTTGTTTAATTTATCATTGCTTCCTTTTCTTGTCATAGAAGGGAAAAGCATACAAGAAATCATCACTAGCCAAGTATGTTGTCACGACTATTTGATTTCTGAAATTTTCGGTTAAGCATCAGTTATATAATTAATTCACTAAATTTTGAGTCCAAATCTTCTTTCCCTTTAGAAGTAATGTTGTAGTGGCAAATCTGTTTTAAGGTGCAATAAATTGAGGATATATATAGTTGGTATTTTGGAAGTGCAGTACTGGCATTGAGTGAAAAGCATTGGTGGTTCATTTGTCCTTGAGCCTTATCCGTTTCAAATGTATGATGTTGGGATAACTTATTAGTTCATTTTGACAGTTTAGGTGTCCTGACGAATTACATCATCTATATGCAGTTCTGCACTTATCTGGTTCATCTAAAGAGGTCATTGCAGGAAATGTTGTGTTTTAGTCATCGCATGCTAGATATGAAGGCATGCCATGTAATAGTATGCTATTGACTATATTTTTCAATAAGCCATACATTTGTTTTTAGTTGTCTGATTTGCCTTACCAAATATTATGCCGCAACAATATCAAAATTTGCTTCCAAGTATTGTGGTCGTTGCACGTGCTTGTTACTTATCAATTTACAAGTTCTATTAACAGAGATGCATATGTGATGAGTAGCTCAATTACAATTCTATTAACAGAGATGCATCTGTGATGAGTAGCTCAGAGGTCAAAATTGGTACTTGAAATTAAAGATAGATGTATTAAACGATGTATTAAATTTACGTTGTAGTTTTGTTGGATCACAAACCATTACCAAGCCATCGTATCCACCATGTTGAATTGAAAAAATAAACTCCGCACGGAAGGGTGGCCTTACTCAGCAGAAGATTCGAATATTTCCTACAATAGATGTTTCAGAAATTACTCAAACAAGTTCCAAAAAAAAGAAATTACTCAAACAATAAGCTCAGCGCCCAAAAAAACGATGGGACAGATCCTGTAATACCTCACTGTTCTTGAAGCATGTTGTGCAAATTTTCATTTTCTTTTAGAGCTTGGCCATAACTAAGAGCAGATTTAGGGAGCTCTTGGATGTTGTTACCGGTGAATAATTATTTATTTCAGACTAACATGTCTTGCAGAATTATCCCATGTAGTCTTTTTGTTTTTGATTCTTTCGAGTGATTACTCAGTGCCCCAAAGGTATGCTTGGGTGTTTCAACAAGGAATGGCAGGCGAGACCATAACAGGAAGTCAGGAACATCGTCACTCAAAAGTCAAAACTGAGAATCCATTGGCTCATCAGAAACAACAATCGATCACAACGGACACCATTCAGCATCTCATCTCACACAACCTGCTGGTTCCACGACACATCACCCTCACGAACAAAAAACTACGCTGATCAGGAGCAACAACACAGCAAAATATACAGCTACTGAGCTACAGCAAACCAACAGCTACAACACCACACTGTGCACTTCATCCTTCAGACGGGCAACCTAGTGCACCTGTGCGGTCCTACAGGCCGGCAGCGGGGAGCCTGCCGCTGCCGGCAATGAGGATGCTGAACCTGACGGGCGTCGTGGCGAGGGCTGCGCCTTCATGGGCGACTTGGGGACGGAGCCTGACGACGACGTCCGCTTTGTGTCTGCTTGCGGTGCTGCGACATTGTACTTGGGGTCCTGCAGCTGATCTAGCTTTTCCAGGACCTCAGACATCGCCGGCCGCGCCTTGGCATCGTTGCCGATGCACTGCAGGGCAATGCTTGCGACTGCATGTGCGCCTTTCTTCGGATACTGTCCGCCCAGCTTCGAGTCCATGATGCGGTACAGACGGCGCTTGTCACGAAGGTAAGGTCTTGCCCAGTCGACGAGGTTCTGCTCAGATGCTGGTTTCGATTTGTCTAGCGCTCGGCGTCCTGTAAGTAACTCCAGTAGCACCACACCGTAGCTGTACACATCTGCCTTTACCGAGAGGCGACCTGCACATTGAGAGAGAGAGAGATCGTATCAAAATATACTCAGCAGTTCGCGTCATTGGATTATGATATCTTTATCCATTCACTGGTTTTATGTCCATTGCTCGACAATGGATCCTGTATGTGCATACGTCTCCACTACATATGTAGCTAGATAAAGTAAAACATCAGATTCCCCTGCTGTGTTCCTTCATAAAGAAAAAAAAAGAGAAAGGACCTCTGAACTCACGTCAAAGGCTAGATTGAAATAAATAGACCATCTGTTTGTCTCGTGATGACATTTTTAAGACAATTGTTGAACATAACCCTTAAAAATGTTGAATTAGGTTTTCACAATTATTGAATTAGATTACCAGATTGTTGGATTTTAGCCTTTTGAATTATTGAATGTGTAAGAAAACCATACCAAAGAGGAAAAAGGGAGAACACATACAGATCTCTCATAGTTGTAAATTACCATAAAGAATATATTTTATCCACATGGGTCAAATGATCGGTCAAGAAAATTCTGCACATAGGCTGGTTTCTTTCCTAATAAATGAACTTATCTAAGGAACTATCTCAAAATAAAATTACATTCTTAATTGGCGCCTCTTACCCTCTTACTATTAGTTTGTTCTAATATTCACTTCTACGCTTAACACTAATGATATGTTACAAATTCACATATACCAACAATCACTTTGGAAAGAGAGAAAATTTGTTCGCAAAGCCTGTTTCCAAAATGACAGTTGCTATATACTAAGCAACAAATCTAAATCCTAGAAGTACCTCTTCTATATACCAATGGCAACAGACCACAATATTAAGGTTTAGCAACTAGATTGAGGTGAATGCACAATCCATACATAATTGATGCATTGGTAAAAGAAATAAATAAATCCTATAAAAGCATATTTTATAGCCCTGCATTCAAGAACGGATCTTGAACATATGCATTAGACAATGCAGATATTGTTTGCTTGGGGTAAAGATCATGGACGCATGTATAACCTCTTCTCACTGTTTTCTATGAAACGGAATTGACCGTCTTTTTTGTGAGATGAATTTTTTTTACGAGACTACAACAAGACAATAATACAGAAAACAAGGCACCTTTAGCAAGTCAAACATCTTCTTGGTCAAAAAGCAGAAGCAGTGTTCTTAAAAGCACACACCACGATGACCAAAATAGAAATCCAGTGGCTTGGAGTGGTATGTTTGCAAACTAGTCCAAAAGTAGCGGTACTGCAGCAATTTAACCAATTCTATAACCAGAAAGGGGAATTAAAAGGGAACAAGAACACTAATCATATTTGGATTTCATTGTCAGGTTCTATACAAACAAAGATAGTGAGCATGTAATCCTGGGCCATATGTAAATAAGTGTCCATAATAGGCAAGAAATGATATGCTAACTCAAAGTAAATACCACCTTAGTTAATACAAATTAGGAGCTTATATTGAACTTGAGGTGATATTAAGGAACACTAATTCGAGTTCAGGTATATAATGTGGAACAAATGGCAAAAAACAAGGGAGTAAAGACACCTGTTGTATGGTATGTTTTCACAAATTCATAATCACATATTGCATACATTCAAAATTGAGATTATTTTCTAACCTGTTGCAACATATTCTGGAGCTGCATAACCTCGTGTGCCCATGACTTGTGTAGAAACATGGGTTCTATCTCCAGTTGGACCTGCTTTTGCCAAGCCAAAGTCTGAAAGCTTGGCATTGAAGTCCTGCATTGATGGGAAAATAAGTTTAAAAAAAAAAATAGAGAGGGTGTGGAGGGTTTACAAGTTTCCTCAGAACAAGGGTGAGTAGCCGTTTAATGTATACCGAGTCAAGGAGAATGTTTGATGCCTTAAAATCACGATATATGACTTGGTTCTCAGCATCATGCAGAAATGATAAACCCTTAGCAGCCCCAATTGCAACTTTGAGTCTTATACCCCAGGGCAAAGGATCAGCACCTCCTATAAGAATGGAAGGTTTCTGTTCAACTTGGGGAAAAGTTTAAGATATTGAAACAATACATTTTTTGAAAGAAAAAGGTTGCATTATAATAAAAAAAACATACGTCTGAATAGATGATTTTCCAAACTTCCTTTAGGCATGTATTCATACACCAAAAGTCGGTTGTCACCATCCAAGCAATAACCAATGAGCTTGACAAGATTCTGGTGGTGAAGTTGGCCAAGGTAGTCAACCTCTGTCTGCAGGAGGGCAATCCCAGTCAATACAAACATTTAAGTATCGCTGACAAACTTGAGAATATAGGGTAAAGCACTGGTGAACATACCAGCCATTCCTTGTGGCCCTGAAAACCTTCTGGTTTTAGCTTCTTGATGGCTACAACCAAGCCACTTCCCGGCTTTGAAGGGGCAAGAGTTTGCTCATCAATCCAGCCTTTGAAGACATAGCCAAATCCCCCTTCACCAAGAAGACTGTCTGACCGGAAGTTCTTAGACGCAGCCTTGAGTTCACCAAATGAGAATGCCTTTAAATTTGGCGATGACAAAATTTCTCCTTCTGTCCTAGGAGTAGGAAGCTCTCTACTTTCTTTGTATGAGGGTACAGTCCAAGAAGACCGAGTCGAGCCAGTTTTGGTCGTAAAGGGGTTGGATGAAGAACTTGATTTGCTCCCTACTTTTGATTGATCTGACATGTCATCAACGAACACAAGACGTGTGTAAGCACAATGGGCAAAATATACATACATTCAGTTGCATATATGGATATTCCAACTAGTGATCGAGTTCCTTTACTTTTGCAGATAACACAATTGGAGACGAAGCAATCAATTACAAACTACAGGATCAGCTAAGCAGCAAGATGCAAGAGCAACAAACTGAAACTTCTGTTGCCATGTGAATGCAAAGCTCTAGGGAACAAGTTTCCATTTCCGTCAGATAATCATGCTAATTCCAACTTCCAAGAAGATGAAGCAACATGCTGCTCTTTTTAGCTAATCTAGCCAGAAACTTGTGGCCAAGGCCGTTCCATGAGTTTTGCCCAAATTCTATCATTGGAAAAAAACATAATTATGGCTGGCTGGGCATACGAAAAATGTCTACCGAATTCTGAAACCAACAGCTAGCACTCTATAACAAATAAGGAAAAGAGCGCACAGAGCAGCAAACAAAGAATATACTACAGCAAAAGGCTAGCACCACAAGCAACCCAACACCTAATCATCGTTAAAGGAAAAAAAGCGCGCATCTGGCAGGAGCTCGCCTCGCAAATCCATCCACCACTCAGAACCCAACGGAACCCGCAAGGCAGGAGCAAGCCTGCCATTACCCTGCCCAGCCATCCCCCTGAGCAGCCCGCCATTACCGCCGGGTCGGATCGGCCGAGGGAGCACACAGCAATCAAGCCAGAAGCAGTTGCCAAGAAACCAGGCAAGAAGAGAGGGTCGTGAAGGGCGCACTCACAGGTTGTGTTGTTCTCCACCGCCCCCGCTTTGTCCATGCAGTTCCCCATCTCCTCCCAACGCTGCCGCCGGCCAACCTACCGGCGCCGCATCGACCGAGCCCGGCCGTCCTGGTGCGGAGCTGCCAAGAAGAGCAGCGGGTGAAAGTCTTCTCCGCACGAGCCTGCGGAGAACTCTGCCGGAGTCAACGCCAGGAACCGCAGACACCAATTGGGCACTACTCCCCCCCGGAACGCCAATCTTTCGGAGGATCTGAGCCGACCCCGAGCGCCGGCAGAAGCACGCGCAAGAACGGGCCCTGAGCCCGCCCGCCGGAGTCAAGTCAACGCGGCCGGCGGCTGCTGCCGCGCGCGCCCGTGGAGGAGTGCCGTGTGGACGGGGTTCGGGAGGAGGCGCGCGTGCGGCTCGCCCAAGGCCACCAAGGGGGTATGGCCGTGTGGAGGCGGAGCGGAAGCGGCAAGGAGGAAGAGAGAGGTGGGGGCTTCTGCTGCGGGAGACAGTCGCTGTCTGGTGGGGCTGCTGCTACCACACGGCATAGAGTCTGGGAGTAAGCAATGGCCACCCATGAGTAAGGTTTTTGCGGTCTTTTAATGGTGATTGTGATCTGGTCTTTGTTGTTGAACAAATGATAAGCTTATTCCCGTTATTTACCGTGGCGATGTCAAGATGATGTAATACGCGATGACGGAAACGACGGTATCTCCCTTCTTTTTCATATGTAGTATAAGGAGTCGCACAAGTTTCAATTTTTAATGGGATAAAATAGGGAAACTTCTTGTTAGAAAAGTAGTTGCACATGCTTGTTTTATTAGGACTATGTCTAACTTATACAAATACAAGTCAAGTGGTAGCTTATTCTCAATGTAATAAAACAAGGTTTCTATTTATTAGGACTATAATAACTTAAAAGTCAAATAGTTAGCTTAGTTTTCTTTTTTAAGTTACAAGTTATGCACATATGCACACCACTACAAATGCACATCATATTATCGAGTATGATTCTATCAGCCATCGGTATATAAAAGGTCATTGAAAACACTTGTACGCACTTATAGTTATTATAGTTTGCATCCAACTGTATACATAGAACATCAAGACGTTAAACAAATGCCTCGATTAGTTATTGAGTACGGTTTGGTCCACATTATGATTCGTGATCTCTCCACAACATGATTAATAAACAAGAACCAAGTCAAATCTAGTTGTTCCATCACATTAAAATAGGTCATGTCTATCAATATAGAGATCTCACCAATATATGCTTTATTAGGTATTGCTAATATGTATTGCAACACAACAGGGTCTTTGACTGGATAAATTCTAGATCTTTCCTATCAAGTCTAATTAATTAATTTGTGTGTACGGTGACAAGTGTAATGGATAATAACACAAATTCGATGTAATAAAGTTAGGAAAGTGCAAGGTGTGATATGTGGCTGGTGACGGAAGAGTGTGGTGGAGGGAGAGGCCTTGCAGTGCTCGCAGCATGGTTGATATAATAAAAATAATTTATATATGCTTTATACGTTAAAATTTTTTGAAATAAATTGCATCCCCTACATACAAAATATAAAGCAAAATTTTCTAGTTCACACGTCTACTGAACAGCGAAAATTCAACCATGTGTGGGTGGCGTACAACGTGGTCAATGCGGCACTCGGTCATGGGAGCCACAACCATGAATGTGCCCAAAGCATATTTTTGTTGCCTTGTGAATCTCTTGGCGAAACATGGCGCCAAATAAAATAAAGTAAATTCCACTCCCTTCTGCTTGATAACGACGTGGATTTCTCCCCCTCTCTTTTTTCCCCCTCGATCTCTTGAAGAAAGAAAGGTGCAACGGGTTTGTTTAATCGCAACTAGTTCTAGAAGGCTTCTCTTTCATAATTTTTCCTCTAATAATTGGTGATGTTTTGTTATGAACCGAGAACATGTCTAGAAAAATATTTTTATGTTCTGACTTGTTCTTGCTTCCGTTTTTGATAGGTCGGAAGAGGCCAAGCATACTTCACGAAGATCCAAAGACCAAAGATTTGAAATTGAATTTTAGTTGCAAAAGTCAGGATCCTTGCCGGCCTAATTATATTAGGTGCGGAAACTATACAAACTAAATTACGTACTTGACTGGAGTCTCAGTTCGCGCTATAGTAAAATCGCTGCTGCCGCCCTTGACCGGCCGATGCGATTAGCAGCTTGCTTATTTCTGCCCTGTCCTCATCGTGCCTGGAAAACTTGCGTCGCATTTACTTCTAAGCTAAAGTGAAATAAACTCACAGCAATAAACATGAACTGATTTTTTTTTGGTGTGTAAAGGTCCCTTTTGTCCAGTCTGTACTGCACTAAACAATCGTACATGTCACCTTCTTCAGCTCCCCTGAACTATTTGGAGCTAGCACAACTGTTTGTGTTGTAATTAATTAACTGAGGAATTGAATGAGCCCTGTACACAGTTGACTTATTAAAGTTTAACATAAGCAAAATCAGTCGAGCCTTAGGGGCTGAGCCTTCAATATAAACTGATTATATTGCAATTTCGTGTAATGGTATAAATTGGGTAGGGTGAGGAGTCCCGGCTTCTGCGGAGATCCCAATTTCATTGTCAAGCATAACGGTATTGTTTTGAGAATTGAATTCTTGTCCATGACAAAGTCAATGCATATAGTAACACACAGAAAATACCATTCCTCGGCAGAACGCATGGCGTATTGACAAAACATTGACCTTGAGATTTGTTAGCTTCCCTGTGCGTTTGGCTTGACCTACGACTTGATGAGGAACGGCATCAGGGAAGGGGTCCCCTGGCATTGAAAAGGCTCGTCTGCAAGCTGCAAGAAATTGATGTTCCCCGCGTACAGGGGTACCGAGTGCTCTCTGGACCTCACGAAGTTCTTGTTCATACTAAGCCCACTTATTCTTACCTTCCAGTCTGTGACTCCCTTTGCCCAGGCCACAATCACAAGCCCAATAGGCATAAATAAAACAGAGTTCACCCTATGGCCGCGTTTAGATGTTTCGCGAAAAAAATTTACAGTATGTCGGACATATATTTGAAGTATTAAATATAGACTAATTACAAAACTAATTACAGATTATGTCAGTTCATCGCAAGACGAACCTAATGAGTCTAATTAATCCGTCATTAGCACATGTTTACTGTAGCAATTTATTGTCTAATCACGACCTAACTAGGCTCATTAGATTCGTCTCGCAAAGTACACTCCATCCATATAATGGGTTATTTTTTTCGACTACATTTAATATGCCATGCATGTGAAGGAACATACTCGAAAAAAATTTCGCGAAACATCTAAACAGGGCCATACTAAGCCCACTTATTCTTACCTTCCAGTCTGTGACTCCCTTTGCCCAGGCCACAATCACAAGCCCAATAGGCATAAATAAAACAGAGTTCACCCTGTGCCAAAGCAGGCATCTTTCGGCCAAATCAAGGGTCGAATTTTTTTTATTTTTTATTTTTCAATTTTTCAAAAATAAATACCTGACCCAAAAATTAAGTAGATTTGGTCTTATGTCGCCGGATGAAACGGCTATAGCCGTCTGAACCGGCAAAAGGTTGCTGCACAGGCCACGTGGCGGTGTTGCAGGGCTTTTCGCCGTTTCAAACGACTATAGCCGTTTGAAAAGCTCCTGGCCCCGTTTTTCGCCAGCGCTGGGCGGGTGGGTGGAAGCTATAGCCGTTTGAAACGGCTATATTTCTTAAACTTTTTTTAATTTACGTTGAGAAATTATTCTGCAACTATTTTCTAATTTATGTTGAGAAATTATTATGCTATATTTGGTTTGATATTATGAAATGATTTAGATTTTTACGGTTTATTTTCTGGTTCACCTATAATTGTTTTAATATTGTATGTTTATAGTTTTATACGGTTTGTGGGTGACCCTTTAGGTCAGAATGCAATTCTGAGTTTTTTGTTTTACGGAATGCAGTTGTGGAGTTCATGTGTGTAATGGTACACCTGCACAACCGCAGTACAACTGCATTCCGTAAAAAAAACCCCCAAAATTGCAATCCGGCCTAAAGGGTCACCCACAAACCGTATAAATTATAAACATATAATATTAAAACAATTATAGGCGAACCAAAAAATTATCCATAAAAATCTAAATCATTTCATAATATCAAATAATATCAAACAAAATATAGCGGAATAATTTCTCACATAAATTAGAAAACAGTTGCAGAATAAATCCTCAACGTAAACTAAAAAAAAAGTTTAAGAAATATAGCTGTTTCAAACGGCTATAGCTTCAGGCGAAAAGCGGGGCCAGGAGCTTTTCGCAGTGTGAAACGGCTATAGCCGTTTGAAATGGCGAAAAGCCCTGCAACGCCGCCATGTGGCCTGTGCAACAACCTTTCGCCGGTTTAGACGGCTATAGCCGTTTGAAACGGCAAAAAGCCCTGCAACGCCGCCACGTGGCCTGTGCAACAACCTTTCGCCGGTTCAGACGGCTATAGCCGTTTCACCTGGCGACATAAGACCAAATCTGCTAATTTTTGGGCCAGGTATTTATTTTGAAAAGATCGAAAAATAAAAAATATAAAAATATAAAAAAATCTCAAGGGTCTCACATATATTATTCTTGTTTGAAACCCTTTTATTTTGCACTTCCAGGAGTATCGGCGCTGCTTTGATAGGACAAGGTTTGAAGAGCTCTTACGCATAAAGTCTTTCGCTCTCTCTTATTCAGCAAACTGACCTCAGTTATTGAAAATCAATCTGAAAGCAGCATCGAGATGTCCATGAGACCATGAGCCAATAATGTGTAGTACTGTCTAAGACCAAATGGTACGGGTGTATACGCGTGAATTAAAATTGGAGAAGGAGAGAAAGGCTGTCATAAGCCAAGCTACAGTAGGAGATGGCGAAAACCCCCCAACTCGTCGCCCCCTCCCTCGCCCACCATGGAACGCCCTGAAGCTCTCTCCTTCCTGGCCAAGACTGATGGATCTCTCCCTGGATCCATCCCTGGGCCTAGCCTTCTCGGCAAAGGTACGATCCTCTCTGGGTTCCCTGGTAACCTCCCCCTCCCCCGATGATGCAAATAGTTTTTGGCTCATAGTCTCCTTCAGTCGATCTCGTTTTCGTCTCACTGATCTGGTTGTGAGTCTCATCCTCGAATCGGTGCTTGGAGACACTGCCTCCCTTTCCTCAGTGGTTGAAATCGAAGACAGAATCTTCAAATTCACCGTCTTTGACAGAAAAGTTGGTCTTGCAGTTTATGAGTTGAAATCGTTTTCTTGCACCTCTTTTCGCCTCTTCTTTAACCTTTGGAATGACTGGAATCTCTCGAGCCAGAGAACTTTGCAACTTGGATCAAGGTCCGCAATATACTTGGATGCCTGCTGACTCCAAAGGAAAAAAACCCTCCTACGCAGAGGCAGTCTCATCGGTCCCTAAGTTACCCACAAAACCCATGATTTATCAAGGATCAAAGCTTCATCCTGGTTTTTCACCTCTTCCACGCAGTGTGAATCATTTAGTTTTCTCACGTCTGGACTTCAGTAAGGTCCCAGATTCAAATCTGGAGGCGTGTTCTTCGCCTTCTGCTCAATCCCGAAATCATCGCGCCTTTAGGCCAGGTGTTACTCCTGACTTTCAATGGCGCGCAGTTAGGGGAGAAACTGAAACTTCCAGGTGGGAACCCTCACCCCGTTCAAATCCATCCAAAGTCCTCACTGGCTCAAACCGTCTCCCCCTAGGCCCTAGGAATAATGGCCCAGGCCCACTGGTCGCTCACCCAGGCCCAAAAAAGTTTTGCTCCCGCTGCTTATCCAACAAACATAACCGGGCTCAATGCTCATCAAGAATTCGATGTGGTTCTTGCTTCAGGATGAGCCATATTGGATCAAATTGCAATTTCTCGCCTCGATTTCCGGGTCTGTCTCAAGGAAAGAAATCGTTCTCGAATGAGCATGGCATCCCCACGGTGGACAAAAAAATTGTTTCTCGCTGGTTTCGCCCCTCGGCTCCTATGACCGATGGGGCCCCTACGGGTGGACCACCAGTGTTCAGGTCTTTGGGTCATCTTGGAGAGTGTCTCTTTGGAATGCCTAAGAGAGACGGTCCGCCTTCAATTCCTTGGAATCTACCGGAGCCTTCCCCTTTTGCACAATCCTGCCCCTCCGCCCCTTCCTCGTCTGCTCCGGCGAGAAAGGGGGAACGATCGACCGCCATTGACCTTGAGCTTTGCCTGGGTCGTGGCAACCCATTCCGCCCCCAAACACAACCATCCACTGCTCCCGCACCTTCTCACAGTGCTACATTGCCTCCGTCTGCTTCCGCCGGCGCACGGAAAACCCCACCGGCAGCTACAGTACCCCCGGTGTACCGGCAACCATCTGAGCCGAGAGCGTCAATGGCATACGGGTTTGTGGACCCCACTCCTTTCATCCCCCTAGGGTTCAATCGAATTATGGTGCAAGGTCGCAAGCCCATGACTCAAGTGTTCTTGGGGAACCCGGTCCGTCGCAACTTCGAGATGGCCATTGCAACAATCGAACCTCTTCAGGATATCAGGTATCTTTCAATGGCATTCGAAACCTCCTTGATGAGTTCATTCGATTGGATCAAAGGGTAGCATACATAGTGATTAGACCCTGTCCCTATGGACAAGCTTTTGTCAAGTTCAACCGATTTCATGACAGAGATAGGCTGATTCAGGGTAGCCCCCATGTTTTTGGTGATTATCGTATCTCTTTTGTTGAGCATGACAGAGGCTAGAATCACAGAGCGGTTACTTTGAACTATGAAGTTTGTCTAATGCTCTTAGGTGTTAACATTAATTACTGGTCTAAAACGCACATCAATAGAATCCTTGGTGATCATGGCCAGCTAATTGCATGGGAAGAGGATGACAATGAACCAGCAAAAGTTCTGCTCAAGGCTAGAGTAGTATCCCTTGAAGAAATTCCTTGGTTTGCAGTTGGGACCGAAGGGTTTGCTTTTGAGGGAGAGTCTTGGACTATACAGGTTGAGATCATCCAGGCCACAATGTTAGGAGGACATGCTGCTGATGAGGATATCCCTCCTGGCCCTGATGACATCCAGCCTGAGTTGTTTGATTTCTTCGGCTTTGGACAGCTAGGTCAAGGTCCTCCACCTGATCAAAATGAACAGCCAGAAGCAGGCAATGATGTGCAATGGGGATAATGGCCACAAGGAAATGGCAATAACAACAATGCTCTCCCAGCAAATGAAGATGCTCAAATCCCCCTGTCCAACCAGGTGAAGCTTTCCTGGAGTTAAATGATCTTATACAGCCTACGGAAGGAGTGTTAGAGTTTGATCTCAATTTACCAGCAGCAGCTGCCGACGATGATCTAGGAGGGATTGAGGACTTAGTCCAAGCTGGTGTTGGCGCTGTTAAATGACACACTTTTACCCCTGTTTAACTTCGATATTTGCATGAATTTAATATCTAAACTATTGATCATACCTCATAACCGGTATGTTTTCGTATATGCATATGTTTTTGGAGGATTTTGGTTTATGCAGGATAAATGATAAATTAGAGACGAATATGGGCTAAATTCGAGACAAGCGAAAGACGAAGGCCGGAAGCCCAGTTAAAGCAGGCCTACAAGGCCCAGGCGCCCAAGCCATGGACTTGAAGCCCACTCATGCCCGGATGTGAAAGTGCATCTAGTCCCTTAAGTGGGTTTTGGTAAATTGAATGACAAAACGATTAAAGAACTAACATGTCTTGTAAAGTTTATGAGCAGGATCTAATTTGAATAATCATGATACTTGTGTATTCATTTGTTGAATGCATCAATGTTTAGCTCATAAGCAAGAAGTGATGGCTCTCATAGTAATATAACATGATGTACAACAAGTAAGTGTGAAACATGAAAAGAGACTTGGTCTTTAACCTTGTGAAGACTTGTTGAGATCCAAATGAGACATCACGATCAAGGTTGGACAAAAATTGAGAAATGCGAGCTAAGAGATACATGCTAAGAGAAATGATGATATGTGACATCATGACTCTATATACTCGATGTATGACTTACATGAGAAGACGTGGATATATTGGTTAATATTCTATGGTCAAATCAAATGGATGGATTTCATGAATGATACAAGTATATATGCAGCTATATGCGAAGCATGGAAGAAAGGTTGGATTTCGGGATAGTGTTTCTAAGGACCAAGCATTGTGTGATCAAGTTGCGGCTTGAGTCATGGACTCTTTGCTAAGGGTGATGAAACTTTCTACGGATCAACTTGATGAATCATGATCACATGTGGACTTCATATAAGCAAGTATCAATATTTATAGAAGAAAGTTGACTTGCAACTAGAAGTGGATTTCATTCTGTATCAAAAGTTCAAGTCACAAGCTCAAGTTGATTTTTGCTCAAGCTTAACAAATGTGGACAGTCCTCAAAAGAAGAATTGATTATGTGCAGCACAATGGAAGTCATTCAAGCTCAAGCAAGTGATTGGAGTTTATATTTATTCTTGAGTATAGGTATGTCGTACTATCAAGAGGGATGTCACATTGAATAATTGACTTAACACCACAATAGTGCTCAAAAGATAACCTAAGTGAGATAGCCTTGAGAGTTGAGAAGAAAGTTGAGCAAGTGGGTATTCACTGACCCAGGGCGGTTTAACCGCACCTAGGGGGCGGTTTAACCACCCCTGACCTCTGACAGCTCCAACGGCTAGTTTATTTGAAATGGCTGTTTAACCGGGCTTAAGGTGCGGTTTAACCGGCCATTGCAGATCTCTAACTGCTAGTTTTGTTGGATGGGATATTTATACCCCTTAGCCCTCTCCTTTGAGGGCTGCTGGTTCTGTGTGATTCCTAAGCCTTCTTGACACATTCTAACAGCAGAGGAGCTTCCCCCAACCACTCTTTGTGAGTTTGCTTGATTTGGTTGAAACCTTTGAGTTGGGGTTGAGTGAAGCATTTCGGGTGTGAGCTTGAGAGCTTTGTGAGCTCAGAGATCTTGTGAGAGCACTAGAGAGAAAAACCATAGCTTGAGCACTCGTGGTTAGCGTCAAAAGTTCTTTGTGCATTTGTTACTCTTGGAGCTTGGCTCCTACACGGCTATGCGTCGCCGGTGAGCTCCCATTCGTGTGGTGAGCAACCGAAAGATTGTAAGGGCTGGTCTTGCCTCCTTCGTGGAAAAGGACTATCTTTAGTGAAGGGCTAAGGTGTGGCGTGTATACACCTTGACGAGGCAACCTTGCAGGGTTCCTCAAACGGAGACTAGGAACCGCTGAACTTGCTTGGTGCTTGCAGCGGGTCTGAACTTCGGTAAACAAATCATTGTGTCTCCACTTCACTTTACTTGTTCATTTCTAGCTTTATTTGCTTCCGCTTCGATCTACTTGGGTATACTCTATTTGTGTGCAGGAGCTTGAAAATATTGCTTAGATATACCTGCACAAGAAGTACCCCAAGTGTATTTGGTGCTAGAAGAACAAAAGGGGTAGAGCAACTTATTGGGCAGCTCACTGCCTTGGGGCGGTTTAACCACCGGGCAGGGACGGTTTAACTGCCTGGTGCTGACATCTGGCTGAAAGGTGGACAAAAAGATTAAATTGGTCGTCTCGCCTATTCACCCCCCTCCCCCTCTAGTCGACATCTAGATCCTTACAGGATGCAACCCACCAACCTCCAAGATTGCTTAAGGACTAAGCAAATGAAGATAAGATCAAGTTACTTCGGGATGAAGGCAATTCAAATGGAAAGCCATCAAGAGATAATTTTATCCGGAAGCAAACGACGTCCAGGGCCCACATGCATTGAAAGGAATACTCCAGAACCTCTGAGGAAGCTTGTGGAGAAAGATGAGCACAAGAGGGACAAGGAAAGGCCCAGGCCGCACGGCCCAGGCCCCCTCTTGCCGCGCCGCCTGAGGCATTCCTTCACCGCCTCGCCTTCCCCTTTTACCTAGGGTTTCCCAGGACTATATATATCTCACCTTTCAGCCGGCACCCCATCATTCGAAGCAGAAGCTGAGGAACTTGAGGGACATCCATCTATGGAGAGCTGAGGGCCGTGCAGCTGTCTAGAGGCTAGACTAGGCTAGGCTCTAGCCGGCGGGATCACCCAGCAAGGAAGATCACGCCGGAGTTCTGGAGCTAGGAGCCACAAGAAGGTATGGCCATGGTTGTGATCTTGTGATGTACAATCATTCATGGTAAAGTAATAGTTGTGTTCCGATTCATTTGCGATCTGTTGCCTCCTTCTATGATTTCATATTCTCTCGAGTTTGCTTATTCCAATCTATGGCGTGCATAGATTGATTAGGGGTGTTCTTGTAGTCATGGTGACTAGAGGTGCATATCGGATCTATCGAGTAGTATGACATGTGCTTATGTCCTTGCCCTTGTAATTACCATACCGATAGGAAGCGTCGTGACAGGGCGTGGCCTGTGTAAGTTGGTGTTCTCGGGAGTCAGACCGAAGGGTAGAGATTTAAAGATGCATTGAATGAGAACCATGTTTTGCTTACCAATCTAGCTAGAACTACAACATATGCATAGGCTAGGCTTTATCCTAGATGAGTTACCTCTTGTTCATAAGTGTTTATGCTTGATCATGTTCACAATCATCTTGTAACTTGATTAATGCTTTCCGATGCTTAGTTAATCTAGGGTTTGTGACCTTGTTTCCACGGATTGATAAATATTGGGGGAATACTCTCTTGAGGGAAGAGCTACAATGATCCGTGCGCTTGCGGTGGATCTTGGTGTGCATTTGCGCCGCCAACAAGCTTTTCTGGCGCCGTTGCCAGGGAAACAAGTGATCGAATGTTAGATTGATTTTTGCATCTGTAATTATTTTTCTTGTTCATAATTTTCTGTGAATATTTTTTGTATATTCTTGATCTTGTATAGTTCTTGTACATGATTTTCTTTCACTAACCCTAATATGAGATGGACTCGTGCCTCTCAGAAAAATCAAAAATATTTTCTTTTGTCTTTGTGTATGAAAAAAATAGAAAAACGTAGGCACAATCAAGCGAGTAGCTGCAACAAGGAACATCAGAAGTGAAGGCCAAAAGAATCACCACTTAGCACTCCAAGAGGAAGCCCAGTCGAACATCAACCACAAGTAGCAATGGGAGAACAGCCCGAGCGCAAGATTGGTGAGTTCTAGACTCCGAATGTCGACGATCTGCCGATATTCAAGCTAGCTGAAGTTGGAAGCATGTTCGAGATCAAGACTTCAATCATCGAGATGGTGCAAGACAACCCGTTCACCGGTAAGGAGGATCCCAATTCCCACTTGCGGTCCTTCCTACAATTGTGCAGCACTTTCATGATCAAAGGGGTCGACGACAATCAGCTACGTGCAAGATTTTTCCCGTTCTCGTTGAGCGAGAAGGCACTTCAATGGTTCTACACGCTAGAGGCATCAACGGTCGAGAAGTGGGAGAGCCTGGTAGAAGCTTTCATCACCAAGTTCTACTCGCCAAGGAAGACGCAGACTCTTCGCAGTCAGATCTCGAGCTTCGCCCAGACCACCACGGAGACCATCACCGAGGCGTTCGAGCGCTTCAACGACTATGTCCTCGCTTGTCCACATCACAGGTATTCAAAAGCGGACTTAGTCATGAAGTTCTACGGTGGCTTGCAAGTGTCGCACGCACAATCATGGATGCATCCATCGGAGGTTCCATCATCGACCTCACTCCCACCGAGGCTTATGCATTATTCAAGAAGGTGGCTGATAACGATGCTTGGGAATCGGTTGGACGTACTCCACTCATTCTGTACATGGGCAAAGCAAAGAGTGTGCAAGAGGAGAAGCGCAATGAAGACTTGGAGGCCAAGATCGATGTGACACCCTCAAAATTAATAAGGATTATTAATTTAATTAATAGATAAATTATTAGATTTATAAGGACTACTATAGGCTAGAATAAGAAACATTAGGAATTATAGAATATAAAATGACAATAGAAAAATAAAATAAAGTTCTATAACTTGAGTGCTCAATAAGGATTAAACTAGCATCGGAAACCCTAGGATTGAATTAAGAAGAAGTCAATTCAAATTCGAAATCAAAAATCCATTCAAAACCCTTTAGAAAAATAAGAAAAGGCTTTTAAAGCCTGATGGGCCGGCCAGCCGCGGCCCAGAGTTCCTCAAGTCTAGTTTAGCCCCTTCGATTCTCCTCCCTGGCTCACTCCCGCACGGCCCGGCCCGCCCCTCTCCTTCTCTTTCCCCCCCTCCGCCTCGCGTCTGTGCGGCCCAGTCGGCCCACCCCACCGAGCTGTCGTCTTCCTTCTCCCTCTCCTCCTCTGGTTCTTCCCCCCTCCCTCATTCCTCCGGCGCCGACGCCGCCGCGTGCCCATCCTGCCACCGCGACGCCCCAGCCCGCGTGGCACCCCAAGATCAACTCCACGCCACCCCTGCCGCTCCCTGCTTGCGTCAGGGAAGCCATCCCGGCATGGGAACCCCTTCCCCCTCCATCTCGCCGCGCCCCTGCCACCGCCGTCGCCGCTCGATCCCCCTCCTCCGGCCAGGATAGCCTCGACAAAGACGCGCAATGCACGTGGCAGCATCACGCGAGGCCACCGCACCAGAAGTGCGGCGCCGACACCCTCTCCCCGGCCATTTGCACGAAATGCCGCGGCCGCACGCGTCGTACGACGGCGAGCTCACCATGCCGCGTGTCGCCGGCCCGCTGCCCCGGTGAGCCCCCAGGGAGCACCGCTGGGCTATATATAGCCTTGTGCACACCCTGGATGGAGCTCATCCTCGTCACACCACATCGCACTTGCTCCACAGCCACCACCACGAGCGCTAGAGCGCCGCCGCGCTGCTCCGGTACCCCTGCTACCGCCAAGCCCCTGATTCTCCCTCCGGCCGCCGTAACATCCCCTAGGGCACCTCGTGGAACCCAGGAAGCGTAGCGACGGGTTCTGGAGGACGCCCGCGCCCTGAGCAAGCATCGCCGCATGCCGCCGCGATCCGCAAGCGCCGCCGCACGCCGACGCCGCCACCCCGGCCATCTCTCGCCCCAGCCTCTGTGCGGTAAGCACCATGCGGCCCTCTAGATCCTCCCCAACCCCTCTGTTGCCCTCCGCGATGCCCAGCCGAGGCCAGCCAGCGGCCGTGAGAGCCGCCGTGCCCCGGCGAGCCGCCGGCCGGCCCTGGCACCCTTCCTCCGCACCGTTGCACGCCAGCGCGCCCCACACCGCCAGGGATGTGCTCCAGCTCTAGCCAAAGCCCCGGAAACCCCTCACCCCGCCTTTCCCCTTTCGCACCGCCCGCTGCCAGAACTCCGGCGAGCCCGCGCCGTCACACCACCCCCCAACTCTCAACGTGTTCATCCTTACCGTGACCGTCGTGTTCCCCTGAGCTCGTAGGTGCTTCCGCCGCCGCGAGAGTCGCCCCATAGCGGCCGGCGGCGAGACCTCCGGCGAGCCCCCCTGCTGCCCCTCAGCGCCGCCATGAAGAGCGGCAGCTGCGCTGGCGCCCGCGTGGCAGCCACGCCAGCGCGGGCCCCGCCTGCCAGTCACCCACACGGCCACGCCAGCTGCCACCTCCCCTTCTCTGCCTTACATGAGCTCAGTCCAGTGGACCGCAGACTCATGGGCCGCGTGGTCCACGCGCCCACGCTGCCGGCCCATGGCATAGTAAAGTGCGGGCTGGCGCCAGTGCTGGCGTCAGCCGGCCCCACTCGTCAGCCGCACAGGCACAGGGCAAAATGCTAGGTACACCCGGCTTAGTGCACCCAAAGAGTTATTTCTCCACTATAGAAATTCCCAAAAATTCCAGAAAATACCTAAAATACTAGAGAAAATAATAAGCCAATTAGTACCATCCAAATTATTTGTACCCATTTCTAGGACTTAGAATTAAAGGATTCTTTTTCAGCCTATAGGAAGCCTCCGTTAACGTACCCCGGTTTATGCCTAATTCAAAATAGAGCCCCATAAATAGCCAATAAATTCCTAAAATTACTAAAATATATTCTAAGGTTTTTCATAAGGTTAGATTTCCTAGAAGCCCTCTCTAAACTTAGAAATAGTTTATTGCCTTCCACCGACATTTCCAAACCCCGCCAAACCCCGCGTAGACCCTGAGACACCCCGCGAAACCCCGGCAAACCACTACTCCACTTAGAAACCACCCCTAAAGCCATTTTCTCTCTAGCTTCTCCCCTTACAAGTAACTCATTCGCTGTGATATGATTAGTTATAAATTTGTATTTGCATAGATACTCCGCCAGGAAATCTCCAGGCTATAACCCGGCGGAGACCACCACCGTATCAGGCAAGTCTTAGCAATTTCCTTGCTCATGATAATCAATTGCATTAACATGCTCTTCTCTTAGCTAAATGTCTGTAGTTGCATGGAGAGTTAGCCACCCAGATACCCCCAGCTACTAAGACACTACCCAGAGCCAGAAACCCTGGTTGCGAGAGGCACCCAGGGGGAAGAAGATGCGAGGTAGGGTGGATAGTCTCGGAGGAGCTCCTGTCCAGAGGCCTACCTTGGTCGTTTAAGGACCGGTTCTTGGGAAAGTCTTTCCAACGCCATGTACGGCTATACGGGCCAAAAAGGACATAGCCTTCGGGAATGCCCTGTAATGTGAGGCCTCGACTCACACTCCACCAGCTACCTCTGGCCAAGCTACCCCAGGGGCCACGGTGGGCAACGGAAATGCTGGAGACAGCCCCAGACAGAGGGCTGGGACTGGTCGGCACGGGTCGCATGTGACAGGGCTGGTAGGGCCCACGGGCGATGCATGCCCTAACTTATATGATGCATCCATACCCGGGTTGATGTCCCTGAGTGGACGTTTATGCGATCCCTGTTTAGACCCCAGTAGCATCCGTGGGTAGACCCAGATGGAAGCTGTCCAGAGATGGACGCCAGTGGATACGAGTCCCGTAGGGGGGCCCTACCGTTGGCCACGGGAGGGTCGCCTGACCGTATAGTTTCAAGAGTACAACCTCTGCAGAGTTATCTAATCTATCGGTAGCCGTGACTCTCGGATATGAGTCCGTCTGGTTAAAGCTCCCACAGATTAGCCAAGAATAGCCTATAGGAGTGATAATAATGAGATGAGGGTGATTGCGGGATCGACAGAAGGATCCGGGCCAGAATCACCAGGGGGACTGGTAGGGAGGTTCTTGCCCCTCCAGGACCCAACACTGATTTATTAATCACCAGTCAACTAATAATGCATGTTTATACCTTCAATTGTTCTGTACTTGCTGAGTGCGGTGGTACTCAGACTTGCTTAATCTTGCAGCTCCATCGGAAGGTCTTCCCTCCCTTCACCGGCTCTGCAAGTCGTCTTGATCAGGTCCTAGTTCCGATCTTTACTTTTCAATTCTGATTAGCCGCTGCCAACTCTTATGCAATTAATGTTTTCCTTCACCAGGAAATGACATTATTTCATGCTAGGTGGGCCCGCCGGGTGGCGGGGCCCACAGGGTTGGTATCAGAGCCGCGTTAAGTCGTAAAATACATCTTTAATTTCTACTTTAAACACCCTGAGGGCTAGAACACGCGAACAAGTAGAATTAATCTGTTTCTCACCCGAATATGGTTCTCTTCTATCTTATTCTGCAAAGGAAGGGGATTCCCTAACCTTCCTTTCTATACTACAGGTAAATGGCAGAAGATCAGCGCTGGGATAGTTGGGACAATTGGGTCGATGAAGAAGGATGGACGCACGGGCACTATATCACGAAGCATGGATTTCCTCGAATTCTGTGGGATACTCTCCAAAGATTGGGATACGGCCAATACCCAGAGTATTCGGGGAAAGAGACAAAAAGAAGTGGAGTAAGGAGTTGCGAGATGTACCTTCGAATGCCCGGCATCCAAGCACATCCAGAGTGGGTACCATGGGTAGAGCATGCCGAGGGAACCGAATTTTCGGATACGCTCCAGATTATAGCCTTCCAAACCCTTACTAAAATCCTTTCCCGACATGTGACCGAAACCGAACATACCCCAGCCAAATACCTTCCCATACTAGACCTCACAGATCATCGTTGGCTACAACGAATTGAACACCTACAGCTGGTCCAACCCACCGAACTCCACCACGTTCTAGCCACCACAACCCAATACGCAGTCTCCCTGTATAACCTCATACCCAGAAAGAAATGGATGCACAAACTTATCGCCAAGAGGCGGAAGAAGCACGTCACCGAGAAAGAAGTGCCCGATTCCGATTAATGAAGACCAAGGATCAAGCCGCTTTATCGGAATATCAGACTGAAACCGCTATGAGGAATATGACCTCTACCATAGACGAGCTCCAATTAACCGTTGAAAACCTTACCCAGACCTTAGCTCAACGACAGGAGGAAATTGAGGCACTTACTGAGGCATTAAATCAGGCTCAGCACGACGCTCAAAATCAGCAAAACCTGATCGAAGAAGAAGAAGTGGAAATAATTGACGAAGAGGAATCTTCGGAGGAAGAACCTACGGAAGAGGAAGTGTCTGGACTAGACTCCACCTCCACCATTCCCTCCGCTCATTCCCCGCTACGTTTCGAATCAGCAGGAGAAAATTCTGATAATCGATCCCCTGACCCCGATACCCCCGACCAAGCAGTTACCTCAAAACCCCACCCAAATCTAGGCAAAACCTACCTAGTAGTGGGATCGCGGGATGAGATGCTAGAAGTTCTCCACCGACATGGATTAACCGAAGAAGATGTGGGGCCCTCTCGCCTGGGATCGCCTTCCCCATAGTTTTGAGGATAATGCTCAGGGATCACGAGAATAGTAAAAGGAAAAAGGGAAACGAGTGGGAATATGTACCTATGTACAGGAAATAAGAATTGTAAAATAGTTTGTGTAATAGGGGATGTTCCGAATCATACAGTATGCTTAAATAAAGGAATGTTTGTGCAGGAAAGATGGACCGTTGGAACGAGGTTCGGTTCTGCGGGGACCACCACCAGGGATTCCCAGCATTGCTACGCCAATGTCTTCAGGATCTTCGATTCGATTCACAACATACCCAGTTCTATGGAAGTATGTATGGGTTAAATCATGAGCAAGGAACTGCTATGATTACCCTTACTGTGCCAGCTGCACCAGAGAATCCGGATCGTCACCCTACCAATGTAATGGTAGTAGAAAATTCACTTGATCTAGCTGTGCAGTCCGCCGCTCAGAAAATGTTGTGTCAACTGCACACCGAAAACCCTGACCGCTTCGCAGATTCTCCGTACCGATTACTGCCCAGAATGCTACATGGGCAAGGACCAGAGAACATAACACGGATAGCCGAAGAAATGGAAGAAGCACCCGGCAACGAAGATGACTCGTGTTGTAAAGTCACCGGGCAATATGTCCTAGCTCAACACAAGTACATCCTGGCTCTAGAAGGACAGCGAAGAGGCTATAATCTGCAACTCGAAACTAGTGCCAGAGTTCTAAAAGAACTAAGGGAAGACATTGGAAAAGGAGAATTTAGGCAGATGGTATTGAAAGGACAGACCGAGACTTATGAAAGAATGCTAGAACATCAAGGAGAACGATGCCGACGTTACCAGCAAGAGCGGGACAACTTAAGGGAGAAATTACAAGCTTTGCAGACAGAATACAAGCAGCTACAAAACTCCTTCCATGAGCAGATTGGTGCTCTGCAAAGTCAGGTAGAATCTCTAACCAAGACCGACACTGGAAATCAAGCCAAAAGAAACAAGGAATTGAGATATCGCCTAGGTCGCCAGCGTAGCCATCTGGCGGACAATCAAATCCATCTTACTACCCTGACTCAAAAGGTGATATACTTGCAAGATAAAGTAAGAAGAATGAAGATGGGATGGCAACAATCAGATACCGGAAGACTTCAAGAGATAGAGCAAATGCTCTACCAAGTACCTATGAAATTCAGGAAGGAGATCAAGCCGACCACTTACACCATCCCTATCACTACCCTGGATTTAGGGGCATGCGATGATGAAATTCACCCTGCACCTCCTCTGACAACGGAGGCACAAATGGCAGTTACTATCGCTCTTCGGATGATTCCAGGATCTAAGACTACATCCGAGAAAGATCGAATCATCCAAGAGATTTACCGTGATCCCAGCTGAGGAAGAGTACCTAGGAGAAAGAGCTGAGACTCCCGAAGAAGAGGACCCGCTGCCAGATGAAGACATCTTCTACTCCATCTAGGGTAATATACAAGATAATATGTAAAAATGTAAATAGGAAGTGCGAACTCTAAGACGCTAGAATAATGTACAGGCCTGGGTATATCTCGGATGTATATACGGTTAGCCAGAAATCTGTGTGGAGGGAAATTGTTCAAAGTGTAAAAATTTCCTTCAATAAAAATTGTTTGATGTTTGAACTAAGGACCAACCCCCATGCGAACAAATCCACCCCTCAAACACCTTGAAACTTTAATTCTCCTACTCATACCTACCTTATGAAAATATACCCCAACCCAGTTGCTTTAAGTGGGGTAGACATAACCCCAACACTGATCCAAAAGAAAATCCTTGACCACCCTTACACCCCCCCTCCACCAAAATATTTCCTGACCCACATCAAGCCCCATTCACTCCACCCCAATCTAGAAAAGAATAACCGTTGAATACCTACCGGAACACTTCTCAGAACGTCCAAAAGAATCACCATACTAAAACAAAAATAAGAAGTGATCCTCCTAAAAATACCTCGCCCAAAAACCCTACCTTTAACTAATAACCACCCTAAAATCTCGAGGACGAGATTTCTTTAAGTGGGGTAGATCTGTGACACCCTCAAAATTAATAAGGATTATTAATTTAATTAATAGATAAATTATTAGATTTATAAGGACTACTATAGGCTAGAATAAGAAATATTAGGAATTATAGAATATAAAATGACAATAGAAAAATAAAATAAAGTTCTATAACTTGAGTGCTCAATAAGGATTAAACTAGCATCGGAAACCCTAGGATTGAATTAAGAAGAAGTCAATTCAAATTCGAAATCAAAAATCCATTCAAAACCCTTTAGAAAAATAAGAAAAGGCTTTTAAAGCCTGATGGGCCGGCCAGCCGCGGCCCAGAGTTCCTCAAGTCTAGTTTAGCCCCTTCGATTCTCCTCCCTGGCTCACTCCCGCACGGCCCGGCCCGCCCCTCTCCTTCTCTTTTTTCCCCCCCTCCGCCTCGCGTCTGTGCGGCCCAGTCGGCCCACCCCACCGAGCCATCGTCTTCCTCCTCCCTCTCCTCCTCTGGTTCTTCCCCCCTCCCTCATTCCTCCGGCGCCGACGCCTGCCGCGTGCCCATCCCGCCACCGCGACGCCCCCAAGCCCGCGTGGCACCCCAAGATCAACTCCACGCCACCCCTGCCGCTCCCTGCTTGCGTCAGGGAAGCCATCCCGGCACGGGAACCCCTTCCCCCTCCATCTCGCCGCGCCCCTGCCACCGCCGTCGCCGCTCGATCCCCCTCCTCCGGCCAGGATAGCCTCGACAAAGACGTGCAAGTGCACGTGGCAGCATCACGCGAGGCCACCGCACCAGAAGTGCGGCGCCGACACCCTCTCCCCGGCCATTTGCACGAAATGCCGCGGCCGCACGCGTCGCACGACGGCGAGCTCACCATGCCGCGTGTCACCGCCCCGCTGCCCCGGTGAGCCCCCAGGGAGCACCGCTGGGCTATATATAGCCTTGTGCACACCCGGATGGAGCTCATCCTCGTCCACACCACATCGCACTTGCTCCACACGCCACCACCACGAGCGACTAGGAGCGCCGCAGCGCTGCTCCGGTACCCCTGCTGCCGCGAAGCCCCTGATTCTCCCTCCGGCCGCCGTAACATCCCCTAGGGCACCTCGTGGAACCCAGGAAGCGTAGCGACGGGTTCTGGAGGACGCCCGCGCCCTGAGCAAGCATCGCCGCACGCCGCCGCGATCCGCAAGCGCCGCCGCACGCCGACGCCGCCACCCCGGCCATCTCTCGCCCCAGCCTCTGTGCGGTAAGCACCCTGCGGCCCTCTAGATCCTCCCCAACCCCTCTGTTGCCCTCCACGATGCCCAGCCGAGGCCAGCCAGCGGCCGTGAGCGCCGCCGTGCCCCGGCGAGCCGCCGGCCGGCCCTGGCACCCTTCCTCCGCACCGTTGCACGCCAGCGCGCCCCACACCGCCAGGGATGTGCTCCAGCTCTAGCCAAAGCCCCGGAAACCCCTCACCCCGCCTTTCCCCTTTCGCACCGCCCGCCGCCGGAACTCCGGCGAGCCCGCGCCGTCACACCAGCCCCCAACCTTTGACGTGATCGTCCTCATCACGTCCGCCGTGCTCTCCTGATCCAGAGATGCCCCCACCGCCGCAGGAGACGGTCCTGTCGCCGGCTGCGGCGAGCCCTCCGTCGAGCCTGCCCCGGCTGCCCTCCCGCGCCGCCGCGAAGCGCGGCAGCTGCACTGGCGCCCGCCGTGGCAGCCAAGCCAGCGCAGGGCCCGCCTGCCAGCCACCCGCGCACCGCACGCCTGTCGCCACCTCCTCCTCCCCGCCTCGCGTGCACCGGTCCAGTGGACCGCAAGCCCATGGGCCGCGTGGTCCACGCGCCCACGAGCACTGGTCCACGGCATAGTGGCCTGCGGGCTGGCGCCAGTGCTGGCGTCAGCCGGCCCCACTCGTTAGCCGCACAGCCCTAGGACAAAGGCTAGGTACAACCCGGCTTAGTGCACCCAAGGATTTATTTCTCCACTTTAGAAATTCTCAAAATTTCCAGAAAATACCTAAAAATACTAGGGAAATAATAAGCCATTTAGTACCATCCAAATTATTTGTACCCATTTCTAGGACCTAGAACTAAAAGGATTCTTTTTCAGCCTATAGAAAACCTCTGTTAGCGCACCCCGGTTTATACGTAATTCAAAATAGAGCCCCATAAATAGCCAATAAATTCCTAAAATTTATAGAATATATTCTAAAGGTTTTTCATAAGTTTAGATTTCCTAGAAGCCTTTCCTAAACTTAAAAATAATTTATTGCCTTCCACCGACATTTCCAAACCCCTCCGAACCCTGCAGACACCCCGCGAAACCCCGGCAATCCACTGCTCGACTTAGAAACCACCCCTAAAGCCATTTTCTCTCTAGCTTCTCCCCTTACAAGTAACTCATTCGCTGTGATAATTGATTAGTTATAAATTTGTATTTGCATAGATACTCCGCCAGGAAATCTCCAGGCTATAACCCGGCGGAGACCACCGCCGTATCAGGCAAGTCTTAGCAATTTCCTTGCTCATGATAATCAATTGCATTAACATGCTCTTCTCTTAGCTAAATGTCTGTAGTTGCATGGAGAGTTAGCCACCCAGATACCCCCAGCTACTAAGACACTACCCAGAGCCAGAAACCCTGGTTGCGAGAGGCACCCAGGGGGAAGAAGATGCTGAGGTAGGGTGGATAGTCTCGGAGGAGCTCCTGTCCAGAGGCCTACCTTGGTCGTTTAAGGACCAGTTCTTGGGAAAGTATTTCCAACGCCATGTACGGCTATACGGGCCAAAAAGGACATAGCCTTCGGGAATGCCCTGTAATGTGAGGCCTCGACTCACACTCCACCAGCTACCTCTGGCCAAGCTACCCCAGGGGCCACGGTGGGCAACGGAAATGCTGGAGACAGCCCCAGACAGAGGGCTGGGACTGGTCGGCACGGGTCGCATGTGACAGGGCTGGTAGGGCCCACGGGCGATGCATGCCCTAACTTATATGATGCATCCATACCCGGGTTGATGTCCCTGAGTGGACGTTTATGCGATCCCTGTTTAGACCCCAGTAGCATCCGTGGGTAGACCCAGATGGAAGCTGTCCAGAGATGGACGCCAGTGGATACGAGTCCCGTAGGGGGGCCCTACCGTTGGCCACGGGAGGGTCGCCTGATCGTATAGTTTCAAGAGTACAACCTCTGCAGAGTTATCTAATCTATCGGTAGCCGTGACTCTCGGATATGAGTCCGTCTGGTTAAAGCTCCCACAGATTAGCCAAGAATAGCCTATATGAGTGATAATAATGAGATGAGGGTGATTGCGGGATCGACAGAAGGATCCGGGCCAGAATCACCAGGGGGACTGGTAGGGAGGTTCTTGCCCCTCCAGGACCCAACACTGATTTATTAATCACCAGTCAACTAATAATGCATGTTTGTACCTTCAATTGTTCTGTACTTGCTGAGTGCGGTGGTACTCAGACTTGCTTAATCTTGCAGCTCCATCGGAAGGTCTTCCCTCCCTTCACCGGCTCTGCAAGTCGTCTTGATCAAGGTCCTAGTTCCGATCTTTACTTTTCAATTCTGATTAGCCGCTGCCAACTCTTATGCAATTAATGTTTTCCTTCACCAGGAAATGACATTATTTCATGCTAGGTGGGCCCGCCGGGTGGCGGGGCCCACAATCGACTTCTTGATGAGAAGAATTGAAGAGCTAGAGATGAGAAGCCAGCTACATAGCTCAAAGGAGAACGCAAGCCTGTAGAAAAGAAGAAGAGACGACTGCAGCACCATCACGGGACGCTGGTCAGAGCTACAACCCGAAGGTCTAGCTATAGACGATAAACGAAGTGCTTTGCGGGAGGCAACCTGGATGTCGAGTCAGGTAATAAGCTTTTGGGAGGACAACCCATTTAATTTTTAGAGAGTAATTTGAGTCTTAGAGTTTTGCTACACAAGACACATCTTGATCTTTTGGACGTTTTTGTTGAACACATTTGATACATGATTCTTTGCTTGGTCGTTAACATTTTTTGTTTCTTTTTGAACCCTTTAACCACACCAGTACATATACCCACACATTTTTATTTCTTTTACCCATCTACGAAAAACCAGAACCAGAGGAGCCTAAAACCCCTCTGGCTGCGCGGCCAGAACCCCTGTTGGCCGGGTGGCCAGGCCCCTTTTTGCGCCATGCAGAGCCCATCTTCGAGTAGAGCCTGCATTGTATTTTTCATGATTTATTTTTGTAAGTATACGCATGCTAGTCTTGTGAAACATAAGGATAAAAATCTGTTTTGGTTCATGCTTATTAAAAATCCTGGTTTTTCTAGTTAGAGTTTTCTAAGCCTTTTTGTTTTATTTTCTTCAAAATTCTCTCTCTCTTTGGCCAAAACTAGAACCTAATCCCACATCGCGCATAGTAAAGATCAAAGTTTATTTAGTGTAATTTAATAGACTAAGTGTCTTTGATTTAACCTAAATTAATGTAGTCAAGAGTTCTTGACCTACATTGGTTTTTGACAATAAAATCCATCTCTGATTTACATAATGTCTTGGTGATTGCACTAAGCATGATTTAAATTTAAAAAATCAGATTTGAATTTTCTTGTTGAGAATGTTGAAACCACGACCAAACATCGATCAGTTTTGAGCCATGGCTTTTGTGTTTTGTTTTGCTCCTTCGCACCGGCAAGAAACCCCGACGTGTTCTTTGTTTTGTGCTCTCTTGCAGGAATTGTTGGTGGTCGTTACGATACGATTTTGCCACCAACATTCCGTCATATTTTAAGCTCATCCTGCTCACAACAAAGTAAAATTGGTTATTTCTAATGAGTTCCACAAGTTTTGAATAATTTGTGAGTGTAGGAGCAATCAAGCAAAAGAGGAGCCACTTTGGGCATAAGGCCAGGCCGGCCGGCCTAGCATAGGCCGACCGGCCCCCATCTGTGGCCCCTTGCCACGTCTTTGATCCAGAAGATCACAAACACAACACCAATGATCCTGAGACGTGCGATCAATGTCGGTTTGATCCAAGGATCCGAAAGGCCTAAGCTACACTTGCATGGATTGAAGGGCCCGCCAACCTTGGATTCTCGGACAGCTTTGATCCAAAGCAATCGTTACCGATCTCAGGGATCAATCCAGAGCGTCCCTGAAGAAGGCGGTGCCACGGGGCAGCCAGACTAGGCCGATCGGCCTGGCCTAGGCCGGCCGGCCTCCCCCTGAGGCCGCCACGTGCCCCCTTCACGTGGCAGTTAAGCACAAGTTTAGCTTAAGCTTGACGCTGGCAACCGCCTCTGAAGACTATAAAAGGGTCCTCCTTCCACCTTGAGAACACACCATCCAAAGGAGAGAAGAGTAGCTTAGTGATTTTGCTCTCATCTTTAGAGTTAGAGTAGGGAGAGAGTGGGTGAGTTGCTCGGGTGACAGCCGAGCTTTGTAGAGAGAGTCCGGATTTCTTCCTCGGTCTTGTCTCAACATTTTCGCCCCAGAGGAATATACTTCAGGAGTTATCTTCAGTAAGTCCTCGGTCTCTTGCCTTTAGTACCTCGCTAGTTCACGAATTACCTTTCAGCAAGTTATCTTATTTATTTGATCTGCGGGTACCTGAGTCTGCGCGAGTGACAACGACTCTTGTTTGGGGTTTCCTCTATAGCCCTTCGCGTTGGGTGGAGGTCAGTGGCTGAAAGCTTAGGCGTGGTGCCTGTGCTGGCTAGCCGCCCCAGGTTGTGTTGCACCCCACAGAACTGCAGTGGTAGGCGGCAGGTGGTGACAGTCCTGTCCGTCCTTTGTACTCCACCACGTTTGGGTGTACTCATAACAGTAGTGCTGAGCCCGGAAGAACCCCTCTCTCATCTCGTTCTGAGTTCTTCCCGTTCTAGCCGTCGAAGCAGATCAGATTAGATATAGATAGTTTGTCTGGGGTAACGAGTAGCTAACTAAAGTCAAGCTCTCTACCCGCTTACCTTGTGCTCCCTGGTGGGTCCGGTTAGAAAAGTTCTAGGCTAGTCGTGTCTACCGTTCCTTGGATTCGATATCCAGGTTCTTACTCCCCTGGTGAAAGGCTACATCGTACTCCGTGCGCTTACGGATTTAGTTAGGCTAAGGAGTGCCAACAGGAATAATGGAAAAAAATGATGAATGAAGCAAAGAGCAAATTCAAGAGCACGACAAGGAAGTCCTCAAGAGGAGGACGAGCGCTGATCAGTCTTCAAGTTGATGCAAGGATGCGAGGAAGAACAATAACCGGGCAACGAACAAGACGACCATAGAAGGAAAGACGACCATAGAGGGAAGAAGGAAAAGAAATAAATTACTCACGTTTTGAATCTCTTCCTCCCCTGATTCTCATGTGTGAATAAGTTTTGTCATGTGTAGCATGATTTCTATTTTATTTTGTTAGTGTGAGTCGAATAAAATGATCATCACAAGGAGCTTAATTTCATATGGTCAATGTTTATGATGTTGTTCTTGCAATTTGAAATATGATGATCGTTGCCGCTTTGTACTTTCTTCGTACTTGATTTATCCATGATTAAACTAATGCTCTCTCTAACATGATCTAAAAATTGATTTAAATACTGGCTCAATCTTTTGTGGAGGTTATGATAATATAAAAACCCATATCCATTAATCTTGCTATCTCTTCTAAACAATTCAAAGGTCGTTTTAATACCCATGCAAATGGGCGGTCTTCTCTTGCACTTCTGTTGAAATTCATTCATGCTGACCTTGTCATTAATACCTTTGCAAATGCTCTACCTATTCAAAGCCTACATATTATATCATGATGAACCATATTTGTGCAAGAATTATTTTCGAGTGCATTAATTCAGGATTTGTTTCTTCGGTACGAGACTAAGAAGCTGGCCATTCCGTTTTTGCGTACCTTTCTTATTGCTTGCCGTTTCTATCCATGCATTGCTTGTTTTCACATCGAGAACTTAGCAAACCTCGCTGGATATCCACCCAAAAACCCAAATTATCTTTTTGTGAAAACCACCTTGACCATAACCCATTGATTGAGTATGGAGAACTTAATTCGACGGAGTTTCAGAAGGATCAGAGCCATCATTGAAGGAAAATAATTTTGGGAGGCATCTACAAGTGTACTAAAGAAAAATCAGAAGAAACAGAGGCACAAAAGGGTTGTGCCACGCGGCCAGAGCACCCCTTGGCCGCGCGGCCAGAGGTCTTCCTACCTCTGATTGCTTCCAAAATTTTTGTGGAAGTTTCCCCTGAAGATTCAAGCTGTTCTCTGCAAGAAGAGAAGAATTCATTCTCTGCTCAGCGGTATTTTTATTTTTCACTCCATTGCTCAAGGACAAGCAATCGTTCAAGCATGGGTGGAGAGTCATCGCATTATCTCTGACTACTGCTGAGTAGATATTGTGTTGCAAAAGGTTCTAAGGAGCAGAAATAAAAAAAATATGTGAAGAAAGAAAGAATGAAAAGAAAGAAAAAAGTGGAAAGTAAAGAAAAAATGAAGAAAGAAAGAAAATAAATGCTCCTAGTTCTTTTTGTTTCATTCCTAATGCCTAGAAGACTTACTCCATACTCAATCATTCCAACCATGCGCAATCCGACATAGAGGACCTCATTGTCATCCTTTGCCATTTGCACATGTCCACCATCTAAAAAGTGTGTGCCCATTCTCTCCCTCTCCACAAAGACATTATTTTCTCATGGCCTTTTTGACGAGTCTTGGTAAATCTGTAAGATGCTTTTCTTGTTTTGATAATATCTTGATTATAATATCCTTGCTAGGACTAACCTTTCCAAGCTCCAGATAAGCCTTACACTTATATACATGAGAGAAAGAAAGGTTGAGAGTGATTAGCAGGATCGAGAGACAAGATGAGCTGAGAGTTCCCATGAGTAATTTGCAAGGTTTAAATTATTGATCTTGGTTCAGTTATTTTTTTTAAAATAAAATTCCTTTACCTAAGACTTGTTTAAAATTGAGAGCCTGTGGATTTAAATTCTTTGTGGGTTGCACTTAATTCATATCTACCCTCCATACTAGAAAGAGATGGTTACAACTTGAACCTTAATTGAAAAATCTTTCGAGAGCATTGTGTTTTCTCGTGTATGATCAAGTGCAGGGATTGGACATCGGAGGGCAACGCTTATTTCTATCGAAGACTTACTCGAGGACGAGCAAGGTTTAAGCATGGGGGGATTGTTGGCACTGTTAAATGACACACTTTTACCCCTGTTTAACTTCGATATTTGCATGAATTTAATATCTAAACTATTGATCATACCTCATAACCGGTATGTTTTCGTATATGCATGTGTTTTTATTGGATTTTGGTTTATGCAGGATAAATGATAAATTAGAGACGAATATGGGCTAAATTTGAGACAAGCGAAAGAAGAAGGCCGGAAGCCCAGTTAAAGCAGGCCTACAAGGCCCAGGCGCCCAAGCCATGGACTTGAAGCCCACTCATGGCCGGATGCAGCCCACCAACATTGAAGATTGCTTAAGGACTAAGCAAATGAAGATAAGATCAAGTTACTTCGGGATGAAGGCAATTCAAATGGAAAGTCATCAAGAGATAATTTTATCCCGAAGCAAACAACGTCCAGGGCCCACATGCATTGAAAGGAATACTCCAGAACCTCTGAGGAAGCTTGGGGAGAAAGATGAGCACGAGAGGGCAAAGGAAAGGCCCAGGCCGCGCGGCCCAGGACCCCTCTGGCCGCACCGCCTGAGGCATTCCTTCGCCGCCTCGCCTTCCCCTTTGACCTAGGGTTTCCCAGGACTATATATATCTCACCTTTCAGCCGGCACCTCATCATTCGAAGCAGAAGCCGAGGAACTTGAGGGACATCCATCTACGGAGAGCTGAGGGCCATGCAGCTGTCTAGAGGCTAGCCTAGGCTAGGCTCTAGCCGGCGGGATCACCCTACGAGGAAGATCACGTCGGAGTTCTAGAGCTAGGAGTCACAAGAAGGTATGGCCACGGTTCTGATCTAGTGATGTACAATCATTCATGGTAAAGTAATAGATGTGTTCCGATTCATTTGCGATCCGTTGCCTCCTTCTATGATTTCATATTCTCTCGAGTTTGCTTATTCCAATCTATGGCGTGCATAGATTGATTAGGGGTGTTCTTGTAGTCATGGTGACTAGAGGTGCATATCGGATCTATCGAGTAGTATGACATGTGCTTATGTTCATGCCCTTGTAATTCCCATACCGATAGGGAGCGTCGTGGCAGGGCGTGGCCTGTGTAAGTTGGTGTTCTCGGGAGTCAGACCGGAGGGTAGAGATTTAAAGATGCATTGAATGAGAACCATGTTTTGCTTACCAATCTAGCTAGAACTACAACATATGCATAGGCTAGGCTTTATCCTAAATGAGTTACCTCTTGTTCATAAGTGTTTATGCTTGATCATTTTCACAATCATCTTGCAGCTTGATTAATGCTTTCCGATGCTTAATTAATCTGGGGTTTGCGACCTTGTTTCCACGGATTGATAAACCTTGGGGGAATACTCTCTTGAGGGAAGAGCTACAATGATCCGTGCGCTTGCGGTGGATCTTGGTGTGCGTTTGCGCCGCCAACAGCTGGTAACCAGGCAAATTCAGAAAATGAGGACAATGTTCAGGTCATTGAAGTTGAATCAGAGGAATCAGTTGGTAACCAAGAGGCAATGCTTGTACATGCTCTTGATCTTAATGCAACAGTAGAGGTGTTCATCCCAATGGAAGATGGGGCTCCCTTACAAATTATGCCTGATGAAATAGCCCCAGATGAATTTCTGAACCCAGTAGCTCCTGATGAAGTAGCAGCTCAGGGGCAATACCAAGCTGAGGAGGAACAGCTTGATCTACAAGATCTCCTAGCACAAGGGCAGCAATCTGATAATAGGGAACCTTCCAGCTCTAGAGAAAACATGCAGATTGGCATGGCAAGGATCATCCAGTCTGAGGTTGATCTAGTCTTAGCTACAAAATTTCCACACTTCATGGATGGCTTTGCTATGAAACAACATCCTGATGCTGTCAGATTATGGGCTCATAAACTAGCTCCAGGACTGGGAGCACCCACTGTCCAAGTTCCACGGGCCTAGGCTGATTTTTTTACTCTTATGCTGCATCAGCCTGGCTGCTTTTCCTAGGCTAAAGAACTTCTCAATTCAAGACCCTGGGAAATATTTGAAAAAGGGGAAGCTCCCGTCCCCTTCTGCTTACTTGAGACATGTGCCTCACCACCCTTTGAGCTATGTCTCCAGAAAACCTCTACCATTCTTGACACCATCCTTGAGGAACCAGAGTCTCTTACCTCAGATGTGGTCACTGAGCACACCCTGGAACAACCTCAACAGAATACCTCTCCTATCACTCCACCAAATAAAAGACAGATCAAAATATCTCCATCTACAAAACCATGGTCCAAGAAACTTCTTGATCAAGTGGCTAGAGAAAAAGGCAAAGAGGCTTTGGCGAGCAATGAATTGACTGAGGCTACAGCTAGAAGAAGCCTAAGGCAGAAAACACAGAAACAAGGATTCAAAGCCTCATCATGTGGACATAAAAATTGCTTGGGTTGCAATATTGAACCACCCACCTTTCCCCCATCACTGATCAGGAACCTAGGGACTTCTTTCTGTGGGATTGAACCAGACAAGTTATCAGAGGAGATGCTGACAAAGAAGAAGAAACATGCTCCTCCTGGTGGAGTCAAGCAGCTTAAGAAGAAGGCAGAACAACCCAAGAATGATAAAGATGACAAGCAAGCCAAAAAGAAGCCTAAAAAGTGAAGTACCGGAAGTTTGGCGTCATGGTTTTGGAATGTTCCACCAAAATTTTGTGGCTAATATCTCTCTCTTCCTAGCAGGAAATGTTGCTTTTTCTGTCATCTTTTCTTTCATCTTTTGCTTTATACTGTCTGAACCCTATCTATCCTGGTCACTATGTCATGTAATGTCAACCATGTTATGCATTGGTTGTAAGTCTATCTTTATCCTTCTAGTTTATCAATGAATTCAAACTACAGCACAAGGGACTGGAAAGTTTATGCTGGAATGTGAGGGGACTAAACTCTGATAGAAAATGGGATTCTATTAGAAATAAAATAACAGAAAGCCACTGTGATATCATCTGCTTACAGGAAACAAAAAAAGGAAGACTTTGATCTGCAATTCATCAAAAAGATATGCCCACCATCTTTTGATAAATTTGAATTTCTCCCTTCACTAGGAGCCTCAAGGGGAATCATCACAATTTGGAAGTCTTGCACCTTTGAAGGCACTCTTGCCTTTGCAAATGAATACTCTATCTCGGTTCTCTTTCACTCCCTGCATAATAATTCAGAATGGATGTTAACTAATGTGTATGGTCCTTGCACTAGTGAAGGGAAAAGAACCTTCATCTCATGGCTAAAAAACATCCAAATGCCAGAAGACTTTGACTGGTTAGTGGTTGGAGATTTTAATCTACTTCGTCACCTAGATAATAGAAACAGGCCTGGAGGTGATATTCAGGAAATGTTCCTCTTTAATGAAGCAATCAGTGCTCAAGGATGGATTGAACTACCTTTGCATGGTAAGAAATTCACTTGGACTAACAAACAAGACCCCCCCTCTTAGAAAGGCTAGATTGGTTTTTTTACCTCAAATTGCTGGACACTCAACTATCCTAACTCCAAGGTAAACTCCCTAGTCATGGAGACCTTAGATCATTCACCGTGTGTTATCACAATAAGCACCAATGTTCCTAAAGGAAGAATCTTTCGCTTTGAAAACTATTGGATGGAACATGAAAATTTCATGCAAATAGTACAGCATGGTTGGTCAGTTCCAGTGCAAACCATAGATAGTGCAAAGATCATTACTGCAAAGTTCTGAAACCTCAGAAGAGTCCTCGGAGCATGGCAAAAAACAACCTCCAACCTTAAAGTATCCATAGCCAATGTTAAACTCATCCTTACTTTCCTGGAAATTTTGGAGGAATACAGAGACTTATCTCTAGCAGAATGGAACTTGAGAACAGTCTTTCAAAACAAGCTCTCTTCACTCCTACATCAACAAAGAATCTACTGGAAGCAAAGGGGTACAATTAGATGGGTAAAAGATAAGGATGCAGGCACCAAACTTTTTCATGCAGCAGCAACAATCAACCACAGAAAAAATCTTATCACTACCCTGTTAGATGGTGCAGATCAGGAACACTCCCAACATGTAGAAAAGGCTGAACTGCTCTGGTCAGCTTACAAGGAAAGACTGGGCACATCTGATGGTATCGCCATGCAATTCAACCTAGAAGAACTTTTGCAAAGATCGAATGAGCTTGATTGTCTACATAACCCCTTCACTAGAGAAGAAATTGATGCAGTAATTAAAGACCTCCCAACTGATAAATCTCCAGGTCCTGATGGCTTTAACACAGATTTTGTAAAAGATGCTGGCCAATCATCAAAGAAGATTTCTACAGGCTATGTCAGGACTTTCAGACGGGCAATTTGACACTACAGAGTATTAATGGCTCATTTGTCACCTTAATCCCCAAGATTGATGCACCACTCAGAGTCAATGATTATAGAGCAATCTCCCTCCTCAATACCTCAATGAAAATAATCACCAAGCTATTATAAAATAGACTTCAGGCAGTGATAAAAAAGCTAGTCCATAGGAATCAGTATGGATTTATTCAAGGCGGAACAATTCAAGACTGTTTTGCTTGGGCTCTGGAATACATTCATATATGCAAGAAATCAAGGAAGGAACTCATCTTGCTAAAGTTGGACTTTGAAAAAGCTTTTGATAAAATGGAACATTCAGCTCTACTGCAAATAATGAAACACAAAGGCTTTAGTGAGACTTGGTTATAGTGGATGCAAACAATTTTCTCCTCGGGAACTTCATCAATACTGCTAAATGGAGTTACAAGAAAAACATTTCACTGTAAGAGGGGAGTTAGACAAGGTGATCCTTTATCCCCACTCTTATTTGTCCTTGGAGTAGATCTTCTACAAACACTCCTCAACCAAGACAAAAGGGATAACCTTCTTAATTTGCCTCTAGAGCTGCAACATAATTCAGATTTCCCAATAATCCAATATGCTGATGATACCTTGATTATCATGGAGGCATGTGCACAACAACTCACAGTCCTTAAAGAAATCCTGAAAAATTTTGGGAATTCAACTGGCCTCAAAGTAAACTATGGAAAATCTATGATGGTGTCAGTATCAATTGAGGAGCAACTTTTAACTTCCTTAGCCCAAATCTTTGGCTGCTCCACAGGCACTTTCCCTTTTACCTACTTAGGGCTCCCTCTCAGTTTATCTAAACCAAAGGTAGAGGAGTTTATGCCCCTGGTTTCAAAATGTGAAAAAAGGCTCCAAATCACCAGCAACTTCCTAACTCAGGCAGGAAGACTGCAAATGACTAATGCAGTCTTCTCTTCATTACCAACTTTCTTCCTTTGCATCTTTTTGATGCACAAAACAGTGATCAAACAGGTGGACAAGTATAGAAAACACTGTCTCTGGAGAAATTCAGATATCAACAATAGAACTCCACCTAAAGCATGATGGGAGCTAGTGTGTCTCCCTAAGAAGGAAGGGGGGCTGGGTGTTCTCAAACTAGATAAACACAATGAGGCTCTTCTTATGAAATTCTGGCACAAATTCTACAACAAGGCAGATATTCCTTGGGTACATCTGATATGGGAAGTTTACTACAACAATGGTAAGTTACCAAATCATACAAGAAAGGGTTCCTTTTGGTGGAGAGACTTGCTGAAACTACAGCCTGCCTATAAATCCATGACAATGATCAAGGTACAACAAGGAGATACATGTTTCCTGTGTGAAGACAACTGGCTACATAACCCACTCAAACAGCTTCTGCCTAACCCACTCAAACAGCTTCTGCCTCATCTTTTCTCCTTTGCCAAAAACAAAGGAATTACTATTCAGAGAGCAAGAGCAACCACCTCAGTTCAACAACTCTTTCATTTGCCTTTGTCTAACAAGCTTTCAACCAGCTATTGCAACTAGCACAATTTCTGGAGGAGTTGCCTGTTTCACAGGAGAATGATGGCCGGAACTCAAACACTGGATCAAATTGTCTCTTTTCCTCAACAAATATATACAGACAACTCATTGGCAACAGGAATGTTCACCCAGCTTTTACATGGTTATGGAAATCTTCAGTCCAACCGAAATATAAATGCTTCTTTTGGCTGCTTCTTAATGATAGATTAAACACTAGGAATATCCTGCGACGAAGACAAAAGGAACTACCATCATATGACTGTGTCTTCTGTGTGAATACTTTTGAGGAAACCTTGGAGCATCTTTTCTTGGAATGTCCTTTTGCACAGGCTTGTTGGAATTGGCTTAATCTTCAAATACCAAATACAGATCCTTTTTGGGTCCTGGAAGCTCTCAAAGCTCAGCTCAAAGTACCATTCTTCATGGATGTGATCATTATACTAAGCTGGAGTATTTGGATGGCACGCAATGGATTGATCTTCCGAGGCATTAACCCTTGTTTAAACCAGGTCAAGTTCACCTTTAAAAAGGAGTTTGCTCTAGTTATCCTACGGGCAAAGCAACAGAAAGCTTCCATATCTTTATGGATAGACAATGTTTCATAGATGTTTTGATTTTCTTTGTTTCTTTGTTTGTTTCTTGAACCACTTGATGGAGTTTTGCTTGTACCTTCTTTAAATATATATATAATCAGTAGGGGCATACCCCTCCTGTTCCATCAAAAAAAAATTGTAGAAGGAAACAAAAATGATGAAGCTTGAGATGTGAATGGCAGTTACTACATATAATAGTACAGAGGAACAGAAAAGATTTGGAGTGAAAGTTGGTGCAATATCTGTCCTGCATGCAAGATCCCCGATGACGCGTAAGAAGTTACATACTTTTTTTTTGTCTGTCTGCACATTGTCCTTTGCCTTATCAGCATCTGTGTCGATTCTATCGAGATTGGTGAGCCAGAGCCAGGTCGTGTGTGACGGCATTCACGCACGGGCACGACATGCAGAGCAGTGCGCACCGACCTCCTCCGTCCTTTTCCAAGGCATGATGGCTGTGGATACGCTGGCGTGGCGCCTCGCTTCCTTTTTATTGCCTTTCGCCTACGCGGCAGGCGGTCTTTGTTGGTTTGTCATAGGTTGTCCCTTGCAAGTGATCTTGCAAAGATCCCACCCATACGACAGTAGATAGGGACTCACATGAACGTTGCACGCTGCCGATGTGCTTTCAGGAGCAAACAACATTTGAAGAGGAGGAGAAGAAAAGAAGAGCCTTTAATTTAGAGCTGGCAGCTGGTATCACAACTTAGAGCCTGTTTGGGAGGGCTTTGCTCGGCTGCTTCACTACCACCGAAACTATAGCAACACTGTTGAAGCAACGTAGCAAGGAGCTACTTTTCTCTCTCATCGCTCTCCCTCTCAGTCTCACAGAAATGTGGTGAAGCTGGGTTTTTTTTTGGCTCCGTCGGCTCTAGCTCCAGCGTGCCTAACGAGACTACAGTGATGAAGTCGGAGCCAGAGAGAGCCCTTCCAAACAGGCTCTTACTGGTTATGTGAGCAAGAGCTTGTGTATTGTTCCACGGTGAACGCTGATGGTTAGAATGAAGCTGCCGTGCCCTTATTTGCCAACTCCGGACGCACATCTATCGGCGGGCGGATTAGCTACCTGCCTCACCGCTATCGACTACAGTACTATTCATATGGTCATTTGTTTGTCCTGAAATAGCAGAGCTGGTTTAGGCAATCGCAACCACGGCACTGTGTGTAACCCGCCACTGTCAATGTCAGCAGTGTTCTATGCTGCTGTAACATTGTTAAACTTTTTTTTTGTGAGACCTTGAAATAAAACACTGTTACTTTTGTCGGTGCCAAAACATCTGCAAATCCCATGGAGCAGCCCATACGGCGGGCAAAGTTGAACGCCCGCGCCGTAGATACAGTCCTGGGCCGTACGGCCCAGAGACGAAACTGTGATCAAGGCCTTCTTCGATTCTTCTTTAAGTCCTGAACGGTCTTGATGGTTTTTGGTTGGACCTTTAGGACTGAAATCCTCTCCTCCTCTTCCGCGCCTCTTGGCTTGGGCCCAGCACAGCATTGGCTCATTAAAAGGACTTTTTTTTTTCTAAAATCTACGTAAGATGGATTCAATACAATAAGTAACTCTATATAGCGAGGAGGTTTGGCTTCCATCCGACGCTCGGCGCCTGCTCGCTCGCCGCGTGCCTTCTTCGTCGTGTTGGCGGTCATCGGTAGGTCGCGTACATTTTACGCGATGAAAAAAAAACCGTCCACGCGTCGTCGTTGGCCACTGACAAAATCGATTTCCGCCACGCTCGCCTCGCCTCGCACACTTTGCAGCCTCGCTTCTCACGCTGCCGCCGACCTAATCCAGGTCGACGCCGAGCCTCATAACCTTGCCACCGTCCTCCACAGGCCGCCGGCGGCAACTTGCACACCAACGCTACTGCCTATGCTGAGGAGGTCGTTTGGTTCCTCCGCTTCCACATCCATCGTCCCCCACCACATCGTGGTCCTTGGCAAGGGATGGACGGTGGTCATGGCGCCACCACTGCTGCCGGCGCGTGTCTTCTGCCAGATTTATGATCCCCTGTCTAGCTTGATGCAACCCATGGCAAGGGCTGCCGTGAGCGCCAGCGGTGATGCCAACGGCGGTCGCGCGCGTCGGCCTACGGCGATACAGTGAGTTGTCCTTCACTGCGGAATAAATAGCTGCCATTTGCATCGTCCTCACCATCCACGCCATCGCCTTCTTATCCTCATCTCCTGCGTCGTAGCCTCCGCACCAGCACAACTCAGCAGCCATCCTTCTCTGCTGGCTCACATCCGCCGTTCCCGTCCCCATCCAGGCACGCTGCCATGCCCGGTAGTACAGGGCGGAGCAGTGGATCCGTAGCCGGCTTCAGATCCAGTGCTTCTCGGATTGGACCCCGTGAAGGTGAGGGGCAAGGCCCACTAATCCACCCATCTCTTCACCGCTCATGCACCTATAACTTTTAATGATCTATGCAGACATTGTGGTGTTGCTGTCAAGGAGGAGGTTGATTCCGCATATCCAAGCCCCGAGGTATTGGTACCATATGGTTCTTCCAGCCGTAAGATTTTCTTCCATGATACAAGATTTAGTAGTTTCCCATTCTTTAATTCATGTATGCACATCTGTTTCTGTCATATGTGCTTAGTCTACGGATTTTTCTTGCTAATCTTCTCTGGTGATTGCTGCAATGTTGGGCGCTTATTATGTGATTTCGTATATGGGTTCATCTTCTAAATTGAGATTATTCCGTACACTGTGTTAGTCTGGGTACTAGAAGAGCTCGACTTTATTTGTGTTCATGTTATTTCATTTCATATGGGTACATGTGTGATGTAAATTTATATGGTTTTGAACTCTTCTTCAAAAAATGTATACCTTGGTCATGGAGATAGCAGCACCGAACTACTGAAACCTTACCTGGCCTAGCTATCTTAATGACATTTGCTTTGATGCATTATTTGTTTATTAGCAATGTCATCATGTCAAGAGGATATAATTAAAATAATTGGCATATGGCAAGATTTCCTCCACTGTTGTTGATTGATTTCGACAGAAAGTCTGAAGGTGTGGTGTTGTATTGTATGATTGCTCGGTTCGAACAAGCTTATAGCTGGTTCCTGTGTTAGGATTTGGCGGCCTGACAACCTCAAGATCGAAACAAGGGTTGTTTTCTATAGAAGAAGAGAAGATAGTGAGATAGTGTTCAATTGTTTCGTATTTCAGCGTTCTGCGTGGACATGCATCTCCGGTTGTTACTTGCTCTAAATTATTAATAACAACAGCCTTCTGTGCTTCAGTATGTTCTATATCACTAGAATTCCCATCGAGGTCTCTTCTAAATCCCATAGCTTTAGCTTTTTTTTTCATCTACTGCGAACAGAGGTTTTTAGAGGAAAAACGACCATATCCTGGACGCTCTCTGCCTGGCTCAACAAGGCTACATTTAGTCAGTTTAGTCTTGCTGCAAAATTCAAATATGCTCATGTACCTACATGTTCTATGTTGGTTTCCGTAGGTTCATTCCTTTTGTTTTCAATTCTTTTCATTCGATGGAAATATGGATGAAACCACTAAGTTCACAGAAAAGTTTGTCTGTCGAGGGCTCTCTCAGTCTATTCAATCAATACTTCTCTGATTTCTGAGGATAACTCCATTAGTGATGGTCCTGAAATGTTGACGATCTCAATCTTAGTGTACATGACTACTCCTTTTTGTCATCTTATTTGCACTGATGACCTATGCGAAACTGGTTGTAGCCAAACTTTCTATTCTGATTTGGTTCAGATATAAATTTTGCTCTGTTGCTGTTGTTTCAACTCTTCACGGCAACCCCACAACATCCAAACAAATTAGTTTCTTGCATGAATAATCTCTGAGGCCACCTGGGTAGTTGAGTTGCCTCCTCTCCTGCTGATGTTTATCACTCTCGAAAAGATCCTGTGATTTGTGAAGTGAATTTTCAGAGCAGTTTTTTCATAGCAGGCCACCTTCTACTTGGATCTTGGGACCTCTTCAAACTCTGAACAGATCAGGCCTATCAGACATGAAGTCAGGTGGTTTGCCCTTTTACATGGAAAACTTACATGCTAAAATATTGAGTAATTCACCTTTTTATGAAAACTAATATTTTCGTACTGGATTCTTATTTGTTCAGAATTAATGTGCGGCACACAAGTCTAATGGAACTATGGAAGCAAGCATGGTAGCTCAACGGGCAAAGAATACACATCTCTTGATTATGGATTACTGTTTTTTTTTTTTGGTACAAGTATTTGGGATGCACCTGCGTAAATGGGCTTTGGTTATGAGTGCAAGGATGAAATTTGTTTGAGATTATAAGAGGGCACGGTGCTAGGATTGGCATTACACTGCATACATATGTAATCCCTGATTATCATTTGGTAATCGTAATCCATCACAATTACGTTTTTTATGATGCAAGTGGTATGTCTTCCAAGCTGTTGTCGTTTATGCCTGCAACTTATGTGGTCGTGTAGCCTCAACAGAATGGTGTCTTTGATGGACTCTGCAGTATTTATGCCATTCTATCATATCTAATGGCGTCGTGATAGGCAGTACAACAAAACGTTTTGTCATACGCTGGCGTGCGCGGGTGCTTTTCAGGCGCGGCGTTAGCGCGCCTCTCATCCTAGTTGAAACATGTTGATCATTGAAATCCTCCGTCTGTAGCCATCCACGAAGCGCACCATGTTTTTTTTTATAATAAAGCACAGCATGTTGGGTCTATAGACTCTAGGTTTCTACATCTTTTGTAAACTCAAGCCAGTCCCAATGCAGACTCTACAGCAGAGTCTAAAGTCATTAATTATGCTGTCATGTAAGCAAAATGCTGATGTGCCAAAACATCTGCAAATCTCATGAGCTTCTTTCTATTTTTAGATATGGTTCTTTGTAGAGTTGCTATGGCCAGCCGGACGGGCAATGCTAATCAAATCAAAATGTAATTTAACTTCCGCCATGCGTATCAGTATTCTATTTGTTCAGCTTGATGAAATGATTATTGGTAAATGGTTCCATGTTAATCGATTGTCAGCGCATTTCTATTTTTACCTGTCATCTCTTAATCATTTGCCAGGTCCAGTGACATTTATTATCATCTTCACGATATTTAAGAAAAGGCATACTTTAAGCTGAACAAAAAGAGAAATGGAGGTTCTGCGGCTTTTGTCTAATGGCTTTGATTGGCAACGATGGTGGTGCCACGAGAAGAGCCTAGGCGTTCTGCACCTGAAAAAAAAATGGAGACTTAAGGGCAGTCCCAACCCTCCAATTAGGATAGTTTCCATAGCATTAATTAGATTGCGACGTAGGACTTTTAGCTTATGTGGCACTGTATTAAATAAGAAAGAGAGTAGAGAGAGAGGAAGAAACTGGGTCTTGCATGAGACCCAATGTCTACACGAGAACCTATGCACTAGACACTACCAAACTTTGCATTGGGGAGATGATGGTTTCTTCATGATAGATAAAGAGTAAATATGATTGGTAGAGAGGAGAGATAATGCATTTATTAACAATCCACATCAAGAAATCATGGGTTGTGGAGTGTAGTTTGTATAGTGATTTCTTACTTACGTGGCGACATGAAAACTACCCATAGACTCTATGGGTTGGGACTGCCCTAAGGCGTGGCCTGTCTTTCTCATCTCTAGTCCTGAACACGTGAACAGCCAACTTTAATTTGGTTAAGAATAGGACAGTGGCTGACATTGTATGGCATATGACCAATGGGCACATTCAATCGGGTTTGATCCCAATCAACAATTCTACACTGTCGTACAAAAAGAGTCTCTAGAAGTTTTATGATAACGGAATTAACTGAACAGGAATGCCCACGTTCCCACACTTACTCGATCAGTGTAAGGCACAACAATTCACTCCTGATCCAACCCACAATGTTGCAGTGCAAGAAAGTTCACCAATTTCGTTCTGGCCATCATTAATCCAGGACAACGTTTACTCTGTTCCCCTCTCTAGTGCGAGTAATACAAGGATAGCTTGTAATAATGAACAGCTATGCATTGGTCCATGTAACGGCTGAAATATTAATATATTTTTTCTTATTAAAAAAAAAGCCTGCAAACTGCAAGCAGACTAGCAGAGGCAAAAAGGATCCCCAGGCGGCCAGGCCCCTTGCCCTTCCCTACCTACGTACATGACGACATATGCATGCTATGCTACATGTTTGCGACCTTACATTTCAATTATTAGCACCACATGGTTACGATGAAATATGTAATATAATTTATGCAAACAAGCAACTGCTGCCAAGGTGTATGCAAAATGGTATACTGCAAGTTGAATACCAAAGAACAGAGAGAGAGAGAACGAACACATATAAGTACTCTTTGCATGTCAGGGGGCACAACTCCATCTCTAGAACTGGCTACATCCTATAAAAGAAAGTGAAAATTAAATATGAGCTGACCTTCCTCCACAGGCATGTGCAATCCATGTACGCTTCCACAACCCGTTGATGTTTTCTATGCCGGTTTTAATTTTGTTACTCAATGTATATGCTGGCGGCAACATAAATTTCGGGTGAAATCTTTCAAACATTCTTTTGAAGCGTGGCCTGATGGGACAGCACCAGATATGTTGTCAGCTAGATATATCACATATATGACTACCGAGCAGTGAAACTAAACATGCATGTTGTCACTGTCACTTGTCAGCACGTCAATAATTAGTGTAACCACTTAACTAATCGCGTGGTTACGTGCTCAGAGTACCAAAAATACCAGGGGAGGGAACGGCTAATTAAGGCAAAGACCAGCATTCGGTGGGGATTACGAACGTACTCGTGCACTGTACAGGTTGATTAGGAATTGCGCAAAGCTCGGTTTGCCGCAGCGTTAGGGGACAGGAACACAAAGGCACTGCCTTTGTTAGGTCGATCCTCCGATGTGCAAGGGCAGTGTAATGAACTTAGGCCCTGTTTAATTCATTCGTCAAATTTTTTCACTGGTCACATCAAAGGGAATCTTACATGCATAGAGTAGTGAACGTGTCTTAATGATAAAACCTATTCCACAACCCCCGCGTAAATTTGCAAGACGAATCTAATGAGCTTAATTAGGCTATGATTTGCAACAGTAATGCTACGGTAATCATCTGGTAATCATCCACAAAATATGAATTAATTACTGTCATTAGATTTGTCTCGCGATTTTCATATGAGATATGTAATTAGTTTTATTATTAGTTTACGTTTAGTACTTCTAAATGGTAAGATTCTTTTGGCAAAAATTTTCATCAATTTTTTTCACCGAATTGAACACCCTCTTAATAATCAAGTAAATTATAAACTGTCTGGGCTACACATGTATTAGAAGTTGTAGGATAGAAACCGGCAGACATATCCTTTACTAGGTATACCAAGTCAAATATAGTTTGTTTGACTTTTTTGACCTTAAGTTTGACTGCTCGTGTTATTCAAAAAATTTGTGCAAACATAATAAAATGATGCGGAAACATAATAAAAAAATTATGAAAATTTCATATTTTACCATAAATTTGACCGCTCATTTTTTCACCTAGTGTCCCCGAGGTTTCATTGTCCTTTGTACACCATTGCCGTCACCGTTCCACACTAAGTCAGTGGGTTGATGACTTGCTGGTGAATCATCAAGACTCCAAAGCACTGGTTACAACAATATTATTATAAGGTGTCTCACTCCTAGAACCAAGCACAAGGCAACAACACCTTACTCTCACTCACTCCAAGCCTAATTTAGCACTAATAACTCTTTAAGCTTGTGCTAAAACTCATTGGATGATTGGACTCTCGTGTACTCCTACAACTCTAAATGGGCCAGATAATCTGACTGTCCATCCGATCAGGTAATAGGATCATTATTGGTCATTCATCTAGTTGTTCATTCGGTGACAATATCCGCTCCAACAGCTTTCAACTCATCGCACTTTACAAAATGTCTCTAAGTAAAATGAGCTCATCCGTCGCATCATATGCTCTCTAGGTAATATAGATGATCCGGTCACCTAAGTAAAACTCCTTTGACCAACTCATTTTTGGCCTTCATCCGCTCAATTCATCCAATGCCTGGTTAGATGTTCGGTCCAGCTAACTATAGATGGCTGGATGAATTCCATTCATCAGATTCGTGTTAAAAGCACACAATCAGATAATCCGGTCACCTACTTTTTGTTGTGACTCATCTAATTCAATATCCTTTAAGTCTTTAGCAATTTATTTACTTTCTCTTTGGTACCGTAACTTGGACACCTCAAAATAATTTTCTTTAGATTTTTTTATGGTTTCGATGAAGGTATCATGTTTTAGATTTCATTCTTGGGACTTAAAAACCTACAAAGCACATGCTTGATAAAACATTAGTCTCAATGACTATGTTGTCAATTAATCACCAAAATTATAATTAGCCATATAAGATATTTATAAATCACCAATGAAAGATGATTCATTAACTAACAAGTCATGTAAGATGATTCATTAACAGAAACATGATTCATTAATAGGTCATGTACCAATGACATAGCAATACATATTAAATCATATTAATACTCCACGAATAATTTTTATTTAAGTCTTAATTCAGACATATGTCTTATACTTTGACTGAAAATAATAACATTTGTATCAATCGTAAGCACTCTATTATTTGGAAAAAAAATGTGACTACATTCATGACTTGTTAGTGCTACAAATACGACACCCTAGAATTAGAAGAAGAGTTGTTTTGTGGAACAAGTGATAGGGTCTCAATTTAACAAACGAAGAAAGAATTTTTTATTGAAATTGTAAAAGTAAGAGATAAAGAAGAAATTAAAAATTTAGATTTCTAGAATAAAAATAGATAGGCTTGAAAATAAGTTCACATATATTAAACGAACATTTCAACACAATGAGTTCACATATATTAAATGTTATGTCATACACAAAATCAGGTGTGACATACATGGGGAAAACACATCCATTTACTTCATGTATAAAGACCTAGCAACGAACCAACTATTGTAAGATTTTACGTTTTAATTAAGCTAACTTGTCATGACAACCACTACATTTTAAAATTATAACTTTTGCCATATTAAAAATATGTAAGTGTTTCTTGAAACAATAAAGCTCTTATTGAATTCAAAATAAGAAGTTACATTAACATGAGAATTTGTATTCTTATATTTATATTAGTTTAATGAAATATTTTAGTGAAGCTAAATTTTAAACATAGTCTCTAGTCTCTACTTATAAGTTGTAATGCATTTTTGAAGAAAAAGGAAACTCGGCTTCAATCACCCTTGGACCTTAATTAAATTGGGCATCGAACCTAAGCGCAAGATATATACGAGAAATACTCGGTAGTATTATACGCGACTAGACTAATCAAACTATCCAGTAACTAGATAACAGAATTTTGATGGATAGTGCCATTCTTATATTTGAATCTGACACGAGAAAATGTTTGGATATATGAAAAGTGGCATCAACTCAGTATTCGGCTCTCTTTTATTGGTCATGTGGTTGGGAAATATCTGATCCCTATTTGACATGGTTCACCTTCTTGGCTTCTAAAAGGATATTGTTGCGAGCAAGGTTCAAATAAAGTGGAATCACCTTGAAGCCCAAATTATGGCAAGGCCGAGCAAAACTAATCAGAACAAATAAAATTTTGAAGGGGATTATGTCTGTTTAGCCGCCATAGAGCCATACCCTCACAGAGTGTACTCAGCCTCTATTGGCACAGTGTTACCACTGGAGCCGCTTCATGACAGAAAAACCTTGCAGTAGTTCAACCAGCTGTAGAGAGCCGGACAAATTAATGGACAACTATTCTTGGCATGCGCAGGTTCCTGCTGGGCCTCAACATTGTCATTCTCTCAAAGACGAGCATCAAAGGGTAATTAATAATCAAGTATAAGTACACCTTGTGATTAACTTATTTCGTGTTAAAACATTGCTTATCACGAAAATTGATTAAATCAAATGGGCGTGCTGCACAGCTTGCACAACAGTGTGTCTGTACAAGCTGTCGGTTTCGTAGGCTCGAAGATGAGGCCCACATGCCAAACACCAACCGCACACCACAGTACTGCTGCTGACCCATACATCAAGCTCCCATCCCCACCAGTGATAGCCCATTTTGAAATAAAAGAATCGAAAAAAAAAACAGATATTTCAGTGATCCTTACAGGCACAGAAAACACTAATCAATTAAATATGTATTGATGTCCATTTCATAGTAGATCCACACAAGTAAGAAGAAAAAAGAGAGAAGAGAATGAATTGCAAGATTTCAAGTTCGGAACTCATTGGTACTCACAAGGTACCACAATCCTATACACAACAATATCACCACTGCCTCACAAATGTAATCGCCTATATATAATATTAAACAGAAAAATAGTGATCAAGGTAAAAAAATAAAAACAATAAGAGAAAGGGGACCAAAAAAAAAAAGGAGAAGAGCTTACTACTCAAATCCAAAAATCTATCTAGACTGACACATGATCCATCCAACGCACTCCAATCATTCATGGCGCATTCCTCCTCATCTTAATTCAAACCGAATCATCCCATCACTTTGTTGTTCTTCGTGATCAATTTGTTCAACAACTTCTCATCCTGGCATCGGTGATCTCTTCTCTTCTGTTAGAATCGATCGACGCCGAGAAATGGAGAGCCACACTGATCGATTCGAGATAGAGATTACTCTTAGCTTCTGGTGATCGTACGTCACATGTGCACTGTCTCAAATCCTCGCGTAGGATTTGCGATCGATCACTGGAAGTTGTGGTGGCCGTCGGCCCATGGCCAGAACCCCGGCTGCTCGTCGACGACGGCGCCGCAGAGTAGGCTGCCGAAGCTGCCTCCCGCCGTGGCGGCGGAAGGCGTGTCGGCAGCGGCGCCGCCACCGTGGCCGAGCTCCATCTTGGGCACCGCTGCGGCCGGGGACGGGTGGCCGCCGCTGTGCAGGAGCTGGTCGGCGTAGAACGGGAGGCCCCGGTGGTGGTGGGTGGTGTTGATGGGGCTCTCGTCAGCGCCGCCCGCCGCCGGCGGGGGCCTTGCCGAGATGTCGAGGTTGATCTCGGAGCTGTTCTCGCTGCGGTTGCTGCAGGACGCCTCCGTCTCCTTGACGTTGAGGTTGATGAGCTCCGAGGCCGCCTCCTGCCTCCCTCCGCCTCCGCTGCCGCCATTGCCGCCGCCGCCGCCTCCCTTGAGCGCCATGATCTGCATGCACAACACCGGTGGCCAGGTCACACACATGAGGACATGGACGGAATTGGAGGAATGGCCCCCGGTGGGCTCGGGAAAGCAAGGGAGACGGTGATTGGTAGATGGAGTGACTAATCATGCTGCATGCACCGCAGGAGAGAGAAAGAGATGCATGGGTGGCCGACAGCAGGCGCAGCGTTCATATGGCCGGCACCGATCCCGACACGCGCACTTTCTGCAGACGACGCTGAAACCCACATGGATCCTATCAGCAGCTCCTACCTCTCGCTATGGTATGGATCGCGGCAGCGGCGCGCGGTAGCAGTAGCAGTCAGCCGGTCAGGCCTAATAATCCTACCACTGCTACACCATGTCTGTACTAGCTCTCTGCATCCATCCATCCCCAATCATGCATTCTTTCTGACGCACTACCCAAGAACATGATCGAGATCCAAGAGCAAGAAGAACCCATACATGCATACGAAGAACAATATATGGCTAGTAGATCTCAGTACTTGTTTGTGCTAGATGCATGTTGTGCTCGGCAAATAAAAGAAAAAAAAGGTACTGATCTTGTTATTACCTCGGCGCTGAGCTTCTTGTTGTGTGCGAGCAGCGCGTCGTTCTCGGCGCGGGCGGCGTCGAGCTGCCGCCGGAGCGCGTCGTAGTCCTTCTCGAGCTGCTTGGTCTTCCACCTGGCGCGCCGGTTCTGGAACCAGATGGCCACCTGCCTGGGCTGCAACCCCAGCGCGCGGGCCAGCTGCGCCTTCCGCTCCGGCTCCAGCTTGTTGGCCACCTCGAAGCTCCGCTCCAGCGTCCGCACCTGCTCCACGCTCAGCCGCCGCTTCCGCTCCCCGCCGCCGCAACCCACCGCGGCGGACCCTTCCTCGTCGTCCGACGCCGCGCCGCCGCCTCCGCCGTCCTGCTGCTGATTCGGATCCGCGGCGGCCGCGTTCAGGTCGTCGTCGTCGGGGTACATTCGCTTGGTGCCGAGGCCGCCGCCCATCAATGGCGGCGGCGCGGCCATGGCGCCGCCGAAGTCGTGGAGGAAGGGGCTGACGAGGGCGGGGGGAGGGGGAGCCAGGAGGTGGTGCGGCGGCGGCTCGTCATGGTGGTGGTGCTCCGGCGGGTGGTGGTGGTGGTGGGGAAGGGGTTGCTGCATTTGGAGGAGGAAGTTGGCGGGGAAGAAGGAGGGGGCCATGCCATTGGTGGCCATTGGCTTCATCACAGCACCAGCGGGAGGAGCATGGGGGGAGTATATCAATCACAGAGAAAGGGAGAGGGAGGTTGGTTGAGAGTGTGTGACAGAGAGGCAGCAGGCTGACAGAGGAGGAAGATGGGAGCAAATGGAAATATAACATGGACCCTTTTTTCCTCATCACATTTTAAATAAAATGAGATATTTTGGGAAACAAAACCCCTATAAAATTATGTTATTAAAAATAAACGAAATTGGGAGACAAGGCTTAGCTATAATGTGCTGTAATTTTGCCAAATGTTCTTACTATGGGACTGTATACATTTAGGTTGTCGGCCTTGGCCTCTGCGGCTCTGCATGCATCTCCAAATGTGATAAGCTCTTAGTAAAATGACTCCACGTAATAAGCATCATTTGTGAAGTAGACATATACTTGTTAGAATCTTAGAGCATCATCATTTGGTGACTACATCCGCCGTCACCCTAGTAATTGGCAAAATTTGTGAGATTTTCATTGTAACAAGGCAAATGGAGCAAGGGATGGCATCACATAAAAATTGCATTGCGAGTGAAAGTAATAAGGCCACTAGCTAGGTACTACCGCCATCGGCAATCAGACACACCGCTCCTCCTGGCTTGATCTGACACGCCATTGCGTCCAACTCCCGGTGGCCCCCCCAACCCAAAGGAATAGCCGTACCAATGCAAACGTTTGCTTTCGCCTGCAAACACATGGCTCCCTTCTCTCCTTCCTGTACCAACCACACGCACACGGCTCCTGCTGTACCACGACCATTTCAAGCACTCACCCGCTGCGTACAGGGAATATAATTGAAAGTTCCAACAGTGCTCTAATTGTATGTTACCTCAGATCTTGGTACGCGATAACATGTCAAATTTAGAATAACAAAGATGACAACACGTAGATAGACAGAACCAAATAAAAGACGGTACACATGCATCATGTCGACTACTTGCCAGACCTTTTAATTTATTTTCGGTTAATAGTAACAACAACATCAAGGGTAATAATCCTTGTGGATATGGTAGCAGTACTGACAAGGGGCCCACAAGGTGACGCTGCAGGGCCTGTGTACGTACATGCTGCATGCTACTCGTATTATTCACTCATGCGCGTGCGCATATAAATACACTACTACTGGTCCAGCTGGTGGTCATTCTCTGACAGAGTAAATCCGATCCAGTGCACTGAACCTCACACAGGGGATGTTCTTCCAAAAGTCAGACCATTATTTTACCGCCGTGGAGGATTAGAGCATCCATTGACGACGACGGCGAGTCGGCCGGCGACGATGATGTTGCAATCATAGGATCGATTGGATTGGACGACGACGCTGTCACGGAAAAGTTTATATCATTCTGATCCGCCTCGGGAACCCAACCCGGCCAGCAGCCTGCTGAGCTTTCTTTCTTCAATTCTACCACCTTGCATTGAGAGCCCTATGATTAGAGCTTGCCAAAACGCATGCCTGCTGGGGCAAAACTTTTGGCAGCTTAATCCTCTGGATCATATCGAAAAGTTAATTAAGGGAGATTAATTATTGGGTAGAATAAGGCGGCATGATCCTTCCAAAGGCGCGGCCGGAGATTCTTGCATGTGTTCAGTTGGCGCCCCGCCCCGGTGGTTGCATACTTGCATTGCTGCCGCCCTGCACTTGCAATATTCTGGTGTATGCGCCATGCGGATGAGCGCTCGAAAGTTGCTGGCTGCCATGTGAGGGGGAGGAGGCAAGATCGCTTTGGAGAACCTTCCATGTAGTTTATTCCCCTGCAGCTCACTTGACACCCATCTCATCACTTAGTTTAGTGCATTTTTATCTGAGAAAAAAAAAGATATGTATAGGACAACTAGTAGTGTTGTAGGAATTACTCTATTAATATTAGCATTACACACAGCAAGCAACATGGCAAATGACCTGGTCCTTGTAGATATGTTTTTATACTGAATTGTAATTGAACCTCATAATATGTATGTGCGTGGTGTGAGAAATGGCTCGCTCATCGATCTATATGTCCCAGGGTTTTATCTATATGTCCCAGGGTTTTGCTTGCAACACAATATGCAAGCAAGAATTTCACATGAAACGAAACGAATCAAAAGATGTTCTTCTAGGAATCGAACGATAAACACATACATATAGTTTCTTGAAGTTTGACATGTACATAAGAAAGTCCTTTCGATCGGCTCCATTCTTTATTGCGATTATTACGATTCTTTAGTTGGCGCGAGCAATTTCTTTTAGCCTGTGGAGGGGTGTTGTGGGAACATACTTGCGTAGATACTCTATTTTTATTTTCCGTTGGGATTTCGGAACATGGCAGTGGATGTTCAAGTAGTGGAGTGGAGGGAGGGGGATAGGAAAGTACACGGAAAGAATTGGAGGAATGAGCTGGCCAGAGAGAGAATCACAAGAAAAAACCATTAGAAAAACAAGCTATAGACTTTTCGAGCGAGGGTTGCTGGCCGTCGTGGATGGTTTTTTAAGAGGTGGGAAAGCTGCAGGAATCTAGGGCAGGATGGGGGTGGGGTGGGGCCCCTCATCCCGTGGAGGAGTCCATGCAGGGATGGTACGGCTATGGTTACTACCTAACGCATGCACTGCTACTACTGCCGCGCGCCTCGCTCGCTGGAGATTCGTGTTGCTAGAGGAAGCCATGTGTTCATTCTTCTTGGAGGAAAAAATTGAGATAGAAGTTATATATTCTGCAGTCGAGCTCTATATTTACCTTCAGGTTTACCAGGTCCTCGATAATTCAAACTTACAAAGAAATAGTAGTAGGGATAGTGTGGCAGTGTGTTGGTCACATTTTTTTTCTATACTCTGATCCCTTCATTTTCTTTTACTTAGAGTCCTAAAAATGGGGTTTAACAAGATCTTTTACATTCTTAATTTTGACCTCGAACATTAAAATGTTGAGCTTCCAATTCAAATCATTCTACTTGATTTATCCCAAAAGTACAAGGTATGAAAATCGATGAGTGGAAGATATTTAGAGGATACTCCCTCCATACTGGTATTAGATGATATTTAGGACAAGGTTTTAGTCAAACATTGAGAATATAAATCACGAATAACTTTTAAGTCGTTGAGTTTGGAAATGTGAAAACCATATGAATAGATTTTTCTTGAGAAGTATTTTTAGAAAAGTATACATATATTATTTTTTAATAAATATTTTTGTAAAAATAAGAAGTCAAAGTTACGTTTTGAAGACCGTGTCGTTGTCCAAAACATCATCTATTTCCTGTATGGAATGAGTACCAGTATAGCGATAAACAAGAAAGAATATATGTGAATTTCAGAAGCCCTCCGAAACAGCCCCCATGCATGTTGGTCCCAAACCAACACCTACTCGCCCCCCTTTTCCTTTATTTTCAAACTTGCAACCAGTGGGGGCACAAGAGGGCATGGAGTACTGCACAACCGAGGACCATATATATGGACAGCACAAACCTAACTGCCAAGATAACTGGGACCATATGCCACCTTTTTATTTATATATTTTTCCTCCTTGAGGACCATATGTGTATACACTTTCTATTGCACACCTGGCTAAACCTTTTCAAGCCCTTTTTTCCTAAACAGAAGAATGGAGAGCTAAACTCTAGTTGTGTATTTATATTTTTTAGGTGATCATGTCTGTTAAATTCAATCATATATGCATGGCCTCGATTTTTTTGGTATTTAAGTGTTTTTTCACACTTAGGCATATTGGGGTCCGTTTTGCAGTCTTCCATTTTACTTCCGAGATGTTTGCCTTAATCCCTGAAAAAAAGATTAATGTCCAATAAAGTACAAGAATAATATCACTACGGGAGAAACGACTTTCGGTCCCTCTCCCTTAGTACCGGCTGGGCGGAGACGGTACTAAAGGGGACCTTTAGTACCGGCTCCAGGCAACAATAGCAAAAATGCTAAGTTAGTACCGGCTGGTACTAACGTGCATCACTGTCCCCACCCACCAACGGGCAGATGACACGTTAGTTACGAGCCGGTACTAACCTGACCGTGCCAAGTTAGTACCGGCTGGTAACACCAGCCGGTACTAAACACCAGCCGGTACTAACTTGTCACGGCTATATCAGCCCCTCTTCTTCCTCCCCGAGCTCAGACCGAGCTCGAGCTTCTTCCTCTCTCCATGACTTGCTAGGGGGGAGTTTTGCCCATTTTTTTTCAAAATTTGTGAGGATTTCACTCATCTAAGTGCGTCAAAGGTTAGCAACTTCATCCTCTCTTCTTTCACGGTGTTTATTTTTCGTTTTATGGTTTCTACATAGATAAATTAGTGATTTTAGGATGTGAGAGAATGTGCATATTTTTTATTATTTGTAGATATGTACAATCGATTCGTTGAGTTTTAGAGAAGGTTTAGCAGATACTATGTATATGTATATGACATGTTTAGAGTAATTTTTTAAAGTTATTTTATAGTGACATTTGTACATATTATTAATCTAATTTTTTTAAATGCGTCATGTCTTTTTTATTTGTACATATTATTTGTATATTAATTTAAGATATGTGGAATTGACTATTTCAATTTAGAGAAAGTGTTTACTAGATAGTTTGCATATGACAAAAGTTTAGAGTTACTTTATTCGAATTATTTTGCAGTGACATGTTATTATTCTATTTTTTAATTTTAATTAGAAATGTTATGTAATCTTTACTTCTAAGTTAATTTGTCGTGGTAATACATTTTGAAGAAAATGTTATTCTTTTGTTGAGAAATAAAAGGCTCGTGGTCATATCAATATGGCTTCCGCCCGGAGGTAGTGGTACCAGTGATGGTGATCGTCGTTCGTCTAACGGGAAAGGTAAAACTCCAGTAGTACCTAAAGAGAAATCGAAAAAACCAGGACCTTGGGTGAAAGCACAACTTTCTTTCTTACAAAAGAAACACGAAGAATGTGTTGCAAGGGGTGAGGAACCTGGTTTCAATCTTGAAGATCTGTTGCGACGCTACGCTCCATCACCACCAAACCAAGTTCCACCATATGACGCACCAGGAAAAAATATATCAGAGCATCCTAAGGATGGTTGAAGATCTAGGCCGTGTTGCATGTTGGAAGTGGAGAAATTTTATGTTGTTTTGAATAAATTATGTTTGTAATGTTTTATTTTTGAACCTTGATCGTGTTGCATGTTGGAAGTGGAGAAATTTATGTTGCTTTGAATAAATTATGTTTGTAATGTTTTATTTTTGATCCTTGATCGTGTTGCATGTTTGAAGTGGAGAAATTTATGTTGCTTTGAATAAATTATGTTTGTAATGTTCTATTTTTTAACCTTGATCGTGTTGCATGTTTGAAGTGGAGAAATTTATGTTGCTTTGAATAAATTATGTTTGTAATGTTTTATTTTTTAACCTTGATCATGCATGTTGGAGTTTTGGAAATATATGTTTATGTTCAATAAATTGTGCAGATGGACCGGCAATGGATGTATGGCGTCCGAGCCACATCAGCGCGGATTAACGGCCTATAATCTTTTCTCAATGCAGCAGAGGCCAACAGATCACCAAAGGGTTTAATGTTCTGTCCGTGCACTGTTTGCCAAAATATGAAGGAATACAAGAAAAGGGATACTCTATGGTCCCATATTTATGATAGAGGTTTCATGAGAAGCTACAACATTTGGACAAAACACGGTGAACATGGAGTTATGATGGAAGATAATGAATAAGATGATGATAACAATGACATTCCAGACTGGGCATTTCTTCATGAAGTTGGTGGCTTTCAAGATGAACCAATGGACGAGCGTGAAGCAAATGTTGCAGAAGAGGAGCCACCAGACGAGTTAGGTCAGGTGTTGCTTGATGCACATAAAGACAGTGAAACTGCGAAGGAGCAGAAGAAGTTTGAGAACATGTTGGAGGATCACCAAAAGCTATTGTACCCTAGTTGCAAACCTGAGTAGAAGAAGTTGGGTACAGCGCTGGAGATGCTGAAATGGAAGGCAACTAATGGTGTCACCGATAAGGGATTCAATGAGCTATTAACCGTTGTAAAGAACATACTTCCTGAGGGTAACGAGCTCCCGTCGACAACATACGAAGCTAAAAAGATTGATTGCCCACTTGGATTGGAGGTGCAGAAGATCCACGCATGTCCTAATGATTGTATCCTGTATCGCGGCAAGGAATATGAGAACTTGCAATCTTGTCCAGTTTGCAAAGCAATGCGGTATAAGATCAGGCGAGACGATCCAGGTGATGTTGATGGGCAGCTAGTCAAGAAGAGAGTTCCTGCAAAGTTGTTGTGGTACTTCCCTATAATATCACGTCTGAAACGTCTGTTCAAGAACAAAGATAATGCTAAGTTGATGCGGTGGCACAAAGAAGATCGTAAGGAAGACGGTATGATGAGACACCCCACAGATGGGGCCCAGTGAAGAAACCTTGACCGAGAGTACCCTGAATTTGATAAAGACCTAAGGAACATAAGATTTGGTCTTAGTACTGATGGGATGAATCCGTTCGGTGAGTTTGGCTGCAGTCATAGTACATGGCCAGTGCTGCTATGTATCTACGACCTTCCTCCTTGGTTGTGCATGAAGCGAAAGTTCATCATGATGTCGTTGCTTATAGAAGGGCCAAAAGAACCTGGCAATGACATTGATGTGTTCCTGCAACCCTTGATTTATGATCTCTTACTGCTATGGAAGGAAGAAGGCATACAAGTTTGGGATGAGTATAAACAGGAATCTTTCAACCTCCGAGCTTTGCTTTTCGTAACCATCAATGATTGGCTTGCACTTGCAAAACTGTCGGGACAATCGAACATGGGATACTACGCCTGCACCCACTATCTAGAAGAAATAGATAGCGTTTACTTGAAACATTCTAAGAAATGCATATACATGGGCCATCGCCGATTCCTTCCTGCCGATCATCCCCTAAGAAAAGAAGGGAAACATTTTCAAGGACAGTCCGAAACTCGTCCTAAACCTTTGTTTCGTAATGGAAAGCGTGTGTTTTCGATGATCAAGGATGTGAAGATGGTATTTGGAAAGGGTCACGGTAGCCAACCTGTTCCTAAGGATGACCATGGACATGCTCCAATGTGGAAGAAAAAGTCTATATTGTGGAACCTACCTTATTGGCAAGTCTTACAGGTTCACAACGCAATTGATGTGATGCATCTGTCGAAGAATCTTTGCGTGAACATACTAGGCTTTCTAGGAGTGCATGGTAAGAAGTCTAAAGACACAATGGCAGCAAGACGCGACATGCATGAGCTGACACAACTACAAGGCTTGGAACCCGAAAAGTGAGGACCCGGTGTGTCCGAGGATCGGTGGATGGTCGCTTCCTGGTGTGATGAGTGATTGACAACGTGGTGTGGATTGACGGTTTCCCTTGGCTCAAGTATTGCAGGTGTAGAATGCGGCTTGGTTGCATTGGTGCAGGTGAAGAACAGGCACGAAAGGTCTTAGCCATGGCGGCCTCCGAGGAGCGGAGAGACAAGTAGGCTTGGTTCGAGGGACCCGATGGCCGGTGGATCAAGTGCGGTTCACATGCTGGCAAGAACGAGCAAGGGGACGTGGTTCCGGTGCGAGGTAGCGGCTCACAACCGAAGCTCGTACGCGGACGAGAAGCCGGCGCAAGGTGGCGGCTAACAACCGAAGTTTGCGCGCGGGGTTTGGTGATTTGGCCACAAAATCATCGGTGGACGGTTTCCCTTGGTTTGGGCCTCAAAACCAAGGACCGAGGACTCGACGTGGCGAACTTGGGCGGCTGGGCCGAGTGGGCTGACAGGGGCGGTTTAACCGCCCCCCAGGGCCGGTTTAACCGCCCCCCTGGGCTGGCCCAAGAACGGCGTCGAGGAGCTTCGATCCGGAGGACACGTGGCGTGACTGCAAGGCTTGCATCGGAGGGAAGCTAGCTTGCAGTGGAAGGTGCCCGAGCCGGAAAATATCTGAAGATCAAATGTCAAATTTGCCCCTGAGGGGTATGTATCACTTAGGGGTAGTTTAGTCTTTAGGACACCACCACTTGGACTACTAATAGGCCCCTTCAGGGCTGGTGGCTGTTATCTCTCTAGTTATCTCTTTAGGTTTTACTTTGAACTTGTTTTCCCCTTCATCCCCTCCACCTAGAACTACTTCGAATCATTCCTAGTTTGTATAGGTGAATTCATGGTTATGTGATGGAGTTTGTGCTGCTCATCTTTGTGCCATGATTTGATTTCCCGAGCTCCCTTTCCTTTTTCTATTTTCGTGGGTATTTTCGGAGCTATTTTTGGGGGATTTTCGTTCTTCTTGTTCTAGGGTGTTTTCTCTCGGATTTCTTTGGGGGATTCACGTATGAGTGCCTTGTGCCTCTTTTGCTGGTGATCCTTTGCCCCCAAACTCCGAGAATCGCTCTGGATTTGAGATTTTCGGGATGAACTCGAGGTCATGGTGTTCTTCGCGAGATCTGCGATTCCGGGAGTTGTACTGAGTTAGAGGCCGAGATCTTTTGGAAAAACACTCCACTGGGGGTCTAGATCATCTGACCAAAATCTCGCCTCAAGAGCTCAAGCGGTTTGGGAGATCCACTTTTGTTTTGACTTTTTCCCGAGCCACCCAGGCCCGGGCGGTTTAACCGCCCCCCCTGGCCGGTTTAACCGCCCCCCTCTGGGTGTGTTAGATCGAGCCGCGTTTCAGGTCGTTTTGGTGTTCGTTTCGATTGGTTCGAGTTCCGCTGCTCGTTTCTTGTTCCTAGGGTCAGTAGCTTGACAGTGGCTACGTGATCTTGGCAAGATTGCTCTCGGAGGTTTCGGAGTTGTTTTGGGAGAATAGCCGGATCGGTTGGAAAGATTTTTTATCGGCTCCCATTCACTCCCCCCCTCTCTGGTCGCCGTTTCGGTCCTTCAATTGGTATCAGAGCCGGTTACGGGTCTTTGCGACTCTAACCAGTCTAAGATCCAAAGATGGCGTACCAAGATCGGGGTTCCGGGCCTCCGCACTTCGATGGGAAGAACTACCCGAACTGGGTTGCGCGTATGGGCGCTTTCTTGCGAGGCAAAGGAAAGTTGCCGTGGGATGTGACCAAAGATGAGAACTATGTCAATCCCACCAACTTAGATGCCCAGGATGCAAAAGATAGATTTGAGGCGAATGCCCGAGCTGTTGACTACTTGTTCCGTGCTTTGTCTGCCGAGGAGTTTGAGCGTGTTTTGAGCGAGGACCTAGCTTGCCAGATCTGGCAGAAGCTCAAGGTAGCCCACGGTGGTGATAGCCATGTCAAGGCTAGGCTTTTCTCGATGTACAGGAGAGAATATGAGAATTTCGCTCATTTGCCTGGAGAGTCGGTTAATGCTTTGTTTCAGCGTTTCACTTCGATTGTCAACAACATGAAAGCCAACATTACCGTGCTCCCATACTCGGATCATGACCGAGCTATCAAGCTCCTGCAAGCACTTGATATATCCGTGTGGGGTGCCAAGGTTGAGGCGATCATGGAGTCGGCAAACTATGAGACTCTTTCTGTTGATGAGCTTTTCTCGAAGTTGAAGTCTTCAGAGGTTGACAGACAGTTGCTTGCCAAGGCTAAGAGTCCGACTGATCCCCATAGTCTGGCTCTAGTCGGTGGCTCTGGATATGGACATGCTAACACTCCTAGACACTTTGCTTTGTCTTCTCTTGTGTCCCTTCCAGATGAAGAGTATGAGGTGCTGAGCGAGGAGGATCTCGCGTTGCTCATGAGGAGGTTCGAGCGGATGTACCAGAACCGCAAGGGTTCGAGGCGTGCCGGGAGTACGTGCTACAGATGCGGGAAGATGGGCCACTTCATCGCCGAGTGCCCCGAGGAGATCAAGAACGACTACAACCGCAAGCACCGCCCGCGAGACGACCACAAGCACCGTCCCAAGGACGAGTACCGCTCCAAGAACAAGAACAAGGATGAGAGAAGGTCCAAGAACAAGCATGGTGGACACAAGAAGCACAGATCTCGAGCGATGGTGGCTGATACGAGCGACATCGACACAAGCTCCACCAACACGTCGTCAAGCTCAAGCAGTGAAGATGAAGACCGCGGCCACCGCAAGGAGAAGAAGAGCTTGAACCGCAACTTCAACGGCATCTCCTTCGCCGCCGTCGACTACTGCACCATGGCGCACGACTCCGTGAAGAGCAAGGACGACTCCGACTCCGACTCCGAGGATGAGGTATTGACAGATCCCACCTCTTTGCGTCAGGAGATTGCTAGGTTAGAGCAGTTGGTCGATAACCGCGATGATGTGCTTAGGAAGACCAACAAGGAGAAGAGGGAGTTTAGGTCTTTGCTAGGAGAGTCCAAGGATAGAGTGGCTGAGCTTGAGACCTTGCTTTCTGAGACTGGAAAGAAGGCTATGGAGTTTGAGTTTTTGCTTTGCGAGTCTAGGGAGAGAGCAGCTAAGCTAGAGTCTGAGATTGCTGTCTTGAAAGATGCTCCTCTTGTGTCTGATGAGGTTGAATGCTCGTTCTGTGATGTGCATATTGCTGATCTTGTTGTGCTTAAGGAGAAACACATGACTTGCTTGGATGAACTAGAGGGTGCTAGGGTTGAGCTTGCTGAGTTGAAGTCTAGGTCATCTTTGCTAGGTGCTTGTACTTCTTGTCCTGCTTTGCATGCTCAGTTGCTTGAATCACGCACCATGATTAGTTCACTTGAAGCACAACTTAAATCTCCTATTGCAAATTCCTGTTCTGCTTGTGATGTTGTTGCATTGAAGAATGTTGAGCTAGAACAGTGTGTGAATCGATTACAAGATGAGAATGATGAGCTGAGACAGTGTTTGGGTTGGTTGTCTGGTCGTGAGCCTCAGCTCAAGATGTTGATTGCTAGTTTTAAGAGAGCTGATGGTTGTGGTCTTGGTTCTGAGAAGGTTGGTGAGAGTAGTGGTGAGAGAGAGAGAGATCCAGAGAGCTCCACCGCAAACATTTCCACAAACCCACCAAAAGCCATTCTCAAGAACACATTCACACCCAAACCAAACCACCTGTTAAACAAGCTTGACACCACTCCAGATCCTCCCAAGTTTCCACCTAAGTCAGAGAACTTTCAGAGGAGATTGACCTTTGTGAGGAGTGGGGTTTACCAGCCGAGAGAGAGGGCACAGCCGAGAGAAACCCCAAAGCCAAAGCCAGTCCGCTTCCATTGTGAGCATTGTGGAAGGGATGGACACCTTGAGGAGTTTTGTTGGAGGAAGAAGAGGGAGGTGAGAAGAGAGAAGGAGGTGGGGAACAGGGACAGGTACTACTCTTCTCGTAGTGTGCCTGTGTCTCGTTCACCCTAGCCGAGAGGCGACGCCTTTGTGCGCACAGTTCCTGTGGTTGCTAGTCGTGGTGTTTCAGCTGTTCGTGAGTTTGCTAGGCGGCCTTCGTTTCGCGGTCAGTTTGGTTCAGGGAGGTTCGACCGTAGCTTTGAGGCTAGGAGAGAGTCTAGGCCACGTTTTCCCCCGCATGGTGCTAGAGGTCCGATGGTGAGAGACGAGAGGGTTTCACGTGGTAGAGTTGATTTTGCTAACCCCTCGTTTGAGCAGATGGCCCGACACTGGTTTGACTCGTTTTGTGCTAACCCCAGTGTCGAGTCATTCGCTCATTCTCGTTCTCGGTTCTGATTGTGCAGGTGGGAGGCTTGGAGAACTTTTGGTTGATGGATTCTGGCTGCTCGAGACATATGACAGGTAATGGTAAGTGGTTCTCCAGTCTCACCCCGGTGGTGTCCAGGCAGTACATCACTTTCGGGGATAAGGGTAGAGGTAGAGTGTTGTCAGAGGGTGCTATTCAGGTGAGCGACACTTTCATGCTGAAGCGGGTTGCTCTTGTCAAGAATCTTGGTTTCAATTTGCTCTCAGTTTCTCAGCTTCTTGATGAGGGTTATGAGGTTCGTTTTAAGCGTGGTGATTCGAAAATTCTTGATTCTCGAGGTGACCTTGTGTGTATGATCATTCCTGAGGGACAGATTTTTCGTGCTGATTTTTCTCGATCTTTTGGTCCTTCACGGTGTTTGATCGCTGGTACTTCTTCTGAGCTTTGGAAGTGGCATAGGAGATTGGGTCATGTGAGCTTTGATCTACTCACACGCTTGAGTGCTCTTGACCTTATCCAAGGATTGCCCAAGCTCAAGTTCGAGAAAGATTTGGTTTGTGCACCTTGTAGACATGGAAAAATGGTTGCTACTTCTCACCCACCTTTGACAGATGTTATGACTGAGCGTCCAGGGGAGCTTTTGCACATGGATTTGGTTGGCCCTGCTCGAGTTCGTTCAGTTGGTGGAAAGTGGTATGTTCTTGTGGTTGTTGATGACTTTTCTCGATATGCTTGGGTGTTCTTTCTGGCGTCGAAGGATGAGACTTTTGATTTTGTTCGAGATCTGATTTTGAGGTTGAAAAACGAGAGTAATGGTGGTGCCATGAGAGCTATACGTAGCGACAATGGTACGGAATTTAAAACACTCGTTTTGATGCCTTCTGTCGTGATCTTGGTCTCGAACATCAATACTCTTCGCCATATGTTGCTTGTCAGAATGGTGTTGTTGAGAGAAAGAATAGAACACTTTGTGAGATGGCTAGGACGATGCTAGATGAGCATAGGACTCCTAGGAAGTATTGGGCAGAAGCGGTGAACACAGCTTGCTATGTTTCAAATCGTATTTTCCTTCGTGCTTTCAAGAAGAAAACTTGCTATGAGCTTTTCCATGGTCGTTCCCCCCGTGTGAGTCACTTTCGGGTTTTTGGTTGCAAGTGTTTCATCTTGAAGAAAGGAAATTTGGACAAGTTTGAGTCTCGTTCGATGGATGGAATTTTTCTTGGTTATGCTAATCACTCTCGAGCATATCGTGTGCTCAATCTTGAAACTAACCAAATCATGGAGACTTGCGAAGTCACCTTCGACGAGACCATTCCGTGTAGCTCTTCTGCTTTTGAGTGTGCAGGTGATGATGACTTGGGACAGCCCATCTTTGAGGAAGAACAGCTTGATGATGAAGACGATGAGGAGATTCATGCACCGTGTGGAGATCGTGTACCTTCTACTTCCACTACTACCACGACGTTCGACGACGGCCCCTCTGCTACACCTTCGTCGAGTCGCGCTCCAGATCGAGTTCAAGTGGAAGCTGATGTTGAGGGGGAGGCAATCTCGAGGCGAGAAGCTCCCCGGCTGGTACAGAGGGATCATCCACCTTCGAAGATCATCGGGAACTTGGATGAACGCACTACACGGTCGAGGTCACAGAACATCTCTCATTATGCTCATTCTGCTTTTGTCGCGTCTTTTGAGCCCAAAAATGTTGGACACGCTTTATCTGATTCGGATTGGGTCAATGCCATGCATGAAGAGCTTGAAAACTTTGAGAGAAATCAGGTGTGGAAGTTAGTAGAACCACCTTCAAATTGCCATCCCATAGGAACCAAGTGGGTGTTCAAGAACAAGAGGGATGAGAGTGGTGAGATTGTGAGAAACAAAGCGAGGTTGGTTGCTCAGGGGTTTTCGCAGCAGGAGGGGATAGATTATGAGGAGACATTTGCTCCTGTTGCCCGTTTGGAGGCAATTCGGATCCTTCTAGCATTTGCAGTTGCTAAAGGGTTCAAATTGTACCAAATGGATGTGAAGAGTGCCTTCTTGAATGGGGTGATCGAGGAAGAAGTGTATGTGAGGCAGCCCCCGGGTTTTGAGAGTGAGAGATATCCACACCGAGTGTACAAACTCCACCGAGCTTTATATGGCCTAAAGCAAGAACCCAGAGCGTGGTATGGCAGGTTGAGAGGGTTCTTGCTTAGTAAGGGGTTTGTGATGGGAAAGGTTGACAAGACGCTCTTCTTGCTGAGAAATGGCAATGATCTTTTAATCGTTCAGATTTACGTGGATGATATCATTTTTGGTGGCTCTTCTCATGATCTTGTTGCCAAGTTTGCAGACGATATGAGCAGGGAATTTGAGATGTCGATGATGGGAGAGTTGCAGTTCTTTCTCGGGCTGCAGATCAAGCAAACCAAGGATGGGACATTCGTGCACCAAAGCAAGTACACCAAGGACATTCTCAAGAAATTCGACATGAGCGACTCCAAGCCGATGACTACGCCGATGAGTACGACTACAGCTTTGGATGCGGATGAGGACGGAGAACCAGTGGACCAGAAGGAGTACCGGAGCATGATCGGCTCCCTCCTCTACTTGACGGCGACGAGGCCGGACATACAGTTCAGCGTGTGTCTGTGCGCTCGTTTTCAGGCTTCACCGAGGACTTCACATCGTCAGGCCGTTAAGAGGATTTTCAGGTATCTCAAGTTTACTCCTGAGCTGGGTCTTTGGTATTCTGCCGATTCCACTCTTGCACTTCATGGTTTTTCTGATGCGGATTTTGCTGGATGTCGTGTTGATCGCAAGTCTACTTCTGGTCAGTGTCAGTTTCTTGGTTCGTCTCTTGTGTCTTGGTCTTCTCGCAAGCAGTCTAGTGTAGCCCAATCCACCACTGAAGCCGAGTATGTTGCTGCTGCTAGCTGTTGTTCTCAGTTGCTTTGGATCACATACACCTTGAGAGATTTTGGCTTAGACATGTCCCATGTTCCACTTCTTTGTGATAGCACCAGTGCCATAAGCGTAGCCAAAAATCCCGTGCTTCATTCCAAAACCAAACACATAGAAGTGAGGTACCACTTTCTGAGAGATCATGTGGAGAAAGGAGACATTGAGCTTGCCCATGTTTCTACCCAAAACCAGCTTGCAGATATTTTCACTAAGCCACTTGACCAAGTTACCTTCACCCGCTTGCGAGGGGAACTTGGTGTGTGTGCGGTTTTCTGAGCTGAGTTTTGGAGGCTTCTCTTGTAGCATATGTATATTTTTGTACCATCTTTGTATCTTGATTTTTCTTGCTTTTGTATCTTGATTTCATCTTTTGTATCATATCTTAGGATGAGCTTCTCCTATATGCAGTGATTGGTACAACTTGATACATTTTAGAGCTTAGGCAGGCTGGCTAGGGATTGATTGGATGGATGGCTATGCTCCTGATGGTTTTGATATATTCTTTTGAGATAGTCTCTTTTCGAATTAAAATGACAAACTGAACTTAAACTCTTTCACCCATGAGTAAATGCCTTTGCATGTCTTGTTTGAGCCGAAATGGCTATATCCTGCTTAAGATCATGTTAGGGTGTGATATTCTTTTCAATTGGGTCAAAGACCTTTGTCATTATAAATGTTTAGCCCATGCTTTTTCTTGTGGAGGAGCATAAGCTTCTTTCTGTCGCAAAGACATTTCATGTACCATGCTTAACTTGAAAAATTTGAAAAATGAGATGTCTATGCATGAAAGAAGAAAAGTTGAGAAAAAGATATATTTGCAGAAAATTATGCTCATGTCTCTATGCTTTCACCATTGCACACACTTGCACACATGGGTGCTAAGCGGTTGCATGTTGTTTGCCGGAGAAGTCTCCCATGAGAAGTGAACACATGGCTCCGTGCTTTGACATGACATGAGGTAGAACTTGGGCGTTTATGATGATCTTTTGTCAAGAATGCTTGTCCCTTCATGATTTTGGTGAGATGAAGTTTATTTTTGCTTAAACAATCCATGGTTAGGACTTTGCTCATGCGGTGACATTTTTGATAAAAATCCACAATTTGCTCATGGCTTTGTCAATTGGATATATGTCTTCACCTTCTTGATGGCAATGCCCGTGTGACATGATGAACTAGCTTGTATGCCTCTTCTCTAACTTGTAGCATTTTGTATTGCTCATTGTATATTTGAGAAGCTTGTAGTTGCATTTTGTACATTTTGCCTTGATGTGTGCATTGTCAACAAGGGAGAGAATTTCTGGAGCATTTGGCAAGGGGGAGTTGTTGCTGAATTTAGAAGAAAGCTTTTGCCGGATTTGTGTGAGATTGAAAGTTTTGCCCAAAATGAGGTTTTCTGAAAATTTGTGAAGTTTCTGAGAGTTTGATCATTGGAAAATCTTGCTGGGCATATTTGGAAGGTTTTCAAGTTGGAACGGCATCGTTGCGAGTTGGTTTGTGAAATTTTGGCTCTTTTCACTTTGGTCATCTGCCAGGGGCGGTTTAACCGCCTCCCCAGGGCGGTTTAACCGCCCCTGTGCTGAGAGCACACAGTTTGTGGAGATTTGAGCCATTTTCGAGTGTTTTTCGCATGCACAAGTTCACTTGTTCAGGGGGAGTTGCATCTTTGCAGGGGGAGTGCTTTGAGAGTCCTGAAAAGTGAGTTGAAGGATTTGAAGTTTGTGATTTGTGCTTTGTGTTTTTGCTCTTTTGCCGATGGTGTTGAGCCCTTTCGCTTCTTCTTGAAGGGTCGGCGTTTCTGGAGCTTTCTCTTGCAGAGTGACTTTGTTCTCGGCTTGTTCTTGCTTTTAGTCACTTGCTTGAGTCTTGTTTTCGATTTCTTTTATATTTTCTTCATATCAATGGTTACTATGTGTGTGTTGTCAATGCACTCATCAAGGGGGAGATTGAGGACCCGGTGTGTCCGAGGATCGGTGGATGGTCGCTTCCTGGTGTGATGAGTGATTGATAATGTGGTGTGGATTGACGGTTTCCCTTGGCTCAAGTATTGCAGGTGTAGAATGCGGCTTGGTTGCATTGGTGCAGGTGAAGAACAGGCGCGAAAGGTCTTAGCCATGGCGGCCTCCGAGGAGCGGAGAGACAAGTAGGCTTGGTTCGAGGGACCCGATGGCCGGTGGATCAAGTGCGGTTCACATGCTGGCAAGAACGAGCAAGGGGACGTGGTTCCGGTGCGAGGTAGCGGCTCACAACCGAAGCTCGTACGCGGACGAGAAGCCGGCGCAAGGTGGCGGCTAACAACCGAAGTTTGCGCGCGGGGTTTGGTGATTTGGCCACAAAATCATCGGTGGACGGTTTCCCTTGGTTTGGGCCTCAAAACCAAGGACCGAGGACTCGACGTGGCGAACTTGGGCGGCTGGGCCGAGTGGGCTGACAGGGGCGGTTTAACCGCCCCCCAGGGCCGGTTTAACCGCCCCCCCCTGGGCTAGCCCAAGAACGGCGTCGAGGAGCTTCGATCCGGAGGACACGCGGCGTGACTGCAAGGCTTGCATCGGAGGGAAGCTAGCTTGCAGTGGAAGGTGCCCGAGCCGGAAAATATCTGAAGATCAAATGTCAAATTTGCCCCTGTGGGGTATGTATCACTTAGGGGTAGTTTAGTCTTTAGGACACACAGGGCTGGTGGCTGTTATCTCTCTAGTTATCTCTTTAGGTTTTACTTTGAACTTGTTTTCCCCTTCATCCCCTCCACCTAGAACTACTTCGAATCATTCCTAGTTTGTATAGGTGAATTCATGGTTATGTGATGGAGTTTGTGCTGCTCATCTTTGTGCCATGATTTGATTTCCCGAGCTCCCTTTCCTTTTTCTATTTTCGTGGGTATTTTCGGAGCTATTTTGGGGGATTTTCGTTCTTCTTGTTCTAGGGTGTTCTCTCTCGGATTTCTTTGGGGGATTCACGTATGAGTGCCTTGTGCCTCTTTTGCTGGTGATCCTTTGCCCCCAAACTCCGAGAATCGCTCTGGATTTGAGATTTTTGGGATGAACTCGAGGTCATGGTGTTCTTCGCGAGATCTGCGATTCCGGGAGTTGTACTGAGTTAGAGGCCGAGATCTTTTGGGAAAACACTCCACTGGGGGTCTAGATCATCTGACCAAAATCTCGCCTCAAGAGCTCAAGCGGTTTGGGAGATCCACTTTTGTTTTGACTTTTTCCCGAGCCACCCAGGCCCGGGCGGTTTAACCGCCCCCCTGGCCGGTTTAACCGCCCCCCTCTGGGTGTGTTAGATCGAGCCGCGTTTCGGGTCGTTTTGGTGTTCGTTTTGATTGGTTCGAGTTCCGCTGCTCGTTTCTTGTTCCTAGGGTCAGTAGCTTGACAGTGGCTACGTGATCTTGGCAAGATTGCTCTCGGAGGTTTCGGAGTTGTTTTGGGAGAATAGCCGGATCAGTTGGAAAGATTTTTTATCGGCTCCCATTCACTCCCCCCCTCTCTGGTTGCCGTTTCGGTCCTTCAATTGGTATGACAAAGGACGTCACTATTTGAATCCTGCCAGCTACAATCTCAGCAAAGAGGAGAAGGAAAGTATGTTTGCTTGCTTGAACAGTATCAAGGTCCCGACAGGATACTCCTCGAATATACAAGGCATAATAAACATGAAGGAGAAGAAAATCCTAAACTTGAAGTCCCATGACTGCCACGTCCTGATGACACAATTACTTCCTGTTGTACTGAGGGGTGTTCTACCGGAGAATGTAAGGTTGGCAATCGTAAAGCTTTGTCCGTTCATGAATGAAATTTCACAGAAGGCCTTGTAAGCTTCGAGATGATCTTCCCACCTTCCTTTTTCAACATAATGACACACCTGCTGGTTCATATTGTGAATGAAATTACTATCTTGGGTCCTGTTTTTCTACACAATATGTTTCCTTTTGCTGAATTCATAAGAACAAGCACATGAATATTTTGCGGTCCGCAAATCCGGAGAAAAATCTTGGTTGGATTACACGGCAACATATAAAAACTTTTGAAGACTGGTTCAGGAGAAAATTATTGGGGAACGACACAGTTGATCAAGAAGTTCAGTGGCTGGCTAGAGGACCATCGAACACAGTCCATCGATACCAAGGGTACGAAATCAATGGGTATACATTTTACACAACAGCTCAAGACAAAAAAGTATCAACCAAAATAGTGGTGTCCGTATGTGTGTAGGAAACAGTATTGAGAAAAGGACAACTACTATGGTGCCATAGAGGAGATATGTGAGCTTGAGTATGGACCCATAGTCGTGCCTGTGTTTCGTTGCCAATGGGTGGCTGGAGGAGCCGTAATCAAGGACCGGTATGGGATGACCACAGTGGACCTTCTGAAAACTGGATATAAAGATGATCGATTCGTTCTAGCCAAAGATGTGACATAAGTGTACAAATAATAGTAAAGAAAATAAATATATTGGATCAAATGAGTATGAAAATAAAAATAATTTTCTCATAATACACCTATACCACTATACTACTCGATATATACCACCTTATACCTCATGTTAAAAATATTTTTCCCGTAATACCCCTATGGTACAATACTACTCGACCCATACCCCCTTATACTACAGGTGATGTTCTGGTAGTATACAATTAATTTGGACCGTCATATTCTTTTATACTGGTCCTTTTTGAACACCAGTATAAGATAGTATGAAGCACCGAATAAGACCTCTAAAGCATTAATGTGTATAATTAGTGATTATGTGTCTAAGGCAAGCAGGTTAATGCAAGTTTCATGGGCATTAATTTCTATACCATATCATCATAATTGCTGACGTGACAAGGTTATTAAATGAGAGAGTTTCATGGGCATTAGTTCGCAGACTAAGTAATCGTGTGCATAAAACTTCCATTGAGGATGACCTAGACTGCTCGGTACAATATCATGCATGGATGATCTTTTCAAGTTGACCTGGAGGGGACGACACAATATTCATAATTAAAACGTAATCACTAGTGTAATTACACACATTGAAACGATATATACACATTAATGCTTTATCGGTGGCAGCGGCCTAACCGAGAGGAGAACGCAATATTCGTGATTAAAACGTAATCAATAATATAATTACATACTAAATTGAAACAATATATACGGAGTACACATTAAAACTTTATCGTGGCTTGTTGTTTTTGAAATGTAATTACAAAAATCTTCAGGTGCTCATGCGGAAAAGAAAAATACTCGTGATGCACGCGGGGCGGGCCCCACCTGCGGCATGCCAACTGCCAACAGCCAAAACCCCGGACCCTCTCTGTGCGCCGCTTCTGCTCCCCGGTCCCAACCGGAAAGCGACGCGTACCCCGCGCACCTGATTCTCTGTGGCGACCGCTGCTGCGTGCCGTTGGCGGCTTGGCCCTGTCCTTCGGGCCAATGCCGGATACGTAATTCTGCAAATTACGTATTCGCGGAACGTTCACGTAACAAGGCCACACCCATATATTGCGTCGCCGCCGAACTCTTCTCCGGCCTGGAAAATCTCCTGAAACCCCCACGATTTCTACTAACGAAGGAAAAGGGGAGCTAAACCCTCGCCGCCGCCGCCGCCATGGCCGACGAGATCGACGAGCTGATCGAGTTCCTCTCCGACCCGAAACCGCAGGTGCGGGTCGCGGCCGTGGACATCGTGCGGGGGCTGACGGGCGGGGAGGACGGCCTGCGGGCGCTCACGGCGCGCGCCGACCGCGCGCTGCCGGCGCTGCTCCGCCTGCTGGCCTCCGCGGCCGGGAGCGGCGCGGGGGAGGCCGCGGCGGACTCGCTCGTCAACCTCAGCCAGGACGCCGCCCTCGCCGCCCGCCTCGTCGCGCTCGGCGCCGTCGACGCCGCAATGGACGTCGTGGCCAAGCGCGGCGGGGAGGAGCCGGCGCTCGCGCGAAGCCTCGTCATGCTTCTCGTCAACCTCACCCACGTTGCATCCGGCGTCGCCGCGCTTCTCCAGGTCCGTCGCTGCCTCCTTGTTGCCTTTTCCTTCTCTCCCTTACTAGGTGTCTCAGTTCACTTGCCCAGTTGCCCCTATGTGACATTTTGATCCATAAAGATGGAGCTTGCTAGAACCACCTTCTGATTAACATGTTTGTCTTGTCGATGAGCTTCAATTCTTGTTTGGAGAAATGGTGATGGCTAATTTCAAAAAAAAAAAAAGGTGATGGCATCTGTAATTGCTGTTGACATCCCTGATTTTCACTGCAAGGACAAAAGGGGAATGATTCTAGTTCTGACAACCAAATAAATTTTGTTTCAATGAATATACTTGCATCACCATGGACTACCACAGGGGATGGTGCCGCTTTGCTGTTCAACTCTTGGTTCTGTACTTCTGTAAAAAGCTCTTACAGTTGCGTTGTTTCTATTATACATGCAATTCTTACCATATTTCCAGATGTTTGCCATCTATTTTTCTAAATCATTACTGAATATTGCTCAAGTTACAATCATCATTGCTTTTGATTGATCAAGTTGTTCTGTATCTGTGTTTATTATCCCTAAAAGTGCTGCTCATCATTGGTGTTGCCGGTATCCACACTATGCTTAGTTTGTGACTGATCAATTTGTTTGAAACCGTAATTTTTTTTTTACTTGGGCCGTTCCTAGTGATGAGATCAGTCAAAGAAAGACTAATATGACTCCCATCATTTTGAAAGGTTGGGGATGAAAAGGTGCAAGGGTTGTATGTTGCAAAGCTTGTGCGTTCATTCTGTAGGTCATCCAGTGATTCTGAAGGTTAGTTTCTTCTGTCCATATGTTACGAATTTAATTTGATTTCTACATTCAAATAAGAGACTTTGATCAATTCCTCTATTTAATACATTATAAATTTGTTTTCATTTTTATGGTTATGTCAGATTCTGCTTCTCATTTTGGTCGTGCTAGGCATGCTAGCTCATTTTCTTTTGTTAACTTTTCTTGATTACATTTTCATGTAAACTCCGTCTGTGTTGACTGGAAGACTTTCTTGAGTCGTCTCAACATAGCCGGTCCCAAGCCCGGGTAAAGGAGGAGGGTGCGTTAGGTTTGGCGAACTAGCATAAAAAACAGCCACTCTAGTGGATATAATGGATATGAAACATTTTCATGTAAATTTAAATTTATGCAAGAGGTTGAAACGCGTCATTCCAGCTCATGATCAATAAACATTGCCAACATAATGATGAATAACGCGTCATTCTTGCAACCTTTCACATGGTTTGAACTTTAAAGCACCATTTTAGTCCATGTGAAGCTTCTATCTAATTTGTTTTTTTCCTCCTGATTGGTCTACTTTTCATTTTGCAATCTCTTTCATAGCCTTTTGACCAGTTTTGTGATTGTTTGTCTTGAGTCTGCGCCAAAATATTCATCTGAGATGTATATGAACTGACCTTATAAATTAAATAATGCAGAGCAAGACACTTTTGAATATGTTGCCTCCATTCTTGTCAATATATCTAAGGTTGAAGCTGGAAGGAGAATATTGATGGAACCTAAGAGAGGTCTTCTGAAGCAGATTATTCGACAATTTGATTCAACAAACCAACTTAGAAAGAAAGGGGTACATGCTGCCTAATCCTTGTTTTGGCATAAATGTGACATCTATACTGAAGTGGCTGCTCCTGGTTTCCCTACTTTTGACATAGTTTGACCAATTCTTTATCAGATACTCCCTCTGATTCAAAACACATGTTGTTTTTGGATTTGTGGCGGTCAAATCTTTCCTAACTTGGACCATTGGTGTTTAAAGAATTACATAGATTGACAATACAACATAGATGCTACTACATTCATCATGAAAATTACTTTCAAAATTTTAATTACCTTTATTTGAAATATTTTCATGGAAATTGTTGATCAAGATTTCATCTAGCAGACCTTGTCGATGTCCTAAACGACATGTATCTTCAATAGGAGGTAGATAACTCTCACCATGGCTGCCTTCAGAGTTATACATGCTGCAGGCACGTCCTGAGCAACTGGCCTTCGGTTCCTTTTCTCAGTCCAGCAGCCTGAGAAATTTCTTCATACTGCAATAGCTTGGGAGAGGTCTTCCCCTAGGGCCAAGGTTTTACTGATCATTGTCGCCAGCTTTTGTGATATTTTAATGAAATTGCTGTGCAGTGCAGTGTTCTGCTGCAGATACACAGAGGGAATGTCAACAAATCAGTTTGCTGACATTTCAATATGTAAAGCTGCATTAATCCGTAACTCGTATCTACCTTATTTTTTACACATGTACCAGTTCTTGATTTACCAGCAATTGGAACTAGTTCTGTCTTGCACTCAAGTTTTAGAATTAGTGCCATACTTTTTTTTTTGAATTGTATTGTTATTTTAGGAATTTAGTATAAATTATTATGAATTGCTGCGCTGCTTTTTTTTTGCTTTTATACATTTTTTAATTTTTGCAGGTTGCTGGTACAATCCGCAATTGTTGCTTTGAGGCTGATACTCAGCTACAGAATTTGCTTTCTTTAGCAGAATATCTCTGGCCAGCTCTACTTTTGCCTGTAGCTGGAAAGAAGGTACATATCGTTAATGTTTCTGCGACAGTATCCTTTGTTAGCATAATCTTGTGTGTACCTGTTTTCCCGTTTCTTTTGTTTTGGAAATTTTCATTTCCTTCTGATTGGTAACTTTGCTCTGATGACCACTGTCTTGTGGCCATGGTTAGCTGACTACGTCTTACAAATAAATAAAAGCAGTATGTTTTCCTCCTTTGACTATGTGTTCCATTTTTCTATGTTTTAGAAGGCATAATCTTGTAGGAGACTGTGTATAGGGTTCTCCTTATAATATTATATTGTTGAAGACTTAACTCAGCATTTATATTTTCATGTAGAAATTCATATGTGCATCATTTACCTTGCACATCCAATCTCTTTAATACACTTTACAAAAGTACAGATGTGGGGACCCATAATGTCAACAGTGGATCTGTTACTCTAGTTGTGCAAGTATATGACTTTAGCCTCTTGAGTAATTGCTCAAAAAGACCTTCTCTGTTGTTTTGTGCTAAATGATGAATATTCATATGTTAGTGTACTACTCATACATCTTTTTGGCTGATATTACAGATATATAGTGAAGAAGACAGATTGAAAATGCCACTGGAGCTATCAAGTGCACTCTCTCATGAACGAGAAGCTGTTGAGGATTCTGAAATTCGCCAACAGACACTGGAGGCTATTTATATGATCGTATTGCAGGTGGTTATAATATTCCATTGTAGTGGACTAGTGGCTTTTGTCTCATTATTCTAATTATTCAATTATTTTTTGACACATTGTTTTAAGTTGTCTTAACTGAATAAACTCCTCAACAACCCCCCACCCCCTGTAATCATATACTACCTCCGTTCCAAATTCTAGGTCGTTTTGGCTTTTCTAGGTTCATCATCTTTGTTATGCACCTAGATAAACACTATGTCTAGATTCATAACAAAATCTATGAACCTAGAAAAGCCAAAACGACCTATAATTTGGAACGGAGGAAGTAACTAAATGATCCTATTTGCATCCGCAATATTGTATTTTTCCTTCTGTATTTGAGAAAAATCATTTGTCAGTCTGTCCCTACTCCCTAGCCGTTTTAGACTTTTATTAGTCCTGCTGGTCATGTTGCACAGTTTTGGATTTCTATTGTGAACCTTTAATAGCCACATTAATTATAGGACAGGAGAACATAACCTGTGTTACATCTCCTTTAGGTGTTACTATGTTACTAACCACACAATCCCCTATTTATGCACTAAATTTCCAAAAATGAATATGTATGGGTAGACCATGTTCTATCATCTATCATCATGCAAAATTTGAGCGCAAACAAAAACATTGGCAAGGAAAAACAAAATGAAAAATCAGTTTATCAATAATAATGGACCAGTAGTCAAGAAAGATATTGGAAATTGCTCGACTATATTTCTTAGTTATGTATTAATATGACTTAATGACTTTGAATACTGATAACTGCATACTTGTTACTCGTCGTGTGTTGAAAATAAATTTTAGCACTGTGTACTGCACTTTTCTAAAATAGGTTTCTTGTTAAACTAGAAGGGGATGGATCTGTGAAAAGAGTTGCATGCCTGACCACCTGGATTGATAAGTGCATATATAAATAGTTTTTCCACCCCATATGGGTTGCTGTGGGGCTGCACTTGTGGCCCGGAACCCAGGTCAGTAGATCACCACACTCGTGCCGTAATGAACCAAAATGACAGGGCAAGTGGTGCATGGCCACACACACTTCTGCTTGATGGTACCCCACAATCTGGCATTCTGGCATACTGGTGCTCAAGGTACTTGACGCCTCAGTATTCAGAGCTTATACCAGATGTATAGTGTAACAGAATAAAATTATAACCAATACAAAGCCTATAGGTGCTCAAACATGAAGCAAGTACAGACCAGACCCTCCTGACTCAACTGTCAATTTTGAATTTTAAATAAAGGACTAGTATAGTTTATAACAAATATTTTTGGTAAATGACTTCATGACTTTATATCGTTTTGGTTCCACACGTCATATGATGCTAGTCTGCCTCTGCCACTTGCTAGCATCTGCCTCTGCCACTTGCTCAAATATCAAATCATTGTTGAAAGTTCATCTTTTTTCAGGATGATGGCCGACGGTCCTTTTGGTCAGTTAATGGGCCACGAATTCTGCAGGTTGGTTATGAAGACGAAGAGGACCCGAAAGTGATGGAAGCATATGAACTGATTGGCTCCCTGGTATAACAACTTAACTTTCTAGTATTTCTGTGGTTAATTCTACAATGTGTTACATATACTAGATATATGGTTTTTTATTCATAGACGAATGTTGTTCCTGCATGTCCTAGACATCTTATAATTTCTTCCTAGAGTTAACTGTGTGATGTAAGACTTGCTTGTGACGATTTTACCTTGTGCTACTTCAAGTAACTGTAATTATTGAGCAATATCTCTTTTCTTTGTTTTCATTTTTTGTCTCCTGCAACTGCTTTAGCACTATATGTTTGCTTCATATTGCACTGTTTGGCCTTTGAGATTTGAGTAGACTATTGGAAAGTGTGCTTTATGATGAGTAGATGTCAAATTCAAACAAAGCACATTTTAGCATTGGATCAGTCGATATTTAGAGCTTTCGTCTTGCCGTAAGGTTGTGATAGTATGATGCTGTTTATGACGGAACTCAAGCCTTGTTGAATGTTGGCAGCTTGTTGGGAAGGGCGAAGGTGAACAGGAGCAAGGAGAGAAGCCTCAATGACCCTACCTCCTGATAGAAAATGGTACTGTATTTTTTGTTTATTTAGAAAACCATCCCCTCTGTCATGTACAATACTAATAGTCTGACTTGTATTGCAATGTTGCTTCTGTAATCGACGAATATGTGAAAAATTTTGTGCTTACTGGCCGTCTTTTCTGTGGCTTCAAATTCATTCACAGTTTCCCACCATCACCTCAGAACATGGATATCAGAGGATATGCATTAACTGGGCTTCCAGTAGTTTATACTGAAACTGATTGGGAATTGATTGATCGACACCATGTTAAATGCAGTGTCGGGCCAGGGCAGAATGCAGCGTGCAGCCTGCACTGGAAGCTGCTGGAATCCGCATGTGCCTAATGCCGACACAAGTGCCTGCATGCTTCAAGATGTGTAATGTCACGTTTCAAGTTGTATTTGGTGTTGGTGCTAATAAAATTCTTCCGTTGCAATACTCATGAGTTGAACATTTCGATAAATATTATTCTCTTACATAGATCCTGGATTTCAAAATAAGTTGAGATATGGGCAAGGATAATGGATGTTTTGCTGGTCAAACCTGTACATGATTGGACTTCACAATCATTGAACCGCAATTTAAATTTTCTGAAGAATGTTGACAAACTCTTATCATGATAACATAGGACGCAGGGTCCATACGTGAACTTCCTATGGCTAAGATAATGAGACGCGTTGTGGTCCACAAACTTTATACGTGTATTCCCTTGTTGCCTCAAATATTGCACGAAAAACATCCTCGGCGATATGTTTAATTTCTTGATTTAGTATATTTCTGTCTCTTTCGTGTGCTTTTCATATTGTTTTTTCTTTCTATCATCTACAACAAGTTGTTTAGCAGCCCTTCGCGAAAAAAAAGTTGTTTAGCAATTGCCGTTTTGCTTCCATGGCCACATTCAGTACGGGTAACACTTTATTAATGCTGCTTTTGCTCTTTTTTTTTGGTTCCTTCCCTCTTCTTGGATGAATCCTCATTTGGTAGTTGGGTGAAAGAAACTGAAAGGCTTTGCATTTGATTTGTTTTTCTGAATGCTGTAAGAATTCAGCTGATTCATGTGAAAAATACTGCACATCCCTTGAAAAAATCTTGTGTTCCAAAGGAGGCCTTAAATTGACAGAACTGCAAAACAAACGATCAGAAATTGAAGATGAAGATGGTCTCATTGGGACGAAACTACCTTCCAAATATAACACCTTCAAAATACAGGTCAAGAGAAAAGGGGAACAAACTGAATGTCCAAGCCTACCTACCTAAGAGACCAAACAGCAAATGCCGCACTTCCCGTGGTCAAGATACTGTTTGTTCAATCGTTTGATCATTCGTTTATTCCAGCCAAGACACTCCAAACCTCCCGTTTGAGGCTTGGCTCACTGCTGCAGACTCTGAATTTTGGATGCAGCGGGAACCGGCAGACAGTACTCTACCAGGTTTTCAGCGTCTCATGCCATATCATGATCTGAGCTGGAGTCCTTGTAATAATATCTGCAAATTCAATTTTATGCAGGAGCCCTCCAAATTAAATATCGTCAGTGCTGACAGCAGATTTTGAGCAGTGAGAGAGGCTCTTGTGGAGCAGAGGGATGAACTGTTCCATGGTACACGCCTACAGCTCAACTGTTGCAAGAAGAAACTCTCGAAACATCAGACAGTCTTGATCTCACTGTTCCAGACAGTACCTTGTGCTTCCCTGTCTCCCCTATAACCTCTCATTTGGGGACACAAGAAATACGGGACCAGGCTCCTAATTGGAACTTTCTGATTCGTAAAAACCTCATAATTTCCCGCCGGAAAATCACCATCCCAGATGAGGACCCTTGTCATCCCAAGTGTTACCTGGAGACGAAAAGCATCACTGTTGTTCAAATTTCCTCAGTGTCCCATGCCCAGATGGACAGGAAACCGCCACAGTTTCCCTTTTGTTAGTTTTTCCCCGGCCGGGCGATGGGCAAATGGTCTCCCTGTCTCCCTCGCCCCGGTCGCTGTCGGAGTCACGCTGCAGAACAGTTTCAAGTTTAGCACCAGTGTCAGGGCCGCGTCAAGCTCCTATGCTACGCTCATGGACGTCAAGTCGGCAACCACCGTCTCTCCATTTCAAGATTTGCATATAATAAAACTTGGGAAATTAAAACGTTGCTGAAATAAACGCATGGCCATCAGTGCTCCAGCAGTACTGTCTGCAAAGGTCGCTCCTAATCTCCTCCCTGTTGCCGTCAGAGTTGCTTGGTTAAGACAAATTGGCAATTAGATTTGTCTGTTGAATTAGTGGTTTTCGTACATCAACTGTGCCCATGTAGGTTTATTGTTTATTTTATTTTGTTTTGGCGATGTGTGTTGCCTATATAAGGGCGCCTATTCACATCGTCCCTTTTGCGACACACACACACACACACTATTTTTTTTCCTTTATACTTGCAGTCTTTGCACTTGCACACCATGGAGATGACGCGATCGCGAAGTGGCGGCGGCAAGGTGGTCACCTTCGACGACGCGGTGGTGGGGCGGCGCCGGAACGGCGGCTCCCTCTCGTCGTACCTTGACATCGTCGGCAGCAACAAGGCCGCCGCCGAAGCCGCCACCCGCATGCCGGCGCCCGGCATGGGCAGCCGGCGCCGCACGTACGCCGACGACGGCGAGCTCGACGTGTTCGCCGCCGAGCGGTACTTCAAGGGCGCAATGGACGGCGTCGTCGGCGACCGCAAGGAGGCCGCCGCCGCCGCGGCGGCGGCGGCGGAGACGACGGCCGTGGTGATGGCCAGGCCGTCCTCGACGCGCGCGTCGACGGCGAGCTTCACGACGGCGAGCTCGGCGGCGTCCAGCGCCAGCGCCAACAGCCAGACCGCGCTCTTCCGCGGCGGCCACCGGCGGCGCGGGTCCGGCGGAAGGAGGTGCTGCGTGCAGGTGGGCGTGCTGATGCGCACGTGCTCCGGGAAGCGGTCGGTGCGCGTCGACGACGGCCGCGCCGCCGCCGCCGCCGGCAGCAAGAAGGAAGCAGCCCACGGCGCCGGCGGAGGCGAGCCGGCGGCGGGCGGGGTCGTCGACTGGTACAGGGAGCTAAGTATGCAGAAGGCAGCCCTCGGGCTCGTCCCCGGCGGCGACGTCGGCAACGGCCTCCCGCCAAGCTTGAACCTCGGCACGGCGAAGGTGGCGGCGATAGTCGGGAGGGAGATGACGTTGACGGCGGCGCGGGAGGAGAATAAGGCTGCGGCGGCGGCGGAGCTCATCGCCCGCTCGAGCTCAGTGAGGAGGAGCGTCACCCTCGTGGCTCCGGTCAGAGCAGCAGCCAGTAGTAACGTGCTGCCGCCGGCGAGCAGCGGCGGCGGCGGCGGGGAGGAGGAGGAGGAGTACGACGGCGGAGGGAGCGAGTCGAGCTCGGACCTGTTCGAGATAAAGAGCCTGATGATTGCGGAGTGCTGCCCCTACGAGCCCAGCGAGGCGAGCATCCAGTGGAGCGTCGTCACGGCCAGCGCCGCCGCCGACGCCGCGTCGGAGCACCGCGGCGACCGCGTCGGCGCCGGCGGGAGGGGTCCGGTCGGCGCCGGGAGGCAGTACCGGGACCACCGGCCGGTGGGGCTGCTGGCGGGGTGCGCCAGCCACAGGGCCGTGGACGTGTCGGCGGCGACAAAGGCCGTGCCGGCGGTGCAGCGGCGCGGCGATGGGTTTCAGAAGGCACGGAATGGGGGAGCCTGATGATCCTTTTTCGTTTTGCCCTTCTGCTTGCTTTCCCTGTGTGGATTATTCATGACATTGTTCTTGGATTGTATCTATAGAATTCCAGATGAGCCGGGCACGATCTGCAGCACGAAGGCACGGCCCGAAAAACACGGACACTAACACGGCACGAGGCCCGATCAATAGCGCCTACGGCCGGCCCGGCCCGATGACCAAATAGTGCCTGTGCCGCCCCCTCGGCACGCTAGCTCGGCCTGAGGCACGGCCCGATGGGGCCAGCCAATAGGCGGCCCGGCCTCAGGCACAAAAATGGCCCAGCCTGCCAGCAAAAGCGGCCTTCACACCAGCCCACTCCCCTCAAACCTCCCCACCCGGCCCACCACCCCAGCACCCCCAACTGGCCAACCCTAGCCCCTGATCCTCCCTCAGCCGTCTGCCCATCCGTCCCCCTTCCTCAGCCCCTCACCCGACGCCCTCCCTCTCACTCACGAACTCCCTCTCCTCCAGATTCGCCGACCGCCGCCGCTCTCTCCCTCACGAACTCCCTCTCCTCCAGATTCGCCGACCGCCGCCGCTCGAGACCAGACGACGAGCAACGCCGGCCGTCGACCGTCGCCCTTCTCTCCCCACCCTCAGCGTCGCTGCGTCGGTAGCTCCTCTGCCGCCTGGGGCGCCGCGGCCGCCGTGGGCGCAAGGCGCTGCCCCTGCTCCTCCGTTGCCGCTGGGGCTACGCCGGCCCCCTCCGCCGCCACTGGGGCTGCACCGGCTCCCACCTCCGCCGCCGTCGGGGCCGCGCCGGCCCCCTCCTCCGCTGCTCCCTGGCCTCCTCCGCCTCCGTTGCCGTGGAGGACCTGTTTCGGCCGCGCCGGCCTCCTCTACAGCCGCCATCACGTCCCTCGGCGCCGGTCACGCCGGCCTCCTCCGCCAGCGTCGGGCTGGCCAGGCCCGATGGCCCGACGGCCAGCCCTCCGTGCCCGACGGGCTTAGTGCCGACCCGGCCCGAAAAACAGGCCATAGGGCCAGGCCTGGGCCGCCAATGCGGCACAGCAGAACGGCCCGGCCCGGCACTAAGAGGCCATCGGGCCTGATAGTGCCGGGCTGCGTTGGGCCGGGCCAGATCGGGATAGGGCCGGGCGGCCCGTTTGGAATTCTATAACTGTATCTGATCTGGGAGATTAAAAGGCTCTGAAATATATTTAGATTTTTTTTACGAAAATAGTTGTGCCAACAACTACTAGCAGCCAGCATATACTTAATTAAATGCATGCACCTTAAGCCTGTTGATTTTGTAAGGGCATTGTGGATCGATACATAATAGGAAACTCAGGCCATCTCATCTCCAAACAAATGCATGGGCACGTACGTAGGATAAAAAAAAGGTTATTATCATGTAGCAAAAATGCTTTAGTAACGTGTCAGGTGTGCTTCGCACATGCAACTACTACCACCGGTTGATAGAACATGCAGGGGGCGTCTAAAGCACCTAGAAAACGTGGGGGTCACAGAAAAGAAATGCCTTTATGTTGGGTGCTTGATGATGTTGTTGACAACTTCTGTCCCAACAAAGACCAACACAACATATTCTAATATCGTATAAACCCTCAAATAAATAAAATTTTTAAGCTAATGCAAATTATATTAGTTCTCTCGCTCTCCCCTCTCAATCTACATCTACGATGCATGGTCTGCTTTTATACGAGGATTAGCTAATAATTAACCGGACATGCAATGATCATAGCAAACGAGTTCACTAAAAATTAAGTACTGCATCCGTTCCAAAATATAAGTCGTTTTGGCATTTTTTAGGTTCACAGATTTTGGTTTGCACCAAGACATACGTTTGTATCTAGATGCATAGCAGCATCAACGAACCCAATTAAAAATGTCAAAACGACTTATATTTCGAAATGGAGGTAGCATAAAGAAAATTCAAAGCTAGCACACGGCAGTGTCCTTATGTGTTGCTGGCAGGCCGTTGCCATCGACGGTGTGGCCATCATCACAGCGACCCCTGTTTGCCTCATTGCCTGGATGGATCTTTATCCACGCCGGAGCCGGACGGCGACGCCACTGGACGGATCGGATCGGATCCGCATGGCTGGCTGCCATCGCACGCCAAACCAGGCCGGACCACATCATGCGAAACGAAACGCCTCATTGCTGGTGTGGCGGTCTAAAGTCTGCTGGTACTACTCTAGAGAGCGAGAGATCACTCGTAGCTTGGCTTGCGTTAGGCTCCTGTAGTTTTCCGGCGAAGGTCGCACAAGGTGTTAAAGAGAGGCATGGAGGATGAAAGCTACTACAGTGTATATATATAGGTTCTTATCTGATTTTCTGGTATATCGTGTGCGTGCTCGCTCTGAAACGTGAGCGTCATATCCCTTCTGCGGTCGTTACTGTTGCGTGCGTTATGGCTCGCAAGAAAATCAGCTCATGCTGTGTTGAGTGCTTGTTCAGGCATGTTCATCACGACATTGCTCTCGGAGAGGCCTGTTGTCATCAGGGTCCAACTCAATGCATCAGCGGCACATTCAACTGGCAAGCTGTTAATTGATCGACGATCTTTTGAGGCGACAGATTGTCCTCACGAAATTTGGGCACATACAGAATTGTTTCCCATCAGGAAATTTCTCCTGATTTTTGGATCAAACCATCTGGCACATTATGAAGTCAACGTCTCCCTCGGGGTTAAGTGTAGCGGAAAAAATTACAAAAATGCAGGAATTGCACAAGAAGCAGTACACATCATAAAATCCTTCAGAATTTTCCAAACCACGAAGACATGAAAGCTTGCTTACTTCGGTATCTAATCAAACAAGCTGGTTTGGACCAAACTTGCTCTCATTTTTAGGACAACTTCCTGCATCTGCATATGGCTTGCAGCTGAATTGAACCCAGAAAAGTTAGCTGCACATACGCAACATGCAGATTTACGACAGGCCCACTACATTCAGGGGGGAAACTACAAAGAATTGCACATTATTTTTCCTTTAAAAAAATGCATTGTCACTGCACTTTCAGCTCTGAAGGGTATACGAATTAATCTTTTCTTATTTCAGAGTAATGCCTGATTCAACCGCAAGACTCACAACAAAACATCCCCCCAAGCCCACCCATCCACTCAACATGATCAAAGGGGATACTAGTTGACCAATGTTACAAACTTATAAATTAAATACACCCTCCAGCTTTATTTATTAAATAGGCTACAAAGGAGGGATGAACAAGGATCCTGGCCTGGGATTAGTCTATGCAGAGTGTGGTATTCTTGTTGCCATCATCTGGCGGAGCCATGGCCTATCGAGGTCTGGATCAATAAATGTGTGAGAGAGGAACTGCTCCGCTTCAACATCGAGCAACTGTCTGCACCAAGCCACCCGGTTTGATGAGCGGGAGCCTGGCCCTGAGCATCTGCAGAAAAATGAGTTTACAAGTGTTAGCAGCAGTCTACATTCCATAGCACCCGGAACGCACTAGGTTCATATCAATACAAACATATTGCCATATGGTTGGTGCTAAGAACGTTACCAATCAGTCAGTCAAAGCGACTTGAAAAGCATGAAGGATAGAAACATCCTAGTGTTAGCACTACATTCCACAATCTATCACACCCCCAAATATTATGTTCATAACAACACAGCACATATCTGGCCAATGCTAAGAATGTTACAATCACTTAGTCAGAATGACTTTAAGAGCACATGCCAGTACTTTGCATGAGGGATCAAACTGATGTGAGTGGTAAGACAACAATATGAAGGTTCCTCTTAAAGCTGCAATATTTCAGATTGATCGATGATAGCTGATGGTTAGATGGAATTATCCAATTACCTGTACTCATAGAAGCAAGCAGTTCGCTCATTCTCAGATTTGTCCCAATTATGCCACCCAGAAGGCTTGATGCTTCGATCCATAAAAGTGTGTGCAAAGACAACCCTCCCAAAGGGTCCCCATGGGCGACCTAGGAACATATATCCAGCTTCTCCATTTCCAGTAATAATACACCTGAGCATTTGTGGAGTGTCAAAGAAAAAATGGCACATTAACAGTACTGAAGCAACATTTCAAAAAAATTGTAGAACTAATCAAGCAAACAGAGTTCAAAATTACAAAAGGATCAAGTGCCTTACTAAACAAACTACATACAACAGAAACAAATAATAGACAACAGACTCACCTCAAGAATACATAGCCAGTAGATTCGGAAGTTGATTTCCGGCTATGTGCAGTAATATATCCTGCTGCTTTGCAATGGATGTGGCAGTGTTCCATAAGGGCAATAGAGTTACCAAAGATGAAGTCACAATGGCCTTCAATATAACAGTCTCTTAAGTACTGTTTTCCATAGTGTAGATATAATGTGTCCTGAAACATTTTGTTTGGAATTAGAGTTTGCAAAAGTTATAAAAAAATACTGTTGATTCTTATCCTGATTATTGATGTGATTTAATCAGGAGGTGAGGATGCAAACTTACTTGCCAACCGAGGAACCGGCAGTTATAGAAAGCACACCTATCTGCTGTCACCCGGACTGCAACTGCCTGTCCAGAGCCCTGTATCATGACTAGCACACATCAACTTTCCCATCGCACGCCTATCACATGATCATTGGTTTGTGACAGGAGAACAAGCGAAGCAGCAGTACCTGGGGAGCTGAGTTCTCAAACGTGATATTCTCTGCAATGAAATCCTCCCCCTCAACGATGAATGTGCCGCAGCCGAATGTTCCCGTGCCGATAACCCTGGACGACTTTATAAGAGAAAACAACACACTTCATCATTTTGAGCTCTCTCTATATATAAATCATTCAAAATATTTATCACACCTAGAATTGTGCTACCGAGTGAATTAATGGGGGTGTCTACAGTTTTGCCATGTGAAACCTTATAAACCTTGGTCAGAATTAGTGAAACCATCTGAAATCTTATAAATTTCTCATAGGACAATCTTAGAAACCTTGGTCAAAATTAGTGAAACCATGCGGGAACAATTTACTCGGTGTCCGTATGCACCGGCAGTACTACTTACTGCGCTTGTACAAGAATCTTAACTCGCCCTGAGGTTGTGAGTGTGACTTTGATCAAACTATGTGGCGGAAGAAAGGTTCATGAGTCTGACAATGCAAAGAAAAAGGGTTCATAGTAACCGTAGCGCGTGCAGACGAGTCCGAGCTGAGCATTCCGTCGAGCAGGGCGCGAGCAGAGGCTAGAGAGCTGGGAATACGCACCTGGGAGTGCTTGATGCTCTTGGCGGTGTTGTCCCACGAGATGACGGTGGTCTCTGGCGCCGCCCCCGCGATGGTGATGAAGTTCTTGGTCTTGGCGACGTAGACGGGCTCCCTGTACACCCCGGGCGCGAGCCTGATGACGACGCGCGCCCGGTTGCCCAGCGGCACCGCGTCGACGGCCGCCTGCACCGTCGGGAACGCCTCCCCGTCCCCTTTCCCCGGCGGCGCCACCTGCAGCACCAGCCTCGCGGCCTGCTGCGCCATGGGGAAAAAGGGAAGAACAAGACGGATCGGCCGGAGAGGGAGACGGATTCTTGGGCTCGGTTGGTGTATAACAGTCAAGTCAGTTGGCGCCGCGTGGACTGAGGAAGAGAAGAGAAACCGCGGCGGGCGCGGGCTTTAAATAGCCGGGCCGCGTGGGCCGGTCCGCGACGTTGAATCCACACCAGGCTGACGACGATCAGCGCGTTTCCTCGGCTCGCTCGTGTTTTTCTGTGGGCAGTGGTTGCAGCCTAACTCGCTGTCGTCGCCTTCAATTTGCGAGGGATTTGTAGTGGTAGTGTATCTTTGGAAGATTCTTGCAAGAAACGTCTACCGGTCGTACTGATCAACGGCAATTAGTTAGATCGTTGACGGAATTGGCTGACAGACGGGTCAGCGTCAAGAACGTCTGGCAGGTGCCAGATTGGTGCCTGCTATGCAAGTCTGAACCTTTTTAGTCTTGATGGAAGGCCGATGAATGAATTTCTTCACAGAGAAAAGGGGAGAAAAGTTGGCGGACGCAGCATATGCAAATGCCTTGCGTTAGCATCACGCAGCAAGATTGTGCGAGGTAACGTGTCCCAGGATAAGGAGAGAAGAGAAAGCAGAGCAGATGAGATTCCTAACCCTAGACAGCAGACTGGGGTCAAGAATCTCAACCATGCTCGATCCTCACCTCATGGCTCATGCAGCTTTCCTTGGTTTACTGAATCCATACACCAAGATTGTAGGCAGTGGACTCAATAGTAGTAAGCGGTGAAATTGAAGACGATACACAGATCGTTATGAAGACCCTAAACTGATTATCTCAGGACGCCAATCAGCAGCCAAAGAGCCTAAAGTACACTCAGCTACAAGAGTACAAAAGTTTCAGCAAAAAAAGAAGAATAAGGAGCTAAGAGTACAGAGAGGAGACGCGTATCGGATCGATCGAATTATAGAACTGGAAGCAGCACACACACGACTACCAGGGCATCTGATGTCCCCTCGTGTCTTCTTCTTTGCAATTTCAAGGATTCCAAAGCTGAGCACATCATGAGCTTGAAGAATCGGGGTTCCCTCGCTCCCCGCTGCAGCAGTAAAAGTGCGGCAGCTTCACACGGCCACAGCACCTGCATAGCACGAAATGCACGGCATCAAGGCCGTGGCGTAGTGTGAAAACAAAGACATGTGACTCATAAGCGAGGACATGCGGCATCCCGCAGTCGGCTACTCCCTCCGTCCCAAGGTATAAACATTTTTCGATTTTCGTGCATCGCGTTGACCATCCGTCTTATTAAAAATTTTTGTAAATACATTATTTATTTTATTATGACTTGTTTTATCATTGGGTATACTTAAGTATGACTTAATTGTTTTTATGTTTTTTAAACTTTTTGAATAAGACGGATGATCAAACATGATATCTAAAAGTCAACAAATGCTTATATTGTGAGACGGAGGGAGTACAATGCAAGGTGGTGGGGCAACTCCGGCACAAGGCTGGGCAACTCCGGCACAAGGCCTATATTTGCCCTTTGCAGGCGACGCCTGCGCAGCGGTGCCCCAATCGCCACGAATTGCAGCGGGACAACGATTTTTGTGGAAGAGGGGCTGCTGGCCTGCTGGGTAGAGGAGAGAGGTACTGTACTAATTAAAAAAATCTGCATGCAATGGATTTCCGCACACACGTCTTCGTTGATTGGAGGACCGTATTTCCCGTAGGCCTATGGCTAACTTAATAAAGCAGTTTTGATTGGTGGTCCCTCTTGACCATACCATATTATTTGGTGTGCACCAATTTTCGCCTACACGGCCATGTAGATAGTGTACACGGCGTTTAAATGCTCGTCGATGGCTCATTATGCAATTTAGGGCCTAAACGGTTCATTATACGGTCTACCCGTTTACATGGTCAAACATGATGTAAACGATTGACTTTAAACGACACAAAACGGATTTACACGGCGTGTAAATCCGTGTAAGCCACCGTTTAGGCTATATACTACTGCGTTTATATGTCATTGTTATGAACTTGAAGGTGGGAACCAATATTATTGTTGCATGTTGGCTTTTGCTTATATTTGTATGATGGGCTGTGCTAAGGTACACCTTTTACCTCTTTGGAGGTAAGATGTGAATCAAATCTGGACCTTGATTATTAAATAGGAAAAACAGTTATTAGAAAATAAGAAAAAAATATTAACCATTTTCTCCCCATCTAGCGGTTAAACACATGCATGCATGCCGGCGGTGTGATTTTATCCCCTAAAATTCGGACCGCATGCATGTATTTCAAGTTTTTTTTTTCTTAGTCATTTCAAGACTTTCTTTTCTCTCAATCGTGCAGTGCCATATATATGTCTGGTACATCTAAAGTGTCATTTAATCACATTAATCAAATGTTACACAAAAAGTAACGTTTGTATTTTATAACACTAATAAAAACGTGACATAATATATCATGTTAGCATACTACCACACCTCTCTCAATGTGCCACGTTTCAAACAGATCGTTACAAGAAAAGAGTCACAATGCATTGGGGATCTTTTAATCTGCACAAACCTCTACATATGTCATGTAAAGAAAATATATACAACAAATGTCAGGTATGGATCACATAAAGACAGACATCTGTGATCTGTAGAGGTTTCCAACACGTATGCAACATAAAGACACATCAGCAATACATTTCTATAACGTGAGAAAAAAAGATGCACCGACACGTTTGTATGCGTGAGAGAGTTCAGAAAAGAAAAAATAACCGGCACATTGTTACGTGAGAGAAGAGGAAGTTAGATCCAAGAAAGAGATTAATTCTATTTTCAGATTTAAAATACATAAAGACTGACATCTGTGATATGTAGAGGTTTCCAAGTTCCAACACGTATGCAACATAACGACACAGCAGCAACACATTTCTATAACGTGAGAAAAAAAGATGCACCGACACGTTTGTATGCGTGAGAGAGTTCAGAAAAGAAAAAATAATCCGCACATCGTTACGTGAGAGAGAAGAGGAAGTTAGATCCAAGAAAGTGATTAATTCTATTTTCAGATTTAAAATACATAAAATAAATATTAAAAGTATTACCTCCTAGGAGGTAATATGTCATTAGATCAACGGCCCTCAGTGATTTGGGTGTACCTTAGCAATCTCCTTGATTGATTACATGTGTTGTTGTGACCTATGTCACCTATAACTCTATGAGTCTCTAATAATTGAAAATTAGTTCTTATATTTCTTATGACCACTGACATTTCTACTGATGTCGAACACTAACGTGTAATCCGTGTACACAGCATTTACACAGGCTACACACTAAACTGTGCTTGACCGAACGACTACCGTTTAACGTTTAGGCTAACATTGATGTGTACTGATCATCCTCTGCTAATGCGTGTACATCAATTGATTTGGTGTAATGTGTCTTTTTGTCCTTCGCTTTGAGTTTTCGCATGTCTTTGTCCCGGTTTCTCTTTTCTGATGTCTTGGGTTTCTTGAAGGTCTTCTAATGCCATGTATATGGCCTTATGACCTTGTTTGATGTGTTTGATCACCCAAGTCCGTCACCTTGTAACCATGTGACTAATTTCTTGTATACTATCAAACATTGTTAGTCTATGAGTTAATACTAACATACAATCGCCAAAATCACTAATGATATATATATATATATTACTATGTCCATTTTCCTTACAAAGCCGTACATGTAAATATCATAAATACTTCCCTTCATAATTTTCCAATCCCAATAGGCACGAAAACGTGCTTACTTCACATCTAATCGAACAAGCTGGGTTTGATCAAACTTACTCTGATTTCGTGGATAACTTCTTGCATACTGGTCGAAATTGTATTGCATCCAAAAAAATTAGCACATACTACTCCGTTGCAAATTATAGTTCGTTTTTTACCTCAAGTTTGACCGCTCGTCTTATTCAAAATTGTGCAGCATATCATATTTTTTTATGTGCCTTGCTATATTAATAAAAGATGTTTAAAATGAATTAAATTTGACTATGTTTGTACAAATTTTGTGAATAAAATGAGCGGTCAAATTTGGGATAAAAAGGGTCAAATTTACTATGATTTGGAACGGAGGAAGTACAACATGCAGCTGTACCACTGGCCCATTGCATTCAGGGGTACAAAACTACAAAATGGTATGCGAATTATTTAAAGAAAAAATATTGCCACTGCACTTTCAGCGCTGACGGGTATATGAATTAATCTTTGCTTATTTCAGAGTAATGCCTGACTGGACCGCAAGCTTCTCACAGCAAAAATTGATCAAAGTGGATAGTAATGGGCCAAACGTTACAAACTTATAAATTAAATACACCCTCCAGCTTTATTTATTAAATGGACCAGAAAGGAGGGGTGAACAAGGATCCTAGGAGGATCAGTCTATACTGAGGCTGGTACTCTTGTTGCCATCATCTGACGGAGCCATGGCCTATCGAGGTCTGGATCAATAAAAGGAGAGAGGAACTGCTCTGCTTCATCATCGGGCAACTGTTTGCACCAAGCCACCCGGTCTGATGAGCAGGAGCCTGGCCCTGAGCATCTACAGAAAAACGAGTATACAAGCAGTTAGCACTACAGTCTACACTCCATAGCGTACCGAACACACTAGGTTCATAACAATAAAAACATATTGCCATCTGGTTGGTGCTAAGATTGTTACAATTAGTCGGTCACAGCAACTTGAAAAGCATGGAGGAGTATAAATATCTACATGGATGGAATTATCACCTGTACTCATAGAAGCAAGCAGTTTGCTCATTCTCAGATTTGTCCCAATTATGCCACCCAGAAGGCTGGACGCATTGATCCATAAAAGTGTGTGCAAAGACAACCCTCCCAAAGGATCCCCATGGACGACCTAGGAACATATATCCAGCTTCTCCATTTCCAGTAATTTGACACCTGGTCATTTGTCCGAGTGTCAAGCAAACATGGCACATTAAAAATGCTGAAGAGATATTTTAGAATTTTATCAAACTAATCAACAACAACAACAACATAGCCTTTTGTCCCAAGCAAGTTGGGGTAGGCTAGAGATGAAACCCAAAAGAAACAAGGATAAGAAAGACATAAAACGGCACAAGACCAAGGATAAGGTTAGGGGTAAATAAGAGAAGAAACAAAAGAATTCAAAAAATTCAAAAAATTAATCAAGCAAATAAAATTCAAAAAATTACAAAATCATTAAGTGTCTTATTAAACAAACTACTACATACAACAGGAAAAAAAAAACGTACAACAGACTCACCTCAAGAATACATAGCCAGTAGACTCGGAAGTGGATTTCCGGTTATGGGCAGTAATATATCCTGCTGCTTTGCAATGGATATGGCAATGCTCCATAAGGGCAACAGAGTTACCAAAGATGAAATCACAATGGCCTTCAATATAACAGTCTCTTAAGTACTGTTTTCCGTGGTGTAAATATAATGTGTCCTGAAACAAATTTTGTTTCGAATTAGAGTTTCCAAAACTTGTAATAAAGTGTTGTTGACTATTACCATGTTTATTGATTTGATTTAACCAAGGAGATGAAGAGTCAGACGTACTTGCCAACCGAGGAACCTGCAGTTATAAAAAGCACACCTATCTCCTGTCACCCGGACTGCAACTGCCTGTTCATCTTCCTGTATGCGAGTTGCACACATCAACTTCAATCCCACACCTGTCACATGACTGGTTTGTGCCATGAGAACAAGCAAGAAAGAAGCACTACCTGGGGAGACGAGTTTTCAAACGTGATATTTTCTGCAATGAAATCCTCCCCCTCAATAATGAATGTACCACAACCGAACGTTCCCTCACCGATAACACTGGACGGCTGTATAAGAGAAAAGAGGAGAGTGCATCATTTTGAGATCTCTATATATGGATCATTAAAAAATATTTATTTATCACATCTAGAATTGTGCCAGGGAACTGTTGGAGATGCTCTAACAGGTGTTCTGGTGTGTGAATTGGTGATCGTTTGCTCACGGGCTACTCCTCCCGAGCCGAGCATTCCGTCGAGCAGGGCGCAGGCGCATACCAGGGGGTGATTGATGCGCTTGGCGCAGTTGTCCCACGAGATGACGGTGGCCTCTGGCGCCGCCCCCGTCATGGTGATGAAGTTCTTGGTCTTGGCGACGTAGACGGGCTCCTTGTACACCCCGGGCGCCAGCCTGATGACGACGCGCGTCGGGTTGCCCAGCGGCACGGCGTCGATGGCCGCCTGCACCGTCGGGAACGCCTCCCCGTCCCCTTGCCCCGGCGGCGCCACCTGCAACACCTGCTGCGCCATGGGAAAGGAGAAGAAAAAGACGGATCGGCCGAGCTGGATTTCCTTCAGCCAAGATCAATCGGCACTCACGAACAACTCTGTGGATTTGGTGCCGACATTTTCTGTTGTTTAGCCTTTGCTTATATATCAACTGGATCAAAGGGAAGCGGGAGGCAGAGCTTGGTTTCCTCCCGGCCACTGCATGCGCGCTCCAATGGAAACAGATTCTGAACACAAGTTTAAAAGAAGCTAACATTTCACCCTTAAACTTGATGTCCTTCCTTGTTGATCTTGGCGACTCCCAGTTGAATGCGCAGTTCACACAACTTGTCTCATCCAATGGCCTTCATCGGAACATCGTCGACCTGCTCTCCAGTGCGAACATGTTTGACCATCTCCGATGCATTCACGGAGACAATGGAATCAAACATCTATATGCTTACTCTTTTCATGAAAGACTGGATTATTACTGAGTGCTACCGCTGATTGGCTATCCATCTTCAACTTGAAAGACTTGCGCTGCTCACTCTTCAACTCAGAGAGCAGATGCGCTAGCCAGACACCGTGGCAGGTAACCATCATCCCTACAATATTGTATTCCGCTTCACAGAAAGACAATGCTACTACATTTTGCTTCTGCGACTGCACACGATCCAAAGAAGAACAACACCCCTGTGGTGCTCTTCCGGGTACCAATATCGCCGCTGTGGGCCGGTCTCGAGCGTGTTCTTCCTGTGGGCAGTCGGCGTCAGCCGCACTCATTATCGTGTCAATTTGCGTGGGATTTGTATTGTATCTTTAATTTGGAAGATTCTTGCAAGAAACGTATTCTTTCAAGCTGTTGCTGGCCGTACTTGTTTACAGCAATTGGTTAAATCGTTGACAGAATTGGCTGACATGTGCTATGCACATATAAACAGTCAGAAAAAATGGAAATACAAGTCTGAATCTCTAGTCTTGATGGGAGAGGAAGACAGAAGAACGTTGCGAATGCTTCTATTCAGCACAAAAGGAGTGAGAAGTTGGCGGACGCAGCATATGCAAATGCCTTGCGTTATCATCACGCGGTGCCCTTTTTTTCCCTTTTCTGATGATCCTCTTCCCTGAATCAGTGTGACGGATACCGAGGACACCGAAGATGATGAGGCACCAGATAGCGAGGTAACGTGTCCGAAGGTAATGTTGCCGCAAAGGAAAGAACAGAAAACATTGCAGCAAACTGGGGTCAAGAATCTCAACCATGCTCCTCACCTCATGCTTCCCTGGTGTACTGAAACCCTACACCAAGATTATGATCGACATGCGCAATAGTAGTTAGCAGTGTGCTTGATGACGATACACAAATTATTACGAATATCCCAAGCAACAGCGAATGAGTCTAAAGGAGTACACTCAGCTACTACAAGAGTACAGAGGTGGAGATGGAGCCACTAGATGGAACTGGAAGAAGCAGCACATGCACACTGCTAAGGTTAATGACTATCAGGGCATCGGGTGTCTCATCGTGTCTTCCAGTTTCCGATGTCAAAGATTCCAAAGCCGAGCACATCATGAGCTTGAAGAATCAGGGTTCCCTCGCTCACCGCTGCAGCAGTAAAAGTGCGGCAGCTTCACGCGGCCACAACACCTGCATAGCACGACCAAGTATATCGTGGTATAGTGTGAAAACTAAAGACATGTGACTCATCGTATGGAAACAAAAATACCGGCATCCTGAAGACATTTCTTGTCAATCGAGCAGAATAATAACATATCAAAATGTAACAGGTTAGCAGATTGTCTTCAAATTGTGTTTACACACATGGCAACGGCGTCCTCTGAAACGAACAAGTTTTACAGATACAAATAGGAATATAACCTGTACCGATTTTTTCTACCAATAACCCAGGCTGCAAATAATCGAAAAGGCCATTTGACATATCTGAATGTTCTGCTTTCACTAGAAGGCTAAAATTATGCATATTCGTGCGTATGGAGTATTATGAAATTCAGTGGAGCAATTCACATTTCTGACCATAAGCAGAGTTTAACACTTCAACCATTGCTGTGCAACAGATATAGTATTGAGTAGATATGATCCATATCAAGGAAAAATAAAAAATGATGTACACTTTGTACAATTCTCAGGCTTACCTGCAACGCACTATCACTGGAACAGGCTTTAGGGCTTTGGGTCCATTCCTGAGACCCTTCTTATACTTCGAGACCTGAAATAAATGTTCTATGGGTGAATCTTCCACATAACTAATAACTACTTGCTATAACAAAACAAAGTACTGCTTGCAGGATGTGATGACAACAAATTGCTCAGATACAATCGAAATGAAGCTGATTGAGATGAGACTACCATTATCCTAATCAAGAGCTAAAACTGGGCGCAAGGTAGGTAATGTGCAAGCCGGACTGAGACCAAACAAGCAAAACTGATTGCGAAACCGTAAAGCTTTGCAAAGCAGCTTGCTCGTCCATGCAAACCTAAGATGCAGATGCACACCTAAACCGAATGAAATGTGTATCGAAGTGAGGATAATGCTGTTGCCCGTTTTCATCCTTAAATAACTGGAGTCTACAAGAATCGGAACGCATGAAACAACATAACAACCAGAGAACACGGGAAATGACCAGCTCTGTGGCCAGACGGCTCAGGAGCAATCTAGCGAACACCTGGTGCGCGCGCTCTGCACTACCGCAGGATCTCCAACACTGGCCATCGGCACACCGCACACAGCATGGTTACAAGAACAGAAATCGCACCGCCACAGTCCGGTTATACGCGGCGCACCGAAGATCGCATTAAGGAGAGAAAAAGAGGAGATGGCCGACCTTCTTCTTGGGGACGGCCATGAGGTCCATGGCGGCGCTGGCGGCGGGGAGCGCGAGGGCAGGCGCCTCCAGAACTGGGGCAGGAGGAGCTGGGGTCGGGATGGCGGGAAGAGCGAACGGGATGCGCGGCACAGCCGCCGCCGCTCGCCGGAGCAAGGCGCCCGCCGCCGCCATTGATGCGCTGCGATTTGGGAAGTTACTAGGCGAGTTGGGCTCTCCCTGCCTGACGAGTTAGGAAGATGGAACCCAGCAGGCCACCTCCCCCTCCTGGCCTCCTCCTGGGCTTCTTTAATCCTCCAGAGGGGAGGAGAAAAGCCCACCCAAACTGGCCCAGCGAAGCAGTTGCGTACTTGCTTGAAGAAATTTCTCAAATGGCCAACTGGAGTTACATATTTTTTTTTAGGGCAACTGGAGTTACATAGAGTGGATCTAAAAAAAATTGCAGAACAAGCGCCAGCTGCGTGCTCAATCGAGCTAATACGTACGTACTAGCTTGCTCATAGGAAAGGATGAGGGAAGGTGTACACGCAAACGGCAAGTGTCTGCAGTTTTGCAAAGGTGATAATGTCAATGACGATACCTCCCTCCCGATCCGCTCTTGTCGGTCGCGTCGCGAGATGCAGCAATTGGTTAACGTACTTATTTCCCGAGTACTTTATCTCGGCAAGAAAGAAAGCAAGTAACAGTGGTGCTGATGGAGGTTTCTGGATTTTTTTCTATCTAGAGGCCGTTTTAAGATTAACAGTGGTAACCAATCTAGATTTTGAGAGGATGTCTAGGTAGGAAATGAATCCTTGACGAGCACTTACCCATCGCTATATAATATTGCTAGGAGGAAAAATGTGACGGTGGCTAGTGTCCTGAGTACAGTCCCTTTTAACATCTCTTTTAGAAGAGCTTTAACGGGAGGGAATTTGATTAAGTGGATTCAGTTGGTAGAGAGTGTAGTCACTTTTAAACTGAATGATCTTGCGGATGTTTTTGTTTGGAGCCAGAAGCTGCCCATAGTGCAGCTGGTTAGTCTCTTTGGGGAGGAGCTAGCCCCAAGGAGACTAACCGGCCAGGGGTCGAATCCTGGCTCTCACGTTTATTCAGGTGGAGCTTTAAGCTCCCCTGTAGCCCACCTTCATTTTTTTTTTGTTTGGAGCTGTAATAAGAGTGGGAAGTTTTTCAGTGCAGGCAATGTATGGGGATATGATGAAGGAGGGAAGGGTGCCACAAAAATTTATCTTTTGGAAGTTAAAATTCTCCGTAAGATCAAAATCTTTTTATGGTATCTGTATAAGGGAATTTTATTAACAAAGGACAATCTTGCTAAGAGAAAGAGTGCTGCTTCTGCAGCCGAAAGGAGAGTATAGGGCGTCTCTTTTTTTAGTGTCAGGTGGCAAGATTTATTTGGAGGTCAGTACAAATTACCTTTGACATGAGACCACCTAGAGATTTTGATGATCTGATTGGGGCGTGGCTTAGTGCTTAGCCAAGGAAGAGTAGAAAGCAAGTTCTTACTGGGGTTGCGGCTCTTTGTTGGGCTTTATGGCTAAGTCGTAATGATGTTGTGTTAAAAAATAGTAATTCTAACACATTCTTGCAGGTCATTTTCCGAGGAACGTATTGGAGAAGAGCATGGGCGACACTTTCTAATGAAGAAGACGCCTTGAGTCTGAAGAACCTGTTCCGAAAGTTGGAGACTACCTCGATAGAGATCTTCAACAATTTTGGTTGGAAGTGCAGAAGTAGAATTCAAGCCTAGAGTACGTGTTTGATTGTCTTAGTTTGGGAGTCGTTTTGTTTTTCTGAACTTGTGAGTTGAGTGCCAACTCAGTCTTTCGATGTAAGCGTCGGAGTTGTAGTCTGAGTACTGCGTTTGGTTGTTTTGTTCTGTTGGCTGTAACCACTCCCTGGGAGTGATCAAGGCCGGATGTTCCTTTATCTAAAAAAGGAAAGCAAGTAACAACAACGTTAGCGGCTGGGAGCAGATTGATTCCACGAAAACAAACAGCTGCATGCCGAGACAGGGGAACACAATTCGATCGGCTCCCGTTCCAGTGATGATGTTATAAAAGCGACAAACATCATATTAGCTATCAACATAATCCCTTCCTGCGACCAGTTAGTATGTTTTTTCCCCTGAGGGTGAACACTTGCTAATGGCAAAATTTGGGGTTTTGGCTGTGACCGTGAGGAGTGACAAGTAACAATGGGTGTTTCGTTCCATTCTATTATTCTTTAAGTTAACCGTCAACGTAAGGGCCTGTTTGGTAGAGCTCCATCGGATTCTGATTCTCTATAGAAGCTGATTCTCTGACAGAGCGAGCCTATGGCCGTAAGTGATTCTGTTTGATTTTTTAGCACAAATTTTTCAAATCAGGATGGAGAATCATTCCATAGAAATCAGAAGAAACTAGTTTTTTTTAAACTTTCAAACCTTAATTCATTTTAGAGAATCACTTCACAAAATTAGAATAGAATCATTTCTTTGAAAACTGTTTGCCAGAGCTCTTGCTGTATTCGACGAAGAATCAACTCTGTGAGCTTCCTAACTACTTAAGATTGGAAGCTAAGCATGTGTTTGGTTCCAGGGATGACACTGGACAGGATAATCCCAATTTTTGATGTACTTGGTTTGTAATCAACACTACTGGAAAAACTACTTTCAGTACCGGTCGGAAAGGCTGCGTTAGTACCGGTTCTGGTACCGGTACTAACTTTTCGAGACTAAATTGACAGTCGTTTAATACCGGTTCCAGAACCGGTACTAAATCGTGCACGTTAGTACCGGCTGGTGAGCCGGTACTAAACTGCCTTTTCTTTTCTCTTTTCTTTTATTTTATTCTAATGCGCATTCCGTATCGTATCCGTTGTAATGCGTATTCGTATCGTATCCGTTTTAATGCGTATTCGTATCATATCCGTTCTAGTGTAGATGGGACAGGGTCATCCCTTTAGAGAAATATTCATCTATTATGCGGAATGTCACAAATATTCCTCTATTTTGCGGGATGCCCGCGTCCCATGAAATTGAACGGACGGGGTCATCCGTTCTTTTGGGCGCCGTCCGGCTCCGTCTCGAGTGTCTGCCGCAGGGACGGAGGAGTCAGCCGCAAGAGGGAGCGAGCGACGACGTGGCCGAGGTCTGGTTGAGCTCGAGGTGGGCGACCCTGGCGCGGGCGAGCTCGAGGTGGGCGCCAGCCATGGCGAGCTGGGCGGCCATGGCGTGGGCGTGCTCGAGGTGGGCAACAGCCATGGCGCGGGCGAGCTCGAGCTGGGCGCCGGCCATGGCGTAGGCGAGCCCGAGCTGGGCGCCGGCCATGGCGCGGGCGAGCTCCAATTGGGCGGTGGCCATGGTGCAGGCGAGCTCGAGCTCTGCTCCGTCCTAGGATTGAACTTGGGGAGATAGAAATAGAGAGAGATGAGACGGGAGCAGCAGCATGGGAGAGGCTGATGGAGATTTGACTCAGATTGAGTCCTTCGTGACCTCATTGTCCAGCAAGTTCGTCCGTGTCCAACGAAGAAGATAATGCCGTCCAAAGAAAATAAAAGAGACAAGCATAGAGAATGACAGATGGAACCCACTAGTAACATCATCCGGCTCATTCTTTTTCATCCTTTATACCAAACAAAAAATGGAATAGACTCGTCCCTCCCAACCAAACATAATTTAACCAAACATAATTTGAGACAATCCCATCTTAAAAAAATTAGTTCAAATGTAATTTGAAACATAATTTAACCAGACATAATTTGCGATTTACTGACAGAATCTGTAATTAGTTTTGTAATTAGTCTATATTTAATACTTTAAATGTGTGCTCGACATACTCGAAAAAAATTTCGCGAAACATCTAAACAGGGCATGGTAGAGGATTATGCTGTAATCTTTCTTGCGACAGGGGGCAAAGAAGTCCTTGTCGACACCAATCGAGCACCAACGTGTGGGTTGGGGGGACTCCAGCCGCGCCCGCCCCTACGTGTGAGTGTGTGTGACACTGACACGCCCTCCCCCCTGAATTTACACGGCCGGGCCGGGCTTTAGCCTAGCAATCAGCAGACGTGTGCCTTCCTTAACCCGGAAGCAACCGAACGGAGCCGGACCAAAGCAATCGAAAACAAACTCCTATTCCAATTCCACCAGCTCGCCCAATCCCAAACCCCCGTCTCCACGCCACCGCGCCGCGCCTTGCCGGCGTCCTCCCGCCTCCCCTCGCCGCCGCCGCTCCCTTCACGCCTCCTCCCTCCCTCCTCACCCCCGGCGCCGCCCCTCACCCCACGCAATCCCCAACCCTCTCCTCCATCTTCCTTTATATCCGCCGCCTCGCCCCGCCACACGCCTCATCCACCACACCCCGCCTGCCTGCCTGCTGACAAGATGGCGACCGCCTCCGACTCTTCCGCTGCCGACCCCGCCGCGGCGACCCCCGCGCCTGCGCCGGAGGGGGACGCGCCGGCGACCACGCTCCCCCCGGGCTCCGGGGGCCCCGAGATCGCCTTCTTCGACGTGGAGACCTCTGTCCCGCAGCGGGCCGGGCAGGGGTACGCGCTGCTCGAGTTCGGGGCCATCCTCGTCTGCCCGCGCAGGCTCGTCGAGGTCGCGTCCTACGCCACGCTCGTCCGTCCCGCCGACCCGGTATCCGCCGTCTCCGCGGCCTCCGTGCGATGCAACGGCATCACCAGGGACGCCGTCTCCGGGGCGCCGCCCTTCCGCGACGTCGCCGACGCCGTCTACGACCTCCTCAACGGTGAGTTCACCGAGCTGGCCGATTCCTCTCGTTTTCGTATGGCGCAACTCAGGGATCGATCCGTTCGTTAATTGGGAAACAGTACCATGTCGTGCACGCATTACTGTCTCAAATGGCCACATTTATTGTTTTAATTTTGTGGGTTTGTTAGTGTTATCATGGCACTGATATGGTCAAATTAGAACAAGGAATCCGCATGCTGTGTCCAAGTTTTCATCGATCTCTCTACAACTTTTGTCCAGTGCAAGCTAGGTGGTCTACGCTTTTGCATTGTCATGGTATATAGAAACTAGGACTCAGTCACTGAAAGGACTCTTCTCAACTTTTGACAGGTCGGGTCTGGGCAGGGCACAATATTGTGAGGTTTGATTCCGCAAGAATAAGGGAGGCATTCGCCGAGATTGGCCGGCCACCTCCCGAGCCCAAGGGGCTGATCGACACCTTACCTCTGCTTACCCAGCGGTTTGGGAGGAGAGCAGGGGACATGAAGGTAATGAACTATGTGTTCACTAGAGCCAGCTTATAATTTAAAGGGAATTGTGTTTTAGGAAGATATGAGTAATAATGATAGGTGTGGTTGTATTGAAGAAGATATATTTTGGCCTCTATTGGAAAATTTCAGATCCTTCTGTCATTAGAAGAGGTATCTCATTTTCTGTCCTTATCCGTTTTACCTGCAGATGGCAAGCTTGGCAAATTACTTTGGTCTAGGGAAGCAAAGGCACAGGTAAATATCATGCTAATTCAAGTGATACCATTGCATTTGAATTCTACTAATTGCTTCCTTTCAACATTTAGTTTTCACATGCACCTTTTCCCATTTTGATATTGGGCACATCTCCACCCTTTGGATCACTTCAATTTTATAACTTGGATTGGAATCCTTTTAGCTCGTATTCTATTTGCCACCCCCCTGGATCTTCCATGCCCATCTTGGGGTTTGCTCATCTGGACAAGCTAATATCCCAAAAGATGGTGTGCACTTTTATGGTTCTTTCCTTCTGTCTTTAGATAGATCATGCTAAATAGGTGCCGTAGTTATCCGGTGCAGTAGTGTAGCTCTTCACTACATACACGTTCATGTTACCAGAACAACTATCTACCTGGCATGAACAACTGCCATTAGAAGTACTAATCATTAATCTCCAATTTATGTTGTTAAATATTCTTCAGTTTAGTTCCCCTTTATGCATTCTTCTGCAACAGTCTGCTGACAGTTGATAGGATATTAATTACGGCCTACAAGTTGAATTTCCCTTGCTTTGATTTTATCTTGGCCTACACGAAGTTGGATGGAGTGACATCTCACTAATTTTATATGCATTTTTTCTACAGGAGTCTTGATGATGTTAGAATGAACCTTGAAGTTCTCAAGTACTGTGCTACAGTGTTGTTCCTGGTATGTTTGCATTAACTTATTCCATGCCTTGTTATTTCATTAGCTGGGCTCTTCCAATCACATCAATCTGTGTTTCGTTGCATGAAAGCGCTTCTGGTATTTTCTCCCCTACTAGTTTCCCATGTAGGCATCTGGAGTACCTCAGCACCTCAATGGCTCGATGGGCAAGTCAAGTTTAGCTATTGGGAAATAGGCCCTACATGATAATAATTTTTATTTACGCCATACTCCCTCTGTCCTGAAATACAAGGCATCAAAGGGTTCAAAATTTGTCCCTAAATATAAGGCGTTCTAGAATTTTTTTGCAAGTACTCACTCAATTTGATTAGATAAATATTTTCCTTGTTAACTGGAAAACTTGCCTTGTATTACAATTAGCTAGGGGTATATGGGACATTTACCCACCTCCTTAATCTGTCCTAAAAATCCTAGAATGCCATATTTCAGGATGCAGGGAGTACATGTTAATAACTTAATAATTTTAAAAAAACTGCTGATTCATAGGGAAATTTGTAGTTTTTTCTTCTTTTTTGGCATATGCTCTCTGTTCTGTTTGCTGCAGTTGCCGGCGGGTTTCTGCAAATAATTTGCAATCGAACTAGAGATCTATGTTGTTGTGGTATATTTGTAGATGCTGCAGTTGACGACAATGCATGCTGCAACGCACATTTTTTTAACAACTTCAGTTACAAAAACAATATTCCTTGAAAGGAGTCATGTTGTTGCGGTATATTTGTAGCTAATTGTTCTTATTTACCATTGGAGGTAATCTGTTGGCTAAATTCCAAAGTTACTCTGACAGGAGGCAAGTCTTCCAGAGGTGCTTACTGTTGAGAACCTTGTTGAGCGTGCCATTACAAGGAGCCGAGCTAATGGGGCTGCTTCTCCTGAGGTGCCAAAACCTGAAGCAAACTCTTCACCTGATTCTTCAAAACGGCAGCGCACAGTTTGTCCAGCTGAAGGTGCATTGCCTGAGGGAGGTAATCAAGGAACAAGTGATCCTTCAACCAGCAGGGAGTCTGTTGAGTTGGTATCCCACATTGAGGAAATGAAGTTAGATAGCACCACACAGATGGATGCAAGTTCCAGTGGTTATTCTACGTTTCTCGAGCCAGATGATATTTCAACTGAGTACATAAAAATCTCAGTTGCTCCATTGCACCAATTTGGTCGGAGATCATCTATCCAGCACAAAGACAGCCCACTACAGCTTTGTTCTGCAGGCTTGAAAGTCCAGTTTGGGGTCAGTACAAAGTTTCTAGACAATGCAGGCCGACCAAAGTTAAACATAGTTGTAGATATCCCTGAGAATCTCAGTAAGGTTCTGGAGTTTTGTGATGATCTTGCTCGGAGGTCGTCTCAGGAATCAGGCAGCACCTCTGAATGGAGACCCCTGGTTAAGAAGTATGGATATGTGAATCGCCCAACCGTCCGCCTGAAGTGAGTTCTGTCCCCCCTTTTCATTTTGTGTTGTAAAGCCCTTACGATTTTCAGAGATCTAATAATGTCCTTACCCTGCAGCATCCCCACTATTGTCAGTGGCGACTCTGCGATCTACTCAACAGATATATGCCAGAAGGAGCCTAGTGGTAACATTCAGAAGGTTGTTTTTAGCAATGTAGATGCCACAGAACTGGATTCTCTGTTTGTTCGAGGCAGTCAGGTGGACGCCTACTTTTCACTGGAAATATATGACTACCAGCAAAACGCTGGTATTCGGTTGGTTGCAAAGAGGTTGGTTGTACACTCTAAGTAGCACCAAGCTTAGTTGTTATGATGATCCTAGTGCTAGAAACTAACTCTTGCACTACTTTAGTGGCAAGCTTTAGAAAGCCTACCTTAACAAACCGTAGATTGTGTTGTGAATGTGAATAAGATCTGACCAGATGCAGATGTTGATGTTAAATTAGTATTGAAATGTTGTTGAAGATTCAAACAATCCAGTTTATTCATTTGTGAATAGAATGACCATTTGTCACTCTTCATCATCTCATTATTTTATCACCTGTACATATTATTTACACAAAGCTAACAGATCTGAGTCATAGAATCCTTGTCCGGGCATCATTAATACGTTGAGAAGCATATTGTCTGTATGAGCTACAGTTCGCTTTGATAAAATGAAAGATTATAATTAAATGATCTATTTCTCCGCTACTTTATGCTTCATAGAAATGCAAATTTAAAAATAGAGCAAAATCACACAACCCCTCTAGAGGCATTTTTTGACCGTGGGTTAATAAGGTAACTAGTACACAACAAACTTGAAATTCATCTAAACTTTCACAAAATCTGGGTGCATTTTCCGCGTGCATTTAGAACCTCACGGAGACACGGACGTACTTGTTTTATGTTTTAATAATGCAAAAAGTATTTATACGCTATTATTTCTGCATACAGTTAGTATATGCTCCCTCCGTTCTCGAATGTATGTAAGTAGTATATACTCCCTCGGTTCTCAAATGTATGTCGTATAGGACAAACAAATTAGTTCATTTTTGAACCAAATGGCTTGTCCTAAACAACATATATTTAAGGACGGAGGGAATATAATATCAAGCTAGATTAGAATCAAATTCCACAACCAGAGGAAATTTCTAAATTACAACCGAAGTAAAGGATCCAGAGCATCCATCCAAACATTACATAGAGACAACATATCTTTTATCTTTTAAAGACTTAAACCGCGTCGCGGTCTAAGCCTTGCATTGGACCACGTCAGCATAAAACAAGACAACCGTTAGATTTTCATCGCACGATAGAAATAAAGAATGTTGCACTGAACAACGATTCTTCTGGATGTCTTTAGAGCTCGCAGCAGAGATTATGGCAGGGCACACAGATCATGTAGGTCCCGCTGCATCTTGACCAAGCCATGAGACATCGTCAGTGATATAACGCACTGCACAGCTCCTTCGGGCAGCTCCGTTCATACCCAGACGTCCCACGACACTTAGGCAAATGTATTAGCATAAGGCCGTGTTTAGGCCTCCTTCAATGGTAAGAGCTAGTACCTAGCTCTAAACACTTTAAGAGACAACCCTTCAATGGTCTAGCTCTTAGCACATAGCTCATAATATGAATATGACCCCACACGTCATCTCACATAATCTCAAAGTGCACGTATGATATTATCTCTTGCTTAAAAGATAGCTCTTCTCTCTCTTCTATTAAAATATGAAAAAATATTCTATGAGCTAGCTAAGAGCTAGCCATTGGAGGAGGCTTAGATTCATAAAAAACGTGGAAAGTTTTCATCTAGAAAACTGTGTCGGTTCATTTCTTCTCTTTGTGCAGGCGACCCAATACAAAATGTTTTCACATTTTCATCCCTTTTCATCCATCTAAGAGCAAGTATTATGGTCCTAGGTGGCCGGACGACTCGCTGGCCACATAAGCAAAAAAGCATCGTTGGCAGAGAGAGAAACGAAGACAGAGGAAGGAACGGTGACTCGTGGTGCGCTAGCGTAAGCGAGCGTATGCATTCATTAAGCCGAAACGCAGAACCCTCATTCGCTAGCATCGCCTGCAAAAACCAGACCAAAACATTCATTGACGTGGGCCTCCCACCACCTCGAATGGCCTGGCGAGCGAGACGCCAGCAAGCGAGCGACTTCATAAAACTTGCTCTAAACACCTCCCTAAGTATTTTGCCTTGTGGGTTGGACCGGCTGATGCCCAATACTTAATGCAAAGTTCATAGCTATATCCTTTCTAAATATTATCTAGATAAACGAATAGTATAATCAATTGTTAATTTTACTTCAAAACTACTTTACGCATTCGTGCGACACACCCGAATACTAAGATAAATATTTTTTTAATAATAACACTTTATTCAAATTTAACATTTAAAACAATCCCATATATCGATTACTACATTACTTCATGATGTATTGTTGTAGAAAAGTATAATGCAAAATCATTGAATTACTTAATTTCAAATGCTGACAACTTTCTTTTATTAAGATCAGATCCTATGTAAGATCCAACTGTTGGGATCAGATAGAATTATCTTATAGAACCATGATAGATGATACAATGAAATTAAGATACAAGGTAGGACCATGACTCTTTTAATTTGATAGAATCAAATGTCATAAGATTATGCAATTGTGATGCGAATCTTGAAACCCTTGTACCGCATCTCCAAATGCTGAATCCAGACACGATTGACCACAAAACAATTTAAATTGGTTTTCTCCTTTAAAATATACACATCCTCCTGGGCTACATGAACATAAAGAAACAGACACATTCCCCAAATTAAATAGTTTTCACATTCTCGCACCTAAAAAACCTGTGGTGCAACGATCACTCCAGAATGAGCTGCTCCAAGCATCTTCCAAAATCAACTTTCACCAAAGAAAAATTAACGTGCATAGAACAAATCCACAAGCAACTCCATATAGTATAATGCATAAGCTCATGCAAAATCATAAACATTGTCCACTAAACAATTATGCAAAGCCTATAATTTTCTGAAATACAACGACATTAGTTGAGGGATTAGCCATTGGTGCACTCAAACACAACACAGTAAATCTGCACTCAAAATTAGCTATCCATCTTCTACATCTTACTAGCTAAGAAACCATGAAGCATCAGCCATGGCCATGGCCATGGCCAAGAACCACCTCGTCCGCCTCCTCTTCTTCTTCCTCACGGCTGCCCACCGCCGCCCCCGCCTGCAACTCGACCGGGTACGAGATGCTGGAATGGTACAAGCGTGAAGGTGATGTTCGCCTGTTAGTGTGGCTCGGCATCAGCACAAAATATATTTATATCTTAGCTCTCCCAATTGATAGGAACTAAAGTGTATTTCGTTTACTATAAATAAATGTACACCCGAAAAATTGGAAATGCACCACAACATTACTAAAATTTTTTTAGTGCAACCAAAAATATTTGGAAGGGCACTATGGCGCGTCAACGACGCGCATTGTTCTAGTAATGATACAATGGAAGGTGGATCTATAGCCATGAACCATAGTAACATGCTTCTTGAACCCAACCCACACATTATTTGACATACATACACGAACCCCGAACTCTAGGTCATGAACCATAGTAACATGCTTCTTGAACCCAACCCACACATTATTTAACCCACCTCTGTCGGGCCGGCCTACCGCCACCGGCCTTCCTCTAGGCCCGTCGGTGAGCACCCACTCCGGCAACCCCGAACCCTAACCCCGAAGCCCTAACCCGGCACCCCTAAACTCGCCGGAATATAGCCGGAGCCAGAAAAGGTCGCCGGGATTTGGCCGGAATCAATGAAGATTGGACAACACAAGCATTGGGTGAAGAGAGCCTCTGAATCACCCGGGTGAAGTTTAGCTTTCCCCATTCTGAAACATATAGTTTGAAAACATTTTAGATGTGTGAAACTACTTTAATAATGTTATGGGTTCTATAGAATTGTATTTTGATAAAAAAACTCCCTCCAGCTCTAAATTATAAGTAGTTTTGAAACAAATGAGGGGACACAGATGTGGTATTTATAGGTGCTTGGAGTGGGAGAATTGAGGGGCAGGGAAGATTATTCGAATATGCATGAGCATATCTGATTGCCCCTTGGTGCGCCCAATGCATCATGGGACTAGTAAATATGGTTTGCTAAAGTTTATAACTTGACTATGAAATAATATGACTGCACTTGTAGTATGACTATTCGACGTCAAACATAACAATAACACGTAGGAAAATGCTTATGTTAGATCAGGATCGGAGGAGCAGGTACGGCGGCTTATTAAGTCAAACTTAAGTAAAGACAAAATTTTGATCAAATGCTGCAAATAATAAAAGGGCTCCAAGGAATCGAACCACACGTTTCAGCCAAACTTTATAAACCTTACTATATATAGTTACCAATTCTGAAATATATAGTTTGAAAACATTTTAGATGTGTGCAAACTACTTTCGTAATGTTACCGGTTTTATAGATATTGTATTTTATTAATAGAAAATACTTCCTCCAGTTCAAAATTATAAGTAGTATTGACTTTTCTATATATAAATAGTAAAATTACGAACTAAAAAATCCAAAAAACCCATAATTTAAGACGGAGAGGGAATAGTGTCATCAAATAACCTCGTAATTATCCTCCACGGATGTAAACAAATTAATGATGATACGTACTACCTCCGTTTCAAATTATAGGTCGTTTTGGTTTTCTAGATTCATCATCCTTGTTATGCACCTAGATAAACGCTATGTCTAGATTCATAGCAAAATCAATGAACCTAAAAAGCCAAAACGACCTGGGTTACCAGCTTATTGAAGACACCTTATCGTGAATCCAATCTGGCAAGTGACTAGTACAGTGAAAATAACTGCTACCATGTCTAGATACTGTTTGGGTTGAAGACACGACCAGGGCCATTGTGTCAATAAAGTAACGCTTACGATCGTGCGGTGATGAACATCCACTACTGTAGAAACCGTTAATTTAAGCGGCGCGAAAATCTCATCTGCGCCGGCGTCGGCACCGCTTCCTTTTTCCGATGCCAATAAGGGGGTCATCCTAAGCAGTTATTTAACCGCTTAGAATAGTATGATACTTGAATCGTCTTTTTCACTACTACAAAAAACATTAACAGAGACAGTTTTTTTGCGTTAACGGAGGCGGTTTTGGCAACCGTCTCTAAGCTGGGGTCTCTGTTAATCATCGATTAATAGAGACAGTTTCCAAACCGTCTCTGTTAATAGGCATGAACAGAGTCGGTTTTTGAGGCATTAACAGAGACGGTTTTGTTAAAAAACCGACTCTGTTAATGCCTATTAACAGAACAAAACCGTCTCTGCTAATGATTTTACAGATTAAAAATAAAATTTAAATCCTAATTTTGTCGGGCCATACATATTACAGACATTCGTGTCGGATAAACACATTATATCCATTCATGTTCTTATTATCATCACATAAATGTTCAAGTCTTAACACAAAGTTCTTAAATAAACTATAAGGATATATCAGACAACAAGTGTGTTGTACCAATATTACAAAGATGTGAACTGTAGCACTCTAAACAATATAAAAAACTTCGGTTAGCAAGCTGCCTACATCATATCACTCTAAATACAATCAGTACCTCCAAAGATGTGTTTAGCTGAGGATATATTTCAGTAACAATTTCCAAGATGAATACACCAACAATGTTCTAATTAGTAACTTTTACCAACTGAAAGTGGCTTTCTCAAACCTGAATAATGCCTATCAAGATGGTTCCAAGTTTTCCAGAAAATTCTGAAGTTGTGATAAAACCAACAAATTCATGAAGGACTGTTAAGAGAAATACAACAGTATCAGATATTTGCATACCCGCAGAACTGAAGATATAGCTTGCATAGAAGCCAACACCATTAATCCCTCCCAGTTGCTGGAAAACCATCAAGCCAACACCCACCTGTGCATATAAGACCAACAAATTACATTGCAGCTGAAAATGTTTATGAAAAGTTTCGTACGATTAAAATACAAATTTAGTGAACAGAAATATATGCATATTCTAAATATGTAGTTGGAAATTATTTCTTACAATGACTGCATATATATTTTTGCTGAGAAACAAGTCGCGAAGCCTGGCCTTTGGAAAGCCATGGAGTGATTCAATATACTCCTGAATCAAATATCAGATTGAGCATGGTCTTCTTCACATTATAAATTCCAATATATACAATGAATTACGACAGAAACCAACTTTAATCTCAATTGCCTCGTCAGATATGTCAGCATCCTCTCCTCGCAGCTTTTGCAACCAGGGCCCCTATTGTGTAGGTAGCTGAGCTTCCAGAACAAATCAACAACTGCAAATGCAGAAGAAAGCCAGAAGTCAATATTAACAGTTAAAATTCTGCAAGTTACGGAATCTTGAGCTCTAGTTTTCGAACCTGGTTTGAAGTTGCAAGGCCCCCTCGTAGATTCTTTGGTGCAATTTCAGCTATGAACACAGGCACCTGCCAGATCCAGCGCATTAGTGCACTAAAAATGAAGGTTTTAAGGGTTAAAACATGAATGCTGGAACTAATTTGATAGAGTAAGCAGTGTAGTGCATCTAATTCAGAATGCATGAGTAATGAGTTGCTTACCACATAAGAAAGAACTCCAGTACTAAAGCCCAACAAGATTATGCCAAAATAGAGCATGATAGCACTATGCACATTCATAAGTTTAGAAATGCAATCGATGGACAGATATTCGACTACTCCTTTAATTTTCAGCTTCTGTAGATCAATTCTACTTTTGGCTCCTTGTTATTAGTTTAGAAATTCAAACAAACATGGTACTGATATGCCAGGAATAGCTTCAAAGTTACACCAGCAATAATCAACCCAATTTTATTTACCAATAAGCAAGTAGACGTAGGCTAGAAATAAAAAGAGATCTGGACGGTTTATGTGATTAAATCTGAAGAAAAAAAATGAAACCCAACAGCTCATACAGCAAGTCAAACTATAAATGCGCTCAAATCTGAAGGACATGTGAATAAGCCTAATATGATCAGGTGGATATCAATACACCTATTTACTAAAATAATGTGTAACAGTTGAGCACTCACATGGTGATGCTTGCCGAAGAGAGTGCTTTCACAGAAAGGGTCTCTGATCTGCACACACATTGGGAAATTAGTACTTGCTAATAGACTTATGACATGCCCTGAAAGAGAATGAAGGGCATTTCCATTTTAGTAGAAGTATTTACTACGCACACATCCGAACCTTCCATTCAGCAATTAAAAAATAAAGGGCATTTCCGTTTCAGTAGTTGCAAGGAACCAGAAGGCAATGTGGATATCATTAATATGGAAAACAAATAGCTGACGTGTGTAGACAGATCATATCCTGTGTGATTATCCAATACCTAGCTCAAGGCACATGGAACACGCTAAGACCAAGTCCAAAGCATATGGCAATTGTAGCTGGAACGAAAGTGACATGGCAATTAAAGTGGCATAATTATGTCACCTTTCCAAAGCATATGCAAGATGTAAAATAAGAATGCAGAAAATTCCTCCTTAGAACCTAGGGATTCTAATGAACCTATCAGAACCTATCTATATCAATATCCGTGACAATTTTGTAGACAAGAAGCTAGAAGCTGAATCCATCCATCTGTACAAAGGCTAAGAACCTCTTATACAAACATGGAGAATCTGTAGGATAAAAACCTCTTTTATGGATGGATGATCTGTCATCCAACAGCTCCACTCATGCTCACAATATAGATGTTAGATGTCAACAATCCTTGGTTACATATTACCTCAACAAAACCAAACAGAAGATGTTCCAGCACCTCACCATTTAATTCGTGTTTGTTTAGCACTGAACTCAAAGATCTACATTACCATTGCTTTATATTAGGTGCTAACTGCTAATAGCTCACTGGAAATCTGTAAGATGGATGGGTAAATTTGTTGTACAGTAAATAACTGCACAAATATCAACGCCGGCTGCATCAAATAAACCCTAAATCCCCAAAAATCTAGATCAAATAAAACCTGGGATCGAGCTCCATAGATAAAACTCGAACAGATCGATCCAAGGAGGGGGTTTCAGGGGGGCACGTAACAATCAATACCCTACTGGATGAAGCGGTTCGGGGAGGAGGAGGCCAGCCCGCGACGGCGCGTGGAGGAGGAGGCCGGCCGCCGGCGGTTCGGGGAGGAGGAGGCCGACTCGCAACGGCACGTGGAGGAGGAGGCCAGCCACAGACGGTTTGGGGAGGAGGAGGCCGGCCCGCGACGACGCGTGGAGGAGGAGGCCGGGCGTCGGCGGCTCAAGAAGGCGTGCAGGAGGAGCAGACGAAGACCGGCACCGCTGCCACCGCGCTGCTCACCGCCGGCGAGGGACACCAGCGCGTGGGGAAGGAGGCGGCGTGGGGGAGGGGCGGCGGCGGCATGGGTAGCAGTGGAGCGGCTGCGGGAGGATAAGGAAGAGGAGGTGACGGGAAGGAAAGAGAGAAGGGGAATGGAAAGAAAAAGGTGTGAAAGAAAAAGAAAAAAGAAAAAGAGGCTGAAAAGAGATCTGAGCCATTCATTAACGGAGGCGGTTGTGTTACAAAAACCGCATCCGTTAATGTAGTATTAACGGAGGCGGTTGCGTTACAAAAACCGCCTCCGTTAATTGATTAACGGTGACGGTGGATTTGCTCCGCCTCCGTTAATCGATCGTCACCGCCTCCGAAAATAATGGGCATTAACAGAGACGCACGCATTTTGCAAGTGTCTCGGAAAATGTTTTGACAGTGTCTCCTAAAATGTTTTTTGTAGTAGTGTTTCTTCGTCGGTTCGTTTGGTTCATGTATATTAATCGGTTCAATATGCATCGTTGAGTTTAGTTTCCATAAAATCACCGGTTTTGTTAGCGCCGGTTAGAATGCTGTCAGGGTAACTAAAAAAAATCGCACGGACCCAGTTGTAATGCCGCATTGTTATGAACGAATTGCATGGACATCATTTGCACACACTATAGTATGTGCACGTGTACATGCTAGACGTTCATAACAATAACATCATACTCAAATCGTCATTTGGTAAGAGCTAAACTCAACAAGTTCATCATACAAGGATTGACTCAATACCTTAAAAATCATAAGTAATAATAAGATGGAAATATAATAGGTACAAGTTCATCACATAACTAGGTTGAACACCACAACTATTGAATAAAATAGCAAAACACATTGCAATTGGTAGAACGATGAAACCTAATAGACAAAATGGCAATTCGTTCATAACGTCGGTGCTTACTTCACCGGATCTGATGGGTGGCGGCGCTTACATCGCCGCCATTGCACCTGTAGAACCCCCGTCGTGCCCACCATAGGGATGGAGGTCATGGCCGAAGAGGACACAACGACGAAGGCGCGTCATATCCCGCCACATCTCGGAGATCGCAAGCGTTTCGACATGTCGACTGTAGGCAGCCACCATGGCGAAGAATTTGAAAAACATCTGGAGGGACTCTACTCTCACCTCTTCCCGTCCGGTGTTGATTGCCCTAGTATGGATCTTACTAGCAGCTCCTTACGACGGTCGGCCTGCACAGAATCAATCATGGCCAAGACTGTCCTGTATGCAGCCCTAGCCTCTAAGCACACGGCGGAAATCCTGGCCTTGGCCACGAACAAGGCGTGGAGCAAGGTGCGGCAAAAGGACATCTTTGCCGTCTGATAAGCATAGTATACGAGGAGGGCTTCTTTGTCATGTGGACTGGCGTGGCGCAGGACCTCAAATAATGGACGGGGTGTCGCCATGATGAAGGCGTGAAGAGTGGAGGAAGAGGTGGAGGAGATGGGAGGAGATCTAGATCCAGATGTGTGTGGTGGTGGGCGCGCGGCGACGGCTGGGGGGGAGTGGCCGGGGATAGGGTTAGGGTTGGGGGGAGCCGCCTCATATATATAGATTCGGAATCATTCTAAGCGGTGTGGTGTTGACCGCTTATAATGAGTATACAAAAAATAAAAAAACAAAACATGAAGCATAAGTCTAGATAAACATGCAAATGATTAAACAAGAGTTAAATACACCAGGGGTACATGAACTTGTCCCGAGATGCCACTTAGGTCCATGAACTTGAAAAATGCACATCTGGCACCTCGAACTTATAAAGTTGTGCCACTTAGGTCCATACCCCTTCGATATATGCAAAAGACACCTCAAATTTTAATCTTCCTTTACATCTAGGTCCTTCTCCTCTCCCTCTCCTCTCTTTCTCAGCGCCGCCCGCTGAGCCGCCTGCGGCCGCCGCCCGGCGAGCGCGACACGCCGGCACGCGGCGCCACGAACGACGGGGGCGAGCAAGGGCGGCCGACGCGAGGTCCTCTATCCACGGTCCCTCCTCTCCGAGCCCTGCCCGCGACGCTAGGACAGCCGGCTCCGGCTTCCCTCTCCCCTTGCGCCCGCTCCTCAGATGGTCGGCTCCAATTCGACCTCCTCTGCCTCAAATCGAGCTCCTCCGTGTACCGTCGAGCTCTGCCATCGGGGAATTGAGCCCTTGCTGACTCTTGGAGGGGCGCTGGAGTTTAGGAGGCGCTCTGGACATTACCCGTGCAGCGCCAGAGGTTGCCCGCTCCGCCGTGAGCCTGGCGGGCCCGTTGCCCTTGTTAGCCTCGGCGGCGCCCGCGAGTGCGGCAGCGAGGGACATGCACACCCCGGGGGCGCACTGTGTGGCGTGGAGGCCTATCCGGCCGCCGCCGCTGCGCCCAGAACCGAGGCCCTCGGTGGTGGTGACCGCGCAGTGGTGGAGCCCGTGCACCAGCGTGAGGCATGAGCTTACGGACGCGTGCGACACCTCGCCCGACTCCGCGTTGTAGGTTGAGGGTAGCACCACGCATGCGCCGCACCCGCCTGCAGCAGAAGCAGAGCAACCAAGCACATTCAAAGCCGAGAAGGGGAGGAGGAGGGGAATGGAGGGGGAAGGTGGGAGGGAAAATGGTGGCTAGCCTTCATCGCAGCCGAGCTTGGGGCCAGTGAAGCGGGTGCAGGTGGCGCCGGGGTCCACCTCGCCGCCGCGGAGCTCCATGCGCTCACCGTTGACCGTGAAGGCCACTGCCGCGGGCAAGAGGGCGGAGCAGCAGCAACCATCACGCGGGGGTGTGGGGGAGAGATGCGCGTGCGTGCCAGAACCGACCGACGCTGACGCGGGCAGGCGGACCGGCGTGTCGCGCTCGCCGGCTGGCGGCCGCAGGCGACTCGCCGGGCGCCGGCCGGTCGGCAAAGAGAAAGAAAGAGAGGAGAGGGAGATGAGAAGAACCAATATGTAAAAGAAGATTAAAATTCGAGGTGTCTTTTGCATATATCGAAGGGGTATGGACCTAAGTGGCACAACTTTACAAGTTTGAGGTGCCAGATGTGCATTTTTCAAGTTCGTGGACCTAAGTGACATCTCGGGACAAGTTCATGTACCCCTGGTGTATTTAACTCATTTAACAAATAGGTTGTTCACAACACAGAACACAACAGATCTATATTCTAAAAAAACTAGTGCGACAGGGCAGCAGTACAGGCGAGGCATGTACGCCCCCAAGCCAATCCGTCCTCATCTGGATCTCAGTGACACGGTAGAAGCTCACTGTCTACCCCCTCCATTTCTAGCTACGGGCATGGAACATCTCGACGTCTCCTGCTTCAGGAAGCCGCACGAAGAAGGTGTGGTGGAAGCGGTCGTCCTTCATTGTTATCCTGGAGCGGTAATGCCCGAGTACATGCTTGACGACGAAGCTGATGGTGATGAATGTGTTCCGACAGGGGTGTCTTTGGCGACGACGTGGTCCCAGTCGAGGCCCAACGATGGCAATGATGAGGTGTTTCAGATCTCCAGGGATCACCTGAAGCAGTTGAAGCACCCTTTGGATGACAAGCTCGCAGCTGTTGTTCCGCCGCTCCATGACCGCCGGCGCCTCCACTGCATCCATGCCCACCCCCTTGGTTTCCTTGCAAATAACCTGGACAAAAAAGAAGAAAAGATGCAGGGGGATATGAACGAAGGAAGCAGATGAGTACCAATAAATAGGACATGGCCACAAAATATCAACTTCTTGTGCACGATGGAGCGGTTGGAAGACACGTGATGATTATTATAAGCGGCTGATGGCATGCCGCTTTGAATGAGTCCATAAAAATATTAAAAAACATGATATATCCAACTCTTTGTTGATCAAAGACGGCCCATAACAAAGGATTGTTACAAAGCTCTAAAAGAAAAAAGTACAAGGCTGATTTTGTTCATCGTTGTCGATCAAACGACAATTTTTTTCATCGTTAACGGATCTGATAAATCCCCCTACGAGGAGGGCAGGATGGAGAGGAGGTACAACAAGCGCAAGCGCAAATTTGTGCTTTTCTTGCTACGTACATGCTGGACTTCGATGCGCTTCGACTCCTCCATCTTGGCGGACAGGAGGCATTAACCACCCCTTGATCGAGGATTCTCCTGTCATCACGAGGATTCTCCTAGTGATGGTTTTACCAGGATACTGACCAAGAAGCAAACTCTCCTCCATCTTGGCCGACGGTTTCCTCTCCTTGATCAGTTTCCTCTTGGGATAGCATGGGTGATGCATATATGAAAGGAAAATTGAAGAAGGGGTAGAAACCCAACCCTATCACGAGAATTCTCTTAGCGATAAGAAATGGAAGTTGTGTATGACTATATATGGAGTCAAGAAGCAAGAGCTTTCTACCTACGAGATCTATTCTTTGCGCCACGACTGGGTATGTAGTGTGAGGAACAAAGGAGACCCGTGAAGCTTTATTTATAATCAAAGGAACAGAGAAGAGAGAGAATATTGCTTTCAACTTGCTTGGCAAGATGAAGAAGACAGATCGGTTTCAACTTGTATCGCAAGATGAACAAGATCCTCTCGGTTTCACACGTACGCGCACGTCCGCTTCAACTTCCAATTCACAAGCGTTTTTAAATTCCGAAAGCAATCATTCCAACCGGTTTTATTGTGCGCCGCTTCAGTAAACGAATATTGCAGTCGGCATAAAATGCACCGTTTAGGATGAGGAATCACTGTAACCGGTTTTTTATACGCCGCTTCGTTTACATATCCGAGCCGGCTCATGTCTAGCACCGCTTCGTATGAAGGACTTATTCTAAGCGGCACTGGTGACGCCGCTTACAATGACTTAAACTAAGCGGGTCGTTTTGGCCTGCTTCGTATGGGCCGATGAGGTTAACGTTTTTTGCAGTAGTGATCAACAGCTGCCCTGCCATACCTCCTCACCAGTCACCTGGAAGCGGGGCAGTGGACCGGACGGCGGTGTTTACAGTACCCAGTTGTTTCTTTTGCCTGAAATTACTACTAATATTTCTAGCACTCCTTCGATGGTGCAATCATGGATTTTCTATCATAATTTTACCATCTAAATTGAGATAAACATATGGGCATGTTTGATTGTAGAAGCTCTGCTAAATAGTTGTTGAGAATGATGTGAAGTGATTATCTAAAATGACTCATTAAGAGGGTGGAACTGAAAAAACTAGTTTGTCATGATTCATCTCGCACATAATACCTTTATCTACAAAGCTTATTACAGAGGAATACAACGAATGACTTTCAGCCGCAAAATCACTTTTCTCGAAGAATTAGAGCTCTACCAAACAGGGCCGGGAAAAGGTGTAACTCATGTCTAAAAAATTTACTAAGAGATTAATTCCTTTAAAAAAAATGAATGAGCAGGAGATCAACCTATGTACGCGCATTGAAGCACAAAGTTTATGGCTACTCTACTCTTCAGAGATAATAAGCTGCACTGAACGTGCCTTGCTTCTGCAGTAGTGATCCACTAGTATTGAACGCGCGCCCATGCGCGCGCACGGTTGAATTTGAAGTTCGACAATACTTGTGAATTGTAGTACATGAAGCTGTGGCATTATGTTGCCAACTTAAATTGTTTATAGTAGGAAGCATAACACGAATAAATGAAAAATATAAGGAAATGCAGAGAATTTGTTTAGAACCGGATCATGGCTAATATATTTATAGAGTTGTAGTACAATGTGGCTGCTTCTGATAGAGGTTATTAGCAGTGTCATTAGGTTTTGACGGCATACCCTGACAATGGGGAGTACAAAATACGGCTATTTGATTAGGGCTGCCTTTGAAACATACAGAGTTGATATCTAGATTCCAAGAGCGTGGTAGATCAGCATATATGTACAGGACAAAAGGTTGCTGAGCTTCTGCAAGGAGTGCTTCTTGGGTGCAAAAGAGGTTAACAGAAACGCAGTAGATAGCAGGTTTGATTCAGAGCCTGCGAGGACACGCAGGGAAAAAAATTGAAGTTTTATATGTAAATCAAGAGTAAATAATACCGTGAAGTAGAGATTGTGTATTGTGAGGCAAAACTGACCTGTCATATTTTTTTTTCTGGTGCTGCAGCTTCTTAGCAGAATGATGTTGTTGTGTAGGGTGGTTGGTCTGATTCCCGGGCGATGATCTGCAATTAGCAGAAATGAAGGGAAAAAATTACGAAGTGTTTCAGGAGGCTGAGGGTTTTTTTTGGATAAGTAGTAATCAAGAAGCGGAAGACAGGTTAGCTCAGTTGCATTATACAAAGAATCTGAAGATTTACCTTTCAGGTGAAGTTGGATTAAGGCAATCTTCTTTAACACCACTGACTGATTGATCAAATTTAGTTTTCTTAACAGAATCTTCACCTGTTTCCTGTTTGTTTATAAAAGAATTCTATGTATTTAGACTTGTTTCATAGAGGAAGTGTGCAAAATAGCCGGATTTATTTACAGGAAAAAAAACTTCCAACCTGTTTGTTGTCGATGTTGCTGGAGAACAACCCTTTTCTTGCTGATAAATCATCTGGTGTATCAGGGTCCCTGATGGCAAATTATTTAAACTATTAGTTTGTAAAGAAAAAATGTACGTATTTGATGTGTTTGTATTTTTGAAAAGGAAACCTACAAGGGTGGCGCATCTGTAGCTTCAGGTTGAATAATGTGTGGAGTACGGGGGGATGCCTGTAAAGTTTGAATGATTTTAATTGCAAAATTAAATTAGATAAATGTAAGCACATCTGAATTTGAATGGAGCCGTATACTCACGCTTATGGCTGGTAGTGGTGGACTTGTAGACTGGTGTTGTGGTAGCAGTCTGGTGGTAGAACTCTGGGTAGAAGTTCCTGCAATTGTCTCAATCTGTGGAATGGTTCTCTGTTTTCCATGTGAGGTAATGACAGAATTGACTATGAATGATCTATTTTCATAGTCATAGCTACTGTCTGTAAGCTTGATTGCAAATGTGAATTTTTCGGAGACAATGGCTGCTATGGGAGAGGGTATATTGTGTCCTCGACCAGCTGAGCGCATAACATAGTCACAAGATTTACCAACAATGCGAGAAGCAGCATTACCAAAACAAATCATTTGTGCTTCAGCTGTACCATCAGTCGCTATGAAAGGGATTTTGAGCCTGGAAGAATGTGTTTTGTTTAAAATTTGGTATTAATGAATTTAAGGATCAGGTAGCTGTGAACATATACAAGGAAGTAAATCTACCTGTAACTGTAGCCGTTGTAGTCGCATTTGCGACATTTGTAGCCAGAACCGTGTGCACTCATTGATGTGTGGCATATTTTGCATGCAGGGTACCACCAAAATGTACTGGGAATTAGCCGTGAAATGGTCACTGTGCATTGGTATCCGTTGGGCTATAAATGAAGTTAAAAAAATACATGAGAAAATGCAGTATGAAGCAAGAAATTGGGGAAAATAGCAGGGGACAGTGTGATGATGAAAATGGGTATAAGAGAGTGGTGATTGGCATGAAAATGGAAGTCTTGCTTTACTAACGGGGAAATCAAAAGGATGCATGATCATTAGCTCTTGTAAAGTCTTTGTTTGTATTATAGGAGCAGGTGCAGGTTGTACTGACAATTGTGTTGGATTCTCAGGATGTTTGATTTCTATACGCTGGCCTTGAAATCTGCATTGATATATCATTAGTTGCTGAGTTTAGGAGTAATAAAACCAAGGGAAGAAATGATTATAAAGTTATGAGATGCATCGAAACCAGTATTTTACCTGGCGTAGAAAGCCTCAGCTTCTGGAATTTCAGGATTGAAGTACCATTTGCATGCAGAACTCCCACTAAGGTAGTGTTCATCTGCATTATTTTGTGGGAAGTAAATATATCAGTTGCTCATATACTTTAATTTGGACTAATAATTTGGAAAAAGAAAGGAATTGTATTGGTTTACATGTGGAACTGGCATTATTGTAGAAAGATTTCATTAAACAACCAACGAAGAGGGTGACAATTGGTTTTGCATCACTGCCATTGTACACATTGTCTATGCTGAATTCTTGAGCGCATCTTCCCCATAAAGTTAGCTTCAGTTCATTGCCACTGCAAAATGAAGCATTGAAAAGGAAAAAAGCTCAATGGTGTTTGCAAGTATGTTATTATTGTTGACATTGGTAAGTATGCTATATATATGAAGCTTACTTTATATTCTGCAACATCACATTCCTTGTAATAGTAGAAACTTCGTTGGTGGAGGTATACTTGCATACAGGTTCAGAAACTTCAGTAATGACAGCAAGAACATCTGTAAAATGTAGAACAATTAGCTAGGGTAGTGAATTTATATGACAAAACAAAACAGTGTGTGGATCAGATATTTTATAGGCAGGTTACTTACCCAGAAAATAGGTATGATCACCAATGCGCTCAAAAAGTTGATCGAACTCAGTCAGCCTGTAGGCATATCTTGGAAAAGTTTCTGGCGGATTTATAGCAGGTTTGATTTCAGTCCAATGGATGAACTCAAGCATGTAGGGTGCATGAACAGGTCTATATGAATTCTTCAAGTTGGCAACTTTGAAATACTTGATGGTATAAGTGCCATGTTCTTGTAGCTTGTCATTATGCTTTTCTATGTGAGCTGCTGGAATTTCAGCATACATGACATTTCCCTGTGCAGAATGTAGATATGAGAAAATTAACAAAACTAAAGTCAACTCAGGAGGTTTCTCTCTGTTTTTGACTGGGAAATAAGCTGCATGTTTTAATTATGGATAGTTTAGCAGAGGAATAAACAATTTACCTTCTCATCTGCCACAACGAGGCCAATATGCAGAATTGGATCGTTTTCATTTTTGCCATGGAATTGCCACTTTCTTATTACACGAACACAGATTGCGGATTGTCTGTCTTTTGGACGGAGGTTTGGAAGCATTGTGTACTCTACCATCTTCAACCTGCATGCATTAATGTTGGTAGGGATAAGGAAAAACAGGGGAAAAAGGAAGAAATGTCATTGGATGTAATGAAACAGTATGTAGTATGTACCATGCATTGTTGTGTAGATATATACCAATGTTTGATATAATATGTATATATATTAGAATAATTGTATGAGCAGACAGTGCCATAAAACTATATATGTGGACCAGCACCTTCTAAAGCAGCTAAAGCTTCATGGTATACTATATTTTTTGTTGTGTCTGTACAATTCCCATTTTCATCTTCTATTAAAATCTTGAGGCCATTTTTTGAAGTTACACGGGATACAGCAACATATAGTTGACCATGAGTAAAAACCGGCCGCTTTAAGTAAATTCCCACAGTTGACAATGTCTGCCCCTGGCTCTTGTTTATAGTCATTGCATAACATACTTTGAGTGGGAATTGACGTCTTTCAAGAACAAATGGCAATTTTGTGTTTTCAGTGTCAGGCATATGCGGGGTATAGTAACAGTATTTCCTTTATGGCTGCCTGTTAGTATTTTGGCTTCAATGACTTTGTCTCCAAGCCTTGTGATTATCAGTCGAGTTCCATTGCATAAACCATCAGATTGATTCAGGTTTCTTAGTAACATGACTGGAACACCTTTCTTGAGTGTCAGCTCATGCTGCGGGAAATTGTTTCCATTTAGTGAATTTAGGAATTCAACGGGATACAAAATTTCATATGATTCATGCGTGCCGGGAGCCTTGGATATCTTGTCGCAGCTCATTTCTTCGTTTAGTAAATGGGTTCTAGTTTCCCCTCTCCAAGGAATTTGATTGAATTTGATTGAATACAGCATTTGTTATACAGGTAAAAGCCTGTAGTTGCTCATCATTGAGATTGGAAACTAAGTTTTTAGATTCAGCATTTAATTCATCCAGGCTATATGCTAGTTCTTCTTCAATGAGTCGGTTGCCACATACTGAATCAGATGCATTTGTTCTAGGAGGCAAGTCATGGTCTCTAATTCTGCTGCCATGTTTTTCAAACAGTGTGGACAGATCATCAAGGAGATAATTTCTCAGATCAGTGTCAGATAATTGGTATTTGGGATTACCGATAATTTCTCTGTATTGATATTGGATATCATCAGCTAGGAGTCTCCATACTTTTTCAAAAAAGGCACGTTCATCATTAACTTCGCAGAAAAGAAGCATCGTAACAAATAATTGCCTAAGCTGTGGGGCTGTAGCCCATGTTGCAGCTTCATCAAATGCACTGTACCATTCTTGGTCGCTGCCAAGAAGGCCACGTGCATTGCAGGTTTCTCTAAATGTATTATATGTTATACCATTGTATGTTCTTAGATCTTCATAGCTTTGAGCTCCCTTGACAACCATTAATAACATTCTAAGGTAATATCGCTCACCAACAGATGGGTGCACGTAGTAAAGGCGGCCAATTTTAAATCCAGAAAGCCTACGTACCCAAGTCCTTGTTGATTCATCATAGCGCCATTTTTTTGGGAAGTCACAGTAAGTTAGAGTTCTAGCTTCTGGATACATTTGGTTAGCAATGAACCATTGAGTCAATGTTGTTCTGCGAAGGAACTCCTCAGAAAGGATGTCAGCCATATTAGCAGTTTCATCATAAACGATATTATTTTCATTTTGCAGATGAACTGATAGCCTTTGGACTGGGGGAAAGTGTCTGTGTATATCAAACCCAAATATTCTCCAGCATGCGTCATGCTCACAAATATACCGACAATCTAAATACTCTTTTATTTCATTTCTAGTTTCAGTTTCGTGATCATGTGGAGGATCCTCGCCATTTCGAATTCGCTCCAAATAGATCTTGCTACGATCAGGTCCCTTTGTAACATATTTGAACAGGTATTTAACAAAGATTCCTTTGTTGCACCATTCAACATTTATATGGGCCTGAAATTTCTTTAATAAATTCATGTTATATGGAACAACCCATTGATTGTTCAGTCTTATATTGCCTTTTTGAACAAATCTACCGTTATCAGGTCTTTTGTAAACTGCAAATCCATTTTCATCAACAGTTGTCTCATTTTGAAAAGGCTTGGGAAATCCTTTTGAACATCTGCCATTTTTCATGCAGGGAGAATTTGGATTGTCTTGACCACATGGCCCATGGATCATATGTTCAGCAACCAATGCATAACCCAATGGATCAACATTTGGGTCAGGAATTTCAGCGCTTATATATGAATCAATAAGTTCAGGTGTAGGATTTGTAGTATCCATTGAAATCCATAAGATAATATGAGCATGAGGGAGGCCACGCTTTTGAAATTCTACTGTGTGCAGAACTGTTTTATGTTTTTTCAAAAAAAAAAGAACTTTGTCAGAAGTTTAGTAGATGTAAAAAGAACTTGAAATGAGGTATATAGGGATAAGGAAGAGTAGAGGATATAATATTTTGATCTGTACCTGCGTCAACTGGGCCAAAAACTACACCATTTTTAATATCATGTAACATTTCTTCAAGTTTCATGTTGTATACTCTCACAACTATGTCAGCTCGGTCGGTAGGTTTCTGGCCAGGTTCAAGAATGCCTTCCTCAATTTCTTGCCATTTGGAATTGCATGTAAATGTTGTAAAAAAATCTGGAGGACCATAAACCCTACATATGGCCATTGCATCGTGATAATTTTGTATCATATAGCGCCTTCCTCCAGTGTGTGATGCAGGTAAAACAGTTAGTTTACCCATTTCACTACCATCAATGCAACCACGACCCACAGCATCAGATATACCTTGAAGGTTCTCAACACGAAGTCTAGATTGATTTTTAATGATGTATAAGAGTCGAATTTCGTCCGTGCAAGCACGAGCATCAACTTTAGCCTGGCTGGACAAAGCACCGTAGCATAGGTATGGGTTAGGCTGTCTTTTTCTGTAATGAAAGTTGTACCGAAAATAATCTTGCTGTGTCATTTTCACTCTAGCTTTTTTCCCTTTTGCGTTAACACCACTATAGAGAACCCCAACTTGGAAACCACGTTCACCATATGGGAATAAAAGTGGATACTGTAGTGCCATATAAGCAGGATGCAAGGATGATATTTGTTTTAGCTCCCGACCATGAGTTTCTATTATAATATCACGTTTAAATGTGTCCAATGAGAAGTCTCCAACAACAAGCATCGCAAGCTGGTCAGTAGTTGGAAGATTATACTGAACAGGATCACCCTCTTTGGCCCCTATGATTCTGATTGCAAATTGTTCGTTGCCTTGTTCTGCTAACCTATCTCTTGCAAGGCGAAATGTCTTTACAAAAGGGTTATGTTCATCAAGCATTTTCATTAAATTTTCCACAATAGTTGGATCCAGCGGATCTGGTGTTTTCTCATCTGGATTTAATGCTCTCAATCTGTTGTTTACTTCATTTGCAGTATCGTAAATATATAATTGGATAAATTTAGGAGGGCTGCCATCTCTTGGAAGTAAAGAGCCAATACGGTGATGAACTTGACCATTAATTCTGAAAACAGGAGGACCTCGGCCGTCATTCAAAGAACGATCTATATTTGCTCCCATTGATGTAAAAGCAAATAGACAGTTATATTGGTGAATGCTTTTCATAAATTTGTTGCATAGTGGTCCACCATCAAATCTTGCAAGACTTGCCAATGGTTCTGGCCGTGGAGGAAAAGGAGGGATGTTAATTTTGCGTCCTTTGCAACAGTTATTGTAGATGATTTTTCGTGCTGTGGATTCAGCCTTCACTCTTTCTTCATACCAGAAAATAGCGCCACAGTAAGGACATTCATATTGTGGAGGGCCATAATAAGATCGATTTGGATAAGAAGCTGGAGTATATTGAAGCATTGTGTGTTGGATGCAACAAAGAAGTATTGATAACCAAAGCATTGGCAGCAGATTAACAGGGAGAGAAAAAAAAGAGTTAGGAAGAAGTACCATATTTATGTATAAGTTTTGTAAAAGATGTGTCAGTAAAACCACATAATGCTCATGTAGAACCTATAGCATACCTTTCAGTGTTTTGATATATTCTTCGTCGAAATAGCCGCATTCTAACGATGCCGTATTTTTCTCTATGTTTCCTTTTGGAAAACAACAGTTAATAACCATAGAGGAGGAATAAGTAGTATCAAGAATAAGTATGTCAGCTAAGTGGCACCTGATAAGGCAATGCGTTTTTCATCTAAACGTTTTCGACGCTTTCTCCTACACTCTGCAGGATTAGTAGCAGCAGGACTGTACCATCCAATGTTGTTTGGACCTATATACAATATATGCACACAGGAAAATGTTTTTTCCCTAGTTAGAGGGGGGAAAGCGCAAGAATGAAATTGGAGGTCTGATGTCGAGGATACGTACGATTAGATAGGCGATCATGTTTTCTTTTACGATGTAAATTAGGGGCAGGTGAAGATGTATAGTCACAAGGATGCATTACAGTGTCATCTGGAAAGCTATAATCCATAACCTGGTACAGCCAAGGTGGTGACAGGATATGAGTATGAAGGGAAACGGGTGAAAATATAAGGAAATGAAAAAATAGTAGTGTAAAAAAGGAAGAAAAGGAAGAAAGAAAAAACAATAAATAACCTGTCAGCCACCGTGTAGCACTGTAAGGGGAAATAGCAGTACCAGACATGGAAGACACGTGCACACACACACACAGACACACACACACACACACACACATATATATATTTATATAGATGAGTTTTGATGCGCATATATGCACATAGACAAACACATACATATAGATTTTTGTATATATATACTTATACTATTCACCATACATTACAAAAAGAGACTCGCAAATTGACAATATGCCAGGGGAGGGGGGCAGGAGGAATTAGAACACAACGAAGAATACAGAGGTTAAGAAACTGTTGTACCTTATAACTGCAGGCAGTCCAGTTGTAAGCACTAAGTGGACATCAATTCCAAATTCAGAACTGTATACAATTATTAGAAATTTGTTAAACATGCATGATTAATGAAGAGGCAAAAGTGTGTCAGCAAATCGACATGTACAAACAAAGGCAGAACTAATATATGTATAACAACAAAGACAGAGTGAACAAAGGCGGAACTAACACATGTATAATAACAAAGGTAGAACTGGCAAAGGTAAAAAAATATTGAAGTACAAAGATTCTGAAGATTGGGAAATTGCAGTACCTTATTATTGCAGCAGGGTCAGCCCTGGTGAGCTCTCAAGGAGCATGAACTCCAGTGTGCACGCTGCATGAATAGCTAGGATTGTTACATCATGCAAACTGAATGTAGGGAAAAGGCGTGTTACCAAATGCATACACAATTATCAAGTACAGCTACATAAGCACTTGTCTTTGGCAGTGCAAGCATCTTTGAAGCATTGCAATGCAGTGCGTTTTGAACAATGGAAGCAAGGTAATCATATCAAGACATGTGGTGCGTGGGATAGTAGGAATGGAACTTACAACGGCATCAGTTTTCTGTCAGTAAGGACGACATGCACAACCAATAGAACAGGAGCTCCTTTAGTGTGCTGAATCTGACATAGGGGAAGGATAATTGTGACCAGGCATAAGGATAAACGACATAATTGTGACCAGGCACAAGGAGAAACGATCTTATCGCGCTAGTTAAACTGATGGGAGACCTCCAACATACCAGGCGAGCATCACACCAATGAAGCAGGTCTGAGAAAACGGGAGTCTCCTCCAAGTCGATGCACCTGAGGAAAGAAAAAGAGAGACCACTAAGTAAAAAAAAGCAGTGAGAATCAGACCCTTGCATGAGCCCGGTAAATAAATGTGTGGATTAAGTAAAATAGGAAACTAAAAAAATGCATCTGAATCTCAAGGGGAGAAAATGACACAAAAAAAAACAAAAACAAACAGGCGAGAGCGGAGGCCTTGCACGCCACAAGATAGCATGCTTATGGCCTCCGACGAAGAGTTCTGTGGGTCTGCAGTGGCCACGGCGCGTCGTAGGGCAGCACGACGCGCAGGTCCAAGACCAGAGATCCGCCGTCCTTCGATGCCGCGCGATGGCCGCGCCAGCAGAAAGAGGCACGAGCCTGCAGCAGTAGCGAGATCCCATAGCCGTCCTGCAGCAACGGCGAGGTCTCGTAGCCGTCCTGCAGTAGCAGTGAGTAAACCAGGGAATGGATCGAAGTCCATATCCAAATAAAAGGAATCCAAGGAATATCCGGACATTAGTACTCCACGTCCAATCCACGTCCAATTTAGATTAGAAAAAAATCCAATCCAGTCCATCCATCGGTCAAAAGTCCAAAATCCATACGGATGATCCAATCCGACGGCTTCCACGCCTGCGATTCTACGAAGCAATGTTGAGGTGCTCGACGGACGACGGCTCAGTTGCTCGCGCTCCACGAGGAGACCAACCTGGTCCCTTGTGCTTGTGCTCATCGCCATGTGCTTGTGCTTATCGCCATGAATGGCAGGAAGCACGTGGTACGCCGACGATCAGAGCTCGATCGAATCGATGCTGCGAGGATGCCGACCTTCAAATCGAGGCTGCAAGGATGCGGACCTTCGAATCAAGGACGAATCGAGACTGCCTAGCAGACGTCGGCGATCCCACTGGCTTCAGGGCGCGAGCAGTTCGCGGCCACCCCCGAGGCACCGACGCCGCGGCGGCGGCTGCGACGCCGGCGCGCGAGCAGCCACCCCCGAGGCACTCACGCTGCGGTGGCGTTCCGCCGTTCCCTGACAGCTGTGTCTTTTCTCTAGAGAGATCCAACACGAATTGGATTGTCCCCAAATCCAGTGAGGTCCAAATGCAAAGTCCAGTAGGATGTTGGATTTTGCCCAATCCATTCCCAGGTCTAGCAGTGAGGTCCAGTTGCCAAGGGGGACGGAGGAGCTCGATACCCAGCGCGAGCAGGGCCAGAGGTAGATATAGGTAAACGGCAACGGCGGTGGGGAAAAGGAAGAATCGATGAAAAAAAATAAGAGAAAAAAAAGCAAAGACCACGCACGACAAATCCAGCTAGGACCACCAGGAATAGAAAAGCGACGCACCCACTAGCACGAGGAAAGCGACAGGAGGAAGAAGAACAGGAGAGTACCAACAGGAAAGCAAGAGTTAAAAGAAAGCTTACCAGGGAAGAAGAAACGAAGAGGCCAAGGGAGACTGCAGCCGTCGGCTGCCTTATCCCTATCGGGAGGAGCCGGGACCAACCCAGAAGCTTCGGTCCAAAGGTAGATTGCCACGTGTACATGTAACAGTTAAAAGCCACAGTGAAAAAATCGTAACCGAAACTTTTACATCGGACGGTGAGAATTTTTTTTGATGTCGTGGACAGCGTGATCCGCCGGGGATTCCAGCCGGTTTAGTGTCGATAGATGTGCTACCACCTTGTAGATGAAAGCCACATTGAACTTGACGTCCCGAAAATAAGTAATAGACGATACCAAAAGCAAACCATTACATTGTTGTGCCACAATGTAAAAATTGTTGTTTCGGCGCCCGTTTCAGTGCTCAATAAATTCTGACGCCGAAGTATCTCTATGAAATCCAAGTTGGCTCAACGTAGCATGCTACACACTTTCAAGAGCGCAAGTCCATAGGGAGTTGTTTGTTGGATCACTTGTCAGTCGCCGCACCAAAGTTGTGGGAAAGTGTGTGGCACACCCCTAGTTGTGTGGTTTTCGGCCATGGTGGCGTCAAAAAAAAAAAAGGACCCGCACTTTCATTTTTTAGTTATCCAATATCAATGTTTAGGTTATCCAGACCTAACGAGAACGTGACATTTGCGCAATTTGATGGGTGACCATTTGTTTATCACTCAAATAATCAATACACAGCTGCGGCACTCATTAACTTGCAAGATAACGGACTATTATCAGATTTGGACAGCCAATACACAGCTAATTACAAGGGACATACGGTAAAAAAGACAGCATCTCTATCCAAACTACTGCCCTCTCCCGTTGACTCCCGTATCCTATTTCTCAATCCAGCGCGACCGGTCTGGCAGCTCGATTTCGGCGGCAAGCGCAGCTCGGCATGGCGGCGCGGCGTCCGGCGGCAGGTGTGGCCCGGCATGGAAGCGCGGCACCGTGTAGCGGGGCATGGGCACCTTGGCGTCTATCGGCCGGCGAGCAGCACGGAGCGGACGCACGCATGCCATGCAAGTTTGCTCGCCCTTGCTGATTTTCTTTTTACCGCCTCCCACACCGGATCGGCCAACGCCGTCGTCTGGAGAAGACGTCCCCTGCTGTACAACGCATCGGCGACTTCTCGGAGCACGAGCCGCGGTCGTCATCGAACCATAGAACAAAAAACCGGACCGGAGATCGAACCGGTCAGGCTACTGGTTCAATGGTTCACTGGTCCAACCAGTGGTTCATTATTTATTAGTAAAATATTTATTTCTTATGATTTGTATGAGAAATATATATGTTTTCTTACCTAAACATCAAACTAATCATTGGTTCAGTGGTTTGATACAAAAAACCACCGGTTCAACCGGTTACTGGTTCACTGGTTCAACACAAAACCGGCCGGTTCGACCGGTTCACACCGGTTCAATTGCATGGCCGGTCTTTTAACTGAACCGAACCAGTCCGGTCACCGGTTCACGGTTTTTCCGGTCGGACCACTGGTCCAGTCCGGTTTTTTGTTCTAGGCATCGAACGAGACGACGGCTCGCGTCTCTCTCTTCGTTGAATGATGTACACGTCGGCGGTTTGTAAAAATGCGTTCTGTAGTAATGTTTGGCAATCGTTATCTCGTAAAATAAATGCCAGTTGTGAGTAAGATAGGTTGATCGATGCACCCAATGTCAATATTCGTGCGGACTAGCAATGAGAAGATTAGAAAACTATATTTTATTTGAGAAGATTGTCATCACATTTTTTACTAAAGCAAATTTGTTACAAACTGTGAGTGTTTTCATTTGTACTAGAAGATTAGAAGACAATGCTTTCATTCTGAAAACTAATCTCAAATCATAACTAAACTTTCAAAAATTATACTTGAGAACAATAATTACTCCAATGGGTTCAAATGTCCATTTAACTAGAGTGTTTTATGAGGCTGGAAAAATGAATGTCATGGTAGGTAACTGCTAAGCCGTAGAGTGGTTGATTCCAAATCGAGCAAATTGAAGGTAGGGAAATTTCCCTTGATTAATCATTTGTATTGTTTGTGCTTGTACTATGTCAACAATGCCAACAATTTACTCTATGTTTTAGTATGCATGTGGATTGCATGAATGTCAGTTTGTATTCTGTCTGCATATGTTTTGTCGAGTGGCTACAAGACAGAAACTGGGCATAATGTAAAAAGGGAATATGCTCATGGCTTGTGCTAGGGATTATGAACTTAGCTCTATAAAAGAATAATAGGACTGACTTTGGTGTATGACCATCAGGCGTCAAACTCAAACGTATATAACAAATAACACAACGATATGCTTAAGTTAGATCTGGAGCAGGCATGGTAGCCTCGCTTGTCCATTATAGTGCAAGTTAGTAGAAGTTTGTCCTTATTAAAATATGAGGGACTTCCTTGTCTATGATAAACTACGATCGATTCAATTTCTACAATCTAGCTTATTAGAGAACTGAGCATTACAAACTGACACATCATCACAACGGGTACAAGTTCACACAGCCCCACCCAAAAATGGTTGAAAAAAACTTGTTTCATGCTTATATGACTTTTACCTCACATGCGAACAGTTTCAGTATAGGCCGTGTTTAGTTCCCGAAATGTTTTCGGTGAAAAGATTTCGGGTTTTGATTCTACCAATCTAGGAGTCGTAAATGTAGACGAAAAACGTGAAAAGTTACGTGGATAGGTTGTTGCAAATCATGGATTAAGTAGGCTCATTAGATTCGTCTCGCGATTTACAGCCTATCTATGTAACTTTTCATTTTTTTGTCTACATTTAATACTCCGTGCATTTAAGATTCTCCTTTGATGTGATAGGTGAAAAGATTTCATTTCGTAACTAAACACGGGCTAAGGAGAACGGAAGGGCAACGGATGGGCAGGCACGCATGAGAGAAAGCAATAGCAGTCCACAACTATTTTGACACGGCCATGCAACGGCCTGGACCTCGTCACACAGACTTCAATTTGTACCTCCTAAGCGTCCAACAACATGATCTCTCCTCTCTAGATGCCCCTTTTACGGAAGCAGAAATCAAACGGGGGCTATCGACAAAATGCCGGGCAACAACAAAGCACCGGAGCCAGATGAATTTACTGGAGCTTTCCACATAGCTTGTTGGGGGTATAGTCAAGCCGGATGTCATGGCACTTTATTATCCTAGTGGTATATAACCTGTTCTCCTTGTGGCCGCAAACCTTGGTAGGTGATTAAGATCAATAATTGCAATGTTTGATTCTTGTATCCTGGCTCGCCAGGTTATGATGGCTCAACCAATGAGTGGGACTCAAGGTATTCTGGTCACGAAGGATTGGACATGCCCCCTGTAAGTTAACATTATTTGTGTCTGTTGACTGTACCATTATCTCTTTTTTTTTAAAGGAAACCGTGCCATAATCTCAACTAGCTTAGGTGTGTTTTTGAGTTTAAGATACATTGAAATTTGGATTATGTGCTTTCACTTCAGGGCTGTTATTTCTGAATTTTGGTGAATCACTTGTTTACTCATGCACACAACATAAGAGATGGAGCTGATTCCTTTTTCTTTTCCGTTGAACCAATATAGCAAAGTGTATACGGCGACATGTACCATGGATATGGCTACGCTCCTTATGGCCCATATCCTTCAGGTTCTCCTGTACCAAATGCTGGGCATGATGGCCAATCATATGGCTCTCGGCAATATCAGTACCCCGACAAATGCAACACACGGTGTAAATGGCGCCAATTCTCAACCTGAGATGCCTTCTGTTGTCACTCACCAGACGCGTATTTTGGTAGATGCAACAAAGCCAAGTGCAAACGGGAGTGCTAATGGTATGCTGATTGCTAACAACAGTTCGCTGCCGCTTAAGCAGACCAACCTGAATGTATCAGTAGCAAACAATGGTTCATATGGAAGAGGACCTATGCAAGGTGGTGGACCTTCTGCAAACAATTATGGTCACAGTGGTCTTCGTTCTACAGCCCAATGGTACGATGGGCCAGTTTACTCGAATGGGCGTTAGAGACTGTAACGCCCCGGGTCGGATAGTCCGACCATCATGGTCGGACAGTCCAAGCTAACCCCGCGTGCGTGTCATTTGTTCGAGGACGAGTGCCACACGTCACGCATGCAACACCACAGCTGTCCCTTGCGCCCCTAAGCCTGAGCTGAGCCTCTCAGCTGTCTCTCTCCCACCTCATTCCTCTCCAACACATCTCTCTCTTCTCCCTCAAGCCATAGAGGAGCCCCCATAGCCTCCTCCATTGAGGCCTTCCTCCTCGCCGGAGCTTCGCCGGAGGCCGGCCGGAGATTGACGCCGGCGAGCTACTCCACCTCCACTTCATCTTCTTTCTTGGGGAGCTTGGAGCAAGGAGCTTCCCCAAGTTCTTCTTCCTCTACTTCCCCTTCACCAAGTCAAGAGCAAGAACGAACCAAACTTCTCCAACGCCGCCCTACACCAACTTGCGGCACCTCACCGGAGTCTTACTCGTCGCCGGTGAGCTATCCCCATCTCCGATCCAATCCCCATTGCTCTAGGTTTGAAGTTCTTGAAGCTCCATTGAACCAATCCACCATTGATGGCCTAGAGCTTTCCAAAGCCAATGCATGTCAAATCCATCACTTGAGATGTACTCTAGACACCTCCAGGAGCCTCTAGGAACAAACGCCATCCCAAACCGTGGCCGGAGTCGCCGGTGGTAATTTTCGCCCCGAAATCTTCGCCATGGGTCGGACGGTCCGACCTTGGGCTCGGACGGTCCGTAAATTAGACTCTAAATCTACCAGAGATGTGTTTTGAGGTTCCAGAGGGTCGGACGGTCCGACTTCGGGTTCGGACGGTCCGACCTTGTCTTTTTCAGCATATCGCCCCAACTTGTAAAATTCATATAAAATTGTATACAACTCCGATTGAGGTGAAACAAATTTTGTTAGATTCACTATGAAGTCAACAATCAATTAAAAATATGTTTGACCCGAAAATAATAATAATTATTTCCAGATTAATTAAAACTGTTCTTAGCTTGTTAATTACATAATTAATTACCCATTAGCCCAAAAATTATGAAACCAATTTTGATAGCTTCCTTAGGACATATGTAATCCATTAAACATGTTTATTTGCATGAATTATGACTAGTTTGGTACAGTTTAATCATGTTTGCTTAAACCAAGTTGACTAGTAAATGTTAAACGATAACCAAGCATGTCATTCTCATATCATTTGCACTCATTCATGGCATCTCTATTTATTATGTATCATTGCATTCGTGTAGAGATCGAGATGCCGAATCAAGGGGAGTTTGAGCCCGAGTCGGAGCCCGTCGTTGACGACACTCCGTGTGTGAACCAAGGCAGGCACCTAAGCATTCCTCTACCCTATTTTGGATCAATTGATGTTTATGTGTATTGCTTGTGCATAAGTCTTATGGTATAAATGTTGTTTAGCTCCTACTTTATGTATTACCTACCTTGAATTAGAATAAATCCTTCTAGGTGAGTATGCTTGTTTAGGTGTCTGATTTAATTGCTTAGCCTTGCTTAGCTTCGGTAGAAGTCCGGAGGTGGCAAGGTCACCACCACCCGCAAGCTATAGACTTGCTTGCTTAATTACTAAAAGTTGAACAACTTGAATGTGATGCGGACTTGAGCATGAATGGTAGGGTCAAGTGAGACGGAGCTCACTTGGCTTAGTGATTGCTTGAGTTGATTAAGGCCCGTGACTCCATCGTTTGAGACTTGAGCACATTTGCGTACTAACCACGTACCTAATATGAGAATGGCAAGCTAAGTACCATAAGTCGCACCTTGCCTTGACCGGATTCGGGGCGGGATTGGGTTAAGGTGTGATTGGCTTGTGTCCGGTGCATCTAACCATTCCGACCGTTCGTTCATAGTCGGGTGCGGGTATGCGAAAGGTCAAAGGCATGATTCAACCCTTATCCTAGGCCATGGATATGGGCGTTGGGCTTGCGCTTTGTGCGGGTAAATTAGTACACCCCTGTAGGGTTTGATCTATTGCAATAGCCGGGCTCCATGGTTAAGGAGCAAGCTCTTATCACTCGCCTTTGGATGTAGAGTTACCGCTTGAAGTTCATGGAAGATTGGACTTGTTCACATGATCACTTTATTTATGCAAATGATTGATATATGATTAGTATGCTAGAGTCTTTTGCTTACTATAACTTGATCAAAATTAAATGCTTTTATGCAAATTAATTACCTTGCCAACTTCCTTGCTACTTGACCAAATGCATTCTCCTTAGGAGTCGGAATGTATTCCATTTGGGTAAGTCTCGCGGAGTACCTTTTGTACTCACGGTGCTGCCGTTAAGTTGTTGCAGGTGAACCTCAGTTGGAGCCCATCTTTGCTGGGTACTTCATGCCCGCGGACGAAAGTGCGGGTGAGAAGTGATGGGCGATGGCGTATGGAAGAGCACTATCGGCATATAGTGTTATCTTCTTATGTATCTATGTATCGTATGGAGTGCGATGTTAGAACTTTCCTCTGCAAAACTCTAAGACTTGTATTGTAATGAACTTGAACCTCTTTTATGTAATGTGAACTTTATGTATGGACTTGCTATGGTTATGAAGATGTTTTCAGGTTGTGCTTAGTGAGGTGTGTCGTCCTGGGCATTGTTTGGGACACATCTCAAGGACGACCGAAGTTATTCTTATTTAGTTGAGTTGATCAATGGATGATGACTCGATTAAATGGGTTTAACTTGGGCGGTTCCTCACATAGACCAACTGGTAGTTCCACATCTTACCGTTCAATTCATCTTGTGCGAAGAATCAGAGCCAGCGTCCAACAGCAAACCTCATGGTGTATGTGTTCTCCGAGTAAATCATTTTTCGTAGTATTGTTTAGCAGAGTTTCTTTTTAAGTAATTATTTCTGGCAATCAATAACTCCTAAAGCTGCCCTAAAAAAAGCTCCTAAAGCTTACTCTCACATATCCTTGATAATGACTTATACAGCCTTTCTTAAAAGACTGCACATATAACAATGTGATGCTCTGCATGTTTGGATTATTATGGCAAGTATGCAGTGTCCTTGAATAAAGCTTAGCTGTTAGTTTCATTATTTCCAGGGTATACATACACAGATGCCTTCGTCTGGGATGGGCTTGACCTCACCTAGCTACCCTTCTAGGATGTACCCTGACAACAGATTATTTGGAAGTATGGTCAGTATGGAAACACATTGAAAGGTGGGCTTGGTTTCGGATCAAATGTGTATAATCCAAGAAACAATGGGCGGTGGGGAGTCGTGGATACCAAGTACAAGCCTAGATGGCATGCACCTTTTGGTTTTGGTGGTGAGAATCGAGATGGCTTTACCGAGCTGAACAGAGGACCAAGGTCTGGTGGTTTCAAGCACCAAAAACAGTTTGGGCCTACTGTCACTATTGCTGTGAAGGGTCAGGCCATCCCTTCAGTGGGGAAGCAGAACATTGCTCTTCCAGAAAAAAGCCAATTTAATCAGGAGGGATTTCCTGTAGCCTACAAGGATGCAAAATTCTTTGTTATCAAATCATATAGTGAAGATGATGTGCACAAGAGTATAAAATACAACGTGTGGGCTAGCACTCCTAATGGAAATAAGAAGCTGGATGCTGGATACCAAGAGGCTCAGGAGAAATCCAATGATTGCCCAGTGTTCTTGTTTTTCTCTGTAAGTCTGTTGCATGTTTCCCTATTATTTCCTGTTCTTCTTTGACATTCCCTGTTTGACCTTGAGCTTGGCCCTTAGGTGAACACAAGTGGTCAGTTTGTTGGTGTTGCGAAAATGGTAGGTCCTGTTGACTTTGATAAGATTGTGGAGTATTGGCAACAAGACAAGTGGAATGGTTGTTTTCGAATCAAGTGGCACATAGTCAAGGATGTGCCCAACAACATCTTGAAGCATATTACACTGGATAACAATGAAAACGAGCATGTTACAAACAGCCGTGACACACAAGAGGTATATTACTGGCTTTGACACTTAATAGTGATAAATTACATCATGATGCAGTGTGCTGGGGTTATTGTAAAGATAATGTACTGTTAGTTTATTTTTTACGATATTTTAAAAAATTATAGGTTTATCAGGGGTGTGCTTGAAATGCTATTGGGGACTAAAAAATATGAAACATTTATGCCCTAGTTAGTCTATTTTCAGGATATTTTAAAAAATTACAGGTTTATCAGGGGTGCTTGAAATGCTAATGGGGAATACAAAATATGAAACGTTTATGCTCTAGTTAGTTTATTCTCAAGATATTTTAAAAAATTACAGGTTTATCTGGGGTATGCTTGAAATGCTAATGGGGACTACAAAATATGGAACATTTATTTTGTATGTTGTGTTTACAGTCATGTATGAGTGTGTGACTCTGCCGTGTTTACAGTTATGTTCCTTGAAAACCTTCATGTAACATGATCTTATTTATCTATAATTATAAGCTAGACTGCATGTCAGCCCATGATGTTGTTTGGCAATTCACAGTGAATTGCCTCTAAGGCCATTAGATTGAAGAGGGTGGTTGACAAATTATATAGAACTGTATAATTTATTTTTTTAGCAGTCTACTTACGATAGCGCCCAATGTTGTCCGGACATAATGCTGCAGGTTAAGCTTGAGTAAGGTCTTCAAATGTTTAATATTTTCAAAGAACATGTTAGCAAAACCTTAATTTTGGACGATTTTGGTTTTTACGAGAATAGCCAAAAGCTGATGCAGGAAAAGAGAGCAAAGCAACAATCACTGCAAGGCCAGGCAAGTACTGATACTGTTGTTATTTAGGGTCTGTTCATTGGGCTGCGCTGCGCTAAAAAGTATGTTGATTTTGGCTGATGATGCACTGGTTCAATAGTCTTCTGTGGCTGTATGGATTGAAATGATAGGTTCTGATTCTGACACCACCTTGTTGTTCACATTGGCCAGGGGCCTGATGCTTCTCAAGAGAATGACAAGGATGCAACTGATAGCAATCCAGGGACACAGAAACATGCATTGAGCAAGGAAGGCACTCTTGCTGAGGAAGCGGCAAATGCCTCCAAACCTGTACATGAAAGTGGCACGTCAAATGGCAACTAAGCATCATATGTCACCTACCTGTTGCCTTGGCTGGTAAACGATCTTGCAAATGCTGCAGGTTTTGTGGTATCTGCAAATTAAGATGTATTAATTACTGCCTGAATTATAGACCTGGTTTGGTACTGGAGTTCATTAGCTGGGGCTCATCATGGGAAAGTTTTTACTTCAGTTTTCTGTTAGTTGTTTGACTGGTTTTTCGTGTTGTGCTACCTGTGATAGGTCTCTTACATACCCTGTGAGATGGGATTGTTGTAACCCTTGCCCTTTTTTGCCTTATTTTAGCTCTATTATTGTCAGCAAAACAGCCGATTTCTATACTTTTGAACAACATTAAGGTAGTTTCTTGTGTTGCGGTACTGCTGGAGAGAGTAATAAAACAAACTCTGGGATTTAGCCTCTTTTTATTCTCGTGCACTGTATAACTATATCTCGTGCTTGATCCATTTTCTCTTCTCGAACACTACATCTATTTGTGGTTTCTGTGCCTGGATAATTCCCTATTTTTTTTCTTAGTCAAAAATGCGCCGTGCCCTCTTGAAATGTGTCATTCAACTTGATGGCATAGGGATGCTGAGGTTATACAGGGACGGTATTAGTACCTTGGTTTTGTGTGTTTATGCAGGTCATGTTAATAAGTATTGACTTGTGAAGTAGTGAGTCGTGTATAAATTGTTTAGATATAAGGCCGCTCGTCGCAGGAACGCTGTGCACATTGTTACACCAATGTTTATCTGAAATTGTGAAGCGTTGCTGACTTGCTGCTGACATTCGCCGCCCCAACATGTCACTAGTCGCTACTAGGCCATCGGTGTAACTTTGGAAGCTCAGGATCAAGTATTTAAACAAGTTCCGTCCAAATTATTCCTTAGCGACTTAGCGAAGCAACAATATATTTTCATTGGCTTATGAGCTTATCAGAGACCATGAAATGCAAACGCAAATATGGATAATTCTTTGAAAGAATCAAATTTGACGTCCGACAGGCTAGCTAAGGGGTCTCACGCAAACTCATGCACAAGATAAATTCGGCCAGTATAAAGTAAGCTAACTAACCTAATCCGTTGGGTCATGAGTTTCAGGCCCACGTACCATCCCACCTCGTGGACCAAATCGAATTGCTGACTTAATACTGAAACTAGAAAGTTCTCTCTCGACGCAGCAAATTTCCGTAGCAGCGTTTGAAACCGTAATCCCCAAATCAACCAGCGCGGAGTTGCGGAATCCGACCGCGTATCGTCTATCGGCATGGCGATCGCCCGCACGGTGTGTACGTGGACGACTACCTGGAGTGTAAGGATCTCTCACTTCCATTTCACGGACTATTGAATTTCTTACCGCCTTCGATTGCTCGCTCTTACCGGTTGCTTTGGTGTTTTGAACCGTGCAGACTCGAGCACCTTGGCTCACGACCTGCAAAGGATCCTCTCCACCATGCGCGAGCTCGACGACAGAGCACATGTTGATGATTTCTCTCCATTTTTTGTTTTCTTATAAGAATAATGTTTACAAATTTTTATGATTTTTATTTGCTCCACAGCTCTTGATGCTCGGGAGCTTGATTCCGCCATGGCAGCCAGCGCTCCCTTCCCGCCGATGGCCTCTCTTCACCCCTCGCCGTCCACTTCGCCAGAGAGAAAGACGAGAGCCATAGAGAGAACGGAGAGGAACCGAGACAGGTCTTCGAAGAAATGATGGCTCCGGTTTGGCCAAATAGATGGGCTGCCAATCTTGATAAGCTGAAGCGTCCCCACTTAAGCAGAGACTAAATATAATACAAATATCAGTCCCAGGAGACTGATACACATTTATTCAACAGATAGTTCAGTCGTCATGCGACACCTCCAGGGGAGCGCACATGACGATTGCCAACATGATAAGCAACAGTACAACGGTAAACAACCAGAGTATGACCCAAACTGGTTCTAGGCCATAGTAGGAGAGAGTCGACAACGGAAGCATCTCGAAAGGGGGTCACACCACAAGCAACGTCGGGTGCGGACACGACCTCTACTCGTACTCCTCAGCAACAAAGTCCGGATCCTCTGTAGCAACAAAAATAGGGGTGAGTACAAAAGTACTCAACAAGTCCAAGCACGTCCACGGAGGGGGATATAAAGACTATGCACAGGATAAATCAAGGATATGGCTAGGGTTTAATTTGCTAGATTTTAACACATGCAAGGGTTTGTTTTGAAAAGGGTTCTGTTCTTCAAGTAACCAAATTAATAAGTGGGGTTGATCCTACACAAATGATCCAAGTTTTAAGCTACCGGACTCCCCATCTGTCATAGCATACGGCACACCTGCCGGACACTTTTCAAAACAACTGACACCATTTGATCCAAACCATTCCCCAAAACTAGTTTCAGGCCCAAGCCGTGACTCGTCCAATACCGTGGACACGACTATTCGGATAGGTTTTAACTCTGCAGAGGTTGTAAACTTAGCCCATGTAACACCCCGTCTTTTTAAAAGCATTTAAAATACAACTTAAATAATTTCTCTTAATTAAATATAACTACTTCCCTCCTAATATCTAAATATATTTTCTAAGTAGATCCATGCATTTAATTTGTCATATGTGATGCATTTGAATTCTTTAGAAATCTTTTCCAATCTCTAAATTCTAAGAGATAGAAATCCTTCTGAGCCTCTCTTCCTTTCCAAAGTTTAGATTTAATATTCAAATTTAACTTGAATATTACGATCTCAAATCTTTTCAAAATATCCTAAATCTATCTCCTTTAAGCCCCACCTCAAAATCTCATTCGAATCTAATTTCATATTCAAATTCGAACTCCAAACAAATAGAAAAGCCTTTTTATTCTAAACGGGCCAACAACCTCAATTCCGGCCCAACGTCTCTTCCAGCCCGACCACAAAGTCTAATTGTCCTCCCTGAACTCCCCTCTCCGTCCGCCTGCACTCCTCCCTCGGCCCAGTCGGCCACCTCCCTCTCCCCCGGCCCGCGCACCCCTTCTTCCTCTGGCCCAGCGCGCCCGGCCCAGCTCTCCCTTCCTCCCTTCCCGGCCCGCGCGCCACCTCCTTTTCCAGCGCGGCCCAACGCACAGACGCGGCCAAGCGCGGCCCACGTGCTCGTCTCCTTCTTCCTGCCTGCCCTACCAGCAATGATTCCGCCGCTGCCGCTTGAAGACGCCGCCGCCGCAGGCGTTGGGCGCCGCCGTCACCACCACCTCGGCGCCCAGCACCTCGCCGTCGTGACCCTACCCCCTTCTCTCGTTCCGTTTTTCCCCTCCGTTTCTCCATCCCCTTGCACGGCACCGCCGCCGCCGCTCACCCAACGCCGCCGTGCCATGGACGCCGCCCCTCTTTGCTCGCATGCCGCACTGACGTCATCCAGCCCGCGAACTTGTGCCACGAGACGCGGCTGCCGCACCCTCGCGCTCTCAGCCCGCCACGCCGGTCCAGGCCGGTCGAGCCCCTTCCCCTCCACGAGCCTCCGTGCCTGCCCGTGCCCGAGACCGAAACCGGTCGGGCAGACCACGCATGAGGGGCTCGCCCCCTGCCGATCGCTGCGCTACCACCTCGCCTCGCCCGGTCGCTGCCTGCGCTCCATGTCGCCCCGTGTCCCTCCCTCCGGTTGCTTGGCCCCGACCCGACCCCGGCCTGGAGGCCGGCAGGCAGCGTCCAACGCCCCACTCACTGCCCTATAAAAGGGCACGCAGCCCAGTTCCCAGCTCGCCCAACACAGGAGCCTGAGCTCCCTGCACACACAGCACATCACAACACACACACAAGAGCGAGAGCTCTAGCTCTCGACACAAGAGCTCCAGCTCTCTCGGGCACATGCACCAAAGCTCCGCTCTCTTCACAATGCGGTAGCACCGCCCATGTACACGTAGGAAAAGGTGCGCCAACTGCTGCTCTGCTCTGCTCCCGGGTATGTCCGGAACAGTCCAACCAGCGGCGTAGCTTTGGCCATATCACACCGCCCACGTACACGTAGGAAAGGTGCGCCAACTGCTGCTCTGCTCTGCTCCCGGGAATGCCCGGAACAGTCTAACCAGCGGCGTAGCTTTAGCCACTTAAACCCGGCATTGTGGACGATGCCAGTTCGGCTGGCCGCGCAATGCCCAACCCTGCCGCTAAACCCCATCGCTGCTCGCCGCTTCGCAACCCTAGCCGAGATGCTGCCCGATTCTCAAGTTTCTAGCCCAATCCACCCTAGCCGTTATAATGCCCGACCGAAACCCTGATCCTAGCCCCACCTAGCAGCTACGCTGCCCAAATCCAAACCTAGATATCTCCCGGTATAGCCGTTATGTCGCCCAACCAAAAACCCCGGTTACTGAACCCTAGCCCCGTATAGCCGTTGTGCGCCCAAATAAAACCCCGCAGTGATGCTGCCCGACCAAAAATCCCCGATATTAGTAAACCCTAGCCTCATATAGTCGTTGTGCCGCCCATAATATTCCCAGAAAATTATATTAATAATTTTCTATAATATTATTAGAAATTCAATCCAATATCCCTTAATTATTTAGAAATCTATTTCTAAATAATTAATATAAATATTTAGGAATTATTTAGATCCAGTAATTTCCAGAATATTTATCCCTAACCTTTCTTTTCACACTTAGCAGCAATCCCACCAGCTAAACCCCTTCTAAGCCCCGTCATCCTATCCATTAATTATTATTAAATAATTAATGGATAATTCATCAGACATCCACAAATCCGTCCCGATCCCTAGGTAAGCCCCGGAATATTTATCTCCCCTTTCTCTTTCTAATCTATATGCATTGATTGATGAATTGGTATTATTTTATGTGTTTATTGTTCGATAGCATGGCCGGGCCTGACGAGACGCCAAGGCTTCTAGGTGCCAGAAGCCCAGCCCGGTCAGCATCGATAAACGTACGCGATAAGGATCCTCAATAAAGGCAAGTCTTAACACCAACCCCTTGATCATATTTATAAAATACTATTTACAATTAAAACCCAATATTTATTTATGTCTTTTGCAAAAAGGAATGCATTTGAGACAGCCACTTATATAGCCTAGTTATTTCCCTGAAACCCCGAAAAATAACCTTAGATGTGCTTAGCCATGCTAATAACTTGCCACAACAATGCCACATAATGCTCTCGTGGCGAAATGCAAGAGAGAGTATAGAAGACACGGGGTATGGCGAATAGCCTTGTGAGAAGCTCCTATTCGGAAGCTTACCCTAGTCGATTAAGGACCGGTTCTCCGGGAAAGTCTTTCCTTTGACATGTACGATTATACGGGCCAAAAAGGACATAGCCTTCGGGAATGCCCTGTAATGTGAGGCCTCGACTCACACCCCAGCAGCTACCTCTGATAAAACTACCCCAGGGGCCACGGTTGGGCAATGGATATGCTGAAGACAGACCCCGACAGAGGGCTGGGTCTGGCCGGCACGGGACACATGTGACTGGGCTGGTTGGGCCCTCTGGCAGAGTTGCCAGATAAACTAATGATGCATCATACCCCGGGAAGGTCCTTTCACGGACGTTTAGGTGACCCCTGTTTAGGCCCCAGTAGCATCCGTGGGTAGACCCAAAAGGGAGTTGTCCAGTGATGGACGCCGGTGGGTACGAGTTCCGTAGGGTGGCCCTACCTTTGGCCACGGGAGGGTCGCCTGACCGTATAATCATAGAGTACAAACCTAGGCAGAGTGTATAATCTATTCGAATAGCTGTGGTTCTCGGTTAAGAACACATTTGGTTAAAGCTCTCGGTGATTAGCCAGACAAGAACTGTAGGGAAGGATTGGGAGAATGTGATTGCAGGATCAGGAGGATTGCTGCCATAATCACAGGGAACTGGCAGGGATGGGTGCTTTCCCCTCCAGGGCCCAAACTACATTTTATAAATGCTTAAGTAAAACTGGCTTTCCGCATAACCCCTCATGTCATTAATTCTTTGTTAAGAACATGCTGAGTACCGTTGTACTCATTCTTGCCTTCGTTGATACACAGGCTCGGGCCTTCATGGTGCTCTAGCTCATTCCCGTTACGGAATAAGCGCCAGCCCGCCTTCCGCTAGAAAAGGTAATAAAATTAGTTATTTATACGTTGTATATTGCCTTTGCAGAGATCCAGATCAGCTTACTGATCCGGGGCCTGTTACAGGTAATCTCGGGACTTTCGAAAGAAGGTGCCCATAGCCCACCCAAACGGTTTTCGTGACGCAACATCGTCATGCTGGCGCGGTCCTGTCAAAGCCATTACCACACCTTAGCTAAGCCAGACTAGCAAAAATGGAAGCAACCAAGGGGTTCATGTTCTCCCAACGAGGCATGACCGGGATGTAACTCACAAAGACCGTACTCCTGCTCCTTGTTCTCCCATTGCTCACAGCTCACCCATTGGCTAACCAACCAGCTAGTGGGATTTATGCTAAGCCGTTGCCACATACAACGGTCGGGCGGTAGCACTAAATTGGGCCAGGCAAGATGGCAATCAACTCGGTCCTTAATTAATGACAAGATGGATATCTCCACAACCTACTCAGCCACACAGTGACACAGGAACGAGCTCACCAATTTGGCGCTTCACACAGAAACACCCATCCATCTCATCGCGTTCACCTTTCTTTCATTTTCACCCAAAACTCACCCTTTGCTTTTAAACACGCACGCTTACTTTATTTTCTTTAAAACACATGAGCATCATTATTATTATGAGAGCATCAAGTCCTAAGCGTATCTAGCGATGGCTACCATCCAAACAGAGCAAGTCATATTTAATGATAACTAGGTGATCAAGGAATAGTCATAGCAATCAGGGGGTGGCCAACCAGGTCTTGCAATAAAACAATACAATTTTTAAAAACAGGGCAATGGGTTGTGTTTCAAAAACATAGGATAAATATGCATCAAAGAATAGAGTTGGACTTGCCGTCTTCAAAGCCTTTGGGGAGTTCCGACTCGCGGTACGGGTCCTCGGGCTAGGGCTCGCGGTACTCTCCTGCGTACTCCGGCTCGCGGTACGGTCCTCCAAACTCCTTGACGGGTTGCTCCTCGGTCACTCTGTGGTCTACGACAACGACGACGCACACAACAAGCACACAAAATAAAATGAGTTCAAATGAAGAAGAGGATGAAGAAAATAAATAGACTATGATTTTAGAAGAATTTAGGAAAAGGAATTGAGTGGATCAGAATTTAGATGGATGGAATATTGGAGTTCAATATTAGAAGCTAAATTCCGGAAATGATTTTACACAATTAGATGGGATCATGGAGATGTACGTGGGTGTGATTTCATGTGGATGGGCTTAACGGGATTTTGGGCCTTTCGACCAGCACTTGGGCTACTTGTTTTATTTGGGCTGGAGTCAAAGGTAACAGGAAGAGATAGGCACGAGAAGAGACAGAGCACAGAGAGAAGCTCGTGCTCCTCGGTCTCACGCCCGCCATTCGAGGCGACAGAGCTCCTGGAGTTTCGCCGGGCGGCGATTCTAGCCACCATACTCAAATCCAAGGGCACGACGAGATAGAGGAACTCGAGGGGAAGTTTTTTCCAAGATCACCTCGGTGGGAGGCGGCCTGTAGAGGGAGATTAGGGCGGCGCCCCTTTCTCTGTGTGGTAGAGAGCAGAGAGGAACTGGAGCGGGGATGACGGGCAGAGCTGGGGCTGCTCGGCGAGGTGAGGTTGGCGGAGGAGAAGCTGCTGCTGGTGCTATTTATAGGCGAAGGAGGGGTGGTTGGCCGCTCGAGCTCCGCACCTTAGCTTTAATGGCGGGACTGTGGCCGGGTGTCGCTTGCGGCGTGGCAGCTTGCAGCGGCGGTGGCGCTGAGACGACGTCGCGTGCAGGGTGATGGGATAGCTCGAGGGTGAGGTGGTCGATAGCTATAGGTTTCCAATCTTTATGGATTCCGTGGGAAAACGGCAAGTAGCCATTTACGTCTCCAAGCATCGCAGGCGGATCCTCTCGTCTGTCTCCAATCCCCCTCCCCCGCCGGCCCGCTCCCTCTCCTGTTCCGTCCGCACTCAAACGGATCGCTCTTCTCTCGACGATTCGTGCTCGTCCAACGCTGGTGGGTGGTGGTAGGCGGCCGGCGACGAGGTGGGTCGTCCTCTTCCTGCTCCTGCTCCTCATTCCTCTCTCGGATTGAGGCATGGTGGTAGCTGGGTTAGGGTTTCCGTTTCGGGGTCGTCGGGGGAGGGTTCCATGGCTGGCGGGCTTAGAGGAGTGTCTGGCGGCGGCGCTAGGCACGGAGGCGGTGGCGGATCGAGGGTGGCGAAGTGAGGCGGTGTGGGCGCCGCGGGCAGCGGACGGCAACCGGCGGGAAGGGCCGTCGGAGGGGGCGAGCGGCTTCCTCAGTTAGCTAATGGCGGGGTTGAGGGCGGCTTGTGGTTGGCGCGGCCGGTGGCGCCATGGCCGGCGGTGGCAGTGGCAGTCCGGTTCATTGAACCTGGACTGTGGATGCCGTGTCGAATCTGTACATCATGCTCGGCACGGCTTTCTCATTCACCTTCTTGTCATGTGATTAATTGTTTTGGCAACAGGGAAATAGGAATTGACTGATTTATTTTTCAAATCGAAGTTTTGGTTTGTTTAGCTCTTGGATCCTGGCTGGTGTTGAATTAATGAATTATATTATGGCATTAAAGACTTTGCTACCTTTTTATAGGAGGTACCATCTTCAATATTTAAACACCAATATTTTAATCGTTTGTACTCTTAATTTTGTGATTTCAATCAGAATGCGTGGCATGCCTACACGACCTTTTTTACGACGAGTTTTGTCTTGCATGTTCGCCCTGCCAAAAATTTAGAGCGTGCTCTGCTACTGTATGCTTATGTTTCTGTTTAACGTTTTCAAATAGTCAGCTAGTACTGCCCTGCTTCAGCGCACCAACTCGAAGATCTGAGGTAGGAGAGTCTGTTCTTGGTCCTCTAGGTTGGTCTCAGGTAGATCGGGCTGGCTAAGGGGTCTCACACAAACTCATGCACAAGACAAATTCGCCCATTATAAAGTAGGCCAACTAACCCAATCCGTTATGCCATGGGCTTTGGGCCCACATACCAGCCTACCCTGTGGACCAAATCGAATTGCTGACGTAATACTGAAACTAGGAAGTTCTCTCTCGAAGCTCGCAGCGAATTTCCGTAGCAGCCTCTGAAACCCTAATCCCCAAATCAACCAGCGCGGAACTGTGGAATCTGTTGGCATGGCGATCGCCCGCACCGGCGTGTACGTGGACGACTACCTGGAGTGTAAGGCTCTCTCGCTTCCATTTCACGGACTATCGAATTTGTTACCGCCTCCGATTGCTCGCCCTTACCGGTGGTTTGGTGTTTTGAACCGTGCAGACTCGAGCACCTTGGCCGGCGACCTGCAAAGGATCCTCTCCACCATGCGCGAGCTCGACGACAGAGCACATGGTGATGATTTCTCTCCATTTCTTGTTTTCTTATAAGAATAATGTTCACAAATTTTTATCATTTCTGTTTGCTTGATATGTAGACAATTTTTTTTTTGTTTTTTGTTTTGTGTTGGTTGGTGCTAAATTGTAATTTTGTGAGCTGTTGATGGCATCTGAGCACCGATTGCTGCTTGGTGGGATGCTATTTGGATGATTGTTTTTCCCTAAGTTTGTCCATGTACGGTTTTGTGTTTCAGGCATTATGGGTCAGACCAAAGAGCAGATAAAGTATCTCCTGGGAGTATCATCCCATGGGTATGAAAGGTCAAACATGGATGATGATGAGTCGGAGAGGATGAAGAAGGATATTGAAGCCAGTCAGGACAATGCTCTGAGTCTCTGCACTGAGAAAGTGCTGCTGGCACGCCAAGCTTATGATCTGGTATTGCCTCCTCGCTGTGTTTCCCTGCAATTCAATGTTGAGCACTCAATTAGTGCAACAACACATTTATTTCATGTTTTTGCTACTTATCTTAGTTGCTGTTTAATGTTGAGAAGCAGTCAGCTCTAACATTTTGTTCTGAACTAAAATATTACTGCAAGTGTATGCGTTTGTACTATTGCACAAATTGAAACAAATTCTTGTAGCCATTGATATGCTCTTGAGTTACCGTTATAAATTGCACAAATTCAAAAATTAGTAGTAATTGAACTTCTAGAAAATGAAATGCAAGATGAAATTAAATTTAGATATGGTATGAAGAGCCTGATGCGATTCGTATTGTTTGATATGCCACCATATATCTTAGATTAAATGTTTAGAATCCTAACATTTGATATTCAGAATTGGATTTTTTTTTGTCTTACCGTTTTATTTGGTGCCAGTTACTTTGTGTGAATATCTTATTGTAAGCACATTGGACTTTATTGTACAGATAGAGAGCCATATCAAACGCCTTGATGAAGACCTGGGCCAGTTTGCAGAAGATTTAAAGCATGGTATTATCAATCATGGCAGCTTTTTAGACATGATTGTGTGTATCCATTCTTAGCTATTCGTTATACAGATTACTAATCTGCTCCTCTCAATTGCAGAAGGAAAGATACCACCAGATGAGCCTCCAGTGCTTCCTCCAGTTCCAGTGGTTAGCAGGGATGAGAAAAGGAGGCTTGGTTTTAGTACACCTCAAGCATCAAAGAAATTTAGAGAGAGGGAGTGGGACAGGGAAAGGGGTATGGACTTTGATTTAATGCCCCCTCCAGGTAGCAGCAAGAAAGCAGGTACATCTATGGATGTGGATCAAATGATTGACCCAAATGAACCGACGTATTGTATATGCCACCAGGTCAGTTTTGAAACAATATATGTCTTAATCTTTCCTGGAACTTCTATTTGCATCTTATATACATTATTTTTTCACAAATGCTTGCTGAATAAAATTATTATTTGCCATCGGTATTTCAGGTTTCATATGGTGATATGATTGCCTGTGACAATGAGAATGTAAGTTGTTTTGGTTCCAAATAATCATGAGTCGGGGTTATTTGCCAGAGTTAATAGTTTCCTTGCGCTATAAGCTTGTCAGATCTCAGATAAGGCTTAAAACTTTCGCAGAGGTGTTTTTGCTTGCATTTTAAGACTTGTTCTCCATTTTAAACAACAGTAGTGGTGTTTAGTTCAATATACTTCGTTGCAGCTACACTTCTCGATAGTGTATCGTCTTATGCTAAGTTTGTAGTTTTCTTACTTGTCGCCATTTAGAGTTGCAGAATAAGAATTTTGCTCACTGCTTTACTCTTATTGCTGGGATACAATATTGGCTTGTTATCGTATAATCTAGAGTATATTGCAGTTCAGATACTGTAGATTCATCAGTTACAATATGTTCTTACATCATTTATCCCCTGTTCCATTGCTTTGCTAGTTACATAGGCCATGTTTTGTCATTGAGTTGTCATGACACGATAAACCAGATAAATGCACCTACACATATACCAAAATTTTTTTTAACATTTGTCAACAAAAAAGTCATATACCAGCATGCATGGTGTATTACTCTGTCATTGCTGAAATAGTATTATTTCCAAGCATTGCTACAAACCAAATTGAACTTTTTCTACCTTTTTGTCGTCAAATCATGGTCATATGTGTATGGCTTTTTGCAATCATGCATAAAGCCTAAACTGAAATAGTATGATTTCCAAACATCGCTACTAAAGAAACATCCAGCAGGTTTCTGCCGACCAAATGTTACGATTAGAATCCACAGTTGTGTCATGCTGTCACATTTGAAGCACCAATTTTATGGTGTAAATTATTTTCTCATGTGAAAGCTAGTAACCCTATCTCCACTAAGTGCTAATTATTTTACCTTCACTCAACAGTGTGAAGGAGGTGAATGGTTTCATTACACTTGTGTGGGTTTGACTCCAGAAACAAGATTCAAGGGAAAATGGTTTTGCCCGACATGCAGGAATCTACAATGAGGGTTCTCCTAATTTGGTAAGATGCATACTAGTAACAATACTTTATAAAACAAATCCTTGTTGCAATTCATGTTCCTATAAGGTATCGTAGATTTTAAAACCCTGAAGGCTGTTCCTTTAGTACATCTTTCCTCATTAGAAAGAAATTTCCTACCATCTCATAATTAACTCCTCATATTAGCTTCAAGTTGCTGTGGCTCTTCACATCTTTTCATTTCTGTCTGCATATATTGCGTGGGGCCTATCTCAGCACTGACAAAGCTTCCTACAGCTCATAATTAAACTTGATTAGAGAATAGAGATGCTTCCTGTCAACTAAAGGCAAATATGTAATATCGTTCCATTGCATTCAAAGCTAGTGTCTGTCTTCATCAAATAAAATAAAAGCCAGTGCCTGTACAATAATTTATTTCCCGGTCCAACTGACACAGCACAGTTTTATCAACAGCGGCAAGGACGCAAATGGTTCCTTATATGATGGCCTGGAACCTGAATTGGGATTGAAGGACTGGTAATGGGCTTTGCTCAACTTGCTACCTGACGTTGTCCAAAGTTGGTATGGTGCAAAATTTGTCATAACTGAGCTGTTGCTTGAAGTGGGTTTAACAATGGAGGCTTCTTCAACCTTTTGGTAAAGCACATGCTTGGCAGCAACAGAGATTTTCTTTGTTTGGAATAACTTATGGGATTAGAAATGTTTGTAATTGTGATAATAAATGCTCTGCTGTTCCTCGGTGCTGTTGACCGCATTGCTGAATCAGGACAGCAAGCTTTCCGGGGTAAGTGTAACACTGGCAGTTCTTTCTTTTGGTTCTCCCGCAATATGCTCGGCATGGGCATGAACAGAGGATTTTCCTGGTTCGTGGCCAGATTTAGAAATGTTTGTGGTTGTGAATTGCGATATGAAACGCTGCGTTCTTTGCATTTACCACATTGCAACGAACTTAGCATCGTCGCAACCAACATCGAGCGATAAGTCAACTACTTAACATTGTTATGAGCATTTCAATACGGACAGCGTTCATTATACCACTGGTTACTAGCTTTGCTACATATGTGACCTTGCTATCCTGTTTTGACATCCGTCTTGTGCAGGCGTTGGATGCGAACGGCGAGCCTAGAGATTGGGGTTGCGCAGGCATTGAGCCCCCTGCCACGTAGGCGTACCACTGGTACTGGGACCCTGGACCGAACACGGCTCCTCGAACCCCCTCCTGTGCAAGCACACGGAGTTCCTCCTGCCATGCAGCAGTTCACGCACAAGAACTCGCATGAGTCTCCCGGCCACATTCATTTCTAGCCAACCTCAAAAACGAAACGATCAAGTTTTCAAGGTTACGTACCCTGTCGATGATGGTGAATTCCCTGGGCGCGTGGCTGTAGACGCGGCACATGGCGTCCGTCATGTGCTTGTAGTCGTCGTCGTCCTCGCCGTCGTGCTGATCCTTCACCGCGCCGGCGGCGCCGCGGTCCCGGCCGCCACTGCCGGAGAGGATCATGTCGAAGCCCCTGTTCGCCCGCGCGGCGGCGGCGGCGCCGTAGTCCGGGGCGATGATGCTGAACTCCGACGGCGCCGGCTCGACGCTGCGGTAGTCGGAGCCCTGCAGCCCCAGCGCGTAGGTGGCGTCCGGGGTTTTTAAGGAAGATAGAATCTACTCAAACTTTATAGGAGATCTCCACTAAGAATTTCTCTTAACTCTAATGAAGCCACATCATCACCTATTCACCTTCCACTAAGATGCATTAACACCCAACTAAGATGCATTAATTGTAACTTGGTCCACATTTTCTATTCATTAGATTATGTCTTATTTTTTTTCTAATATATTCAAAAGTAACATAAAAGTTTATGATTTGCATCAAGAGATAGCTTATATGTCTTTGGAGGTAATCTCTACGAGTGCACTTTTTTTACGAGCAATTAAACAACCACAGTGATTCATAGTTTACCGAAAAACCTTCAAATCCCGCTGCAACGTGCGAGGAATCACCTAGTATCGTAGGATCGTAGAAAGATAGAAATTTTTTAAGGAAGATCCATTTGGGTAGATCACAGGAAAACGTAGAAATCCTAAAGGATTTTTGGCCATAATGGAGTTGTTTATTTTCACTAAGGCCAATCTCAATGGAAGTTTCGTGGACACAATTATCTAGAATGACACATCATCTAAAGGATGTTTAAAACTATGATGAAACACCCCCTCTCAATATAAAGCTTCATCTCTTGTTGTTCCCTAGGCTACATGCAAGACACAAGTTGTTTAGGTAACAGTGTAGAGAGGGTTTGATCACCATGAAACCCATTTCATCTCTCTTCATTAATACACTGCCACATCATCAAAAAAATAGTGACATGACAGCATATTTGATGCCCATAAAACTCTCACTGAGACTGGCCTAATGGGCTCCGATAGCAATTAAATTTCTCGTTCTCCATGCATAGAAATTTTACCTAGAGGTCTGAGTGGATGCTAGAAATCCTTTGGAATCAAGATGAGGACCTGGTGTGTCCGAGGACCGGTGGATGGTCGCTTCCTGGTGTGATGAGTGATTGACAACGTGGTGTGGATTGACGTTTCCCTTGGCTCAAGTATTGCAGGTGTAGAATGCGGCTTGGTTGCATTGGTGCAGGTAAAGAACAGGCGCGAAAGGTCTTAGCCATGGCGGCCTCTGAGGAGCGGAGAGACAAGTAGGCTTGGTTCGAGGGACCCGGTGGCCGGTGGATCAAGTGCGGTTCACATGCTGGCAAGAACGAGCAAGGGGACGTGGTTCCGGTGCGAGGTAGCGGCTCACAACCGAAGCTCGTACGCGGACGAGAAGCCGGCGCAAGGTGGCGGCTAACAACCGAAGTTTGCGCGCGGGGTTTGGTGATTTGGCCACAAAATCATCGGTGGACGGTTTCCCTTGGTTTGGGCCTAAAAACCAAGGACCGAGGACTCGACGTGGCGAAGATGGGCCAATGGGCTATGGCATCAGCCAGGGGCGGTTTAACCGCCTCCCCCTGGGCCGGCCCAAACCTCGGCGTCGAGGAGCTTCGATCCGGAGGACACGCGGCGTGACTGCAAGGCTTGCGTCGGAGGGAAGCTAGCTTGCAGTGGAAGGTGCCCGAGCCGGAAAATATCTAAGAACCAAATGTCAAATTTGCCCCTGAGGGGTATGTATCACTTAGGGGTAGTTTAGTCTTTAGAGCACCACCACTTGGACTACTAATAGCCCCTCCCAGGGCTGGTGGCTACAATCTACCTCTCCAGTTATCTCTTTAGTTTTTCCTTTGAACTAGTTTTCCCTTCATCCCCTCCACCTAGAACTACTTCGAATCATTCCTAGTTTTGTATAGGTGAATTCATGGTTATGTGATGCAGTTTTGTGCTGCTCATCTTTGTGCCATGATTTGATTTCCCGAGCTCCTTCTTCCTTTTCTATTTTCGTGGGTATTTTCGGAGCTATTTTTGGGGGATTTTCATTCTTCTCTTTCTAGGGCGTTCTCTCTCGGATTTCTTTGGGGGATTCACGTATGAGTGCCTTGTGCCTCTTTTGCTGGTGATCCTTTGCCCCCAAACGCCGAGAATCGCTTTGGATTTGAGATTTTCGGGATGAACTCAAGGTCATGGTATTCATCACGAGATCTGAGATTCCGGGAGTTGTACTGAGTTAGAGGCCGAGATCTTTTGGGAAGACACTCCACTGGAGGTCTAGATCATCTGACCAAAATCTCGCCTCAAGAGCTCAAGCGGTTTGGGAGATCCACTTCTGGTTTGACTTTTTCCCGAGCTTCCCAGGCCTGGGCGGTTTAACCGCCCCCCTGACCCGGTTTAACCGCCCCCCTGGGTGTGTTGGATCGAGTCTTGTTTCGGGTCGTTTTGTGTTCGTTTCGATCGATTCGAGTCCGCTGTGTGTTTCTTGTTCCTAGGGTCAGTAGCTTGACAGTGGCTACGTGATCTTGGCAAGATTGTTCTCGGAGGTTTCGGAGTTGATTTGGAAAAATAGCCGGATCGGTTGGAAAGAATTTTTATCGGCTCCCATTCACTCCCCCCTCTCTGGTCGCCGTTTCGGTCCTTCACAAGATGAGGAGGAGTAAATTCTTATGAAATACTATTCATGTTTATGGAATAATATTCATGTTTGTTGGCGCTCGTTAAGTGCACACTTTTAGTGTCATTTAAGTGGTGTTTTCATACTAATTCATATACTAACCCGCCACTTCACACGTAAAATAATCCCGTTTTGAAACGTGTGTTGTATTTTGAAGTATATTGTGTTTTTGCATGAAAATTACCCAAATTGGGGCATTTATATACAAAGCCCAAGAGCAACACCAAGCCCGACGGAATCAAGCCTAGAAGAGGAGCCAAAACCGACACGTTCAGAGCAGTTTTCATAAAGGATATATTGCCTATATATACAAGGAAATTCAAGAGAAGGTTGCACGCAAAAGATGGGACTGAGACAGGCCAAAAAAGCGCCAGGCCAGCCGGCCCAAGCCTTTTCTGCGCCGCCTCAGTCTCCCCTTCGAGCTAGGGTTTTCTCCCTATACATTTGGCACTTCTTTAAGTCCACACATAATCCCATACAACAGAAGTCGACGAGTTGAGGGAAGCACACCGAACGAAGCTGACGACCACTGCAAGTCCTCGACGTTGCCTAGGAGATAGCTTAGGCCACACCCTAGCTGCCATGGTTGGCCCTGCGTGGTGAAGCCATGGCAGAATTCCGAAGCCATGCCTTGGATCTACCAAGGCACTTGTGTGCATTCATGGTGATCTCTACTTTGATCTACTTCAATGCATGCCTTTAATCTCTCATATGTGAGGCCTCCATATGTTCTTAGTAGGATTAGATCTAATCGTGGTGATTAGTCTATGTCTTGCGGATCATCGCGGTAGTGCACAGGAAGTCGGCACTGATTATCATCATTTGGTGATAGCTTGCGGTAAGGAAAAGGCCGAACTAACGTGTAATGTTGAGTAGCATCGACGGCGAGTATCGTGGGGTTGTAGCAGTGGCTATCAAGAGGAGGAGCTCAGGAGAAGAGCGTTTGGTGGTCATTTGAGGCAAAGCTATAGGTATCCCTAGGCGCTGTATTAGTGCACCTCGCGAGGGCGCCCATGGGAAAGTTCTTAGAGATGACTCTGTATCATGGTAGGAGTACAGTTTTGTTATCACTTTGGCCGAAGTTGCAACTAGAAGACGTTAGCTTGTCTTGTGCTACCCCTTTGGTCATGTTATCTCATATTGATTGGGTGTTATGAGTTCATTTTATTCGTCTCATATTCATGTCCACCTCACACTCTAGTTTAACCTCATATGCAATCTATGCTTAACGTTAGAACTAAATCCGTTTAGATAGATAGAAAACCCTAGGCTATTCACTGTCGATCCACAGATTGATAAACCTTGGGAGAATACTTTAAGGGAAGAGCTATAATGATCTGTGTGCTTGCGGTTCACAATTGGTGCGCTTAATTGCCGCCAACAAGCTTTTCTGGCGCCGTTGCCGAAGAATCGGCAACACGAACCCTAGGGCGATCTATCTAACTTTTTAGACTAACCCTAATTCTATTCTTGCATATATCTTGTGTTTCGTGTTTGTGTCCTTTAATGCAGGTAAAACCCTAGACACAAGGTGTCGGCGTTTTACCGGCAATCCCACCGAGGTGTATCTCAAGGTAGTAGAGTTTAGGAGAAGTGTTCTTGGAATCAAGAACTCAATGGTTACGTGACATGGGATTTATATATGTTCGAGCCACCTAACTAGACGTAATACCTTACGTCCTGTTGCTGATCTTGTATTACGTAGTGAAAAAATGAGTACAAGGTTGCCCTATCAATCTTTTGTATTGATCAATAGAGCTTATGAGATACTTGAAGTTAGTTAATGTCAGGTCCTGATTTGATTTTATTGAAAGGGGTCCTTGTCCGGCCTTATATACACGATGGACAGAGTTACAGGATGGAAAGAGTAGATCCTAGTCGAATACAAACAGAACAGATACATATCATGTATACACGAGTACTTTCCATACATAACGACTAGTTTCCTTTTATTGTAGTGTCCTATGCCATCCTATGCCATAGTCCCTACTTATTGCCATATCCTCCTTTGGAAGTCCTCCTGCATCCTTATGGGCCCATGCCTCTATGTCCGACAAGCCCCCGAGCACTTCATAGCCGAGTTCTTCGTCTTCCCCGAGTACTAGCCCGCTGGTCCGAGTACTTCTTGAGCTTTCTTGAAAGTCTTCGAGTACTTCTTGGACTGCAATCTCTGGCTAAGTACGAAGCTGTGAGGTGCGATTTGAGTTCAAGCCCCGGTTTGTTCTTGGATTTTGTAAGATGGAGTGCAATTTGAAGTCGCGCTTCATATGAAGTAGCCCCCGCGCTTTAGGTTGAATCAATGAATCAAGCTGAAGGTCCCTAAAATCTTAAGTCTTGGGTAAAATTTGAAAGAACTTTATGTTAATGACCATATACATACCCTACAACCCCCGAGCTTTGAACCATACTTTGGTGTGGTAAAGAGGATCAAAGGAACTCGTGGCTAATTATTTTCTTAAAACAAATAATGGCAATCCTCGAATTTTGTAAAAAAGAAAATTCACACAAATTTTTATTTTTGAAACGTCTCCCAAAAAAATATTTGAGCGAAAATTCTTTTTCCAAAAATCTTGGAAAAAACCTCTTATTTATTAAAAGAAGGTTAGACTCGTGCACCCTTAGGGTTATAAAAGTAACCCTTTGGACCTTTTGTTTTTTACCCGTCGTCCGTCTGGCTGAAAACCTAGAACTTGCGCCGCCGCCGCTCACTGCTTTTTGATATCCTTGCTTGCCTACTTGCTCCTCGAGCCCCCGAGTGCTAGCGAGTAGAGGAACTTGAAGATTTGAAGATGATTCCACCAAAGAGATCGGAAAAGGGAGTCGCCGCCTCGAAGCGCGAAGCATCAGATCTGGAGTCTCAGCGACAAAAGTTGAAGAAGACCGAGGACAAGAAATCGACTCGAGTCATTTCTGAGTCCACAGTCACGGAGACTCATCTTGAATACCTTGTGGGGAGAGGTCTGCTGAAGGAGAACTTGTTGGCGGCGCAAACGCACCCCAAGATCCACTGCAAGCTCACGGATAATTGTAGCTCTTCCCTCAAGATAGTATTCCCCCAAGGTTTATCAATCCGTGGAACTAAAGACGCAAGATCCAATCTAACTAGCAGAGAAACACTTGTGACTTGAATCAATCTAATCTACTAAAGATCAATCTGAAGAACGTCAGAGGTAGCAAGAGAAAGCATAGAGATAACCAATCTAGATCGCCTAGATCATGCAAACGCTGTAGTTCTGAGCAAAGTAGTGAAGTAAGCAAGATGAGAATCTCATTAAAAGCATCTTTAAATCATAGCCTCCGGTAAAAATCCTGAGGATCATCGCCATACATGAGTAACGTCCCGTCACGACGCTCTTTATCTGTGAGATGAATCACAAGGGCACGTTCTACGAACGTGTTGAACATCCTTGGTAGATCCGGTATGAGCCCCTAGCCACCACGGCTAAAAGAACATCCTAATCGACCTATCTTGATAATAGATCTTAGAAGAAGCAAACCTAAGAACGAACAAAATCATAGAGAGAGGCACTTGATCGCTAAGAACAATCGGAAACTCAAATAGACTTCACTATGAATGATTGAATGTACATCGTGATCACCACCGGGATCCTACCTTGATCTTTATGAACTAGCTCCAGAACTCCGACGTGGTCTTCCTCGCAGGGTTTCCACGTCGGCTAGGGCAAACCCTAGACAACTAGCACGACCCTCAGCTCTCCGAGAGGTGTCCCTCTATGTCGGTGATATTATCTCCGGCAGTCTTCCACGGGGTAGCCCACGGAAGTGATTTGTAATGCAGGGAAGATCGCAAAGATCGGAAGCAAGATGGTTAGGATGGACAGACACAGGGGTTTAGACAGGTTCGGGCCGTTGACTCGACGTAATACCCTACGTCCTGTTTTGGAGTGTTGTATTGCGTGGATTTCGCTATGAGTTGAGATGTGGTGAGTTGTGTTGTGGTGAGTTGAGTTGTTTTGGAGGGGGTCCCTGCCCGCCTTATATACCGGGGGGCAGGGTTACAAGTCGGTTTGTAGCCGATCCTATCTCTAAGAATCCTTTCCTTCTTTACAATAATTCCTATTCCAACTATAACTTCTCCTTCCAAATCCTTCCTCCGTGCGCCGACTTGTCCCACACGTCTTCAGGTCCAGAACGGTGGGCTGGGCCGCCCCCTTTTGGTGGGCTGCCAGGCTTGCTCGTGAGGTACCCGGGTACTATATCCCCCACAGTAGCCCCCGAGCACTTCTTGGCCGATCGTTGGCTGTAATTGATCCGTTTTTTCTTGCATGATCCGAGTGCTCTCAAGTTGTTTAAGATCTCATCCGAGTGATTTCGAAGAAGATCCGAGTGGTTTCGGGGAAGATCTGAGTGCATGATCAGACGTTCCTGAAAACAATTCTTCTATTATGGCCATAGTGAGGGGAAGGAGTGCTCTTTTTCACGACGCGACAGCGAAGTGAATAAACTTAGCCCCCGGGCTTTGGGCAATTTTAGTATGAAATTGGCCAAAGGTCTTCAACTTTTATCCATCTATATCTTGATCTTCAATGGTGTGCACCTCCAGGTGCACCCATTGGGTGTAGCCCCCGAGCCTTGAGCAGAATAGAATATTCTGATCGAGGGTCAAAAATAAAATATTATGAATCTCTTTTTGAACTTAATCCATCAATGGTGTGCACCTCCAGGTGCACCCATTGGGTGTAGCCCCCGAGTCTTGATACGACTCGGCACGATCGTGTCAAGACTCTGAAAGCCATGGATCCTGACTGAATTTTTCAGCCCCCATGCCTCTGGGCATGGATTTTGGATAATCTTCTCCTTCTGGGGCTTTTTTTGTTTCCCCTTTCTAAGGATTCTGTTCTCAAGTTCTTTGAACTTGGCGTTACTCCCGAGTCGTGTCCCACGACCCAGCTTGACCATATGGTAAGCCACCTTCTCACAAGATTTATACTTGTCAGCACTTGACCCAGACTTCTGGGCGAATTTAGCGATAGTATCGCATGCCTTACGTAAAAATCAATTGCAAGGATGCAATATTAATTGCAAAAGCAAGTCTGGCCGTCGACTAATTTTAGCCTCACGACCGAGTGGTTTCTGCCCCTGAACACTAGCTCAGGAACCCACAAATTTGTTAGCGTAACAGAACCGAAAGGTCGTGCTATATTTCAGCCCATTTAGGCCCACTAATGCCGTAATGTCCGTTGTTTCCTAAGGAACCTAACGGTTGCTTTACTGAAGGCAAAATATCGCGAGATATCGCGACTCCTTACCGCACCTTTGAATTCAAAGCAACGGGACGTGCCTGCGTCGGTTGAGTTCCCGAGACACGCATCGCGCCGCGCGCGGGAGGAACGGTTCATTCCATTATAAGCCATCCCCGCCGCAATCTTCTTCCTTACTCGCCATTTGCCTTCCCAGCGCTCAAGTTCTCCTCCGCGCGCGAGAGCAAACCCTAGATCCACTCCCGCAGCTTCCATCCTCAATCCTCAGCCTCCGCTCGTTGCCATGGCGCCAAAGAGGAAGGAAGCCCTGAAGCGGAAAGAGAGGTCGCCGGGAAGGGCCCGGTCGGCCAAAGCCAAGGCCGCCGTTGAAGTCGCCGTTGATCGCGCCGCCGAGTGGAGGGAGTCCATCACCACCACCAGGCGCCTCGAGCAGCACGTCGTCGACGGCATCCTCCCTGACCAGCAAACCGCCGAGTGGCGCGCAGCCTCCGGTGAGTCTTTCCCCACCCCAAATTCCTCTGATTTGGTGGTGTTCGAGTCTTTCGTTCTGCGCGGCTTTGGCGTGACCGCGCATTCTTTCCTCCGCGGGCTGCTGCATTTCTATGGGATCAGCCTTTGCGCACTGAATCCCAACTCCATTCTTCACATCGCCATCTTCATCAACCTCTGTGAGGCCTATCTTGGGATAGAGCCTCACTTCAATCTTTTTCTTCACCTTTTTCTGCTGAAACCTTATCCCGGAACCGAGTGCCCGCGAGTAGTCGGAGGCGCCAGATTTCAACTCCGTGAGGGTCGAACCCGAGAGTATTTTGATATCCCTTTCCTTACCTCCAACAAAGGGTGACAATCCGAGTGGTTTTATGTAGGAAACCACTCGCCTGCCATCTCCCCTGAAATCGATTCACGTCCTGTTCCCTCCCAGTCCTGGACTGCTCTCCCCAAGGAGAATGAGATGGACGAGGTTTGGGAACTGCTAGGTCTCATAGCCCAGTTGAAGGACAGAGGGTTGTCTGCCGTCGGAGTGGCAGCCAACTTCGTGCTGCGCCGGATCCAGCCCCTCTAGCAGCGGGCTCATCCGGCGTATGAGTACTACGCCGAGGGGGACAACACGCGTGAAGCCCCCGAGCGTGTTGACAAAGTCCAAGCCGCAGCTCGGCTTGGCAAATTCTTCGTGTCAGGGACTTCCCTGCGGACTACTGATTGTCCTCCGGCGTTCAACTTATCGAATCCACGCCCTGAGGTATTTAACCAGTCTGTTGCTGTTTTATGTTTCAATTCCACCCATTGGGTGTAATCTCAGTAAAGAGCTGAACCCAACTTTTGCAGGGTCGAGCTGCCTTTGTATCCCTCCCTCCTTTGCCTGAGATGCCGAAGGGAGTGGATCAGCCGGCTCGGCGCAGAGCTGGTGGTGCTGAAGAAGCAGTCGGAGGAAGTGAGAGTGACCTGCATGATTCTGATATCACTCTGTCATCCTCACCTTCTCCAGACGTGCTATCTCCGAGTGGTGGGAAGGCTGCCCCTGCCCCGAAGAAGCGGAAGATTTCAACGGGGATCGTGATTGGGGATGCGCCGAGCCGCCGCCAACTCCTCCTTTCTGAGTCATCTGACTCGGAAGAAGACGAAGCTGGCGGTGCCGAGTCGTCAATCCCGCCCCCAATAATCAGCTCGGGGCAGTCTCCCCTTGCAATAGTACCTCTGAGTGCTGCAAGTCCGAGGGACCTTCCTTCCCCTACTCGGAAAGGAAAGCGCCCGAGAATGCGCGTATCTACTCTGTAAGTATCATTGTCATCCTTTGATTATCCTTTATGCTTTTCTGTGATTAATCCATATATGCTTTATCCTGTAGCACGTCGTCTGAGATCCCCTTTGCGGGTCCTGCGCCTCAGTCAGTCGTTGAGACAGAGATCCCGCCAATCCAAATGCCAGAGGTGTCGACCCACTCGGCTGATCTTCTCAGCGATCAGCCTGTGGGTCCGCCACCAGAGTCGCTGCGAGCACCAACCCCGCCTCCGCCGAGTCCTGCACCAGCGTCGCCGACTCCACTGCCTCAGGGCAGCCCCCAGCCTGCTCCTGTTGTTGAACAGACTGCTGCAGTGGAGGAGCCCCAGGCTGCGGAGGTCGAAATCGCTTCTGCGGTGGTCAGCGCTCCGGGTGGTGGTGCTCCCATGACTCCTCTGGCGGAGTTCATGTCGCTCCATCTTCGTATGGGCCAGATAGCCAAGGTATTTCCTGAGCCCCTTTTCTTATTGAGGTCAAGTACCGAGTGGTACATCTATTTGTTTTGTCATCTGACTTGTCTTTGCAGGACTTAGCTGCTGATGCCGAGGCGAAATCCTCGGTGATTCAAGAACTTTCTTCTGCAGTCGCTAAGGCCGACTCCTTGGCGGCCCGAGTGACTGAACTCAAAGCTGCTGCGACCCAACACCAGGCTGAGTTGGAGGAAGCCCAACGCACCACTCGCGATCTTCGCGGAGAGGTGGAGCAGGCTAAACTCAACGAAGCCCAGGCCGTGCACGAGCTCAGAGGTATGTTATTCCCTGTTTGTTTTCCTGTCAGACGTGGATATATTATCCAGATCTAACTTTCTGTAGATTACCGGTACCGGATTATGTCCCAATTTTTAGAGCTCACTGCCAAGGTGGCTCGGTTGCAAGGCGAGGCGGAGGCACTGCGCACCGAAAGGATCGCGCTGGAGGACGCTATCCGAGTGGTGGCGGAGGAGATCGAGCCGGAGGCGTCATCATCTTCGGCTTCTATCCTCGACCGCGTTCGGGCGCTTCCACGCTTCTTCCGACGACAGCTTTGCTCCATCAGTCAGGCCAGCTGTGGTCATGTCCTGGCGTTGCTCAAGTCTCTGTTCCCGGCATCGGACCTGGAGCCACTCAGCCACGGATACGCTGCTGGCACCTCTGAAGATGACGTGGGCAGACTGCTCCTTGAAGTCGAGCCTATCGCCAATGTCCTGTCCAAGGATGTTGTTGATGACTCTGATGAAGCGGCCCCGTCTGGCGTTGGAGATCCTGCAGTTTAATATACATAGAATATTTGTAGTATTTGGTAGAACTAGAACTTTTGAACAATGTTTAAGCTTTTGCTATTGTGTATAATTTTTTATGGGACTACTACTCCCTTTCTTTCTGCGCTGGCCTTAATTTCTGAGTGGTTGACCTGTTACGGAGTAGATTAGCCTCGTTGGTCTCAGTCTCATGCCGTAGAGTCTTTGTCGTACGTTTAGAGCTTTGACTTGGCGAGTACTTTCCCTCTCGATTTAAAGTTTGTTCCACTCATACTTTATGTGCGTGACGCGAAAGAGGAAATTCGAGTAGTATAAATAAATGAAAGATGAAATCAACTTTATTGATAACTCATTATAAATCTGCCGAGTCGTGACTGGGGATGATTACCCTCCAAAATCACTCAGAAAAAACAAATCTAAACAAAAAAGATAAATACATAACTGAATCAGGCGTAGAAACGCTGTAAGTGCTCGATGTTCCATGGATTTGGGATGTCTACGCCGTCTTCCGTCATGAGGCGATATGAGCCTGGGCGACTCAGTGACTTGATGATGTATGGTCCTTCCCAAGGGGACGCAAGCTTGTGCGCGCCCTTGGTGTCTTGCTTCCTCCTCAGAACCAAGTCGCCTGCTTCAAAGGACCTCTGCTTAACTGATCGATCGTGATAACGTCGCAGGACCTGAGCGTAACGCGCGGCTTGGATCTGGGCAGCCAATCTCTTTTCCTCGATGCTGTCGAGGTCTTCAATGCACGCCACTTGCGCGTCGTATTCGTCATAGAACTCCACTCGGGGGGAGCCGTATGCGAGGTCCGTTGGTAGGATAGCTTCCGAGCCGTAAACCAGAAAGAACGGGGTTTGCTTCGTGGCACGACTCGGCTGGGTGCGTAGCCCCCAGACTACAGCTGGTAACTCCTTGATCCATCGTCCATCATGTTGCTTCAGCTGCTTGAATATGCGGGCCCTGAGAGCCTTGATTATTTCGCCATTGGCTCTTTCGACTTGGCCATTGGCCCTTGGGTGCGCCACGGATGCAGGGCATAGCTTGATGCTCCTCTCGCTGCACCAGTCTTTAAACTCCTGCGCCACGAAGTTCGTACCATTATCTGTGATGATACGATTTGGGACTCCGAAGCGGTGGGTGATGTCGGTGAAGAACTCGATGGTCTTGGCTGCCGTGTGTTTTCTGACTGGTTTCACCTCGATCCATTTGGTGAACTTGTCAATAGCTACTAAGACATGATCAAAACCACCAGGAGCCTTCTTGAACGGACCAATCATGTCCAAGCACCAACAAGCGAAGGGCCAGGACGCTGGTATGGTTTGCAGCTGTTGTGCGGGTGCGTGTATTTGCCTTGCAAAATACTGACACCCTTTGCAGCGCCGTACGATGTTTTCTGAGTCTGCTACGGCAGTCGGCCAGTAGAAACCAGACCGGAAAGCTTTACCAACGATGGTTCTAGCCCCGGCGTGATTACCACAGATTCCTTTGTGTATGTCTGTCAAGAGCTCAATACCCTCTGCGCGACTTACGCACTTTTGGAGAATTTGAGAAGCTCCAGATCGACGATACAACTTGTCTCCGATGATGACGTAGCTTTTGCTACGCCGCACGATTTGTTCGTGGAGCGAATTTAGATCTTTGTCTTCCGTGACCTCTGTGGGCAATATGCCGCTGTCAAGATAGTCGATGATCTGGGTCCTCCAGTCCAACGCTTCGTCTACCACTAATGTGGCTGACTCCGGGGATTCTCCGACTTGTTGCTCCGCGACAGTGCCATCCGGGTTTATCTTGATAGATGGTTTGACAAGATCTTGTATGAAGACTCCGGGTGGGACGCCTTCACGGGTGGACCCCATCTTAGCAAGCTCATCTGCTGCCTTGTTATGGTCGCGCACCACGTGATGGAACTCTAAGCCATAGAATTTCCCTTCCAGCTTCCTGATTTCCTCGCAGTAAGCATCCATCTTCTCGTTGGTCCTGGACCAATCCTTGTTTACCTGGTTTATGACCAGGGCAGAGTCCCCGCGTACCATCAGGCGTTTGATACCCAAAGATACTGCAATGCGGAGACGGTGCAAGGCTGCTTCATACTAGGCTGCATTGTTGGATACTGGGAACATGATTTGAAGGACGTATTTTAATTCCTGTCCACTTGGAGAGATCAGGAGTACGCCTGCGCCGCCTCCTTTGATCTGGAGGGAGCCATCAAAGTACATCTCCCAGTACTCAACTACCTCGTCGTCAGCTGGAGCTTGGTTTTCTGTCCAGTCTGCTATGAAGTCGGCCAAGACCTGAGACTTGATAGCAGTACGTGGAACGAAGGTTATGTGGTGGGCAGCCAATTCTATTGACCACTTGACGATTCGGCCGCTGGCGTCTCGGTTATGGAGAATTTCCCCTAAAGGGTTTTCGCTCACAACCGAGATTGGATGGGCCTCAAAGTAGTGCTTCAGCTTTTTTGCTGAGATGAGAACTCCGTAGAGTAATTTCTGCACATGGGGATAGCGTACCTTAGATACGATCAGGACCTCGCTGACGAAGTAGACTGGTCGCTGAACTCCATATGCGTGTCCTTCTTCAGGACGCTCGACCACTAGTACCGTGCTAACCACTCGGGGAGTAGCAGAGATGTAGAGGTAGAGCTGTTCTCTTGGTTGAGGTGGGACGAGGATGGGCGGACTCTGCAGGTAATCTTTGAGTTCCTGGAAAGATTGCTTCGCCTCGTCATCCCACACGAACTTGTCCTGCTTCTTGAGCAGTTTGAAAAACGGCAGTCCGCGAACGCCGAGTCGTGATATGAAACGACCGAGCGCTGCCATGCATCCAGTAAGCTTCTGCACATCCTTTTGACAGGTTGGTGGTAGCATCTTGGTGATGGTCGTGATCTTCTCGCGATTTGCCTCGATCCCGCGGTTGCTGACCATGAAGCCGAGTAGTTTACCTGAGAGTACTCCGAAGACACACTTTTCCGGGTTGAGCTTCCACCGGAATACGCGTAGGCGTTCGAAGACCTTTGTCAGATTCCCTATCATGTCCTCGGGGTTCATGATCTTGACCACGATGTCGTCGATGTAGGCTTCTACTATGTCTGGGATCAATTGATCCAGACATGCTTGAATCGTCCTCTGATAGGTTGCGCCTGCGTTCTTCAGACCGAAGGCCATTGTGTTGTAACAAAAGGCACCGAACGGCGTGATGAACGCGGTCTTTATCTGATCTTCCAGCTTCAGGCCTATCTGGTGATAGCCTGAGTAGCAATCGAGAAAACAGAGCAGGGCGGAGCCTGCCGTGGAGTCAACGACTTGATCGATGCAGGGGGGAACGAAGGGGTCTTTAGGGCAAGCTTTGTTGAGATCTGTATAATCGATGCACATTCTCCAATCATTATTTTTCTTTTTTTTCTTACAAGAACTGGATTAGCTAACCAGTCGGGGTGGAACACCTCCTGAATAAAACTAGCCGCTAACAGCTTTGTAATCTCTCCCCTAATCGCCTCCTTGCGGTCCTGCGCGAATCGACGAAGCCTCTGCTTGATCGGTTTGGCAGTCGGGTTGACCTTCAAGGAGTGCTCGGCAAGTTCCCTTGGGACACCTGGCATATCGGATGGTTTCCACGCGAATATGTCGGCGTTTTCCCTTAGGAATTTGACGAGCACTTCTTCCTATTTGGGGTCTAATTCTGCCCCGATGATGGCCGTCTTCTTCGGGTCATCCAGGTCCAGAGAGATCCTCTTCAGCTCCGTCTCCTTGCTTGGCGCGATGGCTTCTCTTGCTGGCTTCTTGGTGGGGATCTCCAGGGAGTCCTTGTCCACCTCCTGTGATGCAGCCAGTACTTGCTCCATGCGCTTGGACATGTCAAGGGCAGCTGCCGCGTTAAGGGTTTCCTGTTCGCATGTGTAAGCGACTCGGATGTCCCCCAAGACGGTAATTACGCCTTTAGGTCCTGGCATCTTGACCTGCAAGTAGATGTAGTGAGGAATCGCCATGAACTTGGCGAGCGCCGGCCTCCCGAGGATGGCGTGATATGCAGTTTCAAAGTTCGCCACCGTGAACTGCATATGCTCGGTCCGGTAGTTGTTCCGGTCTCCGAAGGTAACGGGCAATGTGATGTGCCCGAGTGGTTCCGCCCCCTCTCCCGGTATCAAACCGTAGAATGCGGATTGGGGGGGACTTAGGTCGAGAGTAGTCAGGCCGAGCTCCTTCAATGTGTTAGCAAAGAGGATGTTCAGGCCACTGCCACCGTCGACTAGCACCTTGGTGAGCCGAACGTTGCGGATCGTCGGGGCTACTACCAAGGCGTGGGACCCGGGCTTTGGTACGAAGTTTGGGTGATCTTCCCGGGTGAAGGTGATCGGAACTTCCGACCACTTAAGGTACTCAGGTACCGGTGGTTCCCTCGCGTGCATGACCTGGCGATGGGTGAGCTTCTGCTGGCGCTTCGACTTGAACTCTGGTCCGCCATAGATCATGCGAACCACTCGGTCGGCTTCCTGGAAGTCGTTGCCGGGCTCGTCGTTCCGCCTGTCGTCTCGCGGGGAACCATCGTTCCTCTTTCTGTATGGAGGGCCTCTGTTGCCCCCAGTGAAGGCTCGCTTGAGCCCGTAGCACCCTCGTGCCGAGTGCTTGTGCTTGTGGTAAGGACATTGCTCATCGAGCATGCGCTGGAAATCCTCTGGAGTTACCCGGCCTCTGGACCGGTCCAGGGCGGCGACCATATCTCCCTCGCTCTTCTTCTTGCGAGGGTGACTGTCGGTGCGCCGATGGTCGTCGTGTCGGTCTTCGTCTTCGCGGCGGTCGCGCTTGCGGGTTGTCTTGTTCTCTTCTTCCCAGCGGCTCCTGATCTCGCTGAGTTGTTCCTTTTCCGCGATCTCTGCGTCCGCCCACGTGCTAGCGATCCGGAACATGTCATTGACAGTCGCGGGTGGCTTCCGAGTCCACTTGTGAATCAGTCTCCCGTCGGAGATGCCGTGCTGGAAGGCTGACATAACCTCCTGATCCGTCACGTCCGTGATGGAGTTGCGCTTCTCTGAGAACCTGCGCACGAAGTCGTGCAGGGTCTCGTTCTTGCGCTGCCTGATCTGACCGAGGAGCCGCTTGCTCCCGGGCCTTTCCCAGGTACCAAGATAGTTACTGACAAAGAGTTCCTTCGGCGTCGAACGAAAATGACTTTATAGCTCCCGAATTAAATGAGAGATATATATAGCCCTGGGAAACCCTAGGTCAAACGAAAAGTCAAGGGGCCACAAGAATGGCTTGGGCGGCACGGCCAGGAGGGCCCTGGGCCGTGCGCCCTGGCCCATTCTTGGGCCGCCTCGGCTTCATCTTTTTTCCCAAGCTTCATGGTCGATTCTGGAGTGTTCTTCTCTATGCATGTTGGCCCTGGACGTCGTTTACTTCGGGATAAAATTATCTCTTGATGACTTTCCATTTGAACTTGCTTCATCTCGAAGTAACTTGATCTTATCTTCATTTGTTTAGTCCTTAAGCAATCTTGAAGTTTGGTGGGCTGGATCTGAGCATGAGTGGGCTTCTAGTCCATGCCCTGGGCGCCTGGGCCCAGTAGGCCTTCTTCTTGTGGGCTTCCGGCCTTCGCTTTACGCTTGTCTTGAATTTAGCCCAAATCCATCTTGATTTTATCATTTATCCTGCATAAACCAAAATACTCCAAAAACACATGCATATACAAATATGTCTTGATTATAGAGTATGATCATTAGTTTAGACATTAAATCCATGCAATTATCAAAGTTAAACAGGGGTAAAAGTATTTCATTTAACAGCGCCAACAATCCCCCCATGCTTAGACCTTGCTCGTCGTCGAGTAAGTCTTCGATAGAAATCAGTGTTGCCCTCCGATGTCCAATTCCTGCACTTGATCACATACGAGAAAGAACAAAACACTCCCAAGCATTTTTCATGAGTCTCTCCTTCAGGTTGTTGAGCTTCAACTCCTCCTCTTCAGAATAGATGGTCAACCCGTAGGGTGTCACCCTTGGTTCGTACGGCGGTGGCACGGTTGAGCGTGTGGTACGACGAGGTGGAAGTGGTGGTGCGCCGGCTTGCGGAAGGGGCCCCGTGAAGCGCACAGAAGCACTCCTCGGGTCACGCGTGCTACCAAGTAGCAGCGTGTCTCTTCTTGGCTCGACGATGTCTTCCTCCATAGGATGAGGCGACCCGGAGACCGAGTGCCTTCTTGATGAGCTCCCAGAAGGTGCGTCGGATGTCGACGACCTTGTCTTCCTCTTTGCAAATGGGTTTACTTTCTTCTACAAGGCTGCACTCAACTAAAATCAGTACGACACCGGGGTTGCTGTCCGGTGGAAGAACACAATGGAAAAGAGTGGAGAAAACTAATATTTTTGTTGGATTTTTGGTGGTTTTTTAAGTAACTTCTTGATCTCGAATTTTTCTAGGGAGTTTCAGGGGTTGAACAAGTATGAACTCAAGAATGTACAACAAGAACAAGGTGAAAGACTTACCTATGAAAGGGGAGCCCGAGGTGGCCTTTGTAGGGGGGTGGCCGCGCGGCCAGAGGGGCCTTGGCCGGCCGGCCAGGCGTGCTGCCTCTCCACTCCTCTCCAAATTTTCCCACATGCTCTTGTCTTGATCATTAGTCCATGTCCTTGTGTTCCCACTGTTTGCACCGTCCATTGCTTGTGAACCACTCCTTTTGATTGAAGATGTTGTCAACTTGCTCATGATTTACTCCTTTGAGTCACCTCCATGTCTTGGCATCAATTATACACCATATGAGGCCACCAATTCTGCCATATCTTGGTGCTTTGCATGCATGTGTGTTCCCTCTTTTGTTTGATCTTGCATGTGGTGGTAGGTGGAAGTAGAAAATCTTTCCCGTGAACTTAAATCAAGCCTTTAGATGTTAATCAACTCATAAACCCTTCAAATCATGCTTAGATGCTTAACCTTCCTCCAAATTTCAAAAATTAAAAATTAACTTAGAGCTAGCAATGAGTTCAAATAAATATTTGGAGGAATTCTGAAGCATCAAAACATTTGTAAGTTTTAAACTTTCCGACTCCATTAATTTAGGTTGCACCGGTATCGCTCTTTTTCATGAATTGAAAGAGAACAGTTTCGATTTCAACCGTATGGTCATGGGTTTAGGTTCTAATTTTGGCTAAATAAGAGAGAGGATTTTGAATGAACAAAATAAAATTGGGCTCAGAAAAATTCTATTTCTAGAGAAACCGGTAAATTTTTCATGTCAATGTTGGCGGTCGATATCCATGACTTTTACCGCCAACATTTCTCCGGATTTCATGCTCATATAGTGATAATCATGCTAATATCATTTATACTAATGAGTTCCACAAGTTTTGTGCAATTTGTGAGCGAAGGAACAAACAGGAAAAAATAGGAGGCCAAACTGGCACAGGGCCAGGCCGGCCGGCCTAGCCTAGGCCGACCGGCCCCCCTCTGCCTCTTGTGGCCACGGTTTTGATCCACAAGCTATCTAACACACCAAGGATGATCATGAGCCGTGAGTTTGATGTCGGTTTGATCCGAGGACCCGAAAGGCCTAGCCATGGATTGGAGGGTCCACCTACCTTGGATTCTCGGACAACCTCAGCTCAACGCAACCAAAACCGCCTCAAGGGACAACATGCAACCGTTGATGAGCGAGTCGGTGCAACGGAGGGCTGAGAGGGGCCAGGGCCAGGCCGGCCGGCCTCCCCTAGGCCAGCCGGCCCCTAACTGTCGCGCTTGAGGTGAACGCAACAACTACCGACTTCAGGACATCATCCAGGCCGTCCCTGCAAAAGTCGGTGCCACTTGGCACCAGGGCCAGGCCGACCGGCCTACACCAGGCCGGCCGGCCTCCCATCGTGGCTTCCACGCTTCCTCTTTCGCGTGGATGCTAAGCAGGAGGTGTGCGTCACTCCTAAGCAGGATTTCACCCCTAAAGGGCTATTAAAGGCGCCCTTCACCTCCACACAAGACACACCATCCATTGGAGAGAAGAGAAGGCTCAAGATGTAGTCCACTATTATCTTAGAGTTGAGTAGAGTAGAG